>JAJNCI010000002.1:2400000-3600000 GCA_030708095.1 Trichoderma sp. CBMAI-0020
CGCCGCCTCCGCTTCCTTATCCGCTTTCGGTTTTCGCCCAGGCCTGCCCTTCTCCTTCTCCTTCTCCTTCTTGGCCAGGAACTCCTTGGTCTGGCCGCTGGTAACGATGGTGGCCACATCCAGCACACCATCATCGTCGACATTTGTATCCATGCCTTCGTTGTCATCCATGACGACGTCCTCCGCCCGGGAAGGCTCCTCGATCCTGGGAACATCCGCCGCGGACCCGTCCGCCGTTGTGGAGTCTGCTGCGCCAGACTCTCCTCCCACCTTACTTGGAGCTGCCGCCGAGCGCGCTGCGTCTGGAGTTTCAACGGGGAGCACAACGAGGTTCTTCTGGGATGGGGCATAAGGCAGCACTTCACAGATGCCGCTCTTCTTCAGCTGCTCTGCCATGTCATGGCTGAAGTTCTTGTCCGCCAGCAGCTGCTGCAGTTTCTGTGTAAAGACCTCGCCGCCGCTAATGTGTCGTCCAGGCTGCGGCCGGCCCAGATCCATGTGGTTGATGACTCGTCCGTCATGGATGGCTGTGACATCGACCTTTTCGTAGCCAATGTCGACGACGGTCATGTTGGGCCACTTGAGGCCGTATTGCGTGGCAATGCCGCTGTGGATTAAGCACAGCGCGGGCGTCTTTGTCTTCTCGAAGATGTACCGCGCAATGGTCTCGCAGTCGGGGCGCGTCCACTGCGGAGACGCCATCAGCATGATGGGTGTGTTGTGATATGTCGTGGTGAGCAGGCCGTGGACGTGGTCCAGGAAGGCGAGAAAAGCATCCATCTGGACAATGCGGCCGCCTATACGACACAGAAATCCAATAGACATTAGTTATCCTATCCTCTCGATAGACTGCTGCTTCTTGCTCTTTCGCATGTCTTTACTCCAGGGACAAACAAAACATACCCTCAATTGGCCATACGGCGCCCTTGTCCTCGTCTACATCCTCCACCCACTCTTCATTCTCCACGCCGTCAATCGTCGTCACCCGCTTGTAGGTGTAGTACGGCCGCCACAGGTTCGGATCCTCCTCGTCTCGAAACATCCTCGTGGGGATGCGATGGTGTGGAGGCGAGAGCTCGCCGCAGCCCAGCTGGGCCATTGTGGTTCTGCTGCCGGGGCAGATGACGAGCACCTGCTCCTCGCGCCATTTTCCGCCGCTGGCCATGGCGAATTGGGTATTCTGGTTGCTGTGGCCGTTGCTGTGGCTGTGGCTGTAGCCGTAGGCGTGGATGTAGGTGTCGTGAGCGGCTGCAGCAGCTCTGAGGATGCTGTTGATGTCTTTTCGGTGACAAAGATCGGCCTTTTGAGAAAGCACGCCAAAGTCGAGCTGGAAGCCGATCCGAATTGTTGCTGCACCGCCGCCGTTGCCGCTGCCGTTGTTGCGCTGCTGGAGCGTCTGCTGGAGCGTCTGCCGGGATGCTGTGCGGCCACAACGCGAGGGAGTCGAAAACGAGCCTCGAGATGCTCTGCGCGCGCGCAAACCGTAGCGGTGTGGCGTCGGTGTGGCGTTTTCGTGACCTGTGGCGGTGCTGCCAATTAGGCTAGGCCAGGGCTCAGCAGGTTGAGCGTCTTCGGCGTCGATGGCGGCTTGCCTTGGCTGTTTTCGCGGGGTTCGCACACTGCTTGTGTTTTGCTTTCGATTGTTTGGCCCGGCGTTGTCAGAATGGCCATTTTGTGTGTTGTTTGCCATCATGTTGTTCTTCTCTCTGCTCTTATACGCCGTCGTGATAGGTGTAGCCCGAAATAAGCATCATGTGAGAAAATCAAAAAAGCCAAGGTGCCAAAAGTGAAAAGTAGCAAAGCAAGGGATAATGAAGAGTGAAAAGTGAAAAGTGAGAAATCAGGTAGAAAATGGTTTGCAAAAGAAATCAAGAGAAAACACCAGAATCTCCATGGCCTCGCCAGCTGCCAGCTCCCGTCAAGCCAAGCAGCAGCTGTCCGCCATCGGGATCCATCTCTACGGCTTTATGCATTCACGATTCGCACTGCTTTGTTCAATTCAGAATCGAAATCCTTTAATGTTTACAAAGACACAGTTGTAGAAGAAGACTGATGACTAGACATGTGCCTCGGTAGTGCATTCATTCACATAGTCAATACTACTAGTACCTTTCAAAGTCGTTATAAGCGTTCAGCACAGCAAAATCTTTTATCATTGTCTTCAATTTGAATGACCAACAGAGAAGAAATCTGGAAATTCCAAATAAAATAAGCTAATAGTCGCCGCATATGCAGTATGTATCCTGTTTGCGACATAGTTGGCCCCGTCAATGGCCCTCCCCATCATAATCATACATCCCAGAAAAAAAAAAAAAAGAATAAAACTTGTTTCCCATCAGCAAACTTGTGCAATTTGCAAGTCCCATCATCTCTCCATGCAGTCGCGTAAAGACCGCATTGTATCTCTATATAGCAATGATATTAGAAAGAAAAATCGCATTCCCCAAGTACACAAAACGCCGCTATTGTCTTTTTTCTTTCATCAAAATAGTAGTCCCAAGCAAATGCTCCTTTCTCGAAGCTGACAGCGCCGCCCGTATATATATCTCGATATGATATGATATATAAAGAGCTTTATCCCAGTAAAGACCCGCCATGCCAATTATTATAGTCGATATCCATGAAAAAACGAGTGTGGTAAAGAAACATGTAAAGAGAGAGTGCGGATAATAAATAGCAATGATAATGTCGTGTAGCCGTTAATGTGGCTGCTGGGTAATGAATGCCATATGACGTCGTGTCGCGTGTTTCGAGTTGCTTCGTTGTTTAGTTCGCTGCAGCCACGGGAGTGTGGGCAGCTTCAGTGGGTGCAGAAGGGGAATCGTCAATTTCTTCTACTCGTTCTTGCATAGTCTTCTTGGTTGTATCATCGGTGATCTGGTTTTCGGTAATAGAGAATCGTCGCTCAGAGGTAGGCGTGGTAACGGATGATCCGTCACAGCTCCAGCGATCCTCAGTCACGCCAGTGTAGATGGATGAGGTATGCTTCTTCTTGTTTGATGCGGCGTCCGAGTTATCGGCTTGCTCGTTATGGGGCTCGCTCAAGAGGGCATCGTCCTGCTTGTGGGATTCCAACTCGGTCTCGTCGGCCTCGGAGGCCTCGGAAGCCTCATCCTCTTGAGCTACAGCTTGATGCCGGGGCTTTTCTGCGGCATCGCTTTTCTCACTTTCGGAGTGCTCAATCTCCGGCTGTTGCTCCTCCTCCTCCCCCTCCTCCTCCTCCTCCCCCTCCTCCTCCTCCTCCTCCTCCTTTGTGATGGCAGCCTCGATGCTCTTAGCATCGGCGTCTTGGCTGTCCAGATCGCCGTCACTGCTGAATGTTTGGCTCAGGGGACTTTGAAGGTCAATTGTCTCTCCGTCGGCATCCTTCTTGGCAATGCGTGACATTCTGGCGGGGCTGCGTGTGGGCAGTGGCGGAGGCACCCTCTTGGCGATGGTCACCACGTTACCTCGAGCCTGGATCATGCCAGAGGAGCGCATCTGGGTGCTGGTGCGTTGTACCGCAGCGACCTCGAAAACCACGGGCTCTTCCTCAATATCGTCTTCGTCGTCAGCGTCGTTGAACTCCTCATCACTCTCGTCATCCTCAAACTCGTCCTCAAAGAGCTCGTCCTCTTCGCTTGATTCACCGTGACTCAAAGCATCTTCTTCACGGCGAAGGCTTTCTGAGAGCGATTCGGTATCACCTTGGCTTAGCTCATCTTCATCGGCAGCATCTGGGCCAACGGCTACATCTTTGGAAAGTCTGTTTGCAGATCTAGGAGGGATGGCCACTTCCTCTTCTTCTTCTTCCTCTTCTTCCATCTCTTCCTCATCCTCTTCCTTCACCACAGGAATATAAGCAGGAGAAGCTCGTCCACTACCACCGCTAGGACCTGGGCTCGGGGACGTTTCTGGAGTGTTGCCCGTGTCGGTCTGGGTACCGGCATCAGTAACTTGACTTCTGATGGTACGCATTGACACGTAGCTTCCTCGATTGCTCCTTGATACAAAGGTATCCATGCTCTGCCGGCTGCGCTTGGACGAAGCAACAGGGCTCATAGGGTTCTGGTTCATGTCGAACAAGCTACTGGTCGGCCGGATGCGAGAGCCAGCCTCGCGGATTTCAAGTCCGGCCATTTCCAGTGCCAAGATACCAAAGGGGTCGGGGTCATCCGCCTGCGGGAGCCCAAACGAAGAGTGAGGAGACGAGGGAATGGATGCTGTTTTTGGGGGGGTTGATGTGATCAGGGCATCGCTCGGCGCCGGCTCTGCGGCAACTTTGTTGATGACGGACGAGTCGTAATCAGTTCTTCCCTCCGCCATCTTGAGGACCTCGTTCAAGGCAGTCGTCTCTTCGACATCTCGAGCGACGTTGCCGGCAAGGATATCCATGTGGGTGACGTCAGAAGCGTAGAAGCGCTCATTTTCGTTGCTGCGCTCGGACAGCATGCATCCGTACAGGTTGACCGATTGCTGCTGGCCTCGGGCCTTCATGTACGTCAGCACGGTGTTGCCCAGCTCTTTCCAGTTGATTTCAATCTCCTCAGAGCCGAGTGAGACCGTCTCTCCAGCCCGGAGCTCGACATCCTCGCCCAGGGTCAGGCGAGGTCTGGTGACAGACTCGAGCGCGGTATGGCTGCTGATGATCAGCACGCAGTCGTAGACGTCGACTCCGATGATGAAGCTGAGACTCGGGGTGTGGAGCATAATGCCAGAGGGCGGAGACCAGGTGCCGTCGGACTTCCTAGCTATCAGGATGCCTGAGCCGCCCGAGCCGGTCATCCACAGGCCGCTTCGCATACACGTGAAGACGGCAATTCCGGCAGCATTTTGTATTATTCGTCTGGGAATCTTCTTGGGGACCTGGTCCAGCGTCTTGATGCCCGTCGAGGTGGAAGAGGGAGACGCCGGCGCGTCGCTGTCGGTACCTGTAGGGGCAAAGTAGCCATCCACTGCGAACCGACACCAATTAGCGTTTCCTGTTCCTGAATACAATGACTCAAGACATGAAATAAACGAATCAACCCCAAACGCTAGCACTTGAAAAGAAAATCACATACCGCAAAACGATTTGAGGATTCGGGCGGCTTTGTCGCACTCGAGGTCCAGCGTCGCAGGCCAAAAGGCTTCTCGCTGAACCCGCTTGGCGCCCAGGTTCGCCGTCTCGGTGTTGATCTTGGCCAGGCCATTGGGAGGCGGCGGCTGCGACGCCCTCCGGCCAAAAAAGGTGCCGGTCTTGCTGCTGCCGGAGTTCCTCTTCTCCCACGAGGGCAGGAAAGCAGAAACGCGCTGCATGGCTGTGTGTAAATCGAAAGGGGGTATTGGAGGGGCCGCCTCTCTCGGCCGTCTAGGGCGTAAGCGCCGTCACCGCAACAAAAGACGACGAAGCGAAAGGAAGCGAACCGCCGGGAGGGGAGAAGAGAAAGAAACAGGCGAGGGGCGCGGACAGCATCAGCCAAGCCCTAGGACGCCGACACTGATGAAGCCGGCGGATGGCGATGCGGGTTGGAGGATGGACAAGCAAAAAGTCTTGCAGCACGATCCAAGTAGGGAGGAAAAGGTCTCGCGCGCTGGAGTCCAAGCTCCCCAGCCGGCATGCTCCAGCCTTTATCACTAGCCGGCCCAGCGCTGACCTGCACTGCTCGCTCACTAAAACGCTAGGAAACAGGCCCCAGGCCTCAGAGCCTCTCTGGCCCTGGCTCCAGGCTCTTTGGGTGGCACCGGGCGCGGGCCCGGATCTGGCTCCAGAGGTGTCAACCCACGCGCTACTCGTCACCTAGTCGTGACGCTACCGGCTCGTAACACAGGACGAAAAAAATTCAAAGAAGAAAAACCTGCTAGTGCATGGCCGGCTGCAGCGCCGCATCCATTATCAAGGCGTGGGCTGAGCCCAGCGATTGGACCGCCTGGGGACTAGACCCCGGCTGGCGTTCCAGTGGCTCGCCGACACCAGGTCCCAGGGGCTGGAAAGCCGCTACGAGTCAACAAAGCAGGCTCCCAAGGCCTGAAGGACTGAAGGACTCAGCTCAATGTGCTGCGAAAATACAGGGGGCTAGTACCGACTAGCCGTAGCACCTGGCCTGCTCATTTTCAAGCAGCGTCCAATTGGTAATGATGACGACGACGGGGAGCTTGCGTGCATTCAGCGGCACAACACAATGGCAAGCACAGCGGAATGCCTCTCGTTTCAGGGACAGCCAGGCGTGGTGTTTGTTTGTTTGTTTTTCCGTGCCTCTCCGCCTTTCAATCTCCGACCGGTGGTACGTGGCGTCAGTGAGACAGCCACCACAGCGAACTTGAGACACGATTGCGTGGAGCAAGTATCTCCGGCCTCAGCCTCGCGGCGCTTGTGCGTAGCAGCAGAACTCCTTTGTACAACTGAGCAATCTCTCCTCCGCACCATCTGCCCGCGACTCACAAATACTGCTGCTACTACTACTACATTGTATTATCCAGACTTGCCCGAATCATCTCCCGCCGCAGCTTCGTTGTCGTACGAAATGCAGGCTGCCAAATTGACGGCCCTTCATCCTTCGTGGCTGCAGCCAACTCGAAGCCTTGAACAGGGGCTGGTCTTCCTGCGCCAATCTCGTCTACATGCGGCACGCTGCTTCAAGGCATTGAGAATCGATCAGCGTTCGCCATCAAGGGCGGGGACTTTGCCTTCAATTTCCCCTCCTCCCACTGCCGCAAAAAGCTGGTCTGATTCGGGGTCGTCACACGCTTCGTATTCCATCAGTCAGGCTGGCGGCACCTCAAGCAAACAAGCAGACACGAATCGCACAGCTGCTATTGTAAGCTTTCTGAGCTCCAAATGCGTCAATCTCCACTCGCACATACTCCGTACATACTCGAGTGATTCAATGCAGCTCCACCACAATGAGGCCCGGGCAAAACGAGCTCTTCATTAAAGCACAGGCCCTTTTGCATGTACTTCGCCTCATTCTTCACCAGCTCTGAATAGGAGAAAAGAGGGCCAAAGAGCCTTTCTATGCATTTCGCCCTCCTTCTCTTCCCCTCGAGCTGCCCCTGTTTGGCATTGATATCGAAACGATTAGCGCATCTGTTCGAGTGATGCTGACGTCGTATTGCAGGCTGAGCTATCCAGTAAAAACCCCCGATCGCCACCCAGATAGTTGCGGAAACCCTTTTTTACTGGAATTAATTACGGGACGCGTGAATCGAGCAAAGGCGTTTGCACAATACTACTGTACAGTATTGTACACTTATAGGGCTGCTAGGGCGCGGCAAACAGCAGCGAGAGCGAGAAACGCATGGCCCTGGGATCCATGTCTTGCGAAGACGCTGCTAATCGTGTGGGACCCGTCAAACATCAAAAAGAGGGCCCGGGTGCGCTATTGTCGTGGTTTTAGAGCAACAGAGACGAGGCCGATCGATGAGATTCGCTTGCGCCAATGAGCCCTGGGTTCTCGCTCGCGTTTCCGAGATCAGACAGGCCTGCGACTAGACCAGTCCGGCGCTGCGTTGGGAGTGGCAGCAAACAAACATGGCGACAGGGGCCGTGGGTATCTGCAGAGACTCGAGGCCTTGCCGCCCCCAAGAACAAGCGTTCATCTCATCTATTCTGGGCGTTCAAGCTTGTACGACTGTATGCCGCTTCCCTATGATGCCCCCAAGCCAAGAGGATGTGATGAAACAGACATTCCCCGAATGGTCAATGATGCAGCAGCAATCTCCTCTGTGCTACCACACATTCTCAACTAGGCCGCCTCTGGTGCTCATACGGCTAGCCACCTTGTTGGAAGGGATGAGTCCCCCTCCCTTGCGGTCAATAGCCCAAGCGCGTTATGCAACTATCGCCGCACCAAAGGCCATCTAATCGCCGGCTTCATCAGTCCGCGCCAGTGAGGCTTATACACTGAAGCGTCTTTGCGTTCTTTCCCCTGCTGGCGGGAGTCAAATACGGAATAGCAGCAGTGCGACTTGCTTATGTTTAATTTCACTACGAGAGCCAGGGAGCATCATAGCTTACACCATAGCTTAGAAGTGAATGTCAGCTAGACAAGGTCCAGTCCTCAACAAAAGCCAAATGCAATGGAAAAGGATGGAATCCCAGTCTATTAAAACCCAGCCCCATCAATCCAAAATGCGTCCAACGCTGCGCCTCTAGAAGAAACATGCCAAATGCGTTTTCATTTCCATCATTACTGCACATGTACCTTTGCTTTCCGGTTCTTTGGCCTTGTGCGCTGTAGCATTTATTCTTCCTTTTTTGTATCTTTACTTTTTGTGAATACGAGAAAGCCCATCCAGCGGCGGGTGAGGCTTGAACTTAATCAGAGGCAATTTCACAGAAATAAACAAGAAGTAATATACGTAGCCTTTGATTCTTTTCTCCCGAGGAAGACACGAATGACAATTCATACATTTACACCTTTTGAGTGACATATCTCTCTACATTGTCTGTATCAGTCACTAGAGGATAGCATCACGGCCTTTTGATGAGAATGTCTGTATCATTACTCCGTACCTAGCTTGCTTGTGTCCAAGCTCAACATCAGACGACAAGCACGTCGCATTTAAAGCATACCTACTTTTCCGTAGATTGTAATCACCATCGGCCGTATCGTACGCAGTAACAAGGCCGAGGTTGAGAAGAAAAAAAAATTCTCACAACCTCATAGTAAAAGTTCTTATTCCATGACCGCACTTTGACTCAAGCGATTGCAAGTGCTGCATTTGTCCAAATTCAACCCATATAATATCTCTATACAAACAACTATTCTCCATGAAAAAGGAAACCAGCTTTATCAACATCCACTCGTCCAAGTGTATTTCGCGCCAAGTACACCTTTAGCAGGTCATAGCCATGCTGCGCAGCCTTAGCGCTAAGAGGTACAACCCGCTCAGAAGTGCAAAGCATGTCATGTGACATCAACTCCATTCTCAACGACATCGTTTTCTCTCGTCACAAATGCGCAATCTACGAGCTTAATACGGGAGTTTCAACGCCATGCAGTCATTTTGAACCAAAAAAAAATAGTATTCACACGTGTCTATTTATTTGCTTTCGTTCCCCCGTACCTTGGCACACCCGAGTTTTCGACCGAGTGTCGGATTCAGCTTGATTAGCCTTGATTCAGCCACCAATTGTCCAATTCTCACAATCTCCCCGAAAATCCTCTGAAGAAGGAAAGAAGAAAAAAATGTTCAAGTGAGCCATCTCATCATGGCAAATAACTTAGTTTTTCCCCCTCGTGAAAATACACATCTTAATTACTTTTTACAGAGCTTATACCAATCTGGCCCCCAGGACCCGTCTCGGCGTCGGTGTTGCCATCATCGCTTGGGGCTGCGCCGGGCTCTACCTATCCGACATGGCCGAGGAGAAGTTTGGATATACGCCAACGGAAGAGGACAAGTCTGCGCTACGTGACATGGCGCCGAAAATCACAACTGTGGAGAAGAACCAAGAGGCGTTGAAGGACAGAAGATAGGCCCTGTTATATTGGATTTCAACTCTCCTCATACACCTCCTCTCATGCTCCCTCAGCCATTCTCAGTCGCTGCTGTCATTATGAGCAGCAGCAGCACCCCATAAGCAAGTTGCATGCTTTGTATATTTGCTCTCGCAAAACCCTTGCAGCCAACTTGCTGTCGGGACCACTACAAGCTTTGTTAATAGTAGTAACACCAAAATCATGCATCACAATAGGCGACGCTCATAGAAGCACATATAAACATGACATCCAAGGTCAATGAATCATATGAGAAAAAAATCATAATAAACCATGCGAAGCCACGTTGTGAAAAACCTGATTCTATTGCGATGACTATCGTTCTGTTTCGTTCTGCCCTGTTTGACCATCAGGGGGCTCTTCTTTTTTACAAAGTCTCTAACAGTTTGCCAACCTTCCATCCTCCACTCCCACCATCCATTCCATCCCCATTTTGTTTTTGTTTTGCCATCCTTCCTTCACATCAGCCATCTAGCGTTAGCAACGCAAGATGGAACAATACTCATTATATAGCCCAGTCCACGAGATCATAATGGCCCACTATCACAGTCGGCCAAAATTCCTCCCTTCTATGTCGGATCGAAGTCTAATAAAAGTCAACTCCACACCCTATCTATCCGTACTGAAAATGCAATTTGCAGCACACAAGACGCCACCGAAGCCGAACCCTCATGTATGCAAAGCAAGCCGAATGGATTTGCCGCCATAGAGTCGCCAATATGTGCGGTTCCAGCGTTTGCGATTCTCACACCAAAAGAAAATTAAAAGGAAAAAGACGTTAGAAAACCAAACCGTAAACGTAAAAGAAAATATAAAATCAAATCGAAACGCCTCTCAATGCAACCCTCGAAATTTTTTTTTCCGATTTTGGAGGATTTTTTTTTTTTTTAGTCTTGCAACCTTTTTTTTCTCTCCAACAAAGAAGACGACGTAAAACAACCATCAGCATAGTTAGAAGTGCAGTTTGGTGTTATTCCGTCAATCTCCGCTTTTGGGCAGGAATATGCGGTTTCTCTTGTGTCTTCAAAGCTCGCTCGTCTTAACGTTTTCGCATGCGGAGGGGAGGCTAGATGAGGAGCCACGATCCAGAGGTGGATCGAGAGCACTAAGAGATTCTTTTCCTCCTTCTAGCTGGCGGAGAAGGCTTTCCTCATCAAATGGACTCGGCTGTGGTTTCTAACCGGCCATATTAGGCTCGGCCTTGATGTCGGTCTGCGTCTGTCCATGATTAGGGGCTGAATTAGGATGATGGATCTGAGGTTGGTGCGCACCGGGCTGGAAGACCTGAGACCAGTCAAGGCCAGGCTGTTGGTTCGGGTTGGAACCGCCGTACATGGGAATACCATTCTGACCAGGGGGCATACTGTAGTTTGGCATCTGTTGATTGGTCATGGTGCTAGAAACGTCGCCCGCATATTGCTGCGAAGCGCCCATTACAGGCCCAGTCATGTTCCTCCGGTCCGCATCATTATCAAGTCTACCCATGCTGCTCGACCTGGAGAGTTGGCTCTGGTCGCCACCCATGCCATTCATGCCATCCTGAACGGGAACAATACCAAAGGGATGAACAATGTTGTTTCCACCCATGTTACCCAATCCATTCAAGTGGTTCAAATCTCCTCCATTCTCAAGCGCTGCCTTCTGCTGAGCCTGAGCATTCTTCTTGACATGAGCCTGCGGGTGCGACAAGTGGCTGGCACCGGTGGGGTTGCCACGGCGGATAGAGCACTTCTGGAAGTGACGCTTGAGAATGTCGCTTCGAGAGAATGTGTCCCGGCAGAGAACACACATGTAGGGGCGGTCACCAGTGTCTAGAGGGCCAGGTCAGCATACACAATGAATTCACGCGAACATGATATGCAAATATTAGAGACGACTTACGACGCAGGAGGTGGCGCTTCAAGTGCTTGGCATGGAGGTAGGTCTTGGTGCAGTGAGGGCACGGGAACTTTCCATCAGCATCCTTGACGGGGATAACAGTGTTCTTGGCGCCAGTTCCAGCAGCCTGGGCAGCAGGGCGTCCGGGAGCACTAGGCAAGATTCCTCGGCGGCCCTGAGATCCAACAACGTGAGTAGGCTGGTCACCATCTTGGAGGATGGAGTTGGGCTGCATGAGGGAGCCAGGTCCGTAGGGAGAGGCTACACCGGGCTGGGGCATGATGCCACCGGGGGGCATGGGGCGCAGGACCGGAGGTCCGCGGCCACCAGACGGCGCGGGCGCAATGGGCTGCGGGTGCGAGACCGCAGTGGTAGCTTGAGGCATCATACCCGCAGAGGTGGCATAGCCCTGGTGAGGGTATGGGTTCTGGGCCATGGAGTAGATGCCAGGGCGGTGGCCAGGCTGCGAGGTCTGCTGCTGGTAGCTGGGCAGGCTCTGGTTTGGAGTGTTTGGAGTGCCTGGAGTTCGCGGTGTGTGCGGGTGGCTGCCGTAGAGAGGCTGCATGGCCACGGTATGGGGCTGCAGAGGCGGGAGCGTTTGCGGCAGAGGAGAACCAGTTTGAAGCTGGTGAGGCGAGATGGCCGTGGGTGACGGGTAAGTTTGAGCCGCTGATGTGTTTACACCATTGGTCGGGTATTGAGGGCCGTCCATAATCCTGCGAGAAGACGCGTCGAGCTGGAAGACGTGTGCTGTGTGTTGTTTTCCTTGTTGTTCTTGTACTTGTCTTCGTCTACCTCAAGGGAGGGAGAGACAGCGAGTGCGCGAAGAGAGGAGGAATTGGCGTTGGATCGACTCGAAGACGACGAAGAGTGCTCGTCACGAGTATAGGAGGCGAGGATTGCAATTGTTGTTGCTATCAACTCTCAATGAGGCCCACGCGTGAGGTTGCGAAAGGCTCTGGGGAAGGTGGAGGTCAATTGGATGAGGCTCTCAGTAGAACAGGTCCCTCAAATTGAGAAAGTTGGTTAGGTAGGGAACAGTCGAGTGGGGTGGAGAACTGGGTCCTCGTTCCTATTTTATCTGCCCTTGGAGAGCGCAAGAACTGTCAGGTACAAAGAAAAAGTATTGTATCAGGAAAAAAGCGAGAGAAAAAAAAAGAGCCAAAATGGTCGAGCGCGAAGTGGGGCGAGGCGTGTGAGAAAGGAAAAAAAAAAAAAAACGCGCTAGCAAGGGGAGGGTGGAGTGGCAACAAGAACGTTTCCAGGATGCCGAAAGCGCAGAGTGGGGAACAAGGAGGGTGCCAGTTGTACCGGTACAAGGCAGCGAGGACAGTGCGCTGCAGCGGAACGTTGGCAGACGCAGCTGCTGAAGCGTAGCGGTCGCTCAGCGGGCGGTGGCGAGTGGGGCACCGCAGAGGGCAGCGCTATCGCTATCAGGTGGCATCGCAGAGGCCGCAAGCAGAAAAACAGCAAAGGGCGCCGAATTGGAAAAACATTGCGAGTGCCGCGTTGGGGGATGTGGGCGAGGCATCGTGGCATGGACGAGTATAATACTGCCTAGCAGGATGGGTACGGGAATAGCAGAGCAAGGGATCTGGGGCAATGGAGTGGGAGGGGATCCGGCGTCAAAGAGGAGGAAGTCGACGTCTCGCTCTTTTTTGTGGTCTTTTTTGGAGAAGGCAAAGGGACGGAACCGCCATTGAGGGGTCCTCTTTTGTGCACTCACCTTAGCTGTGCCGCGGCTGGGCTCGACTCCAATATTCAGCAGCCTTTGCTCACGAGACGCGATCAAAGGGCGACAAAGACAAAAAAGACGGCCAGATGATGGGCCCTAGCAAGACTGAGAGGATAAGGAGCAAAGAAGACAGCTGGCAGAAGAAGAGGAAGAAGAAGAGTTAGGAAAAGCCCAGGTCTCAAAGGAAAGAGTACTTGTAGACTGGAGTTCGTCACGTCAAAAAAAAAAAAAAAAAAAATAGACTAGAGTGCCGGAGAAAAGACGGGCAGGGGAGAAGGGATAAAGGCGCTAGTCGGCCATACGATGTACAGTACCAAGACTTGGCGGTTTCTGGTACTTTGAGCTTGACGCGTCGGCCAAATGCTGAATTGAAGAAGCCAGAAAACGAGTATTTCGAAAATCACAGAGACTTGTACGGCTGTATATCTGCTACAACCTAGTATCATCATGGGGTAGCAGCTTGCAATGCTACTTGTAGCTAGTCTCAGCATCATGCTTACAGCAGGCATCGCTATATGCCTGCTTGCAGCACCAAAACGTCGTCGCAGCCAAAGCGCCTGTTGAGCACTTGGCCGTATAAAGTTTCCCGCTAGGGAGAATTTGCTTTTGCAACAGCCCTCTGCATTTGCGCATCACTTGCCACAGACGCACACCACGGCGCATCCCCGCAGCCACAATGCCGCGTACTCGTACATGACATGATGACAATCACAACAGAATAGCAGCTGGCCTTTGCCTTCGCCCATTCCGAGCTTCTCGACTGCACGCACAACTCCCGTCGGGGCTACAGCGGTCTTTGCGCTCGGGGCTAGTCGCTCGCTCGCACGCACCTTTCCTTTCCCTTCCTCTCGTTTCTTGATTAGTCCGGCGGCCTACCGCCACCGGATGATCAATTAAGCAGTGGCCGGGCCTGGTACTTGCCGCACACCTGCCGCATCCAGCCGCTGTCGCAGGCGGCCGGCGGTACCTGCGATGTACTCGCTGCAGCATCGATGCCTTAGGCACTCATCTTTTTGCTATTGACCCCTCGGCCGACCGCCTGCGACCACATAGCGCCAGCAAAGTTTATCAACTCGCACCAACTGGAAAGCAGGGCGAGCGCCAGTGCTCATTTGCCGTCCAACACACGGCGCAATTGGCACTTTGGCGTGATGCGATGCCGCCCTGTCTCGGCGCTCTGCGCTGATGGCAAATTGACGAAAGACAGTTCCAAGACGCTGCTCAGGGTTCAAATGATCCCGGCGCCGCGACCAGGGGGCGGCACTTTTTTGCTCTTTTGCGTAACGACAGGGATCTCTGGTCGTCAATGGAGTTTGGCGGCAGACGGTGCCGATGTTCGGGGGGGTGTCCGTCATGACACGACTCGTCTCAGCGAGAAGCGATCATTTCTGGCCCTGGCCATTGTCATTGGCGTGCGTTGTCTGTCTGAGAGAAATAGACGCGCATTGCGCTGGTAATATCCCCATGTCTCTGATATCTCTCCCTAGCCTGCTCCCTACTTGCACGAGTCGGCGCTATCTCTCCTAGCTGCTGTGTTGTGAGTGAGGGCTCTGCCAAGTGGCATCCCAATGCTACCGTGTGCGGCGCCTGACGTGCTCGTTTATCCCGTCTATCTGACTTTGTACTACATGCCACATCCGGGTATTGGGATGCCACGACAATGTACTGCACTTTCAAGCCACGGACCGCATGGGAACCCAAAGAGAGCGAGAGACCGAAACAAGCCCAAACCGCTTTGCAGCTATACTGTAGTTACTTGCCTGCTACGATTGCTGGGTAGGCACCTGAGCATCATCAGCGGCAGCACCATCGTCATCATCATCACCATCACCATCACTATTACCTACCATCTCATATAGCACGCGCACACACTCCCCGTACATGGTAGTGGCATCGGCGATATGCCTCGACTTACAATGGATGAATGCTCGTTTTGCAGTCTACCTCCCTCCGTGGCAATAGCAGAGACGGCCTGCTGGCTGCATCCTTTTCGACCCCGAGGGACGCAAAAAGTTCATTGCTGCAACCTCGTTTGAGCCCTTCTTCCGCACGCTGCTGCATCGTTCTCGTTTCGCTTTCAGTCACGGCAGCACATTCTGTTTCCTAATTACCTCATAGACAGCGGTCCGGCGGTCAATCAAAATCGCCGACGTCGCTATGTGCCGTATCCAATCCAGCCTCCTCGGCGCTTGCTCTTGTATTATCAATCTGTTTTTTTCAGCAGCCCAGAACGCTTCTTCATCCCCCCCCCCCCGGCTGCCTGCCACCACCAGCACCTGTTTCCTCGTACGAGAGTCTGCCACCCAGTAGGGGATCAGGGCTCGTACGGTGACATGCAAGCATAGGATGGCTTAGCCACAACACTAGCCTGTTTCTCTTCCCTTGCTTTCGTTCTTTGTCTCGTCTGCTCATCCGGCCGGATTACGATACAACCCAAGTGCCAGCTCTGCTCAACCTACTTTGGCCGCGATGCTGCAGCTACACATCCTTCACGACGTGCTAATCAGAATTGACTGCCTTAGCCGTGCATGGCATGGTACAGCAGACCCTACATGCCTACTGTCAATGCAATCCTACTATGCTAGCGTGGTGCATGTGTGCGGCCATTCAAAGCTGCAAGTGCTAGCCATACCATTACTTTGTTTGTAGTAGCAGTACTACTAGGCTGTACCCCATCCTGGGATATAAGCAGCTGCTTTGCGTGGACATCAAAGCAATGCCCAATGCCACTTTGAAACAGCGCTCGGAATCCGCATCACGCGGGTTGTCGAAATACAGCTGCGCAGGGTATCACCGCTAATGTGGCACGAAGTATCAGCCTCTTCTGCATCACATGACTGCCAAAAATGCCTGTCTGGATCAAGGGAAGAGTGCTATATTTTCCCGACATGAGATGCAATTCATGGGTTTGATTGGTGGACGTCCGGCAACACACAAGGAAATGGCCAAGTCGCGGATACGCTTCACCACAAAGGGATTCCGACAAAAAGAGATCAGCAATGCTCTACAGTACCCTACTAGCGCAATCTTGGCTCCAAAGAAAGGGCAGTTTTGTCTTTCTTTCCGTCTCTCTTTGCTTGAGTTCTGCTAGCAAAATCTCTGGCTACAATATAGGCCTACCGTACGGAGTATGCAGCGCGGAGCACAACGTCCAGCTGGTACCAGGTATGTAGGTTGAGCTCTGCGCACGAGTCAAGCAGGAGCATGCTAACAAGAGGACTACTCGTAGTAGCAGTACCTAGTGTGCCTGTAGTTTTGATTCCGGTCCGATATATGAGATACTGCTGGGATAGCAACCTACCTCGGAGCATTGAAAAGGGTTCTGCACGAAGTTACTAATTAGGGAAAAGATTCCGCTCGTGCGAGGATCAAGTACTGGTACTACGTGCTATTCCGGTAGTGTCGCAAGAAAAGGATCAACAGCTACCCCCCACCAGCCGAAATGCTCGCTCATCCCAAACATTGCATCGGGCTTCATTCGCTGGAGATCACGTCATCTCTTGCTTCTTCCGCCACGTACTGTGTAGTTTTCCCATCTCAGCACTTGTTGGGATTACAAAACGAGACGCCTGCTACGGACCGATGATGGCGGCAGAAACGCAACTTGGTTGTGAAACATACACCAATCATTACCGCTGCGCGTCGACAAGTGCAGGCGCCCTCCAGAGGACCCCCCTGCCAAGTGACAACGGCCAATTGGCCAAACAAGTATCTAAACCATGGCCTCGCAGTTGGCATCAAATCCACAAAGCAGATCTTGGTGGTGGGCCCAGGGCCACACCCTCTTTTGTTCTTGTTCTCTCGCGAATGGCCTCAGGCCCCATGCTTGCTCCATTCTGTACTTGCGTCCACTCTTCAGCGGTTAGCGATCCGGCAGGCAGAGAGCCCAAAAAGCTTCGACGTGCAATCCAGAAGCTCTGGAGCCTGTGAGTAGTGGAGTCTTCCCGCTGAGGGACGCAGATTTGGAAGACCCCGTTTCTCGCCCCCCAGGCAGATTCGTGTAGATTCGTTGGCCCGGGTCGCCTTAGCTTTTTGCGGCTCTCGACTGGAATCCCCAATCTCACCATATATAAAGGCTTCGAAAAACGGTATAACCATCTTCGTGGCGCCTGTTGAATGCTGACCGGACCGTATCGCACTTCGCACAGTCTCGGATTTCACATGAAGAAGATGACCTTGGTTGATCCGCCCCTAGCTTCCCCTACCATATGATATGACCAACGCCTTCGTCGGACAACGGCCGAGGGGCTCAGGAGAGAACCGGCCGTAACATTGGCGAGAATTGTCCGCGGAGGCAACCCCGGTAGACAGCATCTTCTTTTTTTCCTTTTTTTTTTTTTTAAACAATTCTTTTTTTTTATTTTCCTACTATATTCATCTGGGTTTTCATTACTCCCAAGTTTTTCTTCTCTCACACCCATGCCTATCTAGGAACAGGGGTTTTCTGGCTCCCTTTTCCGCCCTCTGTTCCGTTGCAGGTTCCTAAACGGACAGACTTGCTTCAAGACACTGCCTATACTATTTGTGCACTAACAACTTGAAGACTAGGGTGCACAGTATATATACAAGAACAACGCAACACACCGACGAGAGAGATTTGACAAGCGTTATGGATCACTCACGGATTCCGTTCGGCCAGTGCTAGTTTGGCTCGCCTCTCTGCTAGATCTGAAACCGTGTTAAGGACAACCAGACAAGAAAAATCATTTTAGATCCAAATGTCGAAAACTCTTATTGTTGTGGCGTTGCGTGGCTCAAGCCCCGTTGCATTTGCGGTTAATTGGGGGGTCGCGCATAATTACGTCACCGCTGCCTCTCTGCCTCTCTTCTTTCCTTTTCCTTTTTTTTTTCTTTTTTCTTCTGTTTTTATTCCGACTTGACAGCAGCACATCCACTCCCGAGCTTTCCCCGAACGGCCTAGCGCTCAATCGGCTGCGGCACCATTGCGCCTCACCGCCTGACGTGCAGATTTTCGGCCTCATCTCTGTGCGCATCTTATTCCAGCAACGAGTCAATTCCCACCACTAGCGCGGCCTGAAATTCAGACAATGGAGGGCATCCCGGCTAGGCTGACAAATGACGAGCTGGCAAGCCATATCTCTTACGCCATGACCTAAATAGGCAGCATGCCCGCCGGCGACCAGATTCGAGCCATCGCCGGCGACAGAGCCAGAGACAGAGACAAGTCCCAAAATGGCCCCTAACGGAAGGCACCGAGTCGTCAGATACGAGTAAGTCTGGACGGCCTAGTTGTGCGCTACCTGGGCATTATAGAACGGGTGTAAGAAATGCAATGTGATGGACCGAAACGGCACACACCCTGCACGAGTCCTGCTTCGGCATAGGAGACGGCGTTTGGTGACACGGGCTACCCGCCTAGCTTGCTTGTGCTGAAGATTCGCATTACCCGCGCGCAGTTTTGGGCATGAGGCAAGGCCGTTTGTACGGTGTATCCTATACTTGAGATGCTGGATGTTCGATCCCGAAGCATGGCCACGATTCACGCATTATCACCTGTTGAAAATCCTTGCCCGTTGTTCTCTTTTTGAAACCGGAGTTGCTCAAAGCGGGAAACCGAATGACATCCATTGACATTTCTTGTGTGGCGGGAAAATAAAGTGACATGCGCATGAAAGCCGGCGTTGGCGAATCGATGGTGCGTCCTTTGGTTGGAGGGAGGGGCTGGGCAGCTTTTGTTATGTTCTCTATGTCCTGGCACGCCAACGTCGACTCCAACTTTCTGGGATCCGATCGATCGAGGGCGAATTCCAACGCGCGAATAAGCCTTTTGTGTAACGCTGGTGAGGACCACGGTAGCCGTTTGGTATCCATTCTGTCCGCACACTTCGGCATTGGGGTCGACGTTCCTGGCGATGCAGCGGGACCGGTGGCACGAGTGGAGAGTTGTCACGTTGGCTGCCCGTTCCGAACTTCTCCATCGGCTCCATTTCCACTGCGTTGTCAGATCCGTTGAAATCAAGATTCAGGACCTCTGATAGCCTACCAACGCCCGCATCCGAGCAGAACCACAGCGGACATGTCTCCGTACATATGCGTTTCTGTTTTCTCCCCGTTGACGATTTTTCATGCACAATGACATGCGCCAGGACGGATCTCCATATGACAAGTAAGCTTGGGACGAGATGCTACTCATGTATTCATGCGACTGAGAACGTCGTGACCCCCATACTGTGCAGTATAACAGCCACACCAGGAAGCAAATTTCTATTTTGGGATGCAACTACGAAGTAGGCCATGTACCAACGTTTAGAATTATTGACCTGCCCCTCACAACGGAATGTACGAGACATTGCGCATCGGCTTCATATTTGCGAAGCCTCTGGCCGCCATGATGGCTCAGCCAACTCACAACCCTCGCCGAATTATACAAGGAAACGCAGCCTAGGCTTGCTGCCAGGCGCTGTACGATGTATATCACCACAACAAGGGCCGGCACCGACAACAAAAGGAGGCAAAGCAGATGTGATGAGTAGAGTGATTATCAGAAACTCATCTCATTTGCCTTGCTTCATTTCCCGCCGCTCGGCCATGGCACTACAACAGGCATTTGTGATTGCGCAACGACACCATCGCCGCAATATGCAGTTGGGTTGGCGACGGACTTGGTCGCTTATATAAGTACTGTCTACCTGAGACCCTGGCCTGGTCGTGAAGGGTGTCTCCATTGTTGCCGAACTTCTTTCCCGCTCATCAAGATACGCCCCCATTTCTCGCCGGCTGCGACGGAGCCCAGGCTGGGGGCTAACCCCAAACCAGCCATTACCATTCGACCCTCGCAGTTTTTGGCGTGCAGGAGGCCATCTCAGTCGCTTCGACGTCACTCTCAACGTCCAGGCCCGCCATATAACCCCGAAATTGCAGGGATACTGGCCATGTTAGCGCCAGCTTTTGTTGCTTGGCTCATCCTAATGCGAAGTGTGCTCCGGACCAGATGTATATTACGAGCTCAGACATTGTGACGAGAGCATGCGCTTCTCTGGATTCAACTTCCTACATTCCCCGAGGAGATCAAATCCCGCCAGCGGCTGGGGGTGCGACGAAGAGCGGTGACAATAAGCTAGCTGTTGGTTGAAGCTAACGACGACGAGACTCTTGCGCTATGATACTGCTACTGGGGGGACCTAGCAGGCAGTAGATTGGCCGTGGGCAGGCTAAGAAAAAGAGGCCTGAAGCGCGAAGCACACGTAGGTCTGGGCTGTGGGCACCTTGACGGGCTATCCTAGGTATTTGGAGACTTTCCACGTGGGAGTGGCCGCTGAGGAGAATTCCGCCATGCAGCCATTTCGTTCGATTTGCGGTGCTAAGCGGGAAAAAGGCTCTATGTGGTGTCAAGCTATACAGTAACAAGGACCAACCAAATGGCCAAGCGCGCTCATTGTCAATGCCAAAAATGACCTTTTTTGACGATGCTGACCACAGGCCAGAGCAACCAAAGGCAGAAAAAGCAGCTAACCAAGGCCGACGTCTTCGCGCCCGCACGCTGGTTTGGAATGAGAATAACAAGACATTACATTCAGCTAAAGATTGTCACTGCCTCGATTATGTCAGACACGCCGGCGCGTTTGACCAGGAAAGAGGCCAACATGCTGTTCAAAAATCAGACATATCACCTGATGATGGAATTGCTACTCCCCAGCGTCGAAGAGCAGTAACAATGGTGGGTGTTTTATGATGTGCTGCGTTGTGTTTCGCACATATTACCACAAGAAAACGTAATGGTGTGGCTGCTGGGATATCAACTTGCATGCTACTCAATAGCCACGCATCAGATTGCAGGGAATATGTACACGATACAACCGCATGCCCTCTCTCGCTCTCTCGTACGAGTACGGAGGACACCATGAGCATCGATTCCCTGTCGAGTCCCATTTTGCCGACGGGCCTAAACTCCGATTCAGCACTCTCGAGTGTTCGTTCTAGGACCCCTTGTCCATCTAGCTCCGGCACCCATGCTTTCGTTTGCTAGCACAAGCGCCGAGTGGAACCGAGGGCTTTCTCGCAAGTTTGCCGAATGGAGCCGACGAGCGCTCGCTCTTGATATCAGGCTATTGCCAGGCTATTCCATTCAGATTACATAACTGGCAGCGAATCCTGGGAGAGAGAGGTGAAAAGCCCAGGTCTGGTATACAGTACTGTACGGGTGAGAAGCGCTTTGTCCAACGATAGGCAAGCTAGCGCCGGCGAAAAGGGGAATATACAGGACGTACCGCTACGAGTAGTTATCAGTACTGCCATGCGATGTATTGTCACGAGAGCATGAAAAAAAAAAAAAAAAAAAAAAAAGGGAATACTGCTGCCTAGGAGATGGCATCTAGCAGCTCCGGCTCGTGTCATCTTACCCGAGTGCCAGTACAGTCGTATGTACAAGTATACCCAGCTGCAGTATACAGCTCATCTTGTGGGGCCACGAAAGCGACTTGTTCCAGCTCAGAGAATGGCTGCCAATTCTACATACAATGTATAGTAGGTATGTACAAACATCGAGCCCTCGACACCGATGTTGGTCTAGCAAATGCAAATCAGGCACCAAGAAGAGGGCAGGGCCTGTGCTCGTATTAGGTATGTTGCTGTTCTTGGATGGAGTTGAATGGCTGGGATGGCTGGGCATTCGGACAACCCAACCACCCCTACTACACCCAGCAGCGACATGGGGTGCCTCTCATTATCGAAAAAGCATCGGACCGCTTTACAGTATAGGTACCCAAGTACCTACCCAACGCCCAAGCTGCTGCTATCCAGTACTCGTACTCATACCATTCGTACCGGGTTCTCCATACGCGCAAAGTACGAAGGGGAAAAGGGGGGGCAGGCTCTCCAACCCCCTCTCAACACCCATATACTGGCCAGTCGGGTTTGCAGGAAACGTTCTGGTACCACCAAGTGGTCTCAGATGAAGAGACCCCCACGCTGGATCAGATACCAGGCGTGGAGCGGCAGCTGCGGCGTGATGGGACTCTCTCTACCAGCACGCTAGGTACCGATGCATGGACAGTACATTGCCGAGACACGTCAACGTCGCCAGCAAGGATAGAGGCCGTTGTTGACGACGATGGGCATAGCAGTATGGATTCGAATGGCAGATTCAAGACCTCAACGCCAAGTCTGCTTCTTTCCCCTTACTGTACGCCACCTGCTACCTAAGAAGCCGGTGCTATTATTAGCATGTCCTTCTTTGCGGTCTGTTTCTGCTCACTTCATTTTACAATCTGGAAAAGCGGAGCTTGTGCGGCAGCCACATGCACGCAAGAAAGAAAGCAGGTAGTGCTACCTAGGCTACGCGCACCATTCATAATATGCAGCAGCCGAAAGCCGTCGCCATTCCATGCATCTGAATCCAATTTCGTCTACCGCGCTGCCCATCAGCGTTGGGCTGTAGAGCTACTGTAGGCAGCCCACCGCGGCAAATACCTCCCTTGCATCAAGGGCTGCTCCCAAAATGGAGTGAGAAGGCGACAAGGCTTTTTGGCTGAGCCATTGAATTGAACAGACGGTTGGGTATGTACCTCTTCCATGTCACGTTGCCCTCGATTTGATCAGGAGGAGGATGTAAGACACGTCATCTTTGCAGTGTTGACTCCTGCTGCCATGCCATGATGGAAGGAAGTCCTTATTACGACTACGTCTACTAATATACTAGGAGTACATAGTATTTGACACCCTGGTCATATTTCCGGTGTGTTTGCTGGGCGTACTTGTACGAGCCCAATTTGTTATCATTATCTCTGGGCTAAAACACGTACATCACATGCGGCGTTATCTGAGATGACATCAACAAAATGCGGCCAAGGCAGTTGCACTGATGGGTATGTATGTATGCTGCCCATACAAGCTTCAAAAACTCGTACGAGCAGCCTTTATTATACGAGTGCATACTCCACCCCCGGCATTTGAGATGCGATCCATACCAGCTGCCTTCTTGCGGACCCAGTCCGCTGACATTGCGCCATGTACTCCATATGAAGGGCTGAACGGGGGCCCTTTGGATCAAAGAGGAAAAGAGATGGAAACAAAAAAGAAGTCGCATCTCCATTACGCCTGTCTTGTACCAGAGTTGGGTTGGGGAGAAGACCAAATGGGTAGGTGTCGGGAATTGTGGGAAGGGGCATGTCCACATTGCGTTTTGAGGCAGAGCTACTCCGCATTCCCGTATCCGGCTGTCAGTCTCTCGAGGCAAAGCTGCCCGACACACGGATACCCCAAATGCGACTTGAAAACCCGATAGCCGGGCCTTGCTTGGTCCACGCACACCAAGATCATTAGTACCTACCCTTACTCCATTGGCCGGACAAGGGAAGTGCTATAGCTAGTATTACTGCTACTGCAGAAGAGTATGACTGGTTCTTCATCATTTCTTGGCTAATTGACAGCAAACAGCGGCGTTGCAACAAGTGTTGGCGCAGCAAAAAAAGGGGGAGAGGGAGTTTGCTACGGACAATTGCTTCCGGCGCCGGAGGGAGAGGCCGTCCGACTTTTGCTACTTCTTTTCAGGGTGCTCTACCTCTTGATTCGCCTTCTCTCGAGCGCTTCCCTGCAGCTCCTCTGCTCGGGGGCGATATGGCTTTGTACGTACAAAGCACGGGGAAGCGCCTCGAATGGATACGTGCACCAGTCGGATGCACTCGACGGCGCCGAGCGTGCTACGTGGATCCCGGCGAATGCGGCTGTCGTACGCCATGCAGCGCGGGATCCCGGCCGGCCAAGTGGCTAAAGGTGGTTCGGGGGCGCCATGTTTCTATTCACGTCGTGCCAGTGCATGGGTCGATATGTTTGGTTCCTGTTGTTTTGACCTGCTTAGCCTTGAGACGGTTATTCGGGGGGGGGAGGGACAAAGCGTGCGTTGCCTGCTGCCTCTCTCGCTCTTTTTGTCTACGCTTTCAGTACCTATCCAGTGATGCGGACTTGATGAGCTCTGACAATTGAGTGTTTTCACGCTTTCATTGTACATCTTCGTTCCGCTTTCCCCGACTTTACATTCGTCTGTAAGTGGGAGCGTACGACCATTCTTGGCCTTTTCGGTGGCCAGGCAAGGACCAGGAGTTCAGCCGCAGCTGAGACATGCTACATACAGACAAACAAGTCGGTGAAACCAATATTTGTTGAAATCATTGGCTTAGGCTGTTTGCGAGGAGACAGTTCCCTCGGCCTTGCCCCAGGTAAGGTTCCATTGCATGCTGGGCAGAAGGCACTTTGTGGCTTTGAAGTCCTTCCCTGCTTATTCCTAGCAGCTTGTGAGAAGTCTCGGCCAAGCAGGCACTTTCGGTGAGCATCTGGGATCCGATTTGACGGGTCCCAAGCAATGGAATCCGGCTGGGTCCAATGTTTGCGAGAGCGAGGAGGAGAGGGGGTTTGTGGCTTGCTGCATGTACTCGCACGCATCACCACCAATCACGTCCATGGACAAATGCCCCCTCGGGTACCGGGACGCGATGGACGCGTATATGTAGGGCAAGACTTACATGCTCGTGCAGGCACACGAGTACAGGTACAATTGCCGCTGCTGCTGCTCTTATATTCTTACCACATGTACATATCGAACCTCCTTGCCTTGCTAGCGCGGGCAACGGGAGCGGCCGCCCGGAGAATTAGTTGTGTCGATTTGACATGTACTTGTACGGGTCACGAAATCCGGTTTAGTGTGCAGTATATTGCTTGCTTGTAGGAGTCATCCTTCGTGCAGAACCAAACGATGCAGGGTGGCGAGCAGTGTACGCTGTGCCGTGTTCGTGGCTGCTTCTTCCATCTCACACTTGCTTCTCTCGCCTTGCATGGGGAATAGGGGTTACTTGAGAAGAATTGAGAACGAAGCTATTAAAAGTGGTGGTGCCAACTTGTTTGCCAGTTTGTTTACGGATACATACCTACATCAATAAATCAAATCCAAGGTGCATTAGCCCGAGACTCAACCATGGATATTTTGTTCCGGATCTCACTTGACGCGTTCCGGGGAGTTTACTCTGCTGCTGCTGCTGCTGCTGCTGCTGCTGCTGCTTGTCTTTGATGTTCTCACGCCCCTCGCTCGCTAATATGCATGTTTTCGGTCTTGTGGCGGCTCTACGGCGACCATGCGGGCGGCCGTGTAGGTGGTGAAAGAAAGAAGGCTGGGTGTAGTCCACGAGTCTCGGCGCAATATTGAGGGGGGACAGTGCCTGCAACTTGGGTAGTATTCAATTGTTTGTTTGTCTGTTTTGCGTTTTGCTGCAAGTGCTGGCATGGTGTGATTTGCTTGTGAAAGCGGCTTGTGAAGTGGCTGTTTGAGACGTGTTTGATTGTGAGTTGCATTGGAGGTAGGGATGTGTGCTTGGAGTCGTGACATGTGAACATGTAAGTGAGTGTGCGAGAAGGTTGGACGTGGATTTGGGGGGAACTGGGTGAAATGGTATGAGTAAATATCTACTGATGAGCTCCAATAAGAGGCAAAATATGATGTGGCAAGCTTGTATCTCATTGAAAGCTGCGAGATATGAAATCGGTCTCGAGTCTGATCTTGGTATTTGATGCTGATTATTGGCGCCTTTGGAACAACAGAGATGACAGCTTAATTCAGGCCTGTTACTCTCTATATAGCACTGCTCCTTCACGACTTTCTATCCAATGCAAGACTAACATATCAAGACTACCAAGTAATAGAAAGAAATCGACCTCACTGTCGCATCGCAATGTTCTAGGGTAGCTCTCCATCGTACTATCGTTATCAGCGCTGACTCAGCAGTCAAATCCAACGACAGGGCGGTGGCGCAACGGGTGACCAAGGCTGTCCAATCAGCGAGCGGGATGGCGGCTGCCGATTTCCCAAATTTTGTGCCTCGTCTTGGATCCATCTAAGCGGATGCGACTGGATTGATGCTGGTGGATTGAAGCATTGGAAAGCCCTCAATCTCCAGAGAAACGTTTCGTCACAATGCCCGTCACAGCAGCAGCACCCAATGCGCTGCGGGCCTCATCAGGCTGCGCATCGCGGCTGGGCCTGTCCCTCCACAAGACCTCGATACTCCCGGCGACGACGACGATGCGAGCAGCCAGCTTCTCAACCACGGCGCCCCAGCGCAAGCGCAAGACAAAGGACAGCAACAGGCGGCGAGGCGTCAGCAGCCTGTACGGATCGGGCCCCCGCGAGCCGCTGTCCATGTCCAACATGCCGCTGCCGAAGCCCGTCGACTTCAAGCCCAAGATTGAGGTGGACGAGAGCCACGGGCTGTGGGGGTTCTTCCCCGCCCCCGGAAAGCTGCTGCTGACGCCCAAGGAGACGGAGGAGCACGGGCGCGCGTGGACGGTCGAGGAGCTGCGGCGCAAGTCGTGGGAGGATCTGCATGCGCTGTGGTGGAAGTGCTGCAAGGAGAGGAACATGCTTGCTACGGCGAGGGAGGAGCTGTTGAGGGGGAAGCTGGGCTTTGGAGAGCGGGAGATTGATTCACGAAACGAGGAGGTGAGCCTTGCAAGTGATTATGCTTTGATACCCATTCTCTTTCCATTGCGTCTCTTGGCGGGATGGCATGCTTTGATATCAATCTCCTTTTCCTTTTACTGACGGCTATCAAGGTCACCAAAACGATGAGGGCGATCAAGCACGCTCTTACAGAGCGATTCTACACATGGCAGGATGCCGTCAACGTTGCCAAGTCTGACCCCGAGATCAACCTGAGCGGAGGAGAGGGCCAAGTGTACAACCCATCCGCATACGAAGAGGGGTACGATGAAGTTGATGTCGCGGCTATTGAAGACGAGGCGTCAAGGGTTACAGCGGAGAAGGAGCTGAAGGAGCCCGTGCGGTAAACGAGAGGGGCAGGAAATAAACAGAAAAACGACAGAAAGAGAGTTCATGGCCATTTTGGAAATCAAAAGCTGGGCAAGGCTAAAAGGGGCGCGGGGGGGGGGGGGAGGCTTGATATGAATTTGACATGATATCACAGGGAAAGAGTATGAGATGTGATGTATGGTACTACCTGGACCTACCTGTATTCCTAAATAAGCAATTGGCATGTATATTACTACTAGAACGGTGTATGTCGAATTTATCGAAATGATTTTGACGTGCGCACAAGAGAATATCGGAATATGGGCTCGGAGAGACGAAATGAACATGCTCATTAGAAGGCCCCCCTTATTTCCCTGGACAACGATTTCGCTAAGACCCCTTCCTTTCATTATGGCCGTTTATTAGTAGCAGTTATTACTCGTAACGTGACCGTTCCGTTCGGTCATTGAGCAGGGGGGTTCTGCCCATCACCGGCGATAGGTACTCGTTAATTATTGAACATCTGCAACGGGCGCAGTATCAGGAGACGGTCGCATTGAGCTCTTGTAACTCTCGCCGGGGAAGTGGTTCCGTAACGTTTGGTCCGGAGACGGTACCTGTTCCGCCGGGCTTGCTTCAGCGCCAGATGGAGGTACTTGAACAAGGTTGGTTATTAGCAAGGTACGGGGCGGTGGAGCATTCTTGGATATTCCTTTTGATGTTCTACTTGAGATGAAGTGAGACCAGGGGGGGACGGCAATGGGATCAATGCCCACCGCCTAATTGGAGCTGGAGCTGACGGCGGTGGGTGCTTTGGACGGTCAAACCTTGTTGCCTCCTCTTTCCCGTGATTGGATTCTGTTCTTGGGTCAATTGAACTACTAGCAGCAGCAGATTTCAGTTGAGTTTCTGGACTGGTGTATTATATGCAGAATTTCACTGCAAGAGTTGGAACGGGGCACGTATAAAGTTGGAATCGGGAGCTGAGATGAGATTTGGAGACGCTGTGACGGCGGGGCAATTTCAGCAAGTTGGTCATGGCTCAGCAGACTGACTGACTGACTGAGCTGGACTGCCGAGCTCGTCTCAATTTCCAGAAGCTGAAAAGGAAAGGAAGAAGAAAAGAAGAGGGTACGAGGCATGTCGAGATTAGCATCATGCCGCGTCTGTTGTTCTTAATTTCTTAATCTTAGGCGGCTGCCTTAGCCGGAAGAAGCTCGCTGATGAAGCTGCCAGCCCGCTAAGCGTTAGTGCCTCAGCGCATCGAGGCCTCATTGGCAGCGCCCCCCTAAAAGCCTTCTCCGCACCTCACCGACCGATTTGCTCCCAAGAGCCAGAAACCCCGCCGCCTTTTGCTCGTCGACCCCTCTAAGTACTTTCGTACCGGCTAACCTTTTTACTTCAAACCAACCTTCAAAAGGGAACCGTCTTCTTGCACCACGACTTTCGCCTTTTCCCTCTTCTCTTGTTTCTCCCGACTTTCGGCTTCAAGCTGCAGCACTATTTCCTATTCACGGCACCACCGCTTTTTGTTCTATATACCCCAGCATCATGGAGGAAATCGCCAAGGAGTACGATGTCATCGTGTTGGGCACCGGTACGTCAACGAAGGAGCTGTGGTGTCTTTATTTGCCTCCTGGAGCTTCGGCCTCAGCTTCAGCTGCCAGCATCAGCTATCGTGGCGAGACGGGCTCTGGCATCTCGCGATAGCTGCTCTGCTTGCTGTTGAGCTTGCCACTTGCTCCATTGCTTTGTCTCTTGAGGTTCCTGTTTCGCTGACTTGGACCCCCCCTATTCTGCAGGTCTCACCGAGTGTATCCTTTCCGGGTAAGGCGACGACTTGATCGAAATCGAATGGACAACAATATAATCGAGCTTATACTGATGATTCTTGTCTTAAAGTGTCTTGAGTGTCAAGGGCCGAAAGGTTCTGCACATTGACCGCAACGACCACTACGGAGGGTATGCTTCTTCCCTTGGCCCCTGGCTGCTACCACGCCGACCTTCAAAGCAACTGTTACTGACAATTCATTCCACAGAGAGGCTGCTTCCGTAAACATCGAGACGGTAACTCAATTTCCAACCCCCGATTCGTAATACTGTGCAATTCTACTTTTGTGACGGCATCTGACCTCCTTTTTTTTCCCACCCCTTATAGCTCTTCAAGAAGTACGGCCGTGTTGCCGCTGGCGAGAAGCCATGGGAGAAGTACGGCCGCGTCAACGACTGGAACATTGATCTTGTTCCCAAGCTGCTCATGTCATCTGGCGAGCTGACCAACATCCTCGTCTCTACCGATGTTACCCGATACTTGGAGTTCAAGCAGGTTGCCGGCAGCTACGTCCAGCAGGGCGCTGGCTCCAAGGCCACCGTGGCCAAGGTCCCCTCAGATGCCGCAGAGGCCCTCAAGTCACCCCTCATGGGTCTCTTTGAGAAGCGCCGCATGAAGTCCTTCATTGAGTGGGTTGGCACCTTTGATGCCAAGGACCCGGCCACCCACAAGGGTTAGTTTTCTCGGTCTTGATGCGCACTTGACGCTGCCTGGCAGTGACTGATGATTTTTCGTATTGATAGGTCTTGATATGAACACCTGCACCATGAAGGATGTCTATGACAAGTTTGGCCTTGAGGATGCTACCAAGGACTTCATTGGCCACTCCATGGCTCTGTACCTGACTGACGACTACATCACCGCCCCTGGCCAGGCTCCTGATGCCATTGAGCGCATCCGCCTGTACGGCAACTCCGTTGCTCGATACGGAAAGTCTCCTTACATCTACCCTCTGTACGGTCTTGGCGAGCTTCCCCAGGGCTTCGCTCGTCTGTCCGCCATCTACGGTGGTACTTACATGCTCAACACCAACATTGACGAGATTCTGTACGAGGGTGACAAGGCTGTTGGCATCAAGGCCACCATGACCGGCGTCGAGGAGATGAAGTTTGAGACCAAGGCCAAGATGATCCTTGGTGACCCCTCATACTTCCCCGGCAAGACCAAGGTTGTCGGCCACGTGCTGAGGGCCATTTGCATCCTGAAGCACCCCCTTGCTGGCACCAGCGACAGCGACTCTGCCCAGATCATCATCCCCCAGTCCCAGGTCGGCCGCAAGAACGGTAAGAATTGAAAATCCTTGATTTCTCTGTAGAACGATATTAACTTTTCGTAGACATCTACATTGCCTGCGTCTCATCGGCCCACAACGTGTGCCCCAAGGGATACTGGGTTGCCATTGTCTCCACCATTGCCGAGACCACTGCCAACCACCACCTCGAGCTCCAGCCCGGTCTGGACCGCCTTGGTGCTATTGAGGAGCAGTTTATGGTAAGCGCTCTACTTGAATGCTTGTATTTTTTGTTTTGAAAAAGATCCCAAATACTGACAAATCGTCTTAATAGGGAGCCCCCATCCCTATTTCCGAGCCTCTTGAGGATGGCACCAAGGACAACATCTTCATCTCCAAGAGCTACGATGCCACCAGCCACTTTGAGACAACAACAGATGACGTCAAGGACATTTACCAGCGTGCTACCGGTGAGGAGCTCAAGGTTGAAGGTCTAAGGGAGGGCATCAACGTTGCAGAGGAGTAAAGAAAGCGAAATAGTATTGCCAAATTTGTTCTTGTAAAAAAAAAACCCCCCATGCTATCGAGAGATCTTTGGAGTTGATGCTTGATCCCTTCAACCATTTGCGAAGAGCGACCATGTTTTTTTCCTATTTGTTTCTGGCTCGGTAAATATCAATCAATTAAATAATCATGAAGAAAGACAAGCTGGGGGCACTTTTACCCTGGCAGAGGATATAATATCGAGGATTTTTGTTTAAAGACAATTTAGAACAACTGTAAGCCATTACTTGGTACTAGTGTCATGCTCATTCATGCAATCTATCTAACATGTAGTTTTGCTCATGATGAATCATTGTCATAGGCAACTCAGCATACTACCCCACTTTATCCGTCGCCTTTTTTTTTTCTTTCTGGATTTCAAACACCCTTCAAGAACGCCCAACTCCTGAGCAATATATGTATTTCTCTCCTTCGTTTCGAATGGTACGAAGATGGAAGATACTGACAAATTACGAAAAAGAGAAAGCCGTGAAAAAAAAATATATAAAAAAAAACGGGGCCCAGCAAGAATGTGTATGAATGAGGGGTAAATACTGCTCCAACAGAAAAAAAAACAAAAGGCTTATCGCCTGTTGGTCTTGCCAATACCACGCTTTCCAGCGACCTAGATAAAAGAAAAAAAAAGATATTAGTATGATGAAATAAAGGACGGCCCAACACAAGAATCCAACTTACCAAGTGCTTTGTCAGAGATGCCGAAGTATGTCTGTCGGCCTCTCCCTGTCGGGCCATTCTGTTCATGCGCTTCTGGTTGAGCTTGGCTATCCGCTCGGCCTTTGACCGGGTTCCCTCGTCCTGCACACCATCGGTTCTGCGGTTCAGGGTTGGGTTTCTGCTGGCCGGTCTGCTCAGAGAGCGCAGACGCTCGCGATCCGTCTTGGGGGTGTCGACGTCCATGCCGTCGGCATCCGCAGTGGCGGCGCGAGATAATGAGCGGCCGCGGGTTCGGATGGCAGTGGCGCGGGCCCGCTCGGTGATCTCGGTGGTGTCCACACCCAGAGAGTCGAGGGCGTCTTCCATCTCGGTGAGGCCCTTCTTGACATATTTGCGCGGGATGATGGCCTGGTTCTTAAGTCTCTTCTTCATGCGGGCCTCGTTTCTGATGAGCTGCTGCTTCTCGCGGATGAGCTCTGCCTTGCGCATGATCTCGGCCTCCTCATCATCCTCAATGTCCTCGTCAGACTCGTAGTATCCCTCCTGCTCGAGTCTCTCCTCTTCCTCCTCCAAAGCGGCCAGCTTAGCCTCGATATCAGGGTCGACATAGTCGTAGACGTTCTTGCCCTCGAAGACCTCGGGCATCTTGTCGTATTTCCACTCGGGGTTCTTGAGCATCCAGTCGGCGCGCATGTCGACGTTGAAGACACCAGCACCACCGTTCTCCACCTCCACATCCTTGGCCAGCTTGGGTCGGTCAGGGTCTTCCTTGTCGTACTTCTTCTTGTTCTTGGCAGCCTCAGGAATGAAAGTCTCCAGGGTCTGGCCACCCATGGGCTGGGCAACGTGGATGCGGGCCATGACCTCGGCCAGGCGGCCGCCAACGGCTCCGCTGCTGGTGGTACCGGCCTTGAGCTTCTGGTTAACACGCTCGGCAATCAGACGCTCGCAAGCGGCGTTCTTGACCTCCTGGACACCCTCCTGGGTGTTGCAAGAAAGCTGGAGCATCTCAACTTCACCAGACTTGAGGATGGACTGCAGCTCCGTCTGGAGTTCTGGCGACAAATCTTCGGGTCGGGCGACGTCAATCTTGTTGACGACGAGGAAAACGAGCTTGTTGGAGAAGAGGGGCTTGATGCTTCGGAAAAGCTGAATCTGGGCCTGAACAGTGTAGCCGCACTGCTCGGACAGATCCATAAAGTACATGATGGCAGATCTCAAGTGAGCAATAGCCGTGATACTGTTGGCAACAGGATTTGGTTAGAATGTCAAGTTTTCGACAGGCTCAGAAAGCGCCAACATACCTCTGCATTTCAATAGTGTTCATCTCCTCAAGAGGGTGATCGAGAATACCAGGTGTATCGATGGCCTGGAATCGCAGGTACTTGTAGTCAAAGTGACCGACAAACAGACTCTTGGTGGTGAAGGCATAGGGCTGGACATCCACGTCGGCGCGGGTGATGCTTCGGAGGAAGCTGGACTTTCCCACGTTGGGGTAACCACAGATGAGCAGGGTCCTAGTGTTGGGATCGATGGAAGGAAGACGGCCGAGATGCTGGCGGACCTGGTCCAGATACAGCAGGGGATCCTTCAGTCGCTTGACGAGCGTGGCCATGCGACCAAGGGCGGCTCTCTTGAGCTGCTTGCATTGGTACAGCGACTGTGCGTATTTCAAAAGACGGACGTAATCTCGGGAAATGGTCTCTACCAGGTGCTTGGCAGTGGACATCTGGCCAAGGGCAATCTTGAAGTGGTCGGCATCGTAGAGGGTGTTGAGAAGATCCTTGTGGAACGGGTGGATGTCCTGGAGCCGGGGAAAGCTGTCGAGGATGGCGCCGAACTTGTCGGAGAAGGTCTCCTGGGTGAACTTGACCTTTCGGGTGTAGAATGCTGTCTAATGTGTGAGTAGAGGAGCCAATTTGCACGCGGCAAACACTCGCTGTGTGGAATGCGACAAACCTCGGATTCTGCTAATCTTGAAGCCAGCGCGGATCTGGGTGGGCAGTTTGCGCTGGGTCCTGCTCAGCACAATGTCCAGGAACTCCTGCTGAGTAGGGACCGGGGGAATGTCCTTCCACGTGGTCTTCATGGCGGGCAATTTGGCTGATCGAGGGACGCTGTAAAAGGTGAAGGTTTACAGCTTGAGATGTCCTCGTTGTCAGGAATTTTTTTGATGGGGAAGGACTTTCAGGTTAGCGAAATGCCGGGTCTAGGCTGGGCGGTGAATTTTTTTTTTCTCTGTGGAGGAAAAAATCTTATCGATAACCAATTAATCGCAGAGTCGAGTCTAGCAACCCCGCTAATGCAGCTGAATGGTACAGTGCATCACAGTGCGGAAGATCTAGATAAGCCGAGTCTGGCTTGTGATCTCATTGCTTTTATGTGGCGTCAAGGCGATGGCCTTGATACGACGAATCGGGCGCATGTATCAGTGGTACTATAAGTATGAATTGGGCCTGCTATGATAATTTTCAGAATCATTGTTACTTAAGGAACATACAATTAGCCAGTATCTATTGCACGACAAATTCCACAAGTATCGTAAATGGTGGCTAGTCTTCCACTACAGACGTGGGAAGAATAAGAACAGACGAGCCAAACCGAATCAAATTGGACCTGGACACACGCACTTACAGTAAAGATGAACAGCCGCATATTGATCGCCAGCATCCACCAAGGTTACAACACAGGGAAAAGAAGTACAGTGCGAATTGCAAAGATGTTGGTCGATAGCTATTGAAACTTTTTTTTTGCGCCCACCATCTATCTCGTGCCCCGCCATCCCCAAGATCCTCTTTTCCTTTCATATACTGACCAGAAACACATAGTAATCGTGAAAAGAGTGACGAATCATTCAGGTTCCGTTGCTTCTTGCTATCAAAGTATATCAAACAAGGTAGGTTAAAAAAAAAAAAAAGCCTTTGTCAGTGGCAAAAAAGCTCATACGATGGCTTTAGCTCACACGACATCACCTTCGTTTTACATCCTTCTTTTAATAAGATAAGAAAACTCATAAATCCAAAAGAAGAAGAAGATCCATCAACAAACAATGGCCTCCCAGCTCCCCGCCTACAAACAGGAATTCCTCAAGTCCGCCATCGACGGCGGCGTCCTCAAATTCGGCAGCTTCGAGCTCAAGTCCAAGCGGATATCGCCCTACTTCTTCAACGCGGGCGAATTCCACTCGGCCCGCCTCGCCGGCGCCATCGCCTCTGCCTTTGCAAAGACAATCATCCAGGCGCAGCAGGAGTCCGGCCTCGAGTTCGACCTCGTCTTCGGCCCCGCCTACAAGGGCATCCCGCTGTGCTCGGCCATCACCATCAAGCTCGGCGAGCTGGCGCCCCAGAACCTGGACACCATCTCCTACTCGTTTGACCGCAAGGAGGCCAAGGACCACGGCGAGGGCGGCAACATTGTCGGCGCTCCGCTCAAGGGCAAGAAGGTCCTCATCGTGGACGACGTCATTACGGCTGGCACGGCCAAGCGGGATGCCATTGAGAAGATCACAAAGGAGGGTGGCATTGTCGCGGGTATTGTCGTCGCTCTGGACCGCATGGAGAAGCTTCCTGCTGCTGATGGCGATGACTCCAAGCCGGGCCCTAGTGCTATCGGCGAGCTGAGGAAGGAGTATGGCATTCCCATCTTTGCGATCCTGACCCTGGATGACATTATCGATGGAATGAAGGGATTTGCTACTGCTGAGGATATCAAGAACACAGAGGAGTACCGGGCCAAGTACAAGGCGACTGATTAAAAAGCACCTCAATAGTTTGGCTTTTTGGTGTTTGAGCAAAGTAGACGAGTAACAAGTAAAAGACGTTGATTTATTATAGCCATAGGTGTTCACCCATTACTAGGCTGAACAGGACGCATGGGGAATAAAAAAAAAAAAAATAAAAAAAATAAACTGAAAATAGTCTCATTATATTCCGCTTATACCTGGAAAAATACCTCAAATCATATCTAGATGTTAGCTACCCACCTACTTATCTAGTCTACCTACAGCTAGATGGATCCGATATCCGTCATGAATTTCATATTTTTTTTTTTTTTTTGCCTCATTCTTCTCTTTAGCCTCTTTCATGAACATGACATCAATCTATTCCCCATTTTATTGATCCTCCCTACCGGGCACTTTTGTTTCGTTTCTTCTATCCTATATGGAGGTCAGTAACAGAGCGGGACCATAATAGTGGTTCACTTACATTGCCGCACCTGTTGTGACAGACATTCTCCGCCCACGCAAGTAGCCATGGGTAGAAGAATCGTATCATCATGTATGTGTCGTGTCGTAGCTCAACCTCGAATGCATATAAAGCCTGTTTTGTCCTTTGAGTCTTCCTCTCGTATTTCTTCCCTCCCCTTTCTTTTTTTTTTTTGGTGCTGTTTTCTCACTTTCTATTTTTTTTGGACCTTTTTTGTTTAATGACCAATGTGGAAACAATGAAATGATAACGCTAAATCGGGATGCAAAAATGATAAGACAGTCAGGTAATTTACAGTTTCTCGGCGTCATTGAGAATGCCTTTCCAGAAGATATGTGTATTACGTTCAGGGAGATCGAATACCTATAATCACAACACTGGGTTAGTACTTATCTTGAAATAAGAGACACATGAGTAGCAGATTGATCACAAACCATGTTGTAGTATTGGCCAGGAAGAGAGGTGGTATCGCTACGGCCAATGTTTTTGAACCCACACTTCGCAAAGAACCTAATCTCATGCTTGTGGCAGAGTAGAGCAACGCGGTCTGCAAGGCCTCGGCTATGGATGCGTTGAACATACGACTTCAAGGCTGCGGTACCCAGGCCCAGGCCCCGAAGCCAAGGGTTGACGACAATAGAGTGAAGGCAGACCGTCCTTCCGTACGATCGATGGCCGACGGGTTCGCTGGGGTATCTTTGTCGTCCGTGGAGGACCTCCTTCCAGTTCTTGGGGCAGTCCATATCCTTATCCGTCACCACGGGGTCGCATCCCATCGTGGCGACCACATGGACGAACATGAATCTCCTCACATCTTCACGGCAGTCTGGCATATTCCAGCCTCTCATCTTCATCGTTGACAACCAGTCTTTTCGCTCAGTCACATCACAGATGTTGAAGAGACCATAGCTGAGGGTTCCAGAGAATCTGATGCGATATTCGGTCTGTCATCGGTTAGAATCCTCTGCTGAGAACTCGTGGCGACAGAGCGGAAGTAAAACGGCGAAAGTAGTTGCTTGAAGAAACTGACCAGTTGTTTGGAAAATCCTCGTTGTGAGTGCTCAAAAGCACACTGCTCGAGAAAGATTGTGGTGGCCACGTGTTGTGGTTGAAGAAAGGCAAGCTTGGGATTGAAGCAAAAGGGCATGGACTTGAGAAATTCCTTCGAAAGACAAGGATTGAAGAACTGAAATTGATAAAGCCTGTCGTCTATTGTGGTATCAGGTTCCACCTGATCGTCAATCAAATCGACCTCATCGTTGGCGCTGATTGGTATAACCGCGATGGAATCTAGACACATTTCCAGGCTGGAGAAGTCAGTCAACGCGGGTTCCTTGTGTGTGCCAATAACCCCTGTGTCTGATGTCTGATATCTCATGCTTCTCTGCATCTTCTTCAGTATCTCGGTTCTCCCCTCCTCTTACTTGGCTTCTTCTCACTGTCCTGTGATGGTGTAGACGGATGGTCGACAGATTACTTGGAAGTCTGAGATGGTTACTAGTGAAGGGATGGAAGGCTAAATAAGGGATAAATAAGTTGGACTGAATTCAACGGCGGCTAGTCATGCGAGGGTGTCGTATTTTTAACGTTGGTGGACAGCCGCAGCTGAAGACATGCATTTGATATGTTGGATGGGGACGCATAGTAGGAACACCTCTAGAAAAGAGCGAACCGAGTCTCAAATGCAAAACAATAATTTACGCTGAGCAAGCTTGCAGCTGCAGCCGTAGTCGGCTTAACATAGCCGCTCAGGCCGGATCTCCGTGAATCCCTTCTGAAAAAGGCAATACTTTGTGTGAATGATATAAGTTCACACTGAATTTGCTAGCACATTCCTCGAAATGAAAAACCCACCTTTGGCTTTCACCAGTAGAGAGAAATGGGCAATGGTTACTGAGATTGCCACGGAAATTTTCAAATCGCACCTCCAAGGGGACGAGTAGAGAGAGAGAGAGAGACAGACCGACAGACAGAGACAGAGGAGGCGCCAATCCACTGCTACCTCGGGTTCTTCCATCCCTGTTTCCTAGCCAGTCTAACATGGCTTGTCTGCTACATGACATCAAGCGAATGGGTGCATTGATCCCGACAATATTCCGCTTCCGGCCGAGCGTCAACAATGCTCATTCGTTCAGATGGCCAACGACAGCCCCCCCTTGGTCCCAACCGCAGTAGCCAAGGCTGAGTCGACCAGAAGGAACGTGGCTAGTAAGTTCTCTGCATTGTGGTGGAAGTCCGACGCGCTAATAGGAGCAGTACTAATCTCAGCCAATCTAAGATGAATATATGGCATGCCATGGAGTACTCCGTACTCGTCGTAGCCCTATCATTAGTAGCTAGAACAGCACTTGCACACTTCCTAGACAGGCGGGATAGAAGCCGATTCTGTGTGGTGGGTATTAGGCAACACACGTGTCTAGCGAAATGAGCTGGATAAGCAACTTTGCATCTGCCTTTTCATCAGAGTGATACGACCCCATAAAGCGAGGGGGGCCTTTAGAACGGCCAATCTATATCATAATCTGAGCAAGGGAAGCATTCCCAGGCGGGGAAATGCGCCGGTTTACCAATCATAACACAGACATCCGATATGGCTTGCTCAGAAGACCATGCAGATGGAAGAGTTTTGCGTAATAAAACAAGCGGTGACTAGCCCCCATATCATCAGCTCCTAGGCAGGGAGAGGACGTTCCGTATCGCAACACTATTTGCGTAGCGCCTTGGTGACGTAGCCTTGCCATCTGATATCCTATTAAATCTAGGTACGCAGTCATATCCCAGGTAGCATTCATGTGTGCGTCTTGGCTATTGAGGGCATACCTACCTACTAGTAGGTAGATGGAGAAAAAGTACCGTTGAACCGCGAATAAAGAAAGAGGAAGGACAAAAAAAGCTAGCGTTGGCATATTACGCCCTCAACTGTGAATACATGAGGCTGAGGAGGCCGGCGATGGAGCCATATTCGATAGTCCTTGCAGTGCCATGCATGCCGTCCTGTTCACTGCCGTCCTTGTACCGGCCAACGCAAAGACGAAATGCACCATCCAGGGCGGTAATTTGGAGCATCCGACTAGGCCTGATGGACCCAGCACATCGAGCGGCTTTGTGTCTCGTGCTGCATGACCGGCGACTTCCCCCCGTGCGCCACAGGTATACACTCCTCCGACAAACAGTAGGCTTGGTGGTTAGTGCTTGCTAGCTGGCCAGGGGTCAGCATAGCGCTTACAAAAAGGAAAGAAAATAGCAACGCTTGCTGAGCTGCACGGTTACCTGTTAGAGGTAGTCACCTGTGAATTGATCATTGTGTCGGATACAAGGAAGGAGAGAGGGCATATTCGATACGAGTCATCCAATGGAACTGAGTTTCTGATGCCATTTCAGGCAGTGAGCTGCATATTTGGTGAGAGAAGAACGCGAGCCCTTCCTTATATGGAGTAGCCCTGGCAAGGAAGAACGGCTCCTCTCCAAGAAAAGAAACCCCCAGCTAATTCATTACTGTGTCTTTCATAGCGAGGCGCATTTTGGCCGTGGCAAAGATACTGGAGATGACAAGATTGACTAATGATGAGCCACTGAGAGATATCATATGATGCCGAACAGGTAGTACTGGCTGAGCTGCAAACACGTAGTCTACATGTATGCAACGCCGACGTCTGCTGGTTGTTGGCCGCCGGTAACTGGTGAGTGGTAGATGATCTGGCCTTGCAGGTGGACCAATGCATATGCAACCCCGTCACATACAGTAGATAGTGCGAAGCAGAAGCAATAGTTCGTTTATGCACTTTGTGTCATTCTCCGAACACATGTAGTAGCCAGAGCAATTATTATGGCGCAGTTGGGTTTCGAAAGGATTCTCCATGACCGGTGAAATGAAACGGCTCTAATGCGTGCTTGGCCAGAGACACGGCAAAAGAGCAAATCTGCCTGCCAACGCTGCGAGACATGCAGCAACAGGATCCGCACCGGTGAAGCCCGGTTGTTTCTGATTGGCAAGGGCAGCCGCAGCTCCGGCTGATGGCCCTGCAAGTGGCTGCAGAGCTGAGGGCTGGCTAAAGCGAGCGAGAGAGAGATAAACAGGCCAAGCAGGGAGATGGTGATGAGCATGGAATGTCGCATGCGGCCCTAAGTCATATCTGTTAGTCTGAAATACTACTGATGTATGCTGCAGGAGAGGGGTAAAAAAGAAAAGAAAAGATGTACAAGTAAGACCGTGTATGTATATGCACATTGCGGTGCATTAGCCTGCGTCGATGATGCTCGTACGCCTGTCGTCGAGATGCCACGATTCGCATGGGTACAAGCGAGACATCGCCCCACGACAATTGCCAGCAGTACTACCTGGATAAAGCAGTTTTCGTAGGGCCCTGCACGATGCCCGCTCCGTATTCTCCTGTATTTGCATATTGCATGGATGCTGCTGGGTAGGTATGCATGAAGACCGTACATGTGCATCCACCGTCACGTCGTACAAGATTCAGAGTCTAGATGCCATCGGATGATACTCTGGGGCTGGGCCCCCGCACAGTCACATGAATCAGACGCCAAATCTCTTGTATGGGATGTGTCGTGTGTCGTGTGTCGTGCCGCTCTAAATGTGTCGGCAGGTATGCGGCAGCAATGGGTGTTGGACGTTGATGAAGCGAGATGGCGATGGAGAGAAAGAGAAAAGCAGAGGATAGGGCAGGGAAGAAGCACGAGCAGGTACAAGTAAGCTTTAGGCTCTGCTGCTAGCGTGACCTCGCATTACACGCTTTTGCTGGTACCTGTAATAGTACCTGTAATAGTAGTAACTCCTGTACAGGTTAGTACCTGCTACTGTAAGGCTACAAGTAGGGTATATCGGATCGGGGACCATCTCCGCACCAGGCTTTGGATACGAGCATTGAGGAGTGATGATGCAGCACCAGAGCATGGAAACTTGATTGCGGTGTTTTTTGATCACTTCCTCCAGTTCCAATTGGTCCACCTTGCTGCCCACATCCCGTCCATGCTGCTGTCCATGCTGTTTCATCCATGTTTGGTGCTGCGAGGTATTTCATATATCCGCTACGACTTCCCGTGAAGGGCCCTCCAGCCGGAAGAGGTGGTATTAGGCCATATGAGAAGATGGTGTGCCAGAACCAGCAATTGTCGCGCGTGACGAAGTTGGCATATATGACCGGAATGTCTTCTGGAAGCTCATCTTGTAACTTTTCATCCTCATCGCTCTCTACCCCCTCGCCGAGGTATCCTGGAATATAGAGATCGTATTAAACATATGTTGAAGAGTGATCTTGTGACTATGAGCCGCACAGGTCCCTAGGACTTCCTCTCACTGCCAGGACTGTGTGTGCTGAGCCTGGCTTGAAGAATTTAGCGATTCGTATATACCTACCCTCCTCGGCTGGCGAGTAGGTATAGCTCAGGACTACACACTTCAGAGATCTCGTAGTGGCTTGTATTTTCAGTATTCTTTTGGTCCATGGAATGATCTCGGCATCTCATGGTGCCTCAGCGAGAGGGTTGGAAGTCGTGAAAAAAAAAAAAAAAATTGATGGCATTTTCAGTTGGGCTACAAGTAGGTTTGGCTGAATTGACATCCATTGATATCACAGAGGTACATGTGGCTGTAGCTGAGGACTTGAAATTGATAGAAGCTTCTAATCCTGGCCACTCTAAAATACTAGCACATGTGCCTAGTGCTCCCAAGCCCCCTGCCCCTGTAAACATCGGCTCCAAGGCTCCTCCACGGCCACTGAGCGCTATGGGTAGGCACCATTACCCGCTGTCGTCACCACGAGGCATGCCTGGTGCTAGCTTGAAACAGCCTGAAGAGCTGAGCTGCCGCGCCCTGTTAAGCTTTTTGCCCCTCCGCCACTCACTGCCCCTCCCCGGTCCGTCCTGCTCCCGCATCTCGAATCATCTCCTGCATCCCATCAAGCTGCCTATTTGCACGCACGCATCAATACCACCTCTAGCTGCTACAGCATTCTGCCTCCCACAAATGCTACGCTGAGGCTGGCCATCGCCTGATTTCTCATTCCTCTTCGAGAATCCCCTTTTTCTTTTTTGGTGGACGTTGCAGCAGACGCAGCACCAGAAGCAGAAGCAGAAGCAGAAGCAAAAGCAGAGGCCTCTTACTAAAGCCACCGGGCTGTCTCCATACTACCACACTTCGTCGAGCTTCTGCACATTTCCATCTCACTTTCAAAGCAAGGCGCCATTTTCTCTCTCATCCCACACATTGCATTTTGTCTCTCTGTTGTCCCCCATTGCTAAACGTCAGAATCACGAAAATCCATCCCACACCAAAATGTAAGCCTTGTCACACACGAAGCCGACTGGAGGACGGAATTAACATGGAGCGTGTTACTAGGCGCATCACACTCAACGTCTTCAATCCTCAGGGAGGAGACCAGGACAGCCTGGTGACCCTCGAGGTTTTCTCCGACATGACCGTTTCTACCCTGCGCGAATCTGTCCAGGCCGAGGCAGGCATTCCTCCGGCAGCGCAGCACATCTATCACAACGGCCGACTCATCTCGGAGGATACCAAGACCATGGAGCAGCTGCAGATCGGCGACGGTGACATGCTGGCCGTCCATGTCCGGGATATGAGAGGCAGCACCGGCCCCCCGGAGCCATCAGGGCAGGCTCGAGCTGCGGCTCGCCAGCAGCAAAGCGCCGCTTCCGCAGCTGGAGCTGGAAATGACACCGAGATGCTTCGTCTCCAGATTCTGGGTGACCCCGCCGTCAGACAGCAGCTGTCCAGGCAGCATCCGGAGCTCGCCGCAGCCGTCGAAGACCCCGCGCAGTTTCGAAGAATATTCCTTGACAGCCAGGACCGAGAGCGCAGAGAGCGGGAGATGCGTCAGCGGGAGATTGAAAGGCTGAACGAAGACCCCTTCAACGTGGAAAACCAGACGAGGATCGAGGAGATGATCCGACAGGAGAGGGTCATGGAGAACCTGCAAAATGCCATGGAGCACAACCCCGAAGGTATGTACGATGACGTCCCATGACCCCTGTGAGATGCGGGGGCTGACTCTGCCACGCTTGCTGCCAGTCTTTGGTCGCGTTCACCTGCTTTACGCCAATGTGGAGGTCAACGGCCATAAGGTCAAGGCGCTTGTCGACTCAGGCGCGCAGGCTACCATCATGTCGCCATCGTGCGCCGAGGCCTGCGGAATCATGCGCCTGGTAGATAAGCGGTTTGCTGGTGTAGCCAGGGGTGTTGGAACTGCCACTATTATTGGCCGTGTTCACTCAGCCCAGATCAAAATTGGAAATTTGTTCCTGCCCTGTAGCTTTACGGTGATGGAGGGCAAGTCGGTTGAGCTGCTTCTTGGCCTGGACATGCTCAAGAGATACCAGGCCCATATCGACTTGGCAAAGGACAAGCTCATCATCCAAGGCCAGGAAATTTCCTTTCTTGGAGAGGCTGAGATTCCAAAGGAGGAGGAGGAAGCCGCCATTCAGGAGCCTACTATACCAGGTCCGGCAGGCACTGCCATTGGCCAAAGATCTGGAGCTGTCATGCCGGTGCAGGATGCCCCCTCGCAAACCTCTTCACGGCCTGCAGCCCAAGCACAAGCACGGCCACCGCAGTCGGCGGCTCCCGGCCAACCGGCCGCTCCGGCAGCCGGCGTAACCCCAGCTCATATCGACAGTCTCATGGCCATGGGAGCTACTAGGGAGCAGGCGATCCAGGCCCTTCAGGCCGCTGAGGACAACGTTGATATGGCGGCCAGTTTAATCTTTTTTTAAAAACTCCTTACCTAATGAGATTATGAATAATCAGCATTGCCCTGTAACGAGGGTAGAGCGCGGGAATCTTTTGCTTTTTTGTTTCCTTGCGCTTTCGCACGTTTTGTCTGCTTTCCCCTCTCGGTGCCTAAGAAGAAGAGCGTTTGCACGAACCTTGTGGCTAAAAATGTATGCAGCATCTAGAGGCGTTTAGGGAAGGTTGGTAGTGATGGATATAATAGGTAGAGAACAACAAGAATGAAGCAAAGATGTTTGTATTATGCTGAAATCCTTATGCTTTGTCTCAACTCACCATTAGCTGACATATACATTTATATACACTACTTGACTTTTATCCAAGCCTCTGAGACTTTTTTTGCCCATTAACAATTGATACATAGTAAAAAGCGATTCTTCTGTCTGCTCCTAGTGGGAGTGAATTATTCATCGAATCTTGTAAACACAAGGCTTGAGAATGCCCCCCTCGTTTTCTCCGTTCTTGTCGTCTGCATCCTCATCCTGCACACGACCAAACATCTTCTTCTTCTTGAGAGCAGCATCGTCTGGCTTCATGTTTTTACCCTTTGTAGGAGCAGTCGCCTTGATGAAGCGCATGGTGACAAACATTCTGTTTGACAAGTCCACGCCCTCGCGCCCATCGCCATACAGGACGAAGCCCCTCTTCCTCAGCGCCTCGACAAAGGCCGACACGTCCGTCTCGCGGCGCTGGTCGTCCTGGCCGTCCACCTCAACGGCGAGGTCCTTCTCGAACAGGCCCGCGGCGTGGGCCTCCTTGGCCTGGACCTCCTTCTTGGTGGGCAGCTTGCGGCGGTTGCCGACGCTGTGGGTGACGGGGGCGTGCTTGTTGCGCACGGGGCCGAAGCGGCTCTTGATCTCGGCGACCCAGAGCTCGCCCTTCCAGTGCAACAGGCGGTAGGCCTCGTCGACAAAGTCGAGCCAGTTGGTGCCCATCAGGGCGAGGCAGAAGATGGCCACGTTGACCGAGCCGTCCTCCATGGGGACGTTTGCGATGTCGGCCTTTGTGACCAGCGGGCTGGGGCTCTGGAGGTCGAAGCTGCGGACGTCGAGGCGGAGCTTGTCCTTGTCGGCCTGGAGAGACTCTGCGAGGCGGGCGTCACCGCAGCCCAGGTCGGCGATGGTGCATGTCGACGCCGTCCTGGGCAGATGGCTGTCGATGAGTTTGACCTGCGGGGCGTTGGGTTTGCCCTTGCCGTGGGGCTGTCGGATCTTGGCTCGCGTGCGGATGTCGTTGAGGAAGCTGTCGACGGGGTTTTCGGGCCACACCTTGACTTGGCGCCGGAAGCCCTCGTGGTACTCGTCGAACATTTCGGGGGATTCTTGGAAGAGCTTGAAGGACTCCTCCGAGGGCGCGGTGTAGAGAGTTTCGTTGAGGTGGCGGAATCGGGCGGAGATGAGCTTCTCCCTCATTGAGGCTTGTAAGGGAGTCAGCTTGGGCGGCGCAGGAGGGAGAATTGCTGCTTGTTGAGGTTTGGCAGCGGCGTCTGATTTGGACTCGGAGGATTCGACTGTAGCGCCATCGTCTTGAGCGTTCGATTGGCTCTCCTTCTTGTTCTTCTTGGCTACAGGCTGAAGATTGGGATTTTCTCTGTCCTTCTTCTCCTTCTTCTCCTTCTTCTTGTCCTTTTTGCTCTTCTTCTCGCTTGCTTGTGGCTTCAATCCACCATCCGTCTTCTTTTGGCGTTTTGCGTCTTGGGCAGGCTTCTCTGCGCTGGGCTTCTTTTTTCCCTCGACGACGGTTTCATACAGATCGGCGACGTTGGCGGCTGTCACAGGCTCCTCCTTTGTCGTCCTCTTTCGCTTCCTGGTCTTTGCGCCTGAAGGGCCAGCTCCGGCCGTGGCCTTTTCAGCCTTGAGAGCGTCGGATGATACCGACCACCCTGGAACGGCGAACATGTTTTTTCCCTTTTTTTTTTATCTGTTGTATCTTTTTTTCTTCTGATTTTTATTGAGGCACGCTGCACGGTGCTGGTGAGATGTGCTACTGGCGATGAGGTTAAAAGGGTCTGGCTTGACGTTTTAGGTGTGAAGTGCTCACGAACTTTTTTTGCTGAATGTCTTATCGATAAGAATTTGCTTGCGACGAGAGATGCTGCTGCTGGTGGGTCTGTGCTAAATAAGCCTGGATTACCATTTTAGGTAATTTCTCGATATCTAACCTATAAATCCATCGTTTCTAATTTGTTCGATCTTTCCCTGCAACTCGCAATGGGCCATGGTAATGAAGCCAGCATGCATGGTTGAACATTTGGAATTGGTATGAGCACCTGACCAAGAAATGGATAAACCATCTCTGGGCCTTTGTCTTCCCTCCCTTTGTATACCTTGGCTTGAACGCTCTTTGCGACTTTTCTTTCGTTGTTGGCAAAGACGGGGCTTTTTTGACTGTGCTTTTGGCAACTGACCTTAAGCAAAGCCTACAGATAATAATAGCACTAACAAAGATGGCTTGGATCATAAGAGTGATTCAAGGGCAACTTGTGTGTCAATCTTAAAAGCATTGGTCGAACACTACGGACATGGCCGAGATTTATTGACCATTCTGCGAGATTTGAAGGAGTCTCTTCTATCTGAATAGATGTGCCTCAATCCACAGATTTACAGGGCCTGATTGCTCGTGGAAGAAAAAACCGGAAAAAAAAGCCACCTCCAATATTCAACATCTACTTTCGTCTATCAATGCATGCTTTGACAGTTCTTATTGCGCCAGTTCAGCGTGTTTGCTTTGGATTGAACAACATGAAGCCTTTCTTTGTTCAGAGATGCTAAAATTAGGACTACCACAACTGCTGCAATGTCCTTATAAGTGCACCGAACGACTTTCCGCTCCAGTTTCTTGAGCTCATGCAAACCGTCAATTCTCATCATTTTCAGCTTATAAAATCGAACCCTATCTGCTCATCTGTTGAATATGGAGCCCCACGGGCAAAAGTCAAGTAAGCCGGAGCCGGTCAACTATGCCGCGGAGCAACATTGCGTTCTTTGCCGACATAAGGTGCACTTGTATCAAGACCCTGATCAAGTTGAGAGTAGCGACAAGAGTAGGAATATCGAGAATTGGGAGACGGCGGTACGGGTCCTAGGCTGTAAGCAACATTTCTATAGCAATCCCTCCTTTCCATGTTAGTCGACTACGGCCTTCTTTCTTTACTTACCGTTATTTCTTGTTATAGACGTGGATCCTCAGATTAGTGGCAATGCGGATATTGCCCCCCATGTCTTCTGCTTAGAGCTCCATATAATCTCTCTGAATGAAGTTTACAGGGTAAACCCCAACATGCGCATTCGTCTCAAACCCTGTGGATTTGCACACACTGCTGGACCCGTCTTCTTCGTTCATTCTGCGTGCCGGGAACTTGCCCAAATGCTGGAGGCAAAGCCTTCATACGCCGACTTGTACAATCTTGGGCTGCAACTATGTGAAACAATGCCCAGGGACTGTTTTGAGACACCAAAGCTGCGGCAACTGGCCTCATTTGCAAGCGCCAGCGACCTCGCCGACTCGGAATGGAAGACTTTGCTTCTGGGTTGTGCTAAGCTCCCCACGGAATTGCAATGCAAACTCTTGGAATACGTCAGCGCAAATAGAGCCATATTTTCATGGTTAACAGGCCTGAAGAATTGCTCACTTGGCCTCATGTCTCCTCGGGCAGTGCTTCCGCATCCTGATAGCGTCTCTGACCTTGCTGACAATTCTAAGCCAAAAGCTGCCTATCTTTATGCGTCCTTTGTCAACATATTTGGAGCCGATTACTTGCGCCATGTCGAGGTTCTCAACGCACCAATTCGTTGTGACGATTTGAAAGGTCGACGTGCTTGCATTAAAGCCAACATTGACCAAATCTGCAGCATGGAAATCATCCTGGGCCTCATCGGCGTTTCGGCCATCAGGTTCCATTTGACTGATGGATTCAAAACCTCTTGGCTGGGAAGCACGGTGCAGGGATGGCGTTGCGGACCACTTGAGGTCACGCTCCGAGACATCAATCTCTTGAAGAATGTAAGTAATCTCTCGTACAGAGAAATCCGAATCTCTCTTATAGAAGAAGCTGTGTGCCTTGTCTATAATTTGAATCTCACATGTGCCTTTTAGGGTCACAAGAATATTCTCAAACAACTTATCGATATACATGTTTTCCACCGCACGAAGAGATCGCAAGGGATACCAGTATTCTGGGACGTCGATCGGGACTTGCCTGGCTCAGGAGAGGCCTTTCTCGCTGCACATTCCAAATATTACGCACCACAGTTCAGGGTGCTACATGGTTTTCAGCCGCAAGCGATGTGCAGTTGCTTGCCTTTACGAGAAAACGGCGTTCCCGTCAGGGGCATAACAGTGTACGCTTGCGACCGAGGCACCAACAGCGTTATTGTTCATACGAGGAGCTCTGATGTGGAAGTCTCGGCACCTGGCCGAAGAGGGACACCGACATCTTTTTATTTCCGTCAAGGTGAGGAGATTGTAACAATGGGCATGGTAGGCGCCCGCCATTCCGATCGACTTGGCCCGTATCTTGTGGTAAGGCACTTCCTCTCTTGCATGTAGTCTTGAAGACTGGATATAGTGGCATATGCTGATGAGACGGCCGATTAGTTCAAGACGAATCAACAGCGACTGATGTTTTTCGGCCCTCCGTTGGGCCTCCAAGACAAACTTTCGGAATATGTGTCCATGATACCCCATCACTTGAAGCAGGGATGCGCCGTTTCAGGCCTGATTGTGGATATTCTGTCCAAGGAAGACAAGAGGCTCACAGCGTTTGGAGCTCACTGCGAGTCTAGGCAAAATACTGGAGTAGCAGGGGGAAAAGCGCCATTGCCTGAGTGCCAGATCCGTCTTCCGGTCGTGCCAAAGGTGGTGGTTGACAACTGGTACCCGTATCTACATGTAGTAAAGGTAACGAGAGCTAGTCTGGCGCAAGTAGAGCAGCTGAGGGTTCAGCAACGGCTTGTTATGCCTACAGGTGACCTGCGTTGTGCTGGATTGTTTATCCGTCATACTGATGGGTCAGTCGAGACTCTTGGATGTTGGGATGGTTCTTCCACGGCACCGTCTAATCTGATTTATGATTCTGAGACTGATGGCAAGCTTTGTCGTCTGGTCTTTCATCTGAGGGCTAGGGCAACTGTGTACCATCGCAATGCGGCGTCTTACTACATGTCGAATATCGTCGCACATACTGATTGCCCCCAAGGACAGAGAGTGATTGAAAGACCAAAATATATAATAGATGATGAAGAATTTGAGATTGAGGAAATGGAACACGAAGAAATTGAAGACGAAGAAATGGAAGATGAAGAAATGGATGATGAAGAAATGGACGACGAAGAAACGGCAGAACTCGGATTGCCAGACCAAAAAGTCGATTTGGATATGACATCGGAGCACCCGGTAAGTATTCCATTTAGGGACAAGGAATTATGGGAAATTATACTAACGGAAGTGCAGTTCATTACCTGGTGTTTCACCAACAAGTTTGACCACATTGACACTAAAGACGCTAAAACGGTGGACATCAAGCTGCAACAGCGTAATGGAGGTCTAAATAAGATAAGGTGATGGGATATCTCATGTCTTTCTTTCTGAATATGAATTTCGGTAAAGATTGTTGGGAGAAATGGTTAAAGTTGAATGTTTTCGATACAGAGATGATTTTAGACTGATAGTAATGCTACGCGGACTCTTTTTTTTTTTTTTTTTTTTTTTTTTTCTTTTGCTGTTACGGTATGGGTATTCCTTTACGACTTATGCTCTTTCTACTGCTGTATCCGGTATACGTATGCCCTTCTTTTCTTTTCGAAAGCCGAGGGCCAGAGTCCACCGGCAATGATGATCAGCGCCTGAGTGTAAATGCAGTCTATCAGATGGCCCAGGCACCCACTGGCAAAGATGTAGCCAGAAATAAGGCCCCCTACTGTATATACTAGTAGAGGGCGGTGATTGACTTGCTCAAAGGCCGTTGAAGCAGAGGCGAGCGACAGTTGGCATGATATCTTGCGAAGAATAACTCCAATGATTGAGTAAACTAAATTATCTACGTGTTTTTCATTACCTGGAGATTCACTAGAAAGCTTGACCACATTGTCGCTCGCAACTTTGATATGGGGTACGTCGTCGCGCTGGATGAGGATGATAGAGAGCTACGGAAGATAGCATGAGGGAATGTAATTTTTTTCTTTTTCCTTTCTTTCTTTTGTCTTTTCCTTTCTATTCGTTGAAATTCGGGTCAAAACTACTTGGAAAATGGTAAAAGTTGTCGAAGCGGAGGCAAATCACACTTGGGACAATCTTGGGAACAACAGCTTGAAGGATCAGGTAGGTACGCATGAAATGTCGCCATGTTGGATTGAGAAGTTGCTAATGATATAGAGCTGCAGCTGTCGCCTTGTATCTGGAACTTCTGGCCCCTCGATTCCGCAGTACCTTGACCACCTCCGCGTTTCTCTTCTCAACTGCCCACATAAGCGGCGTCTTACCGGTGTCATCTCGGCTTTCAATACATGCTCCCCAATCGAGAAGCAGCTCAACCATATCCGCTCGTCCGTCAGTAACTACACCAAGAAGCGGTGTAACACCGTAAATGCTCCTCGCCTCCGTGTCAGCCCCTTGCTCGAGAAGCAATCTCACCACATCTACTCTGTCCTCCCAAGTCGCAAACATAAGTGGCGTTTGGCCGTATGTAGTTTTGGTTTCAATGTTGGCGCCTCGATCAAGAAGCAGCTTGACCGTATCTATATGCCCCTGTTGAGCGGCGGAATTAAGTGCTGTATGACCGTCATTATTCTTCGCTTCAATGTTAGCTCCTCGATCCAGTAGAAACTTGACCAACTTTGTGTTCCCAAAATAAGCTGTAGAGATAAGCAATCTGTCCCCGTTAAAATGCTTCGTCTCGATATGAGCTCCTCGATCGAGCAATATTTTCGCCACGTCTGGTTTTCCGGTATAGTAGAGTGGCGTTGATCCATCCTTATCCCTCGCATTGACGTCGGCACCTCGATCGACAAGGAGCTGGACCATCTCCGGCTTTGCATACATTATTGCATCATGGAGAAGTGTAGAACCAGTGCTTTCATCTTTTGCATTAATTCTTTCATCTGCGATGAGCAACAAGGATGTAGTGTGCACCCAGCACATTTGAACAGCATGTCGCAGCACTTTGAAGTAACAGATGTCATTCCCCTTCTGTTTTAGATGCTGTAGAAGCTTGACCTGTGACTTGTATGTTTTTGGACAGCTTGGACATGTTATGCGGCTTCCGCCTGTTGAATGTACAGTGTATCTTGGTTTGAGAGCTGAAGATGGCTGGTTAGCAATGACTGTTGTTCATTGTACTCTGACTAGAGTGCGGACGCAAACCTTCGTCGATGAATCTCTTGTGTATTAATTCCAAAGCGTCGTCGTAACATTCTTTAAAGAATGGCTCAATGGCCCTGTAATTCTCATCATAGTTACTGCCAAACTTGGGTAGATCAGAATGATTTTGGTTAAAGCCGATTTGTTTATGCTGTACCCGATCAGAGTAATGCCCTGTTGCCGAGCTGCGTGTAACCAGGATGTCTGGAGGCCCGGTGAGTCTCCATTCCCCGGGTGACTCTTCCTAGATACTCAAATGCATCAGCTACTAGTACCTATGTGACATGGAGTCTTGGTGCTTCTACCAACCTTGGCAGTTGCACTCTTCTTTGTCTCAAAGACCGATGTGACCCTTGCCTCGGGAAAACAAAACACCTTGGTAAAGTTGTCCTGTAAATTTCTCAAATAGTAGGCATCGGGTGCAAGGCTGTCTATGAGGCTCTTGTTTGGCTTCGAATCCACAATCGGCATCCAATACTTGGTCTTGATGCCGCCATTTGGGACCCCAAACAGCAATAGACCGTATATACTCAGGAAGTCATCCGGATAGTGCTCAGACATCTTATAGATAGCCTGCACCGCCACGTGGCATTAGAAAATAGAACAGCAGCGAGAAATAAGAGTTCACTTGCCTCTTTCACGACAAGCCCTCCGAGACTATGCGCCACGAAGACAATTGGGTTCGGTACCCAATGCTCCTTGAGCCGGGAATGAGTGAGCTTGTAAGTGATGCTGTGGGCAATTGGTACTTACTGATCGCCCGCTCCGCATCGCGTTAAGATCGGAGCTCAGTCGCTGTGCAATATCGCCCACGTCTTGGAAGCTCTCGGAGTTGACAAGTGATGTATCGTATCCATAAAGGAGAACACGGGCCTTGTCAGCCGTTTTTGCAACCTCGTCTCTCAGCCACATGAATGTGCCCCCTCTTGCTTTCCAAGAACCAAAAGGATGGCTGCTGAGCCCGCTGACAGCAATCACGCTACATCTGTAAGCACAAGGCACCTTTAAACCGGCGATGAAGCTCACTCCATGCTAGAACCATGCTTGGTTTTCGCATCGTTCAAAGGCGTAAAGCCCCCAAAAGAAGAGTCCACCCTGATGTAGTGCGTCTTGCTGTCCCATGCCACATCGGCCGTCAGTCCGTCGCCGTCCTTGAGCGTTTTTGGCGCGTGTTTAAAGGTGACTGTGGCCACTTTTGTGCTGGAATTGGGAGGCTTGTAGGGATCTGAGGCAAGCGAATGGATGGTAGGATCGAGCCTGCTTGCGTCTTCACCCAAGGCCTGGGATATTATTATTCTGATGTCATCAGGCGAGGCATCAAGCGGAATACCCTGAACGCGGTAGGTGGTCTTGGTTGTCCCCATGGTTGTCACCACTATAGGTACGGTGTGCTGTGGCAATCTGGTGAAAAATTATAGGTGCCTGGTAATTTCAAGTCGTAAAATGGGAAGATGTAACTTGGTTACTTAGTACCTATGTTGGCACTTATATCAGGTACCAATGTTCCGAGAAAGCGGTTGGGCATAGACATGAGCGCGGGGTAGGAATTGATAGTATCAGTCATCCACGCGGCACGTAAACGGCATTTATTGGAGAATCACCGCCTGGCAAATTGGCGAAGCCCTTTTTTTGTCCAATAGGTACATAGTAGATAGGTAGGTGCTACCTAGAGGTATATGCACCTTCTCTGCATTCATTAATGTTTTGCTGGAGAGTGTTGTGGATACAGACGATAATTACGGAAGGACTGTGGTATTTAGTAGAGGCTCATGGCCAAAATACTGTATACATTAGACAAAGTTCACATCTTAGTACCTACCGTCGGCAACAATTGAGAGCAAATCTATCGCCAGGTAATCCTTCTGCCGTATTACTGCAAACCTCCAGCAAAATGCCATCTGAGATTCTACCCAGTTCATACTTACACGACGGCAGATGGATTAGGCTTCACACATACTAGGACATCGGAAAGACATCAATGCTCACTTCAAACAATGGTCGCCTAGACTCTAGATGGAAACGGGCATAGCTCGATGGCAACAAACTTGTAAGTCTCTCACGAAAAGCTTCTAGAAGGCAAAGAATAGTCCAAAGTAAAGTGGAGTCTAAGATAAATCGGCAGTAGACCATCTATATACCATTATTGCGATTCACTTTCTAAAAAGCCATGCTCAATAAATTGCAATTCGGACCAAGGTTCAATTTATATCCTTGTGTATAGATGGAATCTTGTAAGGGCAATTGGGAAATGAGACATCATCGTACTGCTGCATCTTTAGATACAAAGAATGCATTATATCCGTTTAAATCAGCGCCATTATGGGAAATTAACGCGAGGGTCCTTTACAAGGGCATTCAAATCGTGGCTAGCTGCCGACAAGAAAAGTCGGACTCTGCTGAAGATTACACTACCTCTCGCAAGCTTAGACCCCCCATCGCCATCAATCCGTGGCGTCGTGTGTGTGTAAGTAGGGGAGAGCAAGCCACTAAAGGTTGGAGGAAACGAATGCAGTCTCCAAGTCAAGCACTCACCCGAGATAATCGGGACTTTGATTGTGCATATGCGGGGGTTGAATACTGTAGTATAAGAGAAAGATGCATATATACCTATACTCTCGCATCAACCGCGGTCAGTGGTGTCTTAGAGAAAGGGGGGCGTGTGAATAGAAGACGAGGTTGCAGATATACACATGTAAAAGGGGAGGCTAAAGGGAAGACTGGATCTTTTCCTCGTACACACTTGAGCGATGGGCTTGTATGGCCAAGCTTGACAGAGAGACATGGAGTACATCTGCAGCCTCTGGCGAAACACAGATAGGTCGAGGCGGCAGGGGACAAGACGGCAGCCACGGTGTTTGCATGGCGAGCTGCGGGCCTCAAAGCGAAGTGAGAGCGCGGCGTAACATGTACCGCGCCTTTTGGTCTGACCCATTGGCCTGATCCACGGGGCATCAATGCACTATTTTGGCGCATGGCGGCATGAATAATCTCTCACCCGCTCCGATACAGCGGCTGGGTGCTACAGAGATTTGGTCCACGACGGCAGATCTGGTCGGGCCCCGGTCCCTTGCCGTTGTATGTGCTGCCACGCACAAAGATGGAGCGAGGAACCTGTGGTGATGGCAGGGGGCCAGGAACTCGCGGAAGCGGCAGTCTCAGACATGCCCAAAGCCAGCGTATGGATACTGGCGATGATGGAGAAAAAGAGGGGAGCCCAGAACGGGCTGGGCTTGCCTGCGCTTTGGCCATTACCCCTCGCAGGAGCTGAAGGAGGGCATAGATCGGTATGTGCCCTCTTCCGTCATGGTGGTTCGTGATTTGTTGATGCGGATATCAAGTCCAGCCAACGCCGGCTCCTATCAAACGCTGACGATCTTGATAAGTTTGTGTTCGTGTGTGCTTATCCCCCAGCCTACACAGTAGGCTAGACTCCACGTCTATTGAGCACTTCATCCATGCATCTCGTCCATGCAAGGGAGGCGGTATGTGACTCTGGAGATGGCGCAGGAAGCCGTGAGCCAGGACTCGGTACAACTCGGCCCATGCACCACGACAGCCATATAACCACAACCACGACCACGATTGTGCTCGCACGCTGCTGCCGCCGCGGCCACGGCAGGCCTTTGTTCTTGGACTGCAAAAGCGGTAAAGGATCATGCCATGGCAAATGCGAGTCAAGAGAGTTTGGGTAGCACGTGGCGACTGGATTGTGTACCACAGAAACATAATTCGACCGGCATAAGCGGCGGATGGGCGATGAGATGCATGATCTAGAGCAACCGTGTTCCGCGAGCCAGCCGGAAGTTGAGTTTGCGGCTGGACCATGGATGAATGGATGGCGGTGAGACGATTATATATTTGCGTCGGAAGTAGCTGGAGACTTTATATTCCTAAAGCATGGCCCAGACTGAAGGAGTAGAGAGATAGTGGCGATGAGTGATGCTGAATATAAATCGGATTTGATAAATAGACGTCGTATTTCGTATAGCTCGCAATTTTCCCTTGTCTATTAGACGATAGGACGCCTTGGGAGACACGCCCAGGACGGGGATTTGCTCGCATTTGCGGGAAATCACTGGATGCGCTGTGAGGAACAATATCGAGATCGATGCCTGGTAGCTTCGGGTCTCTCCATCTCAGGTCCTGAGTGTCGATCCAGTTTTGAGACACTCGGAGCTGCTGCAACCACAGCCCGCAAGGCTGCATCTGCATCTAGCGCCTGTATTAGCTAATTGCTGAGGTCCACTTAGGACGTGCCTGGGCGGTAATTGCCGCCTGTATAGTCTGGCTGTGGCTGGCGTGGGCATTGAGACCATTGAAGTCTTGCAACGGTCCTGGTTGTGTAACACAGTGTTTTGCTGTCGGGCGCCCTCTTTGCTGTCGCCGCCTCGCCGTTGGCGTTGCAGAGGGAAAAAGAAAACAAGGGAAAAGGTGACCTGGACAAGGATGCTCGACATTGGCGTGAAGCAGGCTGGCTAGGGGTATGGCGCAGCTGAGAGGGACTACTGGTATCTGGCGAATAGAAAGTGTGGCATCGTGAGACGTGGCCAACGGACAGGCAGCCTAGTTGGCTGAGCAGAATGCCGGGATAATGGGCATTCGACTGCCATCCGGATCATGGCCGGCGCGTGGCTTTTGCCTGAACAGTCGAGCAGTTGATTGACAGTGCCGAGTGGCATCTCGTCCCTCTGCCACCACGCGATACGCAGCGATGAAGTGGCTATGGTGTCCATGTACAGTCGATTGCTGATAGGCCAGCCTCGTTCTGCTGTTCCTACTGCGGCTGCTGACAACTTCTATGCATAGCCAGGGGGGGCATGAACGACTTCAGCTCTCCGTTCTCGCCCCCATCTTGGCCGTTTTTCTTTTCTTTTGTCTTTGCAAGCCTCTGTGTCTACTGGTCCGTGTTTCTTCTTGGACCGGACTCCGTTCCGTCGCAGCGGAACCCAGTCATCGCCCATGGCCTTTCCTGACCTTGGCCTTTCTCCAGGCCTGCTAGGTGTCTTCTACCTTCTCTCCAGGAAAGACAGGACATCTTCAGGCACCAAAGCAACTGACGACTGCAGACATGCCTCCGAAGAGCCAGATTAGAATAACAGACCCGGACAGCGGACAATGGGCGCATCTCCACGACGGCGCTGTCAGCCCTGAGGCAGCATCCCATTCCTGTTCACTATCTGGCCTGTGCCCGCCGCAGAATCAGCACCAAGGAGGAGGAACTGGACTGAGCTCTGTGCATGGGTAAAGCTGGCATGGCATAATAAAAAGCAAAGTTGAGCATCTAACATGCATACCTAGCCTTGTGGGCCAATGCCGGGGTTGATAGCCGGCTGGAGTTGCCATCCAGCAGGAGAGTCGTTCTATTCGTCCTGGTGTCTGCCATGTGAGGCAAGGGATGGTCTTCTTTGACTATATAGTTGCTCTTCTCGCTCGCTGGGAAAAAGAAGCGTTGGACAAATGTCCTCGTGTCCCCTCTTGCAGGTCTGGATGACCAATTCCGTCGGTGATACCACCCACCTGAGCAGATAAGGCGAGGAGTCAAAGGAGGGGAACAAAAGAACAGCCATCCCAGTCTTCCAAGAAGTTTGGCGTCTCTGCCCCCTTCCTAGCTTCGAGTACTTTGCTTTCCCAGTGTCCATCGGTTCAGACCACGCTGTGAGTAAAGACGTAAGGAAGTGATCGGTTGGTACCTTTCTCCTCAGCTCGCCTCCCCTTCTCCCCTCCCCCCTATATCTGCGCCTCCCAACAGCACGGTTCCATCCGCCAAGCTGGCATCTTTGACATCCCGGCATCCTAGCACCCTCGTGTTCTTCTTGCGATCCACGCCTCTGCCCGTCCCCATCTGTGCAGCGGCCTTTCTGCAAACTCCCGCGGCGAGCGAGAGAGCCTCCAAGAGCTGCACCGACCTGAATCATTGATTGGTCCCCTCCAGTTGGGTCTCGATCGAAAGGAACAAGTACCTAGTTTGGGGGCTTGCCGGCTGTCTGAAGCAACAAGGCACGACTATCGCTGTAGGTACAACCCGAGTCTCTGTGTGTCTGCGCATCAAGCCCCCCCCCCTCTGCCTCTACCCTCTAGTCCCAGCTGCTCTGAGACAGGACAAGGTTGTTGTTTGCGTCTGCTGGTGTCACTGGCCGCGGACGTGACGACAGGCAGGCATGTATGTATACTTGTGTACATTGTCATTGCGTCCTACTCACTGCATCTCCAGCTTGTCGTTTGCCCTATCCAAGGCGTCAATATCAGCTAACGACTGCTCTTAGCACTCGGCACCATCATCATAGATACCTGGTATAAGTCAGGGTGGCCAACGACAAAGGTGGGATTTGCACATGTCAAGGTGACTGACTGACTGTATCCCCCAGCTGTTGTTCTAGGCGCGAGCCTTGGGCGCCCCGAATCCGTCTCTTGCCACCGGTAACATCACCATCTCTACTCGCCGGTACGCACAGTCTACGCTGTCGCTGTTACCGACGGCGTCGAAAAACGCATCGTCATCCGCAGCCTCTGCCGGCAGGAGACTTGCTTCGCTAACTCCAGGCATCAACAGCGACCCCTCGGCCAAGTATATGGCGGGAGTTGGGCCCAGGAACGGAAATACAGGTGAGTTGGTGGGGAGCTCCTCCCCTGGCTTGGGCAACCACCGCCAGCATCGTATTTTCTCGTCATTCTTGCTCCACCCCTCCCCCCTCAAAGCGCCACGCCCTCTTCAACACCTCGTCAAAGATCTCGAGATGCTCTGGTACTCGTACCCAGCAGTACTTTGAGAACAGAAGCATTTGCCGGGATACGGCTCCTCGTCACTCGCATGTGCGCCTGCTCTGGCCTCTCCCTACTTGTCTATTCCTCCTTCTCTTTTCCCCTGCTCGCCTTCCGCTGGCGCATGGCTTCTTGCTTTACTTCCTTTACACGCATACGCCGGGTCTTTTGCTACTCTCTTCTCCGCTATCCTCCTCCATCTCGTCCGTTACCGTCCCCCTTTGCTCCATTTCTGGCTCCATTTCTGGCTCCATCGCCGCCGGCATCGTTCGCGGCTGCATGATCGTGATCACGAGCGGACCTCATCTTCGTACCGCTCGACGCTTCATCCTGGCATCCGCTCTGCCCTCGAGTTACACCGGCCATGTTCCACTGGCTACTATCCTCCTCCTCCTGTCCATCCGCCATTTGATGCTTTCATCCTTTCGGCGAGGCGTGCTAATACTATTCTCTTCTCCCAGTGGCTGAGCACAGCAGCAAGTGGTGCCGTCTTTCTTCTCTTCTGCCGTACCATTGTGGGCTTCGTGGCCGCCGTACTCGTGTGTCTTGCCCCCCTCACATGGTGATTTTTCCCTCCTTATATTCTACGGCATACCGTCTTGCCGCCTGCTTCGGAGTCACGTCTTCTTCTATATAAAGATAACGTTTTGGAATCATTTTGGCCACTTCTTCAACACAGTCAAAACACTCTCTTGCATTTGTCTTAGATTTCAATCGAAGAGAAAGGGTAGCTATAATTCATTACTCAACATCCCCTTCTCAAAACAAAGTATACCGCTATGATGGACAAACAATCTGTGGCAGCAAAGCTCCCTGCACATGAACACCAGGGAAACTCTTCGCTGCAAAATGACGGAGACAAGGACGAGACGAACCGCAAAAAACCAGGCACTACTAGGAAGCGGACCAAGACCGGCTGTCTTAGTGAGTAGTTGTTTGATTTGAACTTGCCCTTTTCTTGACGCCAGACCCTTTCTATTCCCTTATACTTCGGATTTCCCTTTCTAACATGGAATATCGTCAATAGCTTGTCGTAGGAGACGGATTAAATGCGACGAAGGCAGGCCAATTTGCAACAACTGCATCAAGTCGAGACGCGACTGCGAAGGATATAGCCAAAGAGTCATTTTCAAGGAACCTCTTGGCTCGTTTTCGTCGTCTTTTAGCCAAGGGATCTACTCCTCTGGTCCATCGGGCATCGCAGCTGATCAGCTGTCCACGCACCCCGGCAGGCAGCCACCAAGAGGGCTGTTCCCAGCTATAGCGCCGAGACCTCCCTCCTTTGACCATCATCAACATGGAATGCCTCTTCAGCCGACTGTAGCACCATATCAGCATCCATTTCATCAAGGGACATTGTTACAGAACGAACCCGCATACAATATGGCTCCCAATCAATATATGCAGGTTCCCTATAATACACAGTTCCCTAACCCCCTGCTTGCAGCCGAAGCTAATGGAGGACCTGGCTACTTTGCCACTGCTCCTCCCGAGGCCCTTTTTTATTCGGCTCCAGACCGAACTGCTGCAACTCAGGATGCGATTACCAGTTTTGGCAGTCTGAATGGTGACAATGGATTAAGTAGTTATCCGGGCGCCGCTGTCCCCCAGCCCCTGAATATCCAATGGGAACCCGATTTGCTGGATGATGAAGCCTCCATACCTGACTCTGATGACGATATGCCGGACATTAGAAGAAATATGCCACCTATTAAGAACATGGTATCAGAGCGCTGGACTTCGAATGCTGCAGGCGCTAGCATTTTTTCAGCCTTTGCCCAGAATGATGATGTGTTGGCGTACATGGAGACTCCTTATTCTGCTGAATACTGGGCTAGTGGTCTAAACATGGTATTTATGCACTTTATTAATGTCACTGGACCCGGGATTTCAATTTTTGAAGGAAACATATCTTGTGCATCGGAGAGGGGTAAAAGCAGAACAGCGGCAGGATCTGGGCAAAGTCTGTGGAGCTGTAAGTCACTCATACAATCTGAAATGGCCAGAGTCCATGTAGGATGTTGCTGACTGTCACTATAGACGCCATTCCAACACTGGCACTCCAGCATCTGGGCCTTTTCCATGCTATGCTTGCGTTGGCGAGCCTTCAGCTTGCCAAGCTTCGAGACAGCCCTCCCACAGCAGCACTGAAGCATTACCATCGTGCTATTCGCCGTGTAGCCAATAGTGTAAAGTCGCCATCTAAGAGAACTCAGCCGGCAACTCTTGCCGCAACTCTCTTGCTCGGCTACTTTGAGGTTTGGTCGTCTGATCATACGAAGTGGTGCAACCACCTATTTGGTGCCAGGATTCTGTTCCGCGAGATGTCTTTGGGGGACATGACTCGATCATGCTTCCCTGTGAAGCGTATGCGCCAAGGTCAAGAAGTCAATGGATACCAACTGGGCCACATAAGCTCCCAATTTTATGGCTCTCATCAGCAGCCAGTGGCACCACAGGGTGGACTAAACAATCTGGATTACGGCCTTCTACGCGCTATAACAGGACTCGTCGTAACTCCTGAAGATTACGGTGAAGGGGAGAGACAACCTTCTGACAAAAGGAGTGCTCCTGCAACCGATGAAGAGATTGAAAAATATGACATTATTTGCGATCTCTTTTGGTGGTACTGTAAAATGGACGTGTATCAAAGCATGTTAGGGGGTACTAAGCTCTTGTAAGCACTCTTCGCTCTATTGATTGGACGAGTATGTGATGTTAACTGAAACACAGCATGGAATATGAATGCTGGACACAGATTCCTCCAAGAGCCCCCTTTTCGACATATTCTGCGGCGTATGGAACAAATGATCACTTGATCTTGTTGCTTGGGCGTCTTTCGGACTTTGTTTCGAAGGATTTATCTCGAAAACAAAAGGCCATAGAAGCTCAAGGTGGTGGAGCGGGAGCCGGATCCCCAACTATGTTTCCGGGCATGTTGCCAACCTTTGGTAAAGTACAAGCGCCAATGGGCTTTAGTCCTCCAAGAGACGACACGCCGCAGAGCGATTCCCAAGATGATGTTGACCCCGAAGCAAGCTACGAAGCCGCTCTGCAGGAGTGGAATAGCATTTACCGCTCCTTTGAGATTTTCAAGAGCCGTCTTGGACCCGGATTTCAGCCCGTGAATGATGAATGTGGAGATCACAAAGGAACAAAAACGCCTTTTGGCAACGCCATTTACTTTAAAACGTACTCCATTGCCGGCATCTGGATGAACTATTACATGGGATTCATCCATCTGTATCGAAGCCACCCGTCGATGCCTCCGGTGGCCATGAGGGCAGCGGGGCTAATGGCAAAGAAGACGGCGGGCTTTGCCCAAAAGATTGGACAAATTGCCTTTGGGCTTGCCGCGGATTGTTCGCAGTATGCAGAAATAAACACCTATCTTGGTGCTGCTCTTATCGAGAGCTCTTTTTGTGTCTTTGTCGCAGGGATACAAGTGAGTGCACAGTTTTCCTATCCTCTTTTCTTTCTGTTTGCATGCAATGTATGTTGACATGTTATTTTTTAGTATAAAGAAACCGCGCAGAGAGAATGGGTAATCCAGAGAATGCATGACATTGCTCGTCTCACAGGATGGCAGTCTGCCATGCAAATCGCCTGTGGATGTGAGTCTGCATGGATCAAGGCAAGCACCATGGGTGGGCCAGAATATTCGCGACCAACCATTGTCAATGATTTTCCATCTTCCATATGGAAGAACCCTCGCCGAATTGATAAGAAAATCGACGAATTAGAATCAAGCGATGAACGGCGGTTAGTACTGGCCAAGGCTGAAAGAACACACTACGCAATCGGGATACTAGCAATCGAAACAGAACTCGCGAGACTCGAACTACGGGACGATTTAAACTAACCGCCGGTATAGAATGCGTGATGTTTTAGAGAGACAGGCGGGTTATACAGGGAGAAAGAAGACAAGAAGAAGAGTATGAATGGAACAAAAGAGGGGAAAAAGAAAATAAAAGGAAAGGCTCAAGTAACCAATTGGCGGGGATGTAAGCTCACACAGTCTTAGGGATTGTTTCTCTTTCTTTATCTGTCATTACTAAGTATGCTTTGCTTCTCCCTGCTTGCAATACACAGCACTGAGATACAATGCAGCGTTCATTTTGAAGGGATTTTTGAAACGGATTTTTTTGTTGAAGCATTTAGGAAGAGTAATGAGAGTTTGTTCAGGGCGAAAAAGGAGGGTATGACTTGAAAGTTTTTTTTTTAACAAAGTGTGGGAAATGTAATGATGAGGAAAATCAGCGCGATTGCGACACAACTACGATGATTTTGTTTTGCATTTCAAGAATTGTGTTCTGTTTCTTGTCAAGAGTTTCTTGTTAAGAGTTTCTTGTTTGATGCTATGTATGATGCCACGACCACTTATATAGTCATAATGACATATATGTATGGAGCTTAACCGAGTGACCCTTGGCACGCACGCACTCATTCACTTGGCCACTCGAGTGATGGGAAAAGAAAGGAAAGGAGTCTGCAATGCAATTATTTTCTAATTCTCGTTATGCATTTGATAGTTGATTAGTTTGATGGTAGTCGATCGACAACTGCGGCCATCTCGTCATCTGTGTATATTCTGAAGCCCTTGTCTTTGGTGACACTGGCTAGCTGCACGTTTTTGGAGTCCAGCTTCTCTTCCATTACTTGTTTCAGCGTCTTGAGAACCAGCGTCTCTGCGTCGGCAATTGTTAAAGACTATCAATATGTGCTTGTTAGCGGGCTGTCTCGGGTGTACTAGCAGTATAGTATGTTGTGTAAGTGAGGAAGCTGACCTTGTGGTATTCGTTCTGCAGCTCCGCCTGAGCTCCTTCCGAGCCTGATCCTATGGCCTTGGCGTCGAATCGATAAAAGGTGCCACTGGGTTCTGCGTGGAACAATTGGGGTCCGTTCTCGTCGAAGCCCGCAATGAGAAGCGCAACGCCAAAGGGCCGGCTCATGATGGTCTCCTCTCCGTCAGCACCCTCGCCGAAGCGCAGGGCGAGGTCGCAGATGGCCTGCGTGCAGCTCTCGACACTCAGCGACTCGTTGTAGTTGAAGGCGTGGCTCTGGCACTCGACGCGGGCGTGCTCAATCATGGACCGGGCGTCGGCCTGGAGCCCGGACATGGCGCAGCCAATGTGGCGGTCGATCTCGACAATCTTCTCGACGGAGGAGGTTTCGAGGAGGGAGGACGTGACTCGCTTTTCGACGCCCAGGATGACGCCCTCAGAGGTGGCGATGCCGATGGCGGTGGAGCCGAGCTTGATTGCCTCGAGAGAGTATTCGACCTGGAAGAGACGGCCTTCGGGGGAGAAGGTGTTGATACCCCGATCTGGAGGTGGCAGAGAATGCAGTTAGCACAGAGCACATCGTACTGTTTGGCTGTATGGTGGTGCATCTATATGACTGCAGGTCTGTTTTCTTCCTTTTCAAAGATTGTTTCCGCCTCTTCGTGTGCGTCTTGCCAAGAGCTTCAGCAACGAGGAGGGGAGGGAAGATGAGGGCGCGGGGAAAAAGAGATGCTTGCCGTATTCAGATCTTGCCATAAACATCTTGGCGGATTGTGTGAATTGTGAATTTGGCCTAGAGTGCCGGTGAGAGTATCAAGCAGCGAGAAAGAATGGCGCACGGAAAGGCTGAGAGAAAGACGAAGCTGGTTGTTGGTGTTTGCTGCTATCAGGCAAACACTGGGCCTACGCATCCAGCTTCCCTGCACAGGTACGCAATCCGTAGGTACCTTCTGGTGGGGTGAGGCGCCACAGCTGGCGCCACAAATGGAGAGCAGAGCTGCAGCCGGAGGCGCGGGCAATGTTAATCCGGCGCAATGGAACTGGCAACCGCGACGCGCCTGATGGCCGTGTTTCACCCCACTATGGCTTAAGCTGCCTGCGCTTTATGACATCCATACAAGCCACAATCAACTTATACCCAGCATTGGCCAAAACTTGTGACGGACACAACACCACAAACAGCAAACTGCATAACAATTCTCCATGGTACAAGAGCGAGCGGCGTGTTTTATATGACAATTTCTTTCAATTTGCGCACCCAGCCTGGCCCAAAGTGACGGCACGAGGCGGGCACGTCCATTTACACCCGAGCTGCGGATGTAGCTAAAAACCTGCCATCATGTCTGGCGTAAGAACGAGGGCATCCAGCCGCGCCAGCGTCTTTGCTGACGAGCGATCCCGGGTTCCTGGAGCCAATGGAAACCTGCGAAGGGCCGCGGCGGATGCGAAGAATGCAGAGGCGGGCCCATTCGGCGGCAACGAATCACAGAAGCGATCGTCGCCAGCAGGCAATGCGAGGGCCGCGGGCAGGGCTAAGGACGAGCGGCGCTACGAGGAGCGCAAAGTCACCGAGAGGACCTTTGAAGCTCACGTCGAGCGCGTGGTTTCGCGGACGAACAGCCCTGTGAAGCAGCCGCAACGACGGCCGACGCTGCAACAGTCCCAGCAGCAGCAGCAGCAGCAGCAGCAGCAGCCTCCGGAGAAGCGGCCGGCGGAGATGCGCAGACAGAAATCGTCTACTGATCTGCGGCAGAGAGAGATGCGCGCAGAGACGCCCCCAGGTAGGACCTACCTTTGTTTCTTCTATTGAAGCGAGACGAGAGGCGAGACGGTTTATATACGCTGGACATCTTTTTTGTGCCGTTATATAGAGCTAACATTTTGAATGAATGACCAGCTACCTGGAACCCCGAGGCGACGCTTCTGCCGCATACTTCTGCCGCCCTTGCTTCGCGAATATCAATCCCTCCTATTGCGTTCGCGATCCCGTTTGCGCCACAGCCAAAGCCCCTGAACGAGTTGACGCTGGAGGCTCAGGAGGCAGCCATTGTGGAAGATCTGTTATATGTTTTCATGGGCTACGAGGGGCAGTACATTCGATATGCTAGGGGCTACACTCCTCATGAGGAGAGAGATCGACTGTCCGGGCCGCCATTTCGGATCCTGCCAGGTCTTGACCCCAGCTTGCACGATCTGACAAAGTCCATGCTGAAGATGGCCACCTACTACTCGGCGTTGGAAGCCTTTGTCGACGTGCAGAGTCGGGAAGAATTTGGCGCGGTCAATCATGCGCTGTGTGCTTCCGTAAGAAAGTGCCTGCAGGACTACCTGGTCATGATTGCTCAACTGGAAACACAATTTCTGACGAGCGAATCATTCACCGTCCACGTCCTCCACATACACACATTGCCTACATGCCAGATGCTGTCCCACCTCTACGCCATGGCACAAGAGCTCCTGAAGAAGAACGCGCTGCTGGACGATGAAAGCGATGAGGAAGATGACGATGATATAGACGACTACGAAAAAGTCCTCGAGAGGCTTGCCGAGGGCGGAGATCTTGTTCCTGGAAGTTCTAAAGCCCTGAAAGTCTGCAAGGGCGGCGGGGTTTTGGGCTTGCTGGCCTCAAGGTTAGAGTCGATGGGCGGTGACCCGGCTGCCCGATCACTATTAACATCATTATTGCGGGACGCGAGTCGACCATATATGAAGATGCTGAACGAGTGGCTGCACCACGGCAGTATCCATGATCCTCACTCCGAGTTTATGATTAGGGAACAGAAGAGCATAGGACGAGAGAGGCTCGAGCGAGATTATATCGACGAGTACTGGGAGAGGAGATATACCATCCGCGACCAAGATGTACCGCCGCAGCTGGAGGGCGTCAAGGAGAAAGTACTGCTGGCTGGAAAGTATCTCAACGTCGTTCGCGAATGTGGCGGAGTGGACGTGAGCAAAATCGTGACGGAGCTACCAACCTCATTCGACGACAAACGGTTCCTTGAGAATGTCAACAATGCCTATGCTCATGCCAACGAGTCTCTCATGCAGCTGCTACTGACCACGCATGAGCTACCGCTAAGACTGCGCTCGCTCAAACATTACTTTTTCCTCGATCCATCAGACTCATTTTCATACTTCCTCGAGCTTGGCTCATCAGAGTTGAGGAAGCCCGTCAAATCGGTCAACACAAGCAAGCTGCAGTCTCTGCTGGATATAGTTCTGCGCCAGCCGGGGACTGTGGCCTCGCTTGACCCTTTCAAAGAGGATGTAAAGGTGGAGATGAATGAGATTACTCTCATCAACAATCTCCAGCGGGTTGTAAACATCACAGGAATAGAGTCAGGCCAGGTGATGCAGCCCGTTACTAACCAACCGCCCATTGAACCGGACAAGAACGCGACTGGCTTTACATCTCTCCAGCTCGACTACTCCGTTCCCTTCCCAGTCTCTCTGGTGATCAGCCGCAAGACCGTGTGGCGTTACCAAGCACTCTTCCGTTTCTTGCTATCCCTACGCACTCTGGAGTCTCAACTGTCGTCGACCTGGCAGACACATACAAAGAGCGTGACCTGGGCCCACAAGGGCGTCAACCAAGAGCTCGAGACGTGGAAGCGACGCGCCTCGACGCTGCGAGCGAGAATGCTCATCTACGTCCAGCAAGTCCTGTATTTCTGCACTGCAGAAGTCATCGAACCCAACTGGACAAAGTTCATGTCCCGTTTGAAAGCCAAGGACGACACCTTTGACAGGAAATCCGGAGTCAATCGGACGGTAGACGAGCTGATGCAAGATCATGTAGACTTCTTGGACACATGCCTCAAAGAGTGTATGCTCACCAATAGCAAGCTACTAAAGGTACTATTCTCTTTCCCCCCCCCTCGCCCAACGCCTCCTTTAACTAAACATCTCACTGCTTGTCTAGGTCAACTCAAAGCTTATGCAGTCTTGCAGCATCTTCGCTGCCTACACGAGCTTCCTCTCCCGCGAGATTGAAAAGTCTGACCCTGATTTGTCCAGCGGCAATAAGCCCGACGCCATGACCGACGACCAATGGCGGCGCTTCCAGGCGTCCAGGAGCAGCGCCCCGCGTTCAGGGTCAGCAGCGCAGCACGATGCCTCGACCCTGGAGAGCGTCGAGTCGCGGGTCAACAATCTTGCCGACATTATCCGCAAGTGGGAGAGCAACTTTGGCCGCCACATGAAGATTCTGTCAGACTCGCTTAATCACTACGCCGCGACGGAGACTGTGGTGCTGCTGAGTCTGTGTGCCAGACTGAGCTCTGTGAATCAGGGCACTGAGTGGGCTGCTATTGGAGCCGAGGAGGACGACCAGGCATAATCTCCCACCTTTTTTCCCCCACGTCTTCGAGACTATTTGCGTTCAATGTGCACTTTTATTTTTGCTTTTCAACGATCACTTAATGAATTCTTGTTAGATGACTTAAATCGGTTAGCTGCTGGTCTTTTGGTGTATGGCGTTTGACGTGTCAAGAGGCATAAAATGGGCCAAAGGGGGCTGGGCAATGAGCGCTAGTGTTTAGGCACTTTGTTTTTTCACAAGGAGTTTACTATACCAAAGTCATTTCTCAGCCCTACCAAGTTGCGTTTTGATAGAAAATGTTTGATGTGGAGAGGGGCAGAAAAAGACAATGATTGATACTCGCTTGAAGTTACGACGCATTTCATAAATCAAACATGCAAAAAGAATAACAACAATAATATTTTGATGAGCAAATATCAATTTAGATGCAGACTAATCCCTCCCATATGGTCACGAGTTGTCCATGCGCTCTCGTTCATCCTTCCCCAAATGAAGTTAAAAAGAGCAAAAAGGAAAAGGGGAATCAATGAAGTAAAAAGGAAAATGTAAGCCAAATGTCACCAGATCCCGGGCGCCGCTAAGATCAGGCGTGGCTCGTGAGAGCGTTGGTATGTAAAAAATGCCACAATATGCCGCGGAACCAGAGTGTTTGCCATACCCGAGACGGGATGAGATTGATGAAATGAAATGAGATATATATATATATTAGAAACAAAAGGGGGGAAGGAACAGGTTTCCTCTTCGACCTCCTAGAAATCCGCTTTTGCTCTCCCAATGTGAAGGTGTTGTCGGTGGAATGGCGAGAGTATCAATCAAATAAATGGGTTACAACACATATGCGTATGTATGCCATGTAAGGGGGAAGAAGAAAAAAAAATATAAAGTTATAATGTTAAAAAGCTGTCGGTATATCGGAGCTGGGAAATGAAAAGAAGAAACAAGCAATATTAAAATTCGTTACTTCGTCATGAGAGTCGTGATTAATCACAGTCTCATCATTTAAAAAGACTTCGAAGATCCATGAGCTTCTGTCTCGCAGCCTCTGCCTTGTCAAGCGCTTTGTTCTGGCCATCCATGCTGAGGCTGGCCAACTTGACCTTCTTTTCTTGCAGCTCAAGCATCTTTTCCTCGAAGCTGTTGCGCATAATGTACCGAATGGTGCGCACAGGTCGCTTTTGGCCAAGGCGGTGCACACGATCAACTGCCTGCGCTTCGGCTGCAGGGTTGTACTGCGGCTCCATCACGTACACGTTGTTGGCAGCAGTCAGATTCAGACCCAGTCCACCAGCCATGATAGAGACAAGTATGACATGGATGCTATTGTCTTCGCGGAAGCTGTCCATTGCCGCCGTGCGTGCTTGCCGAGTCATGCTGCCATCCAATCTAGTAAATGAGATATTGGCCTCGTTGAGCGCCAGCTCGATGAGGTCCAAGTGTGAGGTCCAACCGGAAAAGACAACAGACTTGAAAGGAGGTTCATGAGGGTTGGCTTCGCTTGCAGCTCTAGACTTGAGAAGGTCTTCAAGGAGAGCCTTTGTCTTGGTATGGGGTCCATCATATTTATCCAGTGCTTTGCCGCTTGGCTTGGCTTTATTGTTCTTGGCTTTGAGAGTGCCTTCATGTTCACCCTCCACGTCTGATCTGCAGATATCAACGAACCCAAACGGAACTTGAGCGCTACAAACGATGCAAGGAGCAAAAGTTTGACCAGGTGCATAGGCAGCCTTGAACCGCTGCTTAAAGGCTTTGATGCATGATGGACAAACAACATGAAAGCAAGACGTCATGTATCCTAGGGTATCGTTTTCGTTCTCTGCCTCTACCGCCTGTGTCTCTTGAGAGGAGATTTTCTTGTTGCACTGGATGCACGAGTCGTTGTTGGTGTCTTGCATCAAGGTAAACATTTCATGTGCTTTCTGGTGAGAAAGTAAAAGACCATCCACCTTGTCGTCATCCTCGTCAATATCAATGGCCATCTCTGCTGACATACCTCGCAGTGTTGCCAGGTCGTCTTCATTAAGTAGATCTTTGCCGTGCGCACAAAGCAAGCGGAGGCGAAGAATGGCCTTTAGGATATGAATGTAGGTATTCCCGCCAAGAGCACCAGAGGTGAGACTTCCGGCCAAGACTTTGACCCTGTCCTGCGCATTCCTTGCAAAGAGATCGTATACGCCCCGCTCCTCTGGGCTGAAATCAAGTTTGACAATGAGATCTTCTCGAGAGGGCAAATCAATCTTGTCCTTCAGTCGACGAAGAGTGATTGAATCGACAAGGATACGAAGCTTGGGGACAATTTCAGGATTGCAGGCTTTGAATGGCTCGACAATGTGGCGAACAAATTTCGCTCTATGATGAAAAGGTTCTAGACGAATAAAGGACAAGAGAGCCGCAAAATCATCCAGTCGGTTTTGGACGGGAGTTCCGGTTACGGCCCATCGCCGCTGGGCTTGAAGACGAACGATGGCCTTGAACTGCATGGTGGACTGCTCGCGAATCATGTGTGCCTCATCCAGAACAATGCGAAACCACCCAAGCTCCTCAAGCGGATAATTGCCGCTCTTGGCTTTGCGACGAGCGCCTAGCTCGTTTGAGACAGATCCATAGGTAGTGAGGACGATGTCGTATGAGGCGAGCCGCGCTATATCTTTGATACGGTTGGGTCCATGATAGATATGATAGGAAAGCTCACCGGGAGCTACGTGCTGCTTGATTTGCTCATCCCAATTAGTAATGGTACTGAGGGGGCATATAATCAAGGTGGCCTTGGTATTTCGGACCACCGGCGTGAGGCCCAGCGGCGCCTGTGAGCCATCCATGTCGCCCTTTGTTGGCTTAGTTTCTGGAGCGGAAGGCTGCTCCGGCACTATATATTGAAATTGGCGGGCTTCCTCGACTGTACTCGAGATGAGCGACAGGATGCTGAGCGTTTTGCCAAGGCCCATCATATCGGCGAGTATACCACCACGAGTATCTGAGGGGGCGGTAGCCTGGCTCTCGCCAGTGATGACATTATGAAACACCTTATGCCCATTCGTGTTTGTTTTGGTCCGCCAAAAGGATACCATGGCCTTTTCCTGTAGCTGCCGCTCACGTGGCTGTTCCCTGGTCATCATGAAGTAGAGTCCCTGCCTTTGGTGAGTGAGCAAGGGGGTCGTGATGGAAGCTGGGGGGTCCATGGTGGGTAATTCGTCTTTCCTAGTAAGAGAATCGAATACTCCCATGACCTCGGAGCGGATTTCTTCAACAGTCCTAGGGGTAGAATTGATGACAGTGCTAGAGCGGCCAAGATCACGATTAGCATTTGGCCTAGGTGATTTCCTCAGGGATTGTAAATGATCCGGGTGGTGCGGGTTGATCAGTTTGATGCCACTCTGCACAATGTAGGGCTGTTGAAGAGTTAAATCGTATCGCGACATGAAATGGCCAACGTTTCTCGCGTATTTGAAAGGTCCATATAGGACAATGTCGAGGATATAGGAACGCGACACGGGCTGGCCAGGTTCTTGGCCAGGCGCAATAGGTTGTGGAGGGATACGGGCGTCGGTCCTGACACGAAGATTCAAATCCAACAGGGGCCCTAACGCATTGGCAGAAGAAGCGTCGACGAAGCCGATGACTTGTCTCGTGTAATCGATAATTGGAATCTTGGAGCTCCGGTCGGCGATATTCTTTCTGAGGACGACCTTGATGCTGGGTTGATAACCAGCGCCCCACATACTCTGTATGCCGGGCTTTGGAGATGGAACTCGGTTGCAATTTGCGCGGGTTTTGATCATCCCATAGCAAATTTCTTCTTCTCTGGGATCAACAGGGCCAGGCGAAGAAACATCGTCGTTGACTAAAGAGTTTCAAAGTTAGCAAAGAACAAGGAAGCTCCAAGTAAGAGGCGGTCCATACCATTTGTCAAGTCAACAGTGGAGTTTTGAGGGTTCGTAGCCAGACCCTGTGAAGCCGCCCACCTCTCAGCTTGCCTTTTCCCCGCTTGAGCTTGGATTTCTCTCAAGTAAGCTGGAAGCCGACGCTTGCGCTTGGGAACGGGCTCGTCATCTTCATCCTCATCGTCTGAGTTGTGGTCCTGGGGCATATTGGGTGTGGGTTTGGGTCGTATCAAGACATGAGTAGTTTGTGGACGATATCCAGTGGCAGTTCCGTACTGCGGAGCCTGGGCGTGGCCGATGTTCTGTATGACATTTTGAGCGACCGGCATCTCAGCCATTGGTGTCATCGCCGTTGGCATCAGACTCGTGGTGAATGAATCAAGGGGGCTATTGAGCAGCGCCGTGAAAGAAGTAGAGTCGACCCCTGGCATACCTCCAGGGAGCTGCTGCCAGGGCGATATGGGCTGACCTGGTCCATTGTCTGTGATTTGCGAGCTGTTGTACCCTTCGTACGGAAGATTTAACAAAGGATACGCATCAGGGTTCCATGTCGGCGCAAAATTTGAACTGGGATCAGGGGGCTGCGAAGTTCCTCCTAAGAGAGAGTCAGCATAATCCAAAGTCATGGCTTGAACTGGAGCGAAGCCAGTGAGGATAGAAGAGAGGAGAGGGAAGCATGGGTTTGTCCACGGTCTTGTTGAAGCAGGGCGTAGTGATAGGAGCGGGGCAACAGATGAAAGATCAAGGTGAAGAGCAAAAGCAATGGAGGAAAGATTAAGGAGAAGGTGCAGATATTACCGTTTGTGTCCATTTGTGGTATATTGTGTGGCACTTGTAGGCTACGCAAGGCGAGCCTGCAAATGCAAAGTTCAGAATCAAGGAGATAGAATGATGGCGTTTTACCACATGTGCGATGAGGCTTAATCCGTCATCACAAACGTGCATGCAAGAACGACGATGGATTGGGGGGTGATCAGACCTTGACTCTCCCCTTTGTTGCGATGGCGTAAGGCGAGAACTACTAGTAGGTATTCGTATTATAAATGCTTGGTTGGTGTCGTTACAATGAAGCGTGAATGCGCCGTTGGTAACTGGTCAAAACGGTGATGCAGAGCGGAGCCTCCCAGACGATAGTTGCAGAAAGTTGATGCGGAGCAGCAAATGCTGTTCGATGATGGAGTTGAGACGAAGAAAAGAAGAAAGAGAGGGAGGCGCTGAGGAAATTTTTATGCTCGGTATAGAGCGCGGGTGGAAAAATAGCGGGAGGCGAATATGCGGGATGAGATGGAAGGAGCGAGCATGAAATGAATAGATAGTCCGACGCACTGAGAAGCAGCTAAGAAAAAAGAAAAGAAAAGAAAGGGGAGAAGAGCAGAAAAGTAGAAGAGAAGAGGAGAGAAGTGAACAGAAGTAAGAGCAGCTGTCAACAAGGGGCTGGAATCTTGATGGTGATAGAGCACAAGGCTCCAGCTGGTAGCCGCAGCAGCATCAGAGGCCGTGGACAGGCCGCAGTGCACGTTTGTTAATGGCTTCTGTCTCAGCCGCAAACGCGCTCGTCCTTTTCGTTTCTCTTCCGGCCGGCTGAGACAGCGGCAGAGACACGGCTGGTGGCGGTAGAAAGGCAGGGAGAGCGGGATCGAGTGGAGGAGAAGGGAGAGAAAAAGAAAAGAAAAAGAACAGAGCCGTTGCTGGCGATGGAGTTGGCGTGAGTAGGTAGCGAGTGAGTGAATGCGTGCTGTGAGCGAGTCTAGGTCATCGTTCTGCAGGCTCTAGACATCAACGTCGCCAGGCAGGTCACAGCGGATGTGGGAATCTACTAGTAGTAGGTCGTGGGCGGCGGCCTAGCGGGCCAGTCAGGCCAGTCAAGCACGCTGCGGGCCTCTGATCAGAGCGTGCAGCTGGTATCGGCGCACGCTGAGTGGCTGCAGCAGCGAGGAAATAGCCTGCAAGACGGGGCGCTAAATCGACTGCAGAAAACTGGAGGTGGGCTCTTTTCTTGCAGGTGCTGGCTGGAGGCTGCTGCACAGGGCGAGAGTGGCTGCAAAAAGACTCGCTGGAGATTTTGATTAGATACATGTAACTAATTGATGATGCATACTGTTTCTCTTGACTTTTTGTTCCCTCTTCAGTGGCACTGTTGCTGCACAAGTCGTGTCTTGCAGTAGAGCCTTGCCATGTGCAATCCAGAGGGAGGCTTGGTTATCGCGATTTCATAGTGGAGAAATGGGCCCTCTCTCCAGTTTATACCCTCTTTCTCATCTTTGGCAGCTGACTTGATTAAAGCCCTCGCTGGTATTACAACATTGCCGATTCGAGGACTGCATACAACTACATGCTACCACCCTACCTTGCAGCCTGCATGCCATAGGAGGCATCCTGGATACGTTGCTTGAAAAGAAAGGCAAACTCGGGTCCAGATGCCATCATGCATCAAACACGGACGCAATCCTGCCTGTCACTGCCGCAGCTACCGCCACACCAGCCCGCCAGATGAGCGGCAGCAAGCCAGAGAGAGGAAACGCAGCGGCTACTGCAGCCAAGCAGGTCACCTGCACAGCACCGTTTGCAGCGACAGGGATCGCCGTGGGCCGTGCACCCTCCAGTCCCAGCAGTGGCGCGTCCCCAGAAGGCTCCAGTGCTCCAGTGCTCCAGAAGCCCGAAGCCATGCGTCTCCAGCGCCTCGAGGCCTGGAAGCGCTGCCCTGTGGGTGGACCCTTCAACCCAAGATGCTCGGGGGCACGTGATGCAAACGTCCAGCATCTCGTCCTGCAAGGTCACCACCCTGGCTGTTGTGATCCCTGCCTGATGCGCACCAAAATCCCCCGAGCGACTATCGACGATTGCCGACCTCCGTCCAAACGTATTGGGCTGTATCATATCAGTTTTCTGTCTTCCTTGGTCTCGTTTGCTCACAATAGCTGCGTCTTCCAGCGCGTTGCCCGCACATATGCATGGCTGACACGAGTCGCAACCGACTTTTGGCGCTCGACAATAGGGATTGGACACAATCACCCACACACCCATCGCTGCCGCTGCCAAGTGCCATTCGGTCATGGAGTGGGCTGAAGAATAAGACATGCAGACGGAGTGCAAACGCGGTACAGTGCATTCTCTCTCTGCCTTTTTTCTACAATTTGCATGTGCTTCCATCGACGATACGAGGTGGGCCTGTCGCTCTTGTCTCTTCGACCGGATGCCTGGGAGAAGCGGGGAAGGCAAGACAGCGAGGCGAGGGATATCAAGTTCGACTCTCAAGAGTTGGTGAGCAAGACAAGGTGAAAAAAGGCCACTAGACGCAATTTGCCCAGTAGCGCGCTGGCATTAGTACTCGGCATCATAGCGAGCGACCGTCACAACTTCACAAGGCTGCTAGCTTCGGATCATCCGAGCTGAAGGCGATGGAGCCGCATACACCCCGGTTCAAAGGAGCATTCAAGCCGTGCTTGCATGAAGAGAGCCAACCACCACGTCGGATCATACTCAGCATCAGACTGCACCAGACCGCACCATGGACGAGTGCTGACGACAATGGGACTGGTAATATTCTACACGTCGGCGATGTGCGTATTACGCCCACCTGCTTGCTATTGCTGCTGCTCTACGAGACAGATACTACTACCGTTCTGGACATGGATCCGAGACCATCAGGCGAGACACACATAGTACCTTCTAGCATCGATTGCCACAACTGCATGGTCGTATGTGTTCAAGACAAGCATCGTAAGACTCTTGTGCACCCCACAGTGACGCCGATCCAGATGTATCGCGGCAGCGTAATCGATCAAGCCGAAGAGGAGACAAATCGGTGACCATCGCAAGATCGCCAATATTGCAGTGGATGGATGTCTCAGCCGGCCAGCTTCATCTACTATAATGGTGGGGGTCCTCTTCGGTGTCAATAGCTGGCCTGGATCTATTTATGGAACCAGACATTGATTATACAAGCAGGATTCTATCAAGCCCAAAGACTTGGCCTGAGCTGGCCGTCGCTCGTATCTGCAAAATGAAGAAGAAAGCCATGTTTCACTCACGCAGATGCAGGCAATGCTCCAAATGGCAATGATGAGCCCGTATCAGCTCACGTCTTAAGGCCGACAAAAGACATCCAGAAACTCTAAATCAAATCGCGCATAATAACGCGGTGTTCTGTAAGCGATGCTGCTTGTGCAGACATGATATTTTGAAGCCTGCGCGCATGTACCAGTACAGGCATCGAGGCTGTCGAGCTGCCTCTGCCAAGGTAGATGCACTCGCCGGACAGGTGCCGCTAGCGAACTTAAACTGCAAACTTTATATCGGCATCCAAGCAGCGTTATGTAAGCACATCACACGAATCTGCGAGCCTTGTCTCGTGCGCTGGGAAAAAAAAGAGGCTGCCCCGCCACCCCCGCCAATCCCAGGCCACGAAACCTGCTGCTGCTGCTAGCTGGTTGCAGAACAGCCTGGCCGCTGCGAAGACACACGAAGCCGACCTTCAGTCCAGTCGGATGAGAAGACACGGATCGCAGGCTCATCTGACAATGGACATCACTAGCTTCATCATCCAGGGCCGCGACAAGGCCCTGCTCTACGGCGACTACTCCACCTACCACGGCCAGCTGTCCAAGCGCCTCCTCAACTCACGCCGGAAGCTGGGCACCGTCACCAAGAGTCGAGGCAAGTTCCGCAAGGCCGAGCAGGCGACCGCTGAGGATGTCAAGACAAACAATGAGTATGAGATGATCCTTCTGCCCCTTCTGCCTGGCTTTTCTCTTCCTGCCTTGCGTCTTATCTGCCGTCTGTGGCCGCAGTGGAGCTGACCTGGTCTTGTTTTGTTGCGCTTCCTAGACATGTCTACGTGCTTCTCCTTACCAGCGAGCGTGCCTGGGCGCAGGCAATGAGCATCAAGGCCGCCCATTCGATTGACCAGAGGGGAATTGTTGGCCGTGCCCGGTCCCACATTGTCTCGCGGCTCGAGAAGGCGGCTCGAAGTGCCGAGCAGGTCGTCCGCATCCTTTCGCAGACTGACATCAGCGGTGCCACCACCTCCGATGTCCTCGAGGCTCAAGCGTATGCGTCCCTCATTCGAGGCGCCATGCAGTTTGAGAAAAACAGCTGGGAATCGTGTCTGAAGAGCTACGCCACAACATACGTCATCTACAATGCGCTGGCCACCGCTAGCAAAAGCGACCTGTACAAAGATTTGCTCTCCGAGACTGTCGAGCCGTCAATCCGGTTTGCTGCGTATCAGCTCAAGACGCCTCGCACGGTTTCTGCTGCAACCCTTGCAAAGAATGCCTTTCCGCGATCAGACGACACTCTAGTTCAGGAAATCAATCGAATTGACTCCACTCTTCTCGGCGACGCGCAGCCAGAGTCGACAGATAACATTGCAGGAAGCGAAACTGCTCCTCAGACGCTTAATTGGCGTCGCCACCAGGTCCAAATTGAAGACGCCCAAATAGCCACAGCTTGGGCAGCTGTTAGTGAGGCCAAGGAGAGGCTTTCACAAGCTGTGGCCAAATCTCAGGACAAAGGTCTCCACGAGGTAGCTGCTGCTTACGACGAGATTCTGATAGCCACACAAGATGCTGTTGATGCCACAAAGCAGGCAATTGATGATATCAAGGCGGACGGTGTCAGCCAGAGCGACCCTAGAATGCAACGGTTACAGATTACACGCACGGCAGTCAATTATGAGATGATTAGCTGGAGAATTGGTCGTAACCGCGTCCTTACGGGAGTCCATGATGGAGCTACAGAGGAGTATGGCTCACTAAGAAGGAGAAAGAAGAAGGACGCAACATCGGAGGAAGCAAAGAAAGAGAGGGAATTGCCGTCTGGCAAGAAGCTGGCCAAGCTCAAGGAGAAGGGTGCTCTCTACGATGGAATCCTCCAGAACCTGGAGTCCATCAGGGAGCTGCCTGGTGTGGCTGCCGATGAAGAACTTGCTGCACGGATTGAGGCTTATGAGCAATACTTTATCGCGTTAAAGTACGTACTGTTTCTTTAACCCCTGGAGACATGACCAAAACCCGAGCAGATTACTAACCGAGATGCATAGACACCTCGCCGTCGCCCGGTCACACGCCATCATCGGCAACTCAGCAAACGCCTTGGCTCTCATCAACCGTGCTCTGAGTTTCAGCTTCAAGGCCGTCGCCAAACTTCCAAACACAGAGGCCCCGTCTGACGAGCTCCCCTTGAGCCTTGACATATCCCCTGCTTCCGTCAAGTTTCTAGAACAAGTGATTGATGGCGAGCTGCAGCGCCACCGTGCCATCGTCCATGTCGATAACCTGCGGAAGATGCAGGCTCAGAGCGAGGAGTATAAAAGCCACGCTCCTGTTGTCGAGAAGCTGCACGAATATCCCTTTGGCGGTGTCAACCTCGATAACATCGTCCAGTTCCCTCCGAGCCTGGAGGTGATGTCCGTTAAGCCCATTTTCCTCGACGTTGCCTGGAATTACATTCAATATCCTCAAAAGGAGGCTCAAGCGGGCAATACCCAAGCCACCCCTGATACTGAAGCTGAGAAACCTGCTCAAAAGAGAGGCTGGTTCGGCTTTGGGAGGTGATGGACTTTATTTACGCAGCTATTCTACGCAATATTATCCCTTGTATCAAAATCAACGTCCAGAGCTTAGAAACCCGGTGACTGAAAAACCTGATGACCGTTGCGCATTTCATGCAATGCCAAGTGCACGTCGGTGCTTGTTTCAATAGTTGATTGTCATGCTAATTAAGCTTAATTGTCTCACGGGCAGTCACGTTGTGAGATCGCGTGTCTGGAATGCCAAGGGGGGATGAAGCTAAGATAGCAAACAGGGGAAATATTTAAATTCCTGTCCTACCTAATGACTTTGTCTCATGAACTGTTGTGTTTGTTTGAATTTCTATTAAATCCACCTGCTGTACAAAAAAATGAATAGAAGATTGCCATTTCCCCATCGTTCATGAAGCATACTATTATTCGTATCTTCTCATTTTCACACACCTTTCTAATCTCCGCCATGGCCTCTACAATCTCCATATGCACAATCGCTCCCGTCTTCCTCTGCATATCCATAATCATCTGCCTCGTCGTCTTCACGTTTCGCGCCACCGCGCACCACGGCACGTCGCAGCGCGAACCGACCAGCAGCAACAACAGCAACAACACCTCGCCATGCCCAGAGATGGTGCTAGATGGGGCCTCGTCGCCGGACTATCTCACCCTGCGCACTCAAAAGGATGTTCGAAGGAAAATGACCAATATTCGCAATGTTTTTCTCTACGATGAAAGGGTGTATGCTGGGGACCAAGAGGGTGGTTTGCAGCCTTTGCTGCCGGGCGAGTTGTATGATGATCCGCTGGAGCAGACGTCGGTTCATGCTGCTACTGGAGAGCATAAGAACATGCAGAAGAAAGGCTCAATCAACTGGCATGGGACGAATACATTAAACACGTCATGGGGATGGATGGCCTGAATGCTGTGAATCAAAATCATCATATATACGTAAGGAGCACATCCAAAGACAAATAGAGGGGAGAAAATCATTATTCATCTAACTACCTATCCCGCCAAGGGTCTCTTTCTCTTTTTTTTCTTCAGTTTGTCCCTTTGTCCATACCTCCCACCTCCCAAGTGACCGTGCACATAGTTCAATGCTTCAAAATAGAAATGATAATAATAAATAACAGGAGACAGAATCCCCCGGAAAGTGTTTTTGATGCTCCAACGCCTGTTCCGCCAGCCAATAGGTATTAACGACATTGTGAAAAGAAAAAGAGATAGAAAAATAGGATCAAGTTGCATAGCAGCTTAGGCGCGATATGAGTACATCATAAATACAACAAGAAGGGGGATCTATGCCGCGCCCCGTGCTTCTTTTGAAATATCCGAACAATAAATGTGATTTTGATACATGAGAAATTTCTTCTTTTTTTTTTAAATTGGATTTTTTTTTCTTCGCTCAGGCTCTCTCCAAGATCCACCTTAAGGCTTGGTCTCGTCCTTCTTCTCGCCCTCGCTGGACTGCTCGCCAGACTGCTGCTCAGAAGCGCTCTCGCTGCGGGCCTTGTGCATCTTGTCGAAGAGGTTGAGGGAGGCGACCTGGAGCTCGTCGGTCTTCTCCTTGATCTCAGCAGCGGTGGCAGAGCTGTCACCGGACTGGATCTTGGTGATGTACTCGCGGAGAGAGGCAATCTTCTCACGGAGACCGTCGGCCTCGGCCTTGTCGAGCTTCTCGGCATACTCATCCAGAGCACGCTCAGTGTCGTTCAGGACGCTGTCGGCGCGGTTGCTGGACTCAATGGCGGACTTGCGCTCCTTGTCAGACTCGGCATACTTCTCGGAGTCCTCAACCATCTGCTGAATCTCGTTGTCAGACAGACCGGATCCAGAGGCGATGGTGATGGACTGGTCCATGTTGGTGGACTTGTCCTTGGCGTGGACGTGAACGATGGAATCGGCGTCAATGTCGAAGGTGACCTCGATCTGGGGAACACCGCGGCGGGCAGGAGGAATGCCAACGAGCTGGAAGTTTCCAAGCAGCTTGTTGTCTCTGACCAGCTCACGCTCACCCTGGAAGACCTTGATCTCGACAGCGGTCTGGGAGTCGGCGGCAGTGGAGAAGACCTGGGACTTCTTGGTGGGAATGGTGGTGTTTCGGTTGATCAGACGGGTGAAGACACCGCCCAGGGTCTCAATACCGAGAGACAGAGGGGTGACGTCGAGGAGGAGGAGGTCCTTGACCTCACCGGAGAGGACGGCACCCTGGATAGCAGCACCCATGGCGACAGCCTCATCAGGGTTGACGGACTTGGCAGGGTCACGGCCGAAGATGGACTTGACGGACTCGGCGACCTTGGGCATACGAGTCATGCCACCAACCAGGATGACCTCCTGGATGTCCTTGGCCTGGAGACCGGCGTCCTTCAGAGCCTTGCGAACGGGCTCGATGGTTCGGGTAATGAGGGGGTCGACCATCTTCTCGAGCTGGGCACGAGTGAGCTTCAGGTTGATGTGCTTGGGGCCGGAAGCATCGGCAGTGATGAAAGGCAGGTTGATGTCGGTCTGGAGAGAAGAAGACAGCTCAATCTTGGCCTTCTCGGCAGCCTCACGGATACGCTGGATAGCCATGCGGTCACCAGAAAGGTCGAGTCCAGAAGTCTTCTTGAACTCGCCAACCATGTGGCGAACCAGGTGGATGTCGAAATCCTCACCACCAAGGTGGGTGTCACCGTTGGTGGACTTGACCTCGAAGACACCGTTCTGGATCTCGAGGATGGAGATATCGAAGGTACCACCACCAAGATCGTAGACGGCGACAACGCGGTCGGCCTCCTTCTCCAGACCGTAGGCCAGGGCGGCGGCAGTAGGCTCGTTGACGACACGGAGAACGTTGAGACCGGCAATCTGACCGGCATCCTTGGTGCTCTGACGCTGAGCATCGTTGAAGTAAGCGGGGACGGTGACAACGGCGTTCTTGACGGGCTTGGACAGGTAGGCCTCGGCAGTCTCCTTCATCTTGTTGAGGACGAAGCCACCGATCTGAGAGGGAGAGTACTTCTGGTCACGAGCAGAGACCCAGGCGTCGCCGTTGGAGTGCTGGACAATCTTGTAGGGGACCTCCTTGATGTCGCGCTGGACCTCAGCGTCCTTGAACTTGCGACCGATCAATCGCTTGGTGGCGAAGAGGGTGTTCTCAGGGTTGACAACAGCCTGTCGCTTGGCAGCGACACCGACCAGACGCTCACCATCCTCGGCAAAGGCAACTACTGAGGGAGTGGTACGGGCACCTAGAGAGTGAGAGAAACATGTGGTCAGCAAGACACAAACACGATTGGGGATACAATCAATGACCGAAGGAGCCGACGACCAGCGGCGCAAAGCAAGAGTGTGACTTACCTTCTGCGTTCTCAATGATGCGGGGTGTCTTGCCCTCCATGATGGCGACGGCAGAGTTTGTGGTTCCCAGATCGATACCAATGACGGCACCCTGGACCTTGCCATCGCCCTCAGCAGCTGTTGACTCATAGCGAGCAAACTTGGCGACTGGCGCTCTGGCAAAGGCAGCCGAGCGAGCGGCGAAGGGAGTAGCTCGGGGAAGCTATTCAGGCGATGATGTTAGCAAGCATTCAATGCGGGACGCTGTTAACTCGGCATGTGTGTTTGGCACTTACAGCTCTGGAGAATCGCGCAGCCAACATGACGAATGTGAATTGGGGGGGTATACAATGGATGAGGAAAAGAAGAGAAGAGGAAAAAGAAGGACACGCGATCCGAGAAAGAGGAGATGGAGGTGTTTAGATATGGAGAGAAAGAATTGGATGGATACTCGAGAAGAAGATGGTGGAGAGACGAATTTTTTTTTTTCCGCTAGCCTTGGAAAAGCCGCAACTGGTGCTGTGAGTGGTCGGCCATAGAAGCCGACAGAAAGAGGCAACGAAGGACCCCGTCCCGTAGTCCCGGGTCTAGGCGGGCGGAGCAAGTATTGATCCGGCAGGCATTCTCGGCGTGAGGTCATTTGGGGACCGCTCGAGTAATGTACCTCCGTAGTGCCAGCCGTTGATGGCGGTTGATACGGACCTTAATTGATGCATGGCAGCCTCGGTGGGGACGGATGGATGGATCTATCGAGAAGCGAGCCGCGGGAGAAGCGAAACCAAAAGAGAGAGAGCTGAGAGCGAGAGCTAAGCAGGGGTGAATCGGCACGATGAGAGCTATAGCCAAGGCTATGATCGGCTCAATATCAGAATGTCGTTACACTCTTGACTGCGTCTGCCCTGGAATACTAACAATGGCATTTATCTACCGGAAAAGCATTGCAAAGCGAACAACAACTATTGCTTAGTTATCGATTTACGCAGCCCTGTGTACGGCATGAAGGAGAGGCTTTTGTGCAAAGCAGCTCAGCCCAAACTACTACACCACAGTTCACATATACTGCATGTATGAAGTACTACTACTTCGTACAGACGCAGGCAAACATGCAATGCACTGCTGCCCCATGTCTCAAGCAACGGCCCCCGCCACCTGCAGAGCCCGACAACCCTGTCGCTGCTCTCTTTGCTTTTGAAGCTCCGTCCCCAATTGCCGTGTCAACAAGCCAAATACCACTTGGGGGCCAAGTTGATGCATGTTTTATTGCTTTCGAGATGGCCCCGTAGCTGAAGCTAGCACTTGATGCCACAGCCTGTGTCACGTCTGCCGGGGAGCTGTCATGTAGTTCCTCAGGTATCGAGCCATCCTTTGCTTCAATAGTGGCATTCGACTAAAGCACTGCTACCGTGCTAAGGCATTGATTGCAGTAGGCCCTCGGCCAGGCGCTGAAGCGAGGCGACTTCATTGGGCTTGGTGACAGCTCCCATGCATCGTTGCACATATACGGCGCACAGCAGTACAGACTTACTCGTGCCAGCATACAGCACATCACACGGCTGCAGGCTGCACATTCAAATGCATATGCTCTGAGGCCACTGCCAGTATTCATTCGAATTATACCGAGTATTGCTACCTAGGTACATCAGAGCGAGTCCCACCAATTCTCTCTTTGATCCAGCCAAGTTCTAAGCAGTGACAACATCACTTTTAGTGCAAAGCAGCACCTTTTCGCTCTTGTTCAAACTGTCAGACGTCATTTATCCACTTCTCACCATCCGCGGTTCGTCTATCCGGGGAGCCGCTGTAGCGCACCTTAGCACGACTGCCTCTTCCCCAGGCCAAAGGTTCAGGGTACTTGCGTGGCGCTCCAGCGGGCGATAAGGCGTCGATAAGGCGCAAAGGTACCCTGTACGGCACTGCAGCTGCGCTGCGACCTCACTAAAGGCCAGTGCAGGCTCCAGCATAAGCCCGCCACCTCAATCTCAGCCCGCCCAGGCCTGTGTTTTGCTTCTTGCTTCGCAACCCAATCGCATCACGACGCTTCTCCTCACGCCATCTCCCTTCTCTTGCTCCCCCCCCCCCCCCTTTTTTTTCGACACTTCTCTGTGCCCTCGCGCCAGCACCTCCGCGCTTTACTTTTATAACAGGACCATCTCCTTGCTTCCTTGCTTGGAGCATTGACTCGGCTTCTCGGTCCTGCGGCATCCTTCCTCCGGCTCGAGATCCTCTTCTTGGAGGCACGCAACCTATTTCCACAACAGCGTTATCACGAACCCAAAGTGGTATTATATTCTGGGCATCTTCCTTATACCTGGTTTCGCCTTCTTTGGGTGCTGCAGCGCTCGCAGCTGAGCCCATTTGGCCATTGGACTGGATCTAATGCAATACGACGAATTATCAACCGACAACGCAAGCATGGCTCGCAGAGACGACGAATCGTGAGTCCTATCGCTCGCCTCGCGAAGCTAATTCATCACATCAATGCTAAATGGCTATGCAGTTTCGTTTTCTCCGATCGACTCATTTCCAGGATTCAACGCACCCACTTCCAGGTTCCGGTTCGCTCCCAGTACGTCGATATCCTTGCTCTTCTGATACCTTGAGCTTCAGCTTATGTCAGTTACTAACCCATTGGTTCCACCTGCGTTTAGACATTGGCAGCTGCGCTCCCTCATCAGTGCTGAGAACAATTACAACCTCTTTTACCCCGGCGGCGTTGGGAGCCGTCAAATCCAGCGGCTAAATACCCAGGCTCGCAGCTGCGAAACTATCAAGCATCTTACGTTTGCACCGCGGTGTCTTGTTGGCGAGAACGGATGGCTGTGCTGTGGCAGCGAGACGGGCGAGTTTGTGGCCATACGGCTTGACGAAGAGGATGGCCAAGCATCAGACGCCTCCCAGAACCCTACTCTTGACTCGGCGTCTGGGGCCGGCCCCTCTATAGCCGGCGATGAGACCATAACCTCGCCCGAGGAAGCTGCGCTCAACATGCTCACAACTGCGGCTCAACAGGCGCATAAAGTCACCGCAAAGAGCATGAAGCTCGCCAAAGAGCGAGTCAATTGCATCACGCTGTGGTTTCCTCCCCCCAACGGCCAAGGTTTGCCCCTCAGCAGACATGCCTACGATGAGCCCGTAGCCGTTCTAGCGAACAACGATCGGACTGTGGCCATTGTTAGTCTGAATGAATTCGAAGAACATGAGGACATTGAGCCACTAGAGATTGTCCAATACCCGGATTTTGTTAACAGGGCCATCATCTCGCCTGATGGGCGCCTGCTGATTGCAATCTTGGACGACCCATATCTATACATTCACCGACGTGTTGGAGTTTCCGCAAACCCTGGGCAATGGGAGCTTCGGCGGAGGATCCTGCTCAGAAGCCAGAAAAAGGATGACAAGACTGATAGCCGCGGAAGCTTTGCGGCGTCCTTCTCGGCGTCTGGCACCTATCTTGCCGTTGGAACTCAGCATGGCACTATTTCGATATTCAACGCGACACAGTTGGAGGATGAGACGGTTGACCCCCTCATCACTACCTTCCAATCTTCCCGTCCCAATAGCGGACCGGGAGCTGTTCGGGACATGGCTTTCTGTCCTGGCCCGTATGACCTGCTGGCATGGACTGAAGATCGCGGCCGCATTGGCATTGCCGATGTGAGGCACAACTTCATGGTCCGGCAGATTATTGATCTGAATAAAGAGGAGGAATATGAGCACATTAGCATTTTTGATACGCAGACTATTGATCCGCGGCTGCTGGAAACTCGGATGACTAGGGGAGAGCCCCTGAACCCCCCTCTTACGGCCACAAGCTTCTTCACGGCTCAAATGATGCACCAGCCACTGACGCCTGCCGAAACGAGGGTCCTCGAAGCAATTCAGAGTGAACGTCGGCGCCGAGAGAGGGGCAACCCCCCTTTTGGCGATGATCGAGGCAGCGGGCTGATCCCGGCGACATCCTCATTCACTACTCGAGCTGCCCGCCAGGGCACCAGCTCTGGCCCGAACGACCTTATGAATGTCTACAGAGACCATCGGGAACGAGCGCAGGAGCGTGTTCGTAATGTTCGCCAGCTCATGCGGGAAAACTCCGGGGGTGTCAGTGCACGGGCAGATCAGCGGTGGATTGAACGCATCAACGAGATGATGGCTGCCTCGCGGGAACAGCGGGAGAGACAGGATCAATCGTACCTCTCCGTGCTTGAGATTCTCCAAGCTCGGGAGCGGGCCTCGGCAGAAAGTGCCATTGATGACCGCCCCATCCCAGGCATTCCTACTCAAGTAGCAAGCCGTTGGGAGGAAAGTGCCGTGAGAGGAACTCTGGCACCCGATCACGGTGTCTTTGAGGTCCCACCCTCGCCAGATAACACTTCAGGACTGTCCTGGAGCGCAGACGGTACCATTCTGTGAGTCCCCAATCGCCCTTTGCACATTGTGGCCACCTTTCCATGCCTAGTCCAAAATGTTTTCTCCACATTCAGTTGCTGATGCTGACAAAAACCCTCTCCAGCTTCATTGGTGCTCAAAATGGCATTTACCAATTGCGCGTGGACCTCTACGCCAGGCAGTACTACAACAGCATTTCAATGCGCTAATACGACATCATCTGCCGAGGCACACAGAGACCGGCTGGTAAAGGCATCATACCCTCATGACAGAACATACTTTTTTTTTTTTTTTATTATTTTTTTTTTTCTATTTTATTGCACATGTAGCAGGACTTGGATGGCGTTGGCAGTCTCCTTTTTATTATGTCCAAGGCACAGCAAGCTGCCGATTTGGGCAGCACCGGGAAGAAAAGTTTAGGAACTCTCTTTGCACTTGACTGGCTGTTGCTTTTTTGCTTTACCTTTTGCCCCCTTTCTCGTTACATTTCTTCGTCTCATATCTCACTCCTTTGTTTAATGGCCTCCGAAATTGATGTCTATGAAACGGAACGGGCTGTTGGACACGTTTTAGTCGATGTCTCTTTGTTGCCCTTTTCATAATCTTCTTCTTCTTTCTATATCCAAATTTCTTTTTGAGCCTCTTGGGCATGCAGATTTGTTGCTGGGTTTCGGCTATTCAATGTATATGATATCTGGGTTCTATGAAAATTGCAGATTTGTTTCTTTCTGTTTCCGCCAACTACTTGCTGATGAAAGTGCTTCATGTGGTGATGTGTGTGTATGTGTACCTCTATAGGTGAAGCTATCATGCATGCACTGACTCGGCAGTGCCTGTTTGGCTACCGTATAACAGCTGGTCCACCATTTCTGCAATAGCAAGGCTGCTCGTCAACCCGGGACTCTCGATGCCCAGAAGATTCACCCAGCCTTCATACCCTTCTTCTTTTCGAACAATAAAGTCGTTAAAGTTCTTATCCGTAGCCAACGCCGCGCCCTTGGGAGCAAGCTTGGGTCGTATGCCCGCATAGTCGGGCACAAGAGCACCGGCATCCACTCCCGGGAGATACTTTTTGATCTCGGCCACCGCCTGGTCCAGCCGTGAAGCGTTGGGCGTCAAGTCATTCGGATCGTCCACCCACTCGACATCTGGGCCGAAGCGAATCCGCCCAGCCAGGTCGAGCGTGAGATGCGTGCCGAGTCCGCCCGCGCCCGGCTCAGGGGCCGGGTATATGAGGCGCGAGATCTTGGGCCGCGAGGCCGAGTAGGAGAAGTAGTTGCCCTTTGCGTAGAAGAGCTGCTTGTGCTGCGAGGGGGGCACAATCATGTTGTGGATGGCGACGGCGCCGAGGCCGGCGGCATTGATGAGCGTTTCGGCGGTGATGGTGGACATGTCGCCGTCTACGCCGTCCGAGACGTCGATTTCCCAGCCCGAGCTGCCGGGCTTTGACGATGCCGCCGAACAAGGCAGGGCCCGGATGGCCGTGACGGGAGAGCCGAGAGCGACTACGCCGCCGGCATCTTCAAAGAGGCCCTGGAGACACAGCATCAGGCCATGCGAATCAACAATGCCCGTCGTGGGACTCTCCAGCGCGCCAGCCTCGGCTCTCACACCCTCCCCATTCTCTTCGATTTCCTTTTGGCTAACCCACCTCACTGGCACGCCAATCTCATCCCTGCACAAGCCATAGATGCTCTCCAACCCTTGCCTCTGCACTGCATTCTGCGCCACAAGCCATTTGCCCGTCCGCCGGTGCGCAACGCCATGCGCCTCGCACAGCTCGTAGAGCAGGTTCCGCCCGCGGACGCAGAGCCTCGTCTTGAGGCTGGACTTGCCGTAGTAGATGCCCGCGTGGATGACCTCGCTGTTGCGCGACGAGGTTTCCGTGCCGACGGCGGCGTGGCGCTCGATCAGGACCGTGGACGAGGACGAGTGGCGGGCGAGGTGACGGGCGATGGCGAGGCCGACGACGCCGCCGCCGATGATCTACATGAATTAGCTTTCCGTGATCTTTGAAAAAGGTGAGAGAGTTGTTTGTCATAAGGTGTGTGGTGTTTGTGAAGCTCATTTGGCGTTGTAAACTCTTAAGCTCATTTCACTTACCGCATGAGTAAAGTCCGCCTTGACAGCCGCAGTTGAGCTGAAATTCGAAACCTGAACGTGACTGTGGCTGGATAAGCAGACCAATCTCGCTGCTCTACTTGCCAACATTTTTATATTTTGTTTTTATCCCCTTTCTAAGAAAAAAACGCTGAAGGAATGTCATGGATTGAAGAAGCTCTTGGACTAATTTCAGGGTAAGTTCGATGCTGAGTGAAGCTTTATGATAGAATAAGGCGATGCCCCACTTTTAACCACGGACTCAATCCGATAGCTCCAACATGAAGCTGTTAAAAGTAAGAGATCATGATGAATAAATAAGGAAAAATAGAGTCTTGATTCAAAGAGAATGGCCGTAATTCAATTAATTCATCACCAGACGTGATTGCAGCCAAAGCCGAGGTTGAGGTTGCCAACGCCCGTAGGTTTCCGATGGGTGACTTGGCCCATTGCGTTCTCGGAGTCTTGGATCTGCAGCGTTTAGCCTACAACTGCGGTCCCGGCAACGCAACGTTTACATAACATTGACAACGAAGAGGGAACTTGATTTATTGAAAACTGAATTGTCCTTTTAAGTTATCCCCGTGCTGGTCTTGAGTATTTAAAACATTCTACTTCGTCCTAGACGCCAGCTAAACCGCGACCATCGCGTTTGCAATACCTGCGTAACAGAAATTCAGAATATGTGTGGCTCTCATGTTAAAAAAGAAATAAAGAAGAAAGATGACCGCCAATCTCAAAGAATTATTTAATTTCCCGCCCATCAGCCATGATCCATGGTTGACCGCATAATGATTAAATAGATTCACAGACCAAGGCCCTCCTATGCTGCAGGCTCGATTTCTTCAGCCGAGGTTGATGCTCGACTGAGATTGGAAGATACTGAAGGCTCGTTTGGTATGGGAGAGTTGGTTGATAAGTCGTTGACTTGTTTTTCTGGATTACGCATAACGCAAGTTAGCATGAGTCCAGTGATAGGTCGCATAGCCAACCATTTCCTCATTTAGGCAGCAACAAGGGCAAAAAGTGACAGCTTACCCAACTCGCGAATCCGATGCCGGAGCATCTGGTTCTCGCGCGTCAACATCTGCGTCTCAGCTTGATAGAAGGCGCTCTCGTCACGGAACAGGGACCAGTCACCGCTCTCGGCGCTGATGGACGTTGCCCGCAAGCGGGGCGAGGCGTTTCTGCTCGGCGTCCTAGACCGGCGCTGCATGTCGGCGCGGGCCATCTCCATGGAGTTTCGGTGGTGGGGGAAGATTGGCGATCGGGAAAAGGAGGAGCTGGACGCTGACGGGACGTGGTTACCGGTTGGAGATTGAGTATTAATGGGCATGGGAACAGGCAGCGAACGAGGTGCTCTCTCGGAGCCTGCGGCAGCCTCGTCAGCAGCGACTGCTTGTGGGTGGCTTGCTTGGAGGCGCTGGAGCTCCAGCTGCTGTTGCCGGATCATGTTTAGCAATCGGTTCTGCAAAGAACAGGGAGTTAGCCTTGTTATCATTGATCGTAGTCGGTGTAGCATGTCTTACGACGTGGCCCTCTTGCTCTGCCTCAAGCTCCTGGTGAAGCTCGCCTAAGCTTGGAGTTCTGTGGCGACGGCTCGCATCTGGCGGCAGGCTAGCGCCGCCGATAGGCTGCGGGCTCGCCCGTATGGGATCTTGCTGAAACATCTCGCCCGGCGCGGGCACCGACGGGTCGTTGAGCTGGAGGTTCATCAGGATGGTTGATCGTCGCCGACCGGAGGAGGGAGAAGGGAAACCGCGGGGGAGGGAGCTGGAGGATCCTGGAGGAGGTTCAGTGATTAGAGACGGAATAAGAAAAGATTGAGAAGGTGGAATCGAGCCATCTATATCACAAGGCCAAACTCTGACTCGCTGGATTCGACGTACTGCGTGAGGTTTCTCGGTGAAGGCCGGAGTTGATAGCTGCTGCGGCCTGTAGGGAGATGGAAGCGGATCGAGGCGATCCAGTGGGGGACTCGGAGCGGGGCACGGAGACGTCACCGTTGGCCGCCATAGTTTGGTAGCTTGCGCGTGACGAAAAGATAATTGCTGCTGTTTGCGGACTGTTTGCTGGTGGCACCGGAAAGAAGAATAGGATCGAGGCGGCTTTGGATCGCAGGTACAGTGGTGAGGAAACAGAGGGCAGGTGGTATATAAAAAGGTTAATTGGTATCGATGGTTGATTGATGTTGGTCCGAGGAAAAAGGTTCGCCCGTTGCTTTGTTTGGCTCGTCTCTGTCAGTTGAAGGTTGTGCTGAATTATTCCGCACGGGGCTTGGCTCAGCGCCGCTGGACGGGGAATCGATCGGCACAGGCGAGCCAAAGTAGAAAGTATAAGCCAAAGAAAGGTCGCCTCTGGTGGCGCGGCGTTGTTTTCTCTCTTATAGATGTATCTTTTGCGAATTATTTGTGTTATCGACGTGGTAGGTACATGCGTTTACCCGTGGATCGATAGCACGTGTGACACCTGAAGACGTAATGGCTGGTTGTTGGCTGCTTGATTGACGAGGGACCAGTGCAGTGAATGGATAGAATGATGCGATTGGAAATAAATACAAAGAGATGCAGACAAGCAGTACAGTATGGGACCGTGGGTCACTGGTATTTTATTGCTGGGCGCAAAGCTTAAGGCTTACAAACTGCGTGACGTGCCGCTGATCACCGCTTCGAGAATATGCGGGCGAAGGCGAAAAGCTGATGGCGAGTGGTTCGAACCTCGAACCACCACCGGCGCTGGGAGGAGTCATAGGGTCAATTCAATCGCTGCATCCGTCGACCCTAGAGAAAGCCTAGAATCCAATGTGGCCATCATCTTTATGACACTCAGCTGTATTTCTATTCTCGGTAGGCATTAAACATTATGCATGGTACGTGTTCTATTACGAGACGGAATTGATGCGCCAGCCGGGGCAATGTCTGTTGAATTGGCGGCCCTAGCCTATGAATTTGACGGTTGAGTATAGGCTTCACAGCTGATTGATAATACGGTTATCTCCAGTCTTCACTAATAACACTCGGCAGCCGGAGGCTTGTAACCGTGACGCCACTAACATGGGGTATCAGTGCACAGTTACCAGTCCTGACATCAACGGAGCAATTGGGCCTCTAGACGGTTCATTTTTGTGGATTTCATTTATTAACCAGCTAATTACATGCCTTCATCTTTGGATCTTGCCGCAACATGCAAGTCAAAGTATAAACGACGATCATCTCCCCCCAACTATTGAAGCCTTCATGCGCTCGGCAGATACTCTGGATCAATCACCACCAGTGCCGCCAAGCCGCCCTCTTCCACAATCTTGGTATCGACCACCATTGACGCGAGGATCTGCGCCGGCTCCGTGGTGCTGAAGTTGTCGCTCGTTACGTGATGGCATCCAGGAGCCTCGAAAAAGGTGCCGCCCGCGGGAATCACGTACGTGGGACCGTCATTCATCTTGTTCAAAACGGCGCCTTTGATGACATAAACACTGACGCTGGCGCCGGCGTGGGTGTGAGGCGGCGTTGAAGAGTTTGGCGGGAAGTCGACCAAGAGGCCGACGGAGGACTTTCCGGGGCTGTTGGGCAGCTTGTTGTTGAAGACGATGTTGACGTCGGGCATGGGGCGGCTGTATGTTTGTGATGTTAGTGAATGGGAAGCATGATGAGATGAGGAATGGTGGAAACTTGCCCTGGCTGGTATGGCACGTCGTCAACGACCTGGTATTTGTCTGAGTGTGAGTCGCACATTGTGACGATGTGGCGGTGTGGTGTTGATTGGTGGTGTGTAATTGAAGTGTGATTGATTGTATAATGGTATACCCAGTAGTTAGAACGACAACGCCGACGTCAAGGCTATATATATCCTGTCTTTTCCGCCGATCAGTTTCTTCATTTTTTTTTTTTTTTTTTTTTTTTTTTTTCAGATTTCTCCAAATCTATAAACTCAATACCCCAACTAAGGAAATGCAGCATCGGATTTTGTTGGCCGATTCTTTGGTGGCTCGGGAACTCATAACGGCAACCCGCTGTCATCAATCGGTGCATCTCAGCTACGACTTTCCTTCAGCCTCCGCAAGTCCGATGTAATGGAGACGCTAATATTATTTCTTCTTTGGGCTGGATTACCCTAGCACATGCCGGACAGGTTTTATTTCGGAACGTTTAGAGTAAAATTCCTCGGCCGTGATGGTGCAAAGTGTCCGTGTTGGGGAATGGCGGATTGTGAATAGGCTACCCGGTTACTCGTGGCCGCCACGTCTCTAGCTCAACAATTTTACATAATATTCAAGGCTGCCTCGGAGAGAAAATGAGTACGACAGAGGCAATGAAGAAATCACATGTGCGTATGGTGAACCAAAAGAATACCGCAGACGCGCGAATGGGAAAGAAGACGAGAATATGCTACGATCGTTTGTTGAGAGTCCGGCTTGTACTTTGCGAGTTCAACATCCATGACTAATGCACAATTCACCAACGCACACGCATATTCCACACAACACCGTGCATTGACAATTCGCAGTCTACAAATCAAGTACTTACAATCTGTTCCCTTCTTCAAGTTAACATCTATATTAGAAAGATTGGCGATGCGCGCATAACGGTGCCCCTCTGGCCAAACTCGCCGAAATGAGATGTGCATGCACCTTGGCTGCTACGAGGCCTCAGCTGAACTCGTCCCAAACTGACGGGTTCACGTGGAAAACCCTGGCTTCAAAAAACCAGGAGCGAGAAAAAGCAGGTAACAGCGAAAGGAAGAAAAGAGAAATGATGGAAAGGGTGAAGAGAGACGTGCAGGGACGATGATGAGAATGTCAAGTAAGAAAAACGTGGCCGGGCTGGGGCAGCATGCTCGAGCAAGCCCATCTGTCGGACTCTATCCGCATCTCACGACATCTCAGCGGCCTATTATTACAGAGTTGCATCGAGCATTCCAGCAGGATGGGAGCGACATGGTCAAGCCGGGCTTGGCCATCAGGGGTTGTGTTTCCTCTGCGGCCCGTGCCAGCCTCGCCCTTTGCCTCACCGACTGGGCTGGGAGTGAATTGAGCGGTTTGATGGCCGTCGCTCTGGGCCTTGGGCCGCATCCGGCTGGTGAGATGATGAGATGAGATGAGCCGGCTGGGAACTGAGAACTGCGGGCGGTCAAGTTTGGTGGCCGGCCACCTATCGCGTTATCCTCAAGATTCAGTCGTCACCAAACGACCTGTACCTGGCGCATCCATTGCCTTGACCGACTGGCTTGCAGCATGGGGCAGCAAGAGGCAATACGTGCAGGCATGCCTATGCATGCAGCGAAATTAACTGGCCCATGACACGGGATGCTCCGTCCGCGATACTGTGCCGAGCAAAAATAGACGTGGTGATGCGCGGCCAAGGGGCATGACCACTGACGTCGCCTTGAATTTGTTACGATGCTGCTACTGCCGTTAGTGCCCAGTATTTTATTTTGTTTGTCTCCAAGTTGTTTCGTCATCAGCGTTATCTTATCCAGGGCCGCGAGGCAACGCACCTCACTCTCCTGTCTTGTCAATGCGAGCGAGCTCAACGTGGACTTGACGCCGTATGAGCCGGAGAGCGGCCCAGGCTGCATCGCATCGCATCGCATCGCATCGCATCGCATCGGCCCCAGAGCCGCACGGCGCCCGCGGCCCCAACCGTCGAGTTTCAAAGCATGAAGTCATCGAGTCCTTTGTGGCTCGGAAATATGCGGCTGCGTGGATGTGTTGATTGCTCCGGTATTGCTGGAAACAAAGAAAATGGAGGGATGAGGGATGCTCCACTGTAGATGGCCACATGACGGTTCACATGACGGCCTACACTGGACCTTGCCGATGCTACTTGCACGTCTTTTTGGCTAATGATCGCATCTTTTGCCATCATGACACTGACCTCGTCTTATCTGGAGAAGTAAATAGCCAATTGTTGGTAAAATTGAGCATAATCGAGTCCTTGGCCGTAACAGGCTGCGAAACCGCATCTGCCGAGTCGAGGCCTGCAGCTGCACAGACATGCGCAAAGACGGTGCAGCACGCGCTACTGCAGGAACATTTGCCCCTCCCCCATATGCGCTCGTATTGCCTCGTAAATGGCTCTGCTCTGTGCACGGAGTGAACACTGCTGAGGCTGGTCTGGGGAAACATCCAGCAAGGTGCAGAGGAGAACGGCCGAAACTCTGTATAAATGATAGAGGCTTATACGAGTTGTTGGTTGCCGTGTGGTCGTGTTGGTCGTGTCATGAGCAGCGTACTATCCTATCCTACACTATGGCAACTTGGATATGATGAAGCCGGACAGAGTCAGCCGTGCATGGCCAAACGGCCGTCGAGCTGCATTTGCTGCATGGGCTCATACAGACAGACATGCAGCATCGAGATGGGCTGGTAGTTTGGATACCTACACGGGCATAGCGAGTGGATCAAACTCCAAGCAGGCTGCTGTTGAAATCCTAGTGGCTGTTTGATCTCACATCTCATTCAGCTTCCATGGAGAGCTGAAGCCGTGGGCGAATCACATCTCGGGCCATCGCCTTGCGCCTCTTGGACAAGCTGCATCTCCAGAAACGGCACACGCAGACACAAAGACTGCGGCTGCTCGTATCTGTAAATTAGACGACGGATTGTACGATTTGCTGCTGCACTGTGCAGAGTGCAGATCGCTGGATACTATTACGGAGTGGCGCTAATATCTGAAGCGCTCAGGCACGACGAACTGCTTGCTGAGTTTATTATTAGCAAATGTATAGCAGCTGCAATTACCTACTATGACGAGCCAACGGGGCAGCCTCGATATTCTTGCAAAAAGCCGGGCAGCATTGGATCCGACTTTCGCTAACGAGGGCCATGCATCGATTCTTAGTGTCAATGGAACGAGGTAGAATAAAGATGAAGAAGAAACGAAGCTGAAATCTCGGCGCTGCACGATCGTCGCTTGCACCGAACCCCTGCTCGACGGACGGTCCGACGGAAAGTCTATGTCACCAACGTCTGTGTTACTCAAAGTTGCTGCTGCTGATGCTGACTTTGCAAGCAACACACAGAGCACATGCTTATCGTGCCATGCGTGTGTTTCTGCTCGTGCTTCATTAGAGCGCCTCTATTCCTGCATGCTATGTGGAAAAAGGTTTGCGCTATCGCTGGCCCTACCGGGCGCTCGCAAAGTTCTCGGAGCTAGCATCTGGCGAATCGGCATCGGCCAGCCATAGCCGCGGACGAGAGTTTTGTAAGTTTTGTATGGTGCATCTGTCCATCTCGACTGATCAGCCAATCGTCTTGTTTCCCCGCGCGTGAAGCGAAGCGAGACGCAACTCGGCCCTACAGCCCGTGATACTCTTTTCTCGTTTGCACCCACTTGGCAAGCAGCCTCAAGCAGGTTTCTCTCTCTCTCTCTCTCTCCATCTTAGCTTCTGCTTTGCTTTGCTTTGTTTTGTTTCCAACCGCTGATCGCCGTCGGCGTTCTACGGAGCACCGTGGGTCAGCATCGTCTAAGATTGTTGCGGCCCTAGTCGGACCAAGGCCACTAGCAGGGCCATCCCAAAGCGCCGGAGACAAAGAAACATCCAAGCCGTGGCCTGTTTGCCCTTGTAGCAAGTCATCCTCTAACCAGCCAGGTAGCTGAAAAGCCTCAGCCAGCAGTGACGATGGGACATGGAATTAAAGGGGGCAAAGGATCCGAGAAACCGGGAGCCGGTGCTGCTGCGCATCGAGATTGACGATGACCACTCTTATCCGCGGCGGTGCTTGCTCCATGTATGGACTGTACTTTGATTCCAGCTTCACGACGAGATACCCTGTCTGTTTGCGAGCCTGTGCAAGTGCCGGCACTCGCTCTCATCTCATCTCATCTCTCATCTCGGTGCAATTGATCCGTAACAATCCTGCCTGTTCAACGCTCCTTGCAGAGGCCCCTGCCAAGCTGGGCACCTATCTGCCCATCTTTTCTTTTCCTCCCCCCCTTCACATCTTAGAGAGAGCGTGTGTATTACAGCTCTTGTGGTTCGCCAAAGAGGCCAAACTCCTCGGACGTAAGGAGAAAAACACGTGTTTGTATATAAGCTCGGAGCTTGGTTTGTTTATCTCGCAAACACTTGAGCGAGATGGGTCATCAGAAGTGACCAGTAGGATGAAGCCATGGCTTTGTTGCGAAGTCTTATCAAGCTTTTGTGATTTTTTTCTTCGCCCTCTCGCCGGTTTGCCCGCTACTGCTGGCGACCTGGACAAAACAAGGTAAACGTGAGGCACAGCTGTTGAGCTAGGAAAGTAAAATAAAAAGCAAAAAAATTTGATCAAAATCTAGTGGTATATACTCTACTCTAGTCGTGTTGATAGGTAGTCACATATGATCAATTTTCTTTGTCCTGCGTCGTGGTGGTTGCGTCGTCCCCCCCGCACTTTTTTCACCACATACAGGCCATGCGCTGCGGCTATTTCGCTTGGCGAGAGAGATTCCCACGTTTATCGCCGGAATGTGGGTGGCGAGCGATGTTTCGCTGCGCTCTGCTGGAAAAAGTAAATTATATTGACCCATCAGCAGTTTTCTGCATCAAGGTTTTCTCGCGGGAGGGAAAACTGGTCAGATTGAGATTGTACCATCAGAGGGGAGAAAGGGTCCGCCATTAGTAATGCACTCTCTTTTGTCGTTCTTTTTTCCTTTTTGCGTCTTCAGCCCTAACTACTAGCACGGCAGTATCTGGTAATTTCTCCCAAGGTAATATTTAGAGCCTGAAGCTGAGCGCCATCGCAATCTGTCGTGCAAGTACCGGTACGCCATGCTGCTGCTGCTGTTAGCTACGGATGCCCGGAAACCGCCCTCCGCAGCTGGCCCTCTTAGTGGGCTCCGGGGCCGTTTAGCTCGTCGCGCCCACGGTACTTGTAACGGTACTCGGGCGCTGCGTTAACCGATCCTGGAGCGGTGCAAAGTCGAGTCCAGCCCAAAGCCACCATCCATGCTCTCGGCTCCGGTCCTTATTTTTAGGTTACACACGCAGCTCAGCCAAGCCGTCCAGGTTGATGTTTGTCCATTCCGACCGCTGCATGGCAGCCTGCATCGCGCGCTGTATGCAGGCATCTCGTGCTGTATGCAGGCATCGCGCAGCCCTGCAAAGCCTGTGCCACACAGACTTCAGCCATGGATTCAGCGCCCTCCTCTGCCCCTCCCCGCCTGTCACCGCACTGTCCAGCACCACATCCGGCCCACCCCTTTGAATCGACTCCTCAGCCTCAGCTTCTTGACCAGGGGCGCTCGCCTGGTTGGCCTCGACTTGGCCCTGGACCCCTGACCCCTGGCACAAACTTCCCATATGAAAGCTTTTTCTCGCTGCTGGGTGGGCCCGGATGCATGCACTGTCTTTTGACATGCGCTACCAGGCGTCAAAGGACCCCGGTCCATGTCCTTCTTTCTTTTTTCCTGCCCTACCTTGAAACGCTTTGGCCTGTGAGCGTCCGTGATTCATGCCTCGGCGGCATGTACCGACTGCCGTTGGAAGAGGCTGCCTCTGTCACTGAGATTGCAGCACTAGCCGGGCTGCGGCAGCGATGAATGAACGCGCCTTTGGGCAGGCGCCTCCAAGTATTACTAGCCCGCCAGTCCCACCTTCGTCCGCCTCTCTTCCTCCCACGGCTGCTGCATCTCGAGCCTCATCCTTTGGAATAATGGAATCTTGAGAGCAAAGGCGCAGATTGTCTTTCGCGGTTCTTTTTTGTCTTCTTTTGCCACTGTGCTCTCTTTTGCCTCGTTGCAGCAGCAGCAACAACACCACTACGCTCTCTTCACGTCTTATAAGCAAGCTTCAGCCTGTTGATTGCCCCATTGCCGTATACCTCGTCGACGCCTTACATCTTCTTGCAGCCCATTGTATCGATTTCTCTTCCGTCAAGTCCCCAGAAACACCTGCGAATGCCCTTTGTGCTGCTGCCAACAAAGAAACTACCCCGAGCTAGCCATTGACGAGTGTTACAACACCATACTTCCAACGCTCATTTCCACTTTTCTGCTTCTCTCGCCCTCGTCTCTGAAACAGTCTCTTCTCCACAACTGACATTCTCACATCGCCGACGTTGGATGGGTCCACCGAGCGTCGTCACAGTCAACTCCAGCTTCCCACTCGCGCACTCAATTACACAAATCAAGTCTCATCTTTTGTCATCTATCCTGGTTCTTCTCCAGTGCGAGTCATCGGCCATCTGACTGGGCTTCGCCATGACCACCCCTGGCAGTGGACTCGAATCCCTCCCGGGCAGCAACACCTTTCCTCGAAGGAAAAATGTCCCGGCTTCCGAATTCTCGCTGGACTCGGATGTCTCGACCTCAGTTCCGTTGAAAAAGAGCAAACTGGGCCGTCGAGGGTCCAAGCTCGGTCTAAGACACCTCTTTGGTCGAAAACTTTCCAAACCGGGCGAGAGCCTGCCCTCTCCTGTTTCTCTCAAGTCCCCCAGCTCGCTCAACTCGCTCAACATGCTCAACAACCTGGGCAAGCCGCCTTCTCGATCTGGAGGCTTCCGAAAGTCTCTCGTGGATATCAGCGGTTGGCCATACGGACCGCAAGCCAAGTCTGAGGTTGCCCTCTCTACGCCAGATTACCCGTGGGATGCCTCCCACGAGCTGCCACCAGACAGCACTCATGATCCACGCCCACAAACTCCTGCCACCGGCTCTTCTGCTGCTTCCGGGAAGCGCGCCCCGGGCATGTCAATCACCAAGCAGCCTCGTCCGACTCTCACCGTCTGGACGATACCGCCCCTCAGCCGGGCGAACCAGCAGGAGCTCAAACAGCAAACGCTCTCTGCCACCGTCAAGCCTGTTGAGACCGTTCTGAGACGCAGTGAGAAATCGGGCGTGACCGACATGATAGTGCCTCTCACCGAAACCGATACCATCATGAGCAGCGCCGGCATTAGCCCCGGTGACAAGTTTAGGAGAAGAAACCGCGGAGACTCCCTGTCTGCCGGTAATCTCGAGTGGACCACCAAGATTTACATTCTCGTCACTGCTGGCTATTTACTCCAATACACTGGAAACGGAGCCCCTGACCGTCTGCCTGAAAAGGTGCTGCGCTTGGGTACATCTTCAGCGGCCTTTGTAACTGATGTGATTCCGGGGCGCCATTTCGTCCTGCAGGTTACATCCACCACGGACAACCACGACAGATCACCATCCGCCGACCCCCGGTCCTTCTTCTCCAAACTTCCCTTTCGATCATCAGACAAGCGCAACACATCCAACATGATTATGGTTTTTGAAAACGCCGAGGACATGGATGATTGGATGACTTGCTTGCGGTCCAAGATTGAAGAGCTTGGAGGCAAGAGGAGCATCTCCGAGGCTGATCTGCTCAGGGAGGCCGAGGCTAAGCTGAATGAAGATGTCATTCCTACTTCGCGTGTTCGTGAAAAGCCAAGCCTGAAATCCATGACACTGAGAGATGTCTCTTATTCTGCACAGGCCACTCCCACAACCCCTTCGACGGCACCCCAACAAGAACGCAATAACACTAGGATTCTTGATTACTCTATTCCCGTGGTTGACTTTGATTCTTTCAACCACGATTTGTCATTCGACGATAAGTCGGCAACGAACAGCATCGCATCCCATGACGGTCGCCAATTGGACAATCTTCGCGACAGCTCACAGCGCTTATCGCAAATGTCGTCTAGCCAGCGGACAAACTTGACATCGACTACTTCTTCACCCGCGGGCTCACCCGTGCGCGACAGGTTCCCGCTATCAGCAGACATCACCATTATCCCAGAAACGGCGCGGCCTAGACCCAACGCCAGCGTCATTGCCAATCGACGAGTATCACTGCAGACTATGGGACCGTTCGTTGGCGAGGCCAGCCTTGGTGGAGACGGTCTGTTGGAGCATCACCAACACAGCCCACTTCCCTGGACCAACGCTGCTGGAAATGATGTGATTCCATCCCCCACTGGCACTCACAGTTTTGGAATCTCCACTTTGCAATCTACGGGTCGTCGGGCTTCCCATATGAAGGTGGCTTCTGCTTTGGATGTAGAAAATTTCTTCTCTCCGCCGTCGCCAAGGGATGCTGCCGCCCCGACCTCCCGGGGATCGCAGCGTAAGCTGTCAAGTATCCGTGTAGGGCGACGACCCCTATCCACGGTTGAAGACCAGCCGTCCCCCAAGGAGAATGTCATGCCAGAAAGGCCTGTGACGAGCCATAATGCGGAGACTCGGCCACCCTCGGACATTCCTAGTGTCCCCAAGCTACCTCGAGAGAGGCTCGTGTCTATGCCAAATGTCCCCCATGTGCTAGGACGGCTGTCTTTGCCTTCACGACGTCTGAGCATAGTGCCTAAACTGACAACGCGGAGCCCCAGCCCGGGTCCTGCCACTCCGCCTGGCTTTCACCTTGATGAGAACGCACATGATAGTCCCCGGAGACTCGCCAGCATCAACGCACTGCGAAAGCAGCTTGAGGTCAAGGGTTCATCATCAAAGTCTAGAGATGCTAGCCCCCAGGCATCGCCCGCCACTGATCGCTCATTCTCGCCATTGCCTTCACCCCTCTCGGCTTCTTGGACCGACAAGACGAAGAAGGGTCGAACCTCAGTCGACGACGTAGACGAATTCTCGCGGGGCTTTAGTTTGGGGTTTTCCTGGGCAGCCAATCGAGCGAGCATCATGTCTGCCTTTTCCGACAAGTCGTTCCCCGGGGAGGCGCATTCCATTGCAAATATTGCAGAGTCGCTTCCTCAGCTTTCGCCGCCGCCAACAGGGCCTCTTCCGGCAATTCCCTCGAGGCCTTCGTCTTCTTCTAGCAACTACGCCAAGAGTATGAAGCACAAGAAGAGCCTGCCGCGGATGGCCATGCCTCCGCCGGCCCCACCTCCTACATGTGCCCTTCCGCCATTGCCACCAAAGGCAGCGGTTGAGGCATAAAAGGGGGTTTGAGTATCTTGCTTTCCCACCGTTCTTTTTCCTTTGTCCTTTTTTCTTTTTTTCCTTTGTATGTTTTATTTACCCCCGGCAGCGTCATACGGGTGTGTACTATATCCGCATTGTGTGCGAGACAACTTCATTTACACCGGCGATTGGCGTTGAAAACCGTTAGATGTGCGTTGTATCTAGCCGATATATTTTTGTGCGCGCATCATACAAGTCTTTTTTTTTTTTTTTTTTTTGTTTTTTTCCTCTGTTTTTTTCTTATACCTTTTTCTTATCTTCCTTTTGTTTAATTGAGAGCGTTGGTACGGGAGATGTCAAGAGCTGGGAAATACCTGTTTAGTGCATTACGACACTTGCACGCAAACACATGTTTGGATGGATATTTGTTGATGGATTTGGCAAGGGTTCTGATCCTTGAAAAAAACAGCTGGGTTTGCATTTTTTGTGATTTAAACAGACAAAAAGGTGTTAGGAAGTGGCTTTCCTTTTCAAGTCAATGTAGTAGTATATCGTTACAGCTGTATTTGCGACTGACAATTAATTCATCTTTATATTTATGCATAACTTGGCCAATTTATGGTGAATTTATTTGAATCCTTACAAGCAGTATCTAACCAGGCATCTCCCAAGCAGCATTTAACCAAACATGTTGTTCGGCTTTTGCGGTTTCTGAACGCGGCAGCTTTTGTCATCAATATCACTCATCTTGGCGAAGGATCTGATGCTTATTCATCCAAGTATCCCTTTTGAAGAATGGTCGTCGAGAAAGATCATGTCTCGCTCAAAGGCTTAGCGCCTCTGTCAAGTAGTAGCTGAGCGATATCGTCGTAACCCCGCCTTATTGCAATTGTCAGTGATGACTTCCCGTCAAGATCCTCCTCGTTAATGTCAGCGCCTCTGTCAAGCAACAGCTCGACTACAGCCTTCTGCCCGCCCCGTACTGCCCACATTAGTGGTGTCCGCCCATCCTCGTCTTTAAACTTAGAACTAATCCCAGCGCCTGCTTCAAGCAGTAGCTGGACGACCTCGATATGACCATTCATGGCTGCATACAATAATGGTGTCACTTTCAAGAGGTCTCCCAATCTTTGGTCAGCGCGTTCATCAAGTAATAGTCGAACAACAGCGGTATGCCCGTTTCTTGCTGCCCATATCAATGGTGTCTTGCCTGATTTATCCTTCGAATCTATCTTAACCTGTGCTGTCGCTATCAGCTGTTCAACGACAGGTGCATGGCCATTTTCGGCAGCCCATGATAAGGGGGTCCGACCGTATTTATCCTTCAAGTCTGGCTTGTACAATCGAAGTAAGTTGTCGATTACTCTCTCTATCCCAAAGTATGCTGCCAGGTGTAGCCCCGTCATATTTGTCGGACCTAAATGTTTATCGCGAATTGATAGAAGTAATAAATGTGTTTGAAGCCACTCTGTTAGTACCTGACTTGATGCCTCCATTTTCACCGTGCTCTCTAAGAAGGTCATGATTTCTTGGCTTGTTATAGAAGACTCGCGAGCATGATGTCCCCAATTGCATGCAGCGTAGCCATAAAAAGGATTAAACCTTAGACGGTCTTCAAGTTCCTTGTTCGTCTGGCAAAGCGCACCATCGAAAGTATTGAACGACAGGTACGTAAGGCATATCTTCGCAATGTAAGACTCTCCCTCGGGAAACCACTTCTCTTGCGACTGCTGGAGGAATTCTTGAGCTGAGTGATGCACCAGCCGGATAATTCCACTTTTTTCGTCGGTAGTCACTAACCCAGCACAAATAGATATCAAGTATGTTATATCGGGTATGTAACTGGAGTCGAATTTCGTCATATGGTCCCTGACTGCAAGTGCGTGCTGGATCTCAGTGATAGAAAGTGGTCTTTTGGAGTAAGTAATCCAAGTCAAAGTTCGTTTTGCAAGAGACCGAATAGCATTTGGGTGCCCTTCGATTCTCTCCATAGCCTGCTGGTAGATTTCCTGTGGAACTTCTATCCCTTTGCCCAGTTTCTGCAGGAGTTCCTCAAGTTTTTCTCTTGTAGGCCGATTCATAATTTTATCTATGTAAGAAACTGCAGAGGCGAAGCTAATATTGCCGTCAGCTTAACTGTTCTCTAAATCTCACCGAGTATTGGGCGTACCTTCCATCAGCGGCTTTAAGCACTGCATCTTTGATCTTCTCTTCGATGTTCTCGTTAATGATGCCCAAACGTCGGAGTGAGAGCTGCCCGTTCAGATAGGCTAGAACATCTTCATCGGCCGCAGATATCGCTACAGTTGCACATCCTTCGAAGCGTCTCTTTATGTCGTCATTAATTCTAGAAGTCGCAAGAATATTTGCTCCAGTATCAGTCTGAAGAATGAATAATTGATCGAGGAGTTTCGTCTGAGTTAATTCTTGGCATTCATCAAGTGCATCAATGATAAGGAAGATCCTCTTATATGCTGCGGTTGTAGAATGAAGTGCTGCCGTGATCTGGTGAAGCGATGGGAGCGTCCCGCTCTTTTCATATTCCTCATAGAGATCATGTATAGCCTTTGGAAGAGACGGTTGCCTCTGGGCTAGCTGCTTTAGTAGATTTGCGAGTGATTTTTCGACGGTTTGGTCACCTTGCCGTTGGAAGTTGCAGCAGATGTACGCAATGCCAGTATGCGGATCATGTTGAAAATTGGCTAATAGATAGTCGATCGCCATTGCTGCGATGATGGTTTTGCCTGCTCCAGAGATGCCTGGGCAAAATAATGTTTGCCCACTATTTCTTAGCCATGCTTGAAACTCTGGTGTTTTTAGGAACCACTGTCCTGTTCCTTCCTGTCGTTTGCTGATGGAATCTTGGTGTTGAGCTGAGTAGTCAACAGGTGCAAGCCAGTAGAGAATGGCTTGATGTTCTTGATTATGTTGATTATAAAAAAGCGTATGATTATCTTTTCCCACGTCAGTAGCCACTCCTTGCATATCTAATATAGAGATAGATCATCGTGTGCTCGTCAATAATATCTAAGATCCCTTAGACTGACCTGAAAGAATGTCTCTAATCCTTTTTTCCCCTGTAACGCTGGTGGGAGAGATCTGATATAAAAGGTCTTTTGCATACGCAGCCGCGACCATTGCTGCATATCCTTGCCACTCATTGTTCTTGTGAGAATCTGCGTAGTCGCATATACCACGAATAACTAAGCAGGGAAAATATTTCATGAGTCCCGCCGCTTCCATCTCGAAGCACAGCACGTCTTTCTCTGCTGCAAGTTTATCCCGAAGCAATGCGTTGTTCATTAGTTGGTTTGATGAAGCAATCAAGCCATAATGAATCACTAGGTTGTCTTCATATTCGCCCCGCGGGAGTCGTGGTATTAGAGCATGTGGATCACAGGCAAGGAGGCAGCTTTCTTCGGTGTTTGGGTGGATGGCCTCCGCTTGATATAGCCTGTCGCTGAGTTGGTCCGGTCGCTTGTAGCGGCGCCATAATCTTTTGTTATTCTCAACAACATTAGCGGCTGTTTGTTCAATCCTATGTCCCTCTATCTTGTGCAGGGCCTGGAGTCTAGCCAGTGCTCTTCGTAGAATAAGCGGCGGCTGGTCCAAGGATCCTGTGAATCGGAAGTTCTCATTTTGAGTGCTGCTTCCATAGTCGTATTGAAGTAACCCACCTGTCAGAGCGCCAAGTACTTTGTTAAGAACACGAATGTCGTAATTTCTGCTTGGGGCCCCAACTACAATGTCACCAAGACGAATGTCGTGGTTTTTGCTTGGAACCCCACCACCGATACCGACCATTAGACAAATTCTAATGTTATGAAAGGAGCGCATCATATCTCTAGCAACAGTTGCTGCCGAGTCAAATCCGTATTCTCCAAGGAGTAACGTAGCGATAACAACATTGTGCTTCCCGATGCTGCCCAATATGTAATTGTTGCTGTCTTGAGGCACATATTCCAGCCCCTCATGCTTTTCGTCAAGGAACTTTTGTACAGCGACGTACTCGACTGTTATGGCACATATCCATCCAACGGTATAATCATCATGCTCCAACTTGCGCAAAGGAGACTTGGCCCCCGTTGACTGCACATTGTTAGCGTATGATATAGTCAGAGGCATTAACAAGAGCATATTCGGGATCACTCACGCTCTGGGGACTCTCCATAATGTGGTCCGTCGCGCTTTCTTCGGAAATTTTGTCCGAAATGTCATCAGAATACGTTCCTCTAGCCTCAGGCAGATCGGAGTCCAACGATAAGGTCCCTCGCTGTACCTGAGATGATTCATTGGAACTTTCAGCAAAGTATTCCTCGGGAATATATGAACGCTCTTGTTTAATCAACAGGGGCTGTGTTGGAAAGAAGATGAACGTCTTGATATTGACGTTTTGAATATCGGCGCCCTCTTCTTCTTCGGTACATGTACTCTTCAGCCACTCTTCGACTTTTTCACAAAGAGCAGGGTTTGACTGGTCAGTTGCATCTACAGCCAAAGATTCAGCCCAAGGTAGGGCATAGAGTGAGAACTCGTGAATACAATTACCGACATGCTCAAGGTTCGCGATGGCATCTGGCATTGCCTCCTCATCTTGAGGCCATGGACATAGGGGGCACTGAGCAATATTTGGAGGAACTATTTTGCGGCATGTGTCTTGTAGGACAGCAATCTGATCTTCCGATATGGCGTCCATATGCTTAGTCCGATTGTGGCTGACAAATTCCTCGGCAGATGAGAACTTGTTTGGTGTTCCAGTTCCAACACAGGCCAGGCATTCCCAGACTTGGCCTGCGCCATGGCTTTGGAGCACATGATCACGCCAGGTTGCCCGTGAGATGTACAGAACCTCTGGTCTGGGGCATTCTGGAAAGGGACATGTGTAGGGACAAAGGTCTTCCACGAGGTGTTTCCTATAAACACTAATGAGCATTCGACAACAAACAATTACAGCGGATGTGGTTGAACAAAGACATACCTCCATCTCGACCAACTCTTATACATTTCTGGTAATGTCTGATAACAACAAGGGCACTTAAACCCCCTCATCTCCTTGTGTACACTGGAGCTGTTTTGTACAGTCCGTAACCCTATCTTCACCTCTGAGCGAAATCTGCCAATTAACTAGTGCATCAAGTGGCCCACAAACTATTTGGCCAAATCCAAAGAACAAAACAAGCCTTCTGCTCGCTTTCCTAAGCTGAATACTCTAGTTACTGCGAGTTCAAGGGCTTTCCGATCAGATTCAGACAACAGCATACTCCGTGGAATAGAGAAGAGTGTAGAAGGGTTTTCGTCAGCCTCATCCTACATAACTGGCCCCTACTTTGCTTTTCTCAAAAGCTTCTTCAAAGCCAAAGGCCAGGCCAAGAGGCATGCCGAATTAGCGCAACAAGATCCTGAATCACAGCGAAATCCCGGAAAAACAAAGACGAAATCAGATGAAGATGAAAGTTATCCAAAGCATGTTTATGACACACTATATAAAGTCATCAATAAATACTCAGAATGTTATTGTGGGTTGCCCAATCTGTCGCCGGATATGCCGACAAGACATTGGGGAAGACTTGAGCTTCAGGCGAACTTTGGCACAATTGACAATGAGATCCTTTTTCATACGGTATTCTCAAAGAGAGGATCATCCGAATATGACGAAAAGATCGAGTGGCAGCACCTACAACTTCGTGTTCCAAGGCATGTTGGCCCGTCCAAATACAAAATGCTACTACTAACCCAAGGAATCCAGAAAACAACGCAAGGCGCGGGCGGTGGGATTTGGAAATAACATGTGCTACGATGGGGTTGAAGACGAGGCGAGACGGCACGAGACCACAGAAGTGGCATCAACTTCCGAATTCTGCAAGCTTCTTGGCAGAGATATTGGCTCAGGGGCTATGGATGTTCGCATCAAGGACGAAACGCTGTTTATCCTTCAACGCGCTGTAGAGATTGAAGTCGACATTGCTAATGGAAGAAGCATCTCGCTAGCTGATGTGCTCAGTAATCATTCCCTAGTCCCCAAGACCAAGCTAGTCCTCGCCTATATACTCGCCAAATCTGTATGGCAATTCTACGATTCGGATTTTATGGGAGTTTCTTGGACAACGAGGTCTATTCAGCTCTTCCGAGAGAGGGAGGACGACGATGACGATGATGAGCCTGGGGTTGACTGGGCGCCATACTACGCCTTCTCCTTAGAGCAGATGACGGAGAGAGACTCAGTGGAACGACTGCCACGAGGGCAATTCCTTCACCGATACCCTCGTGTTCTGGCACTTGGTGCTATGCTTTACGAGCTCGGCCAGAAGAAGAGTTGGAAAAATCAAGCAGCTTCTTTAGAACCGGCCTCATCTACCAGCCATATTGAGCCTCCAACCCTTGAAAGAATAATAAATGACACCGCATCTAAGATTCGCAAAGGTGTGCAAAAAGGTGAATGGCCGCACATTAGCTTGAAGAATACCCAAACGTTGGAGGAATATCGCGTTATCGTTGCAAACTGTGCTAGCGAGAACTTCTTCCGGTCGGACTTGAAGGAGAAGTTGCCGAACTCTCCGGAGCAGGCTCTTCAGAAAACGGCGGAGGAACTGGAGGCAGAGCTAACGATTGCAGAGAGGCGCGCAATTCTCTTTAAGAAGGTTGTTGCACCCCTCAAGGAGATGGTTCGGACTGCTGGCTGGGTTGACAAGTCGGGCAATGTCCGACGTTTCTCCATGAAAGGCGCGACTACACGACTGAAGTACGAAGGACCTGATTTAGGGAGGCCAAGATCGGAGACACTTCTGTATACTTCTCAAACCTCTCAAAGAGTTCGAACTCCCCAATACGGGATTCAAGATGGCCGAAGAGCATCGAGGTTCGTCACCAACTTAGGGAGCTCTACCCTACATGCCTTGGATGTGTGCAACTAACAGATTGCCATAGGGCTGAGGCCGAGTCAAGGCTGAATAAAGCGAAGGGAAGGCCCGACGTATCTCCAACGGCGCAAGGCCTTCATAACGACGAGGCCAAATCTGCACAACGGCGAGACAACCTAGTGGACCAGCGCCCTCTCCAAGATCAGCGCGACGTTACGGGTAATCATTTCAACAACCGTACTGTAATCCATCAGGGTGACAATCATTACTACTTGCCCGATTAGATGATAGACCGCTGTGCAGAGGGATTGCGATTGTCCAATCCCCGCTAAAGCGCAAACAAAGGTGGCTGGAATAAGCGGGAGAAAGGAAGAGGGGCGATATAACAAGCCCATTTTGTCAGGACCAGACCTATTTTTCAGAAATGGCGATACGCACAGAGAGAAGCTTTCCAGGTCAAGCTATCGGCTGTCGGGACGAGCGGGTGGAACGAAATGGCCCAGGAAAACAATGTCTCTATAATTTCCACGGGTGGTCTACTAATGGGAAAGAAATTTGGCCTTTCTATAATCTCATTCCTAAAAGTAGAGCAATGTAGTGGCACAAGAGAGCGAATCATTTGTTCATCCAAGTTAAAATAGTCATCGCTCAAAAAAAAAAAAATCGTAAAGGATAATGAGGAAAAACAAAAAGAAAATGCTCACGGCAGGGCTTGAACCTGCGGCCTCCGCATTACCAAGATTTCAACCGAAGCTGAAGTATTAGTACGAAGCTCTAACCAACTGAGCTACGCGAGCTGACTAATCAACGTCCAAGGGTCCGAGGGGCACTTGGTATGAGTTGATGTTGACGAGGCAGTTCTAAATTGATTATATATAGCTAACTTAATAAAGAACTCTCTCGCACGCAGCTAGCAATGAGTTTTAAGGTCAATGTTATAAGGAAACAACCAGGGAATCCACCTACTATTTAGCCCTAGATATCTAAATATGGCAGACTGCGTTCATTGAACAAGATCATATGCGAGCCGTCTGATTCCGTAATCAGGTGAGCTCTCTTGGTGAGAGCTTGTTGTCTGTGCCCGGCTTCTTCGTCTACTATAAACCCAAAGAGAAGCCTAGGCCAACGCCGTGACTCGTAAGTAGAATCCTCTAAAAACGGAAGGAAGTGCCTCTATTTTTTTTAACTCGAGTCATCTAATTATAGCAGACTTTACTACTTATCCTAGAAGATTTAACGCGAGCTTCGCATGAACTTGAGGCTCATCTGGCATTTACCTGTTATAAGCTCTTACTCCCACTCTTTGTCTTGGACGGTATTGCACGGTGTAGCCGCATGGCCGATACAACTTCTAAATCATTTCTAAGGCTGCATATACACAATACATAACATTTATATAAGATTTTGTTTTTGGCGGATTTCTATAAAGTCAACCTTGTATTGGTTGGTTATTTAATTAAACTATATTTGGACCTGAAAGGGGATAAGATTGGGGGAGGGCGGTTAGTCAATATCCATGTTGAATTCTCCATCGTGTAGTCTAGTCACTGCTTGGATAGATCATGGAATTCCAATTTTACTAATCATCCCCGATCCCCTTGCCGCCGTAAACGTTACCTATCTGAGAATACATTGCCGTGATAATGATTAATAAAAGCAAATCTGAAGCTGGCATTTGACTCTGGTGGTACCTTCGCAAAGCAGCTTCGCGGCTTTGCTTGATAAGAAGAAGAACTGAGCGAGTGACAAGCGAGGGAACCATAAGGCGTACCGCAGTGGGTCACGTGACATAATTCTTACCTTATTTTGCCTATTAATGCGTTGAGCCTTTTTATATTTACCAACAATGACTGGGAGCGTTGAACTGAACACACTGGAAGCCAGTGGACATGCCCGCACCCATGTAGGCCATCACTATCAAGACCAGAGTACCAATACGGTGCAAACAGGCTGGATCAATCGAAATAGTGAGTTCTTTGCTTCAAACTCTCAGAGTCTATCGTCCATCATTGGTTGACGGTTCATGGGCTATGCTAACTCTATGTAGGAGCCAAGGGCACAATTCCCACTTGCTGCTTCTGTTGTTTTGCACCTCTGAAATGGGTTCGGAATTGTTTCAGCGTATGGGCAATCAAGGGAAATAAGAAGTCCCAAGCAGCTGGCGAAATGGCATAACAAGAGAGCATTTACTGGTATTGGTGACTAAGCCCGGTACTCTTGTTGTTGTCCAGCATGAAAGTGAAATGCTTTCTCCTTCAAGATGGAAGAATTAAAGATGTTGTTTGGCCTCAAATGATCCCTAGCTATGCCGGTAGCCTTCGTCTAGGTACTTGATGAACGTCTTACAGTGGCTATCCCAATTTTTGAGCAACGCCGTTGTATTACAATACATAGGCATATAATTTGTAGATGCAGTATCTTCTTCTTTAAATGTGCTTGGTTCCTTTTCAGCTCACCCGACCTGCCGAAAATAGCAGATTAGGCGCATCCACGAAGATCTTATTTCCGAATGATCTGGCACCATATCTCAGGTCCTCAAGGCGATCTACGGGTACTTTTCTGGCCCGGCCAACAAGTCAAGCCACACGATAGGGAGCTTCCTTCGCAAGCTTATGGACGATTTTATCCAGGGCTTACTAGTATTTTCTAAAACGGTGCCGAGGACTGTAACCACCTCACGAACAACGGCTGCTTCATGAGCCTGATCTCGACTTGGAGGAGTTGGAAAGTTCCGAACTTGGACACAGGGTTACACGGCAAGAAGTTCGATTGTCAAATGGCTGCCTCTTGCGGTAATGTCGTCGAAGCCATTGACATCGTGCCCTGACTATAGCATGCCTTGTCATGTGATTCTACGGGCAAATCCTCTTTTATGTTACAGGTTACGTGTCTATCACCGCTACACCTTTGAACTTTGATCACTTCCATAAGTTTCAGGTAGATTTGGCTCAGCGGTCGGTTTGGTTATCCATTTGCCAAAATGTACCAAGAGCCGCCAGCCTAGACTCTCAACCATCTACATGTATTCAGCTATTCCGTATGGACTGTCACTTCATCAGACTTCAGCCCCTTGGCAGTGGCCTTGACAACCACCTCGCCCCTTTTGTTATCCTTCCCCTTCACAATAGCCAAGGCTCGTCCACTGAATGCCCTTCGCTCTGCTGACGGGAACGGCGTATAGTCAGAGGCGTCGCCGTTATCAGTAGCGACAAGCTGTCCGGCCCCCCTGACGCTGAATTGGATACTATTGGTCGCCTGGGGAACTACATCTCCTCTCCTGTCAACGACTTCGACGCTGATGAATGCCACATCGACGCCATCGGCACTGATTACGGAGCGATCGGCTTGCAAAAGCAGCGCTGCCGGCTCTCCCGTTGTTCGTACCGTATCTGTTGCCCACCGCTGGCCATTCTTATAAGCAACTACATGCACCTCGCCGGGCTGGTAAATGACATTATCCCATCGGAAACGGTACGTGAGCTCCTCCTTCTTCTGGCGCCCTTGGGATTTTCCATTGACGAAAAGCTCGGCCTCGTCGCCAGATGAGAAGACGTGAACGGGAGTCACTTTGCCGACGCGGTCTGGCCAGTTCCAGTGAGGCAGAATATGGGCCATGGCCAGGTCCGGCTTCCAACGCGACTGATAGAGATAGAATCGCTCTTTTGGAAATCCCGCCAAGTCTATCATGCCCGAGTAAGAGCTGCGGACGTTGTATGGCGTGGGCTCGCCCAGATAGTCCCAGCCGGTCCAGACAAACTCTCCCGCGACATACGGATTCTCATCAAGGGATCTGAAGGCCTTGTCTGCAGACGATCCGAAATCGGCGCTGTACAGCTCATAGGCACTGACCTGGAAAATCGTCGAATTCCCGCCAGACGAGTCGTTCACAGGGGCACTGTCGCCTTGTTCTAGGACCGGGAAGATGAAGACACCTCGCGAGCTAAAGGCAGATGCGCTCTCACTGTGCTGAAGCATTTTGGAAGAAAAGTTTGCGTGAAACGCTGGAAATAGGGGGGGTGTCGCAATGCCTGCCAACTGAGAATAGTCGGCAGTGTCGCGGATGCCCTCCCCTTGGTAGTTGAGGCTGATGATGTCTGGTATCGCAGCAAATGGCTGGTTGGGCTTGGCCGAGTTCATGGCTGTCGTAGCCAGGCGCGTCGAGTCCTCCTGGTGCACAATATCGATGAGTGTTTGAGCCAGGTCTGTCCCGCTCTGGCCTGTTTGCTGTTCACCGACTTCGTTGCCAAAGCTCCAACTGAAAACAGATGGATGGTTGCGATCACGCCGGATGAAGGACCGCAGATCTGCCTCGTGCCAGTCTGGGAAGATAAGATGAAAGTCGTTGGCGACTTTACCAAGCTCCCAGCAATCGAAAATTTCATCCAAGACCATAAATCCCATTTCGTCAGACAGATCCAAGAGGTTTGGCGTGGGCGGATTATGAGACATGCGAATAGCGTTTGAACCGACGCTTTGCAAGACCTCAAGATGGCGCTGAGCGGCGCGATGATTGTAGGCAGCTCCCAAAGCTCCAAGGTCATGATGCTGATCCGTCCCCTGCACAGGCACATGCTCTCCATTGACCAAAAGTCCCCTGTCGCCACTATACTCGAATGTCCGGATGCCAAAACGAGTCTCGTATGTATCGACGACTCGCCCGTTGGTGACGAGTTGCGTGACAGCAACGTATAAATTTGGCGTCTGCGTGGGAGGTGGTCCCCAAAGCTGCGGCCGACTAATAGAAGTGGTGACATTGACCGACTCTATTCCACCGGACTCAATTCGTATTTTGGACGTAGGAAACTCGGCCACCTTTTCTCCCAAGCCTCTGGTCTTTGCATTGATTTGGTAGACCTTGGTAATAGCCTCTACATCGTTACTTTCCTTGCCGGTATTCTGCACCTCCAATGTCAAGTCGAGGCTCGCTGATTGCGTTGATATATCCCGGGATGTGATGAAAGTGCCGTATTGGGCCACGTGTGTGGATTCGACGATTGTGAGCCATACATCTCTATAAATGCCTCCACCTGGATACCATCGCGATGAATCGTTCGGATTGTCAAGTCGAATAGCGAGCTGGTTCTCCCCAGCCTTTACATACAGCGTGAGATCTAGACGGAATGAGGCATATCCATAGGGCCAGCCACCAACGATCTGTCCGTTAAGCCAGACAATGGCGTAGGACTGTGCTCCATCAATGTCCAGGTAGAAAGTCTTGCCCACATCGTTTTGAGATATTGACAGCTTCTTGCGATACCAGCCAACTCCAAATACCGGGAGCCTTGCCATATTTCCAGGAACCAGGGGATCATCTTCCGTATAGAACGGGCCAGCAATAGCCCAATCATGAGGCAGATCAACGCTAGGCCAACCACTGTCGTCAAATGTCTCTTGCACAAAGGGAACACTGCCTCCGGCGTTACCACTGGGGCGCTGGTGACGGTTGGCAGGATCCTCGATAAACTGGTTTCCAGACGGCAGTACCCACGGCTTCAGTATGGCCGGATCAGTCACATTGGCTGTGTCCGGTCGCTGGTCGTAGAGCAGCCCATCGGGGTTGGTGGGAAAGCGCATAAATCGCCATCCATGATCGATGTTTGTGCGCTGCCGACCACCGTATTCCATTGCATTTCGAGCCACATGAGCATGGCCAAGGGTCGATTCGATTATAAGAAGAAGAGCAAACGTTAGTCTATAACTGCCACATAGGCAGGCATGAAGACCAGCCATGATAGCAGGAGCTTCCTCGCAATGCTTTTCCAGGATTGACCATTGCCTCAGCAAGCTGGCGGAGAGCAGATGACTAGGCTTTTATGATTGTAATAGTTGTTTTTTAAAACTCTAGTTATAATTCTAAAAGACGGAAAGTATAGGAACAGTCCTACTATGAAGATCCTGAGTTATTATGGCGGTTAATGTCAAGCCGCCCCATAACAATGACATCGACATACATACAACGGGAAACATCGATTGGAGCGCGTATTCCTGAGCAAGGAACTCGTGTGCCCCAGCTTCGGTAGCGAAAGCCGGAGCCGCATATGCATCAGTTTAGCCTGAGAGTGATGCCGGTCCTCTAACCGAACGTGAGAGCTATCCACTAGTTTGCAGTCTTTATCATTAAATAACTAAGCTGACAGCTGGTTCACGGCTCGATGGGGTCAAGTTGTAATAGAATATTATATTCGTTATATAGCCTATTGAATTCTATTCAAACTCGATTGAAAACCACATCTATCCCATCTAAGTTCCACAAGCAGTTAGTAATCTTTCCTTTTTCATCGCGCTTAAAAGTGATGAGAAATGAGGTCCACCTGGTTCTATTGATCCCCTTTGCAAGACATTCATTGTAGGTATCCGGCAAGTGACAAAACGTATCATCCGCATAATACTCCATCTTCCAAACCTGGTCGGCCTGGTCATTGACAATCATTTGCAGTCTCTCTGACTTTGCAGCCATAGTAGTCATCCGGAGTGTGACAATGTCCAGGTTCTTCATTACATAAGTACCAACAAATTCGTCCACGGGCACAGGCTTCAGGTCTATCTGCTTGTGTCTTTTCAGCGGCTGTTCGAAATTCTTATGGTAGGAATCGCGATACTTGATTGCAGCCCTCCGAGCAGCCCTAATCATGTCGACCTTTGGCTTGAGTTTAAACATGGTTTGAATAATGTCTTGTGCAATCCAATCGGTAGCATCCCCTAGCCCGGTCCCATTAGACAAGACTACAACAGCTGCCTTGGCGTTGGGGATGATATAGAGGTTGCATGTGTATCCTGGGACACCGCCTTGATGACTGTACATGACAAGAGAGGAAGATTCCAAGCCCACCACCGGAGACTCTAGGGTCCGGTTTGGCGATATCAGTCCAAGCTTTGCTGGTGTTTGATGATAGCACCAGCCTGTGCAGTAGTCACCGTCTGGGGGAGATTGGGAATCGGCAATAATGGCTCTGTTAAAGACCGAGGTGTGTGCTCCATCCGTGTCTACTCCCCCAAGCTTCTCGATCGATTTATTCAATTGATACGAGCACCACTTCAAAAGATCATTCACAGAGCTCCTTATGCCACCCGAGCCGCCATTCATAGAGTCGGCGGACAGCTCCGTCGGCGGAATATATTGTGGCTCGCCATTTTGTAGTATCATATAGGATTTCGCTATGTTACTGTCGATTTCGTGGACAGATCTAAACGCCGTGGTTCTGGTCATTTGTAGCGGAGCGAATATTCGATCGTCCTGAAAATGGCCCCAGGTAGGAGAGCGTGAAAGACGTTCGACGACGCAGCCCGCAAGTTCGTACATGCCATTGTTGTAATGGAAATTGGTCCGGAACGCATGCTTGATGGGCATTGCGCTACAGACTTTGACCACATCCTTTTTAGGGATGAGGATTCTCCCATTGAGCCCCTGGGTAATCTCGTCCAAGCCGATCAGACCGGTACGGTGGGAACAGATGTCGCGCAGCGTCGTTTTCGAGAACTGTTGGGCATCTTCATGATGCCTGAACTCGGGGATCACGGATTGGATAGTGGTGTCCCACGTGATGTGGCCGTCGCTGACGAGAAGCTCGATCGACTCGGCCATGAATGCTTTTGACAAAGAGGCGATGCAGTACAAAGTATCACTGTTTGGCTCCCTTTTGGTGGCGATATCCATGACCCCCATGTTGTGTTTGAGCACCTCATCTCCGTTGTAAATGATGCCGATGGATATACCAGGTTGGTGAGTGATGTTTTGAATCTCGCGCCAGGTCGAGATTTGGCGTTGCAATCGGTATTTCACCAAATCAGAGGGCTGTGGGCTTCCCATCACGCTTAGATCAGTGCGACGGCACGCGTGTTTGAGAAGGCGTAGGGCGTTGGAGGGAGCACAACCCTGTGAAGAACTTTTGTCCAGTTGCAAGTATTGTGCTTCCAGCATGAGACAGCAAGGAACCAAATTGTTCGATGCTTCGAGAGGAGACAAAGGGAAGAATCTCGGCCCAACGCATCATATAAAAAAGTGTGAGGGCCAACTACAGTACATGTACATGTACCTTAGTTGTCTGTGTGTCTGCGGCTCACCACTATGATTGCAAGTTGGCTGTCATGCTATGCTACCTACTGGCTAAGAATCGCAGCTACCTCTATGTTGCTTGCACTTCTTTTGGCCTCGGATTCCAGATTCTACCTGTAGGGACGGAAAGAAAAGTTGTAGATAGAGCAAACGACTAGGTCCAGGAGGCGATCAAGCTACTAGTAGTATTGGGGCATGGAAACCCACCCTGGCCGATTCGCTTCGAAGCACAGACTACTTCCACAGTCACAAAGCAGAGCCTCAGAGGGTCACTCGCCTAGAATCACAATCCGATACCGGCCCCAAAGCAGAGCGAATTTCAAGTGGACCAAGCTTGGAAATATGTACGCTGAAAGATACGATGCCGAAGGGAAAGCTCAAGGCTTTTCAAGACCGCATACGAAGCGAAAGGCTCCCCGAGGAAGCGTACATCTCTACCCTTACCAACCAAGGAAAAGAAGACACGAGATTATTTCAAGAGTTTCGCAGCGTATTCGATCACGGGAAAACTTGCCGATGCGCCTCAATTTCTGAAGGAAAGGTGGGCTGTTCCCATGGCGTCGCTCAGCGTAGGTTGCTAAACGAAAAAGTGCATTTCCATCTGCTTGGCCAAAGATCAGCACTTCGTTGAATAGCACATCTCCAGTTCCAGGAGCCGAATAGACTTGTGAAATTCCCAGTGTCAGCGCCAAATACGATAGCTCAACCTTTGTGCCCTCCCTACTCCGTTCTGAGCTTGCCTGCATCGCTCTCCCAGGCAGAACATCATACTCAATCCAGTCGTCCCATTTCCGCCTTTCGGTATCTGCCGCCCGGGACCGCCTTTTGGAATTACAATTACATTTTGACTGCCCAGCTAACCATAGGTTGAGGTGAGGTACGCAGGCTAGTCATGGACATTCGCGAACGACGCTCGAGTGTACCAGAACCCTTCCCTCCCCTCCATTGTTTTGCCACGACAACCGGTGGAGATTGGGGACGACGATATAACCATTCCTGATGGCGATCTGGATCTCGACACAGACTGCTCGGAATCTGCCACCCTGAAAATATGCGCTTCATCGGGAGAAAACCAATGTATGTATAATCTCGAGCGTGATCCGTGTGCAACCATGGTGTCTGCCAAGAACAGCTTAATAATGCATTGAACGGGCACGATTCTTCCGTTTCGTTCGCCCTTTGCACGCCACTTGGAGCCTTCTTAGCCCCTTTTCCAGCATTCGGCAGGCTTTGTCACTAAGCCTCAGGAATGTAGTTTCGTACTAGAACAGAGCGTCATTGTATGCTTTGAAGGGCACGGAAGGACAATATGCGACACCAAGGTGACCATTTTGTAAGATTCTGTGTAGCTTCCACAAGGCGCTGATAGACTCATCATAAGCTGCGATGATGGGCTTGTATAGTTGAGCTGGATCTCCTGTAGGTGTTCCAAAGTTCACCCTTTCACATTTGTCCAATGGGAAAAGGACTTTCCTAATTTTCAAACACAGGGGTTTCAGGATACCCAAAGTCTCCGGAAACTGGCTCATAATGTGTTCCAAGCCGTTGACAGCCATATGTCCCATCTTTACATCTGCAATGTCTCTGAAACTTCCAATCTCCCCATTCCGAAGACGACTTTCCCTGGGAGGGTTTCCGCCGATGAACCCATTGTGCCATGACTGGCGTGCACACATCCAAATGAGGACGTAGAAGAATGACTCTAAGTCGTGACGGTAGGTGTGATCAACGGTGCAGAGCACCTCAATCGCCATAAACTGCATTGTTCCAGTCTGGTGACGCGCCCCACTAGGGCCACTGTTATTTTCTTTCGCCAGATCAAGATCGATGAGCATGCCCTTGAAGCCATCGGCCACCTCTGGGTCAGTGATGATGATGTTGTTTGACGAGATGTCGCGGTGGAGAATATTGCCCGTTGTGTAAAGTGACTGGTGTGCCTTTATTGCATCACGCATAGACTCTAACAGCTCCTTGATTGTTCTAAAGTCGCTGATGACGCGACCAGCAGGAGACACGACGAGACAGGAATAGATCCTATTCTCCCAAAGCTCCTTACCGGTTGTGTAGAGGCTCGGCTTGGGTTTGCTGACCAACAATTGCCCGTTTAGTTCGGTCGCGAATGTTGATTTCTGGTTATTGCACCGCCGCCTCTTGGCTTCGGATGTGTTTATGGACGTATGATCAGATGATAGCTTGCGCTTGATGCCTAATGACCTCGTGCTTGCTACGGTGGATTGCAGGCCTTCAAAGTGAAGAATCTCATCTCTGAATCGGTGAGGTTTCGAAAAGTCTAAACCCTCCCGGATCGAGGCAATAGAGGTAATTTGACGATGCGCCACTGCTCTGGCCACTCCTCTAACCCCCCGTTGTTCTGCTTGCTTTAGCTGCTCTACCTCTAGCTTTTGCTTATCTGGCACCCACGAAAGCTTTGCTACGTGACCATTCCGGGTCCTATAGCATGTAGTACCTCGACACACAATGGCTCGCCGCCTAACCATTGCCTTGTCAAGCCTAATTATCTTCTCTTCGCCGTTTATATCATCTATATTGAGATAGCGATGCCCACCTGACCGCTCCATGAAAGTATCCAGGCCCATCGCATCATCATCCATTGTCGTGTACCCGACAAATGCTCGAGCAAACTTATCCGGCTCATCGCGAATATTGAATGGCCCGGAGCTGTATGGCCCAGACCGATCAAAGGCCCAGAGCTCCTTTGTAGAGGCGCAGAGCGAGAAAGCGTGGACAAACCGACGGGTTGGCTGGTCAGAAAAGACACCTCGTACATGACGCGTGAGCTGGAGAAGGTCTGCTTTGAACCTGCTCCTGTCATACGACTTCTTTTGCTCTCCAACAACAAGGACATTCTTGTACTCAAGGGTAGCATTCGCAACAGGTGCCTCGAAAAAAGGTCCATCTGGTCTTTCCGCTCCTCGAACTGGTTGGCGGTTCTGGTCGTATGGAGCGAATGTGGCGCGTCGCATATATAACGTTGCTCCAGTGCTTTGAGCCAGCCCCAAACCGGCTTCTCATCGGGGGTGTCGGGGAAATCCGTCCATGTGCTTCCGTTTTATGCTGCCATTAATTTTTTCAACATTGACTTCTGTTCAGCGCTCCATCCTTCTAAATTAAAGAATTTGTCAAAGAATCCCCCCACGTTACGGAACGTGCAGTCTTTGGTCTCGAAGAAGAGTTCCCTCTCGACGATGTCGCGCGTTTTGTTGTCATTAAGTCGGCTCGAGCTGACTTTGATTGGCGTACCTTGGAAGGTAGGAACGATGCTCGAAGGTGAGGGAATGATGGCGCTCAGATTGTCGATGACGGCGAATACAGCTTCCCATAGATCGACGTCGGTCGCTTTGTCGATGACGCAGCGGATGAGAGGACGGAAATGGTGAGACTGAACTGTACCTCCTCGAAAGCGCTGGAATATAGGGAACAGCCTTTCGGCTACGTTGATACTGCTATCAGGCGCACGGAGATTGAAAGCTGCCATCGAACCGACCAACACTAACAGAATGGTAGCAATATCTTCTTGCCCTGTGTCGTCGGCATCGTTGGCGTCGTTGGCGCAACGTAATTTGTCTCGAAAAAGATCGAGTGTTTCATTGAGAGGGTGCTGTGCAATAATCCTCTTGTGTTCCTGTGTCAGGGTCATTTTGAGGCTGTCGAGTGATCATGATGGATTGTTTGCCTTATCGTGAGGAGCAGACGTGAACAGAAGGAATCCTAGTTGATGCGACGAACCACGTATTTGCAGGGATGCGTTCTGACAGCGGCCGTAGCCGCTGACATTTAGGTTAGTCTCACTGAGTGGAGGTTGGAGAAGAGGAGCCTTTAGTGGTACTCCCTAATATCTAGATATTAACTTTCATTTACCACCTTTCAACAATATCTCTGATGGGATGGCCGAATTTCTAGCTTTCTTGCCCCCTCAATTTCAATTGTTGTGACCGGCAACCATAATGCCGTCCACTTCCTATTTGCTTCCAATGTGTCTCATTTCTCAATCTCTCATTCTCAGTTGCTCTATTGGCATTTATGGGTAAGTAGGAATCAACATACGGGTAATAACTAACATTTACAAGACATAAAACAAGGGAGATTTCTTATACACTGTGTATATTTTTATCTATACTACACCTAAAGGTATATATATATAATATAAAACATTATTTCTTCATACTATTATATTAATATATTAATAAAGATTAATAGAATTTTATTAGGTTATTTATATTCAATTTTGATCCATAGAGCATTTATAGGGTAAAAATTATGTGGTCAATACTTTTGACCCCTGCCGGAAGCAACTTGGTCGTACTCATGCACTATTAAATACCAAATTTGACGTACACATTATGGTGGCACACGGAACCTTGACGCCAATCCCATCGGACGGCTACAGACTTTCCGCTTGTTGAAGAACAGAGCCCTATGGGTATGATGCCTTCAGCAGCAGACGATACCGCTCATCGGCGACTCGATCGGTTGATTAATTAGCATGTAAGCTATCATGTGAGCTGGGTCTATCTGGAGCCAAGTACCGCAGGGCTTAGGTCTTGTGTTCAGCTGGCTCGAATGTCGTCAACCCACGGCTACACAATTCTTCGACGAAAACCCTCGCCAGAGATCCGACTTCCTGGTGACGATGAATGCCTCGATGATTAAAAACGGGCCACTTATGCCGGCAGAAACCATCGCCAGTCAAGACCACGTCGGCGAAATAGCGATCAGCCCAGGCTTCCTCCAAGCACTGCAACCAATGGACGTTTGAGCGACGATTGGGAAGGCCCTAAAGGGTCAAGCAGGCTGTCTTCACCCGCTTCCGATACCCGACGCCGGGCTATCTCGGATAAGCACTTCGCTGTGTATGTTGGGTGACATGGAGGGAAGAGTAACTCAAGAGGCTACACGTACACAATCACCTCAAGCCGGAAACCAGGAGTGCGACAGCAAATCAAGGAACAGCTGCCTCATCAAGCTGGGAAGCTTTGCTATAACTTCGTCATAGTCTTCTCTCTTTGAGGGGGGGATTGTGTGTATCCCTCGACATTGGTCATATGAGACACACAAGTGTGACCCAACAACTGAGAAAGAGCTCGTTGGCTATCTGTGAAGCCCTTGGAGTAACCTCTACCGACTTCGAGCTTGCCATGTGTTCCCGATATCCGTAGATAGGGTATTTGCGGCACAAGTTTCAGACTCTACGAACAAGCCTCGGGGCTCACTGGCTGTAGTATCCGCTATCATCATCGTTCCTCCTGACGTTCAGCATCCAACAAACCAGGCAAACAGAGCAATCCAACTTCCGTGGGCGAGTTATATGAGCGCTGCCAGGCCGTGGTGCTCTCTCATGCAGCGCTTCGGGGCTGGCGTGTTACCAATACTACCCCGTGGTACCATAGTTATTAGCAACTTCGCTTTTGCGGTCACGCTCAGCCTTTGTCGCTCATCTGTGCATCAGTTTCTGGTCACGTACCAAGAAGAAAGCGTGCGATGCTGTATAAGGGGTTGATTTGGGGTTCCGTCTCTACAAGAGGAACTTGATGACGCAACATCATTATTGGCATGCTTGATGGGAGACGAGTGCCTGCCTGAACAAGAATTACTGTTCAAATCGCTAAGCGAAGATGAGCTGCAGGCTACTAGCCGTGACCGTGTCAAAAAGCTGCCAAGTTTCTACAACGTGCCAACGCCATCATCCAACACGTTTTTGATGATTTGCTACCAGTAACAACTTTGGGAGAAACCACAGGACAGATAACTTACAGCTAGGTACCTGTAATAATCATAACGCTCTATATTTTTCCATCTTTTGTTTTCTTTTCGTTTTTTTATATACTATTACAAAGATTCATAGCCGAAGCCGGGTTAAGCTTTTGTAATAGACTTATTTCAAAACCTTATCGGAGAAAGCTTGTGCTCCCAAGTGGCGGTGAGTCACTCACTTCATGTACCTACATGACGTACATATATAAAGGCAAGCTGCCGTTGTAACAATCAGTGCCGATCATTTTCCAAATTCCCATCACCCAACATCATCATATGCTTCTGATTGGAAAAGAGCTACGGCCTTTACCTCTCATGCCATCATATATTTACATCAACGGATATCCAGGCATTGGCAAACTGACAATTGCCAAGGAACTGGAGAAACTTATACCCAATTCCAAAGTTTACCACAACCATTTGTTTATCGATCCTATTGCCCCGTTGGTTGATCGCGACTCGCCACACTATCACGATATACGAACGAGCTTTCGACGTCATATCCTGAATACCATCGCCACATCTGAAGCAACAGCTCGGACCACATGGATTTTCACTGATTCCCGATCCTCAGACCCGATTGGCAGTACGGGCGCCCAAGATTATGAGAATGCTGCTAATTTACGAGGAGCGTTATTAATCCCCATCATCCTTCATTGTGAGATGGCGGAAAACTTGACAAGAGTAATGAGTGAGGAGAGGGGCACCGGCAACACCAAACTCAGAGATGCGGCGACTTTAGAAAATATCAGGCTAAAGGAAGATATTTACACATTTGGAGGGCCATATGAGCTGAAGTTGGATATAACCAATATAACGGCATCTGAAGCTGCCGAAAAAATATACGAGCACCTGGCTGAGGTTACCGCTAAGTTCTAGATGATTTTGGGTCTATGCTATCAATTTCCATTTTAATCGCTTTGGAGATTATTATAATAGATGTTCAACTTGATGCTTTTTTTTTATAAGAAAAAAAGTAGTAGAAGAAAATTCTCAATTGTTAGCTATAATTTTCAGCAAGTGTAAATGCATTGCCTTGATTTCCAACTATTGAATAAAGAGATGTCTATCGAACAAGAAAAACGTGACACTAAACATTAGAAAAGCTAGTTTGCTCTGCAAATTTATTACTATTAATTTTCAGCATAGGTTTTGTCAAACAACTCCGTAAAACACCGCTTTAGGTAGGCTTGAGAAGATGTAAAGCGTCATTAGGCCAAGGACTGAGATGGGATGCGAGAGATCCGATCCTATGGCCCTCGATGCATTGCGTGACGGATTGGATCATCTCTTTGAGTCGGTTATAATCATCAGGGAAGTGTTGTAGCGCAAATCGCATGGCGAAGCGATGCGCCTCTCGAAAGTTCTGTATCGATAGTGGATGGTCACATATTGCTCGCAAAGCCTCATATAGATGGCCACTCTCGCCGGGCTGGGCCATGAGCCGCTTCAAATGATAGAAGCCGTACTCTATATGCGGTTTGTCGAATTTGGAGCGCACGAGCTTGATAAAGCACCTTTGCCACATGAGATATTCGCTCAGAGCCACAAAGATATTGCCACGTCCCAGGCATTTTGCAATCATGAAACCCAAAATATTCAACTCTGTTACAAGCCGGCTGGCTGAGGGCTCGAGGCTATGCAAACCAGAGATGTAGCGTTTGATTTCCTTGCTGTGTAGTCGATAACGCAATTCATCGAGATACGCTTTGGTTGGGCTCTCATCAGGGATTTGACGGAATATTTCCCGCTTGTGCGGAACAGCTGCCAAACGTGCGAGAGATGGGTGCCCTGAACAGGAAACGTAGAGATCTAGTTGGAATGGGCCTTTTTCAGTTTGCAGGAGGTAGACGAAGCCGATGCCGCCGAAATCCTTGACAATGGTATCAACCCATCTTTCCATCAATGCTCCATGGTGCTCTTGAATGTCAGAATCTACCTTTTCGATGAAATTGAGGTATTCCGGAGCTGCGACCACACAGAGCAAATCGACATCCGAGTCCAAATCGAAATCTCCACGCGCCAAAGAACCACGCACAAAAAGCTGTTCTAGACCCGAGTAGCGGCGACAAGTTTGCGAAACGCTCTGGAGAATTTCAAACTGTGGCAAGACGCTCAAGTTATGTAGGTTTGAGAAGACGGTGGTATGCAGGCTCTCCATAGTCTCGTGAACATGGACCTCGGCATGATGATGGAGGCGCGAGAAATATGCCGAGATCCAATGGTCTTCGCGGCTTCGAAAGCCAATCCTCTTGTAGAATTCTATCACAAGATCGTAACTCGTTCCTTCGCCGAGATCGAACTTGTGGAATGTCTTCAGGAGGTATTCCTCAGCCTCCTTCATGCCTCTTTGCGCGAGCAAAATTCCCGCTTGGTGGATGAGATCTCTGCGTTCCTCTGGCGTCAGGTGAGGCAGCCGTTGAACACGGTGTTGTTGCAGAATTTCATTATTTAGCATTTCTCGTAGGCGTTGGTTGACATAGCAATCGAGAATCAGATGCGTGCGTGGCTCCAAGCCAGTGTTGGATATCGCGTGGCTGGCGGTAGGATTTAGTTTCCAAACCCATCCAGATGCCATACAGATCGCAGAATCGTCGAAATGGAACAAGGCCCGTGGACTGGATGACAGAGGCACATGCAGACGTAATCTGGACTTCTGAGCGTCAAGCTCATTGTAGTCTTGATGCTCCCACAACCAGGAATCAGGACCATTCCGCGCGATCCTCACAGTAAAATAATCCAGACCCAAGTTCTCAAGAAACTTGTATATCGCCGGGAGTTTGCGGACCAATTCTGTTGGGATTGCAGCGCCGTCGCGCACAGTGCCATCCCTATGCCCTCCCTCTGGCGTATATAACAAGGCAGTTTGCCAACCACCAGATTGAAACTCGCGATAGACTGTCTCGTATGGAATATTGGCGCTGCTAACCTCGCCCTCCATGGCGTGTAATACATCAGCCGCAACCTCGCGCAACTGTGAGATGTTTTCGATCAATTTGTTGGCAGACATGATTTACTGATTTTCTTCTGTTATGAGGGGAAACTGTCTAAAGGGAAGAATGGCTCGATGATATAAGCCAAGGGATAATGGTTATGAAAGAATGATATAAGCCAAGGGGAAATGGTTATGAAGAGGTGTTTTCAAGTTTGAGTGTAGGATGTATGAATTGAAGCTCCAGGCCCAACCTTTATAGTTTATACAACAGGAATTGATCCTCATTCAGCACAACGTGCCTTCTTTTATCGTTTGCTTCTGCGAGGATATTGTGATTCATTGTACGGGAAGAGTATCGCATGTTTGCGAACGGATAGCATGGCACTCTTGTGCTATGAGAGTGTGTTGTATCTGTTTAAAGTTTGAACAAGCAGACATGGTGCTCTTGTGTAAGGTCAACGTGGCAACGATTTCTCCAGAAGAATATATTAACTGTAGTGTAAGGACAGCGTGGCAATGTTGTGCTATGGTTGCACTTGCGATACCACGGATACGATGGTGTATTTGTGTGCAAAACAACGGGCCGTGTTTATGCCAGAAGGTATGATGCGTAAACAACGGCGAAGAAACTCCTCTGCCAGACATTAGACTTGGATCTCGAATAAGCTGAGAAACAAATTATTTGCGCTTTGCGTACACAAACTTTGATGGTTTTGATGTTAGAAACCTACGACAGCAAGATACTGCAGAATTCAACCTGGCTAACAAGGCCTTGGTTGGGGTTCTTGAATAGGTTGCAACCTATTTCTGCTTTAGGTTTAATTGATAACTTCTCCGACCACTTAGCAAGAGCAAGTGTAGCATCGACTAACTTTATTCCAAGTAGCTGAAACAAATACTACCTAAACACATGCTTTTATATATTATTACCTTGACAATAATCATTTACTAATTAATTTTACTTATACTGTAAATCCATTACCTAATTCTTGATATATAATCTAATATAGTTTCTCCCGTAATAATCAGCACATGACTATAATTGGCATTCATGTAACCATAGATAAGAATAATCCAGATACCAAACGCGATATTAACATGTCTCTTACATACAATTAGTTACTAAGCATAATCAAGCACGTACCCTTTTCCCAACTTCTTACTCCAGAATTATCTCTCGATCCATGTTCACACAATATTTTAATTCTACCGTCCTGAACCAAGGGCTAATATGCGTCAGTATGAGGCGAATAGTGCCTGCTTTAGCCCAGTCCATCCGCATGGGCCGCTCAAATGTCTGAAATCTTCAAGCTGGATTCGAATAGTTCGTTGATCAGACGTGGATTATTACTCTTGACCCCTATTGTCAATGATAGCCCACCAATATACCAAAAGAAGACCCGAGCAGAGCGAAACAGACTCTCCACTTTCGTCCATCCTATCAATTTTACTACCAAAATTCAGAAGAAGCTGCATCATATCTTGACACTAACTTCTTAGGTCAATAGCTATATGTAACGGGAATTTGTTGTGGCCATTCTTAACATTAACGCCGGCGCCCAACTCGAAAAGGATACTGGCTGCCTCTAGAGATTTGTTCTTTCCTTGGTAACTTGATACCGCAGAAAAGGTGCAGAGGAGCATCGTGTCAGGGGCGGCCATTATGGCATTTATTGGCGCTCTTTCTCCTAGCAGCATTCGAATAACGGACCTGTGACCATGACGAGCTGCGATATGAAGAGCGCGGCATCTTGATGATCTGACTGCAACGTGGTCTAATAAAACCTGGATAGATCTCTCATAGCCTCTAAGATAGGATAGTAGCAGTGGCGTGGCGTCTCGATTGTCTTTGGAGCCAACATCCACTCCTTGATCCAGAAGGTGTTCTAATACTTCAGTTCTATCCCCTACACACCACATTCTGCCTATTAGCTCATGAGCACAGACTTCAATAAAGAGGTGGGAATGGAAAGCATATGAAAACATTTTTGTAGCATGCAAAAGTGTGTCTTGACGCGCTCGTGCTGTGGAGCCTCGTGTTGTAAAAGGGTGCATGGCCGCCTCCGACTAAAATCTCGCAGTGTGCCGTGTACGACTCTGACGACGCCACTGTCTACACGAAGCAGAGAGCCACACGCGAGTTCCATATCCTGTTTCAACTACGTAGGAGCTGAAATAAGCATCTTCTGCAGCGTAAGCTGGCCATTCCCCATGACGTTGGAGCTTGAGGGCGCTATTCACATTGAACCTACAAGTTTGCTAGCAGTTAAAGGCCGCTTGGCGAAAGCGATACAAAGCAACACTTCTCAGAGTTAGGCATAAGCATCTATCTGCTTCAGCATATGCTCATAGATGGCATCATAGTCAAATAGATCCGGCACTTATTTGTATCCATCTTCCAGGTCAGGGCTGACACCAAACCAATCACCAGGGGCGTCGCGTTGTCTTTGGCAAGTCTATCCCGAAGATCTGCGAACTCATTGCTGCTTAACTCTGTTCAAAAGCAGACTTCTCTTTTCATAAAAACCTTAGTCGAGATTCATCCCACTGTCCTAAAAGGCTAACCATGCTGTCACTTGGCCGGCAGGTTACCAGGATCTTGCACCTCGTAAAATTGCCAACAAGTCTCTGTAGGTTGTCTACTAGCTGTAAACGAGACTCTTCATCGCACTCGTCAAGAGTATTAATCACGCAGATCATTGAGCTTTGACATTCTGTTTAGCATACCACATAGTAGCCGATAGATGGGATGCTGTCATAAGCTCAGGAGGCGGCATAAGTGAGTGCAGTTGCTGGACGTACGCACCATCAAATGAAGCGTCTCCTCGGTATAGTATTTGGGTGGCAAGCACAGATTTTCCGGATCCCACGCGCCCATATATGGTCGTAATTCCAGGTTCTCGGCGTAATTGCTCGTCATTCAAGAGACATTCGTTAATAATAGGTGATATAGCGCACACGTCTCCAGGACTGCATCCTTGCTCATACAGACTTGCAAGGGCCTGACGACAAGCCATCGCATCGTATTGGTAAGCTTCAACATCGGTCAATATCCTGCGCCATGACCTAAATGATGACTCAATCGATGAGAGCCTATCTCACCTTGCCTTTCTCTTTAATGAATCTGGCAATGCTGGAAAGATTCTCATTCTCGTGGGGTGATTCATGAAAAGCCGCCTCGTACTGTAATTTAATCATCTCATATCTTCCCGATACTGCGACGAGGTCGAATGCCTCGCTTTTCACAAGCTGGCCCTGCGTGAATACCACTTTCCGTGAGTGCTAGATGGGCTTGTTTGCGACATCAGCTATGAGAGCATATCATCCCAATCAGGACTATGAGTTGAGTCCGGGGCGCCAAAACAAACCTGTTGGTCAATCAATCAGAATTTGTTCATTTATTGCGTAACGTTCGAGGCAAAACTCCCCAGGGCTCGAACAGAAAGCGCGATCAATATACTCCTTGTCATGATTTGCAACCCAAAGTAGCTGGAATAAATGGTTTATTTGACCGCGATCGGTGTGCTTTTCACCTTCTTTATTAAAATTGACGGCCATATCGTGACATAAGAAAGCAACGGGTGGCTTAGCATTATGTTAGTAAAAAGCAACCACTTTTAGTCGTAGAGTGTAAAACTACGGTCTTTGCCTTGATCACTTTAGATAGTGATTTCAACAAGTCTGCCGCAGCATTCTCCTAGTGAGGCTTGTCAAGCAGGATTGCCTTTTCAATGTTCCCCTCAAAAGCAAATATTTGAGAAAACGGCGAAAGCAGGCCGAGAAGCGGCCTTAATCTTTTAATATTTACCTCCGGTATGCACCAGGTAGCACATGTTATCCGGATAATTACGGGTGTAGAATAAGGTAGGTTCATGAATGAAAGTAGTTCTACTTTGGACGAGAATAGGATAGAAACTCTTTACAAGTCAAATACTCGTCCGAGCAAGATGAAACATCACCAAGTGCCTTCGTATGCATCATTTTCTCTATCAAGTTTTCCTACCCGGTATGTTGGCAAGATGGATCAGTGCTTCGAATTGTTACATGGTCATTAGCCTGGCGTAGTAAAACTGTACGACTTGAGAGGAAAGATTAGTTGGACGAAACTGTGGCTCCAACTTCCTTTAAAAAGAAAAAATATTGAATCTCCAAATTTCGTATTTTCATATACAACATTTGTCATCATCTAGTCTCATCATCCATCATATATACATTTAGATATACGTTATATGTACAATAGAATGGAAGCGTTTACAGGAATTGAGAGCTGATTCTTTGCAAATCTTTTTGTGAGCGAAAGACGCAAAATCATTTCCCCATTTCGAACGGCTCACCTCCTTCAGGCCGAGTCGCCTTTTACCAGTTCGCACCAGTAATGACATGATTGGCGTTGATGGCAAGGTTGGCGGTGTATAGGTTCCTCGCTCCGTTGGGAGTGTTGGCAGTAGTTCGGCCGTGGAAGACAACATTGACGCCGTTGGGGTCGAGATCCAAGCCGCCGGGGGCGTAGATGCCGAGGTTGGAGATGGTCCTGGCCAAGATGCCACGGTTGGTGTAAGCCCCGTTGATCGTCGATGAAAAGGCATACTCGATGTCGTAGTCATCGCTTGAGTAGCAGTGGGCGCTGTAGAAGAGAACGTAGTTGTTGTTGGCAATCTTGTAAATGACGGGGGCCTCGACAACACCGTCGTTGGCGGCTCCCTGGTTATCGAGGATCGTGCTGGGGCTATCCAGCAGCGTCAAAGCATCACGAGCTACGCGCTGGATCTTGATGGGCGTTGGCATGTAAGATCCTGAAGGCTTGCCGCCCTGGCAGGTCGTGGCACCACCACGGCTGTTGCCGTCAACCTTCCACAGGATCCAGCGGTTGACTCCATCGTCGTAGCCCGAAGGATCAATGACGCCGCCGTTGGCATCATCGCAGATTAGAGGGCTTGCCGTAGGGGTAAAGGGACCGGCGGCAGCATTTGATGTGGCAGCGCCGATGCAATGAGCACCGTTGCTGTTCGTGCCGGTAAAGTACATGACGTAGGTGCCAGCGTCCTGTTGAAGCATTAGCATTTACACGTCGTTCACGATAGTCAGTAGTTATTGCTTACATTCTTCTGAACGTCCGGGGCCCAGATTCCAGCGCCAGCATTAGCCCATCCGGTGTTGGGCAGTGCATCTTGAGACTGCAACGTCCATCCGGTGAGGCCATCGTTGGATACAGCAACAGGGACGTGCTTCCCTTGGGACGAAGTCGCATATGCCTTCCAAGAACCATCGCCCCAGATGATCGAGGGGTCGGGGAAGTCGCCCATAAAGGGGCCGTGAAGCGTACGCTTGCTGGGTCGGCCTCCGGCCATGCTCATGTCAATCTTTTGGATATTTTCGAGAGTTATGTTGAATGAAGGAACTGTGTTGGCATAGGGAACAGCCACATTGGGGGCGGCCGCAGCCATCCCAAGAGCCGAAGCAATAACGAAACCCTTCATTTTGAAGATACAAGCAGACTATCTCGAGCCGATAGTTTGTGTGTTTATTCGCTTCATACTTGAGGGAGACCGTGATCTTATATATTCCATGACTAATGAGAAACCCATTCGGCCCTCCATCGGTGGAAACAAATCCGCATGACGCCGTCCAAGATACGCCAGTACCCAATCTGTATAGCAACAAGTCTCGGCAGTGGTTTTCCTAGCATACTTGGCGACGAGAAGGATCAAGATGCATGTTGCGCGCCAATAAGAGGAGCTAGAGCATGTTTGAACTTCCTCTTTGGGAGACTTACTCCAGACTTGGCCAATAGCTTCCAAGCTACTATGTTAAGGGGCCAGAACTAGTATTCTCTTTGGTCTTAGAAATCCACAGCGAGGCAGAGTTGCGAGCCGTTAGAGATGCCACACATGGGAGCTGTCATGGCATATTAAAAAATAGCGAGTCGCGAAACGCGAAACGCACCCACAGCCGAAGCTGAATTGGCATAACTCCAACAACTTGATCCAACTTGCATAAGAACCTCAAAGTTGAAGCTTTAGCTGAATAGGAATTTCGGAGATTTACACAGTCGTCAATGTTACCAACAAGTCGAATGATTCGGCTGGTGCTGGTATAGCCCTGTCGGTCGTCTGATAATTCAAGTCAGTGCGATTCATTGAACCAATAGCCAAATTCCGCAATTATCAAGAAACTCTAACAAGTATATTTCCGATGCATGATGCTATACATTAGCAACTCTTTAGTCAAACGTTGCTGCCTTGGAATCTAGCCCGCCTGAGCACATGTCTAGCCCGCTTCGGCATGATCGCTGTTATTGACCAGGGAGCCCAGTCAACTTCCCCTGACAACCTATTTTGTGGTGAAACTTGGCCCCCCAATGCCGAATGTTCCTCTAATGCCGAGTCGTTGAGTGTTGATTTCGTCCTAGTGCTGATTGACATTAGCTGCAGCAGAGACACTGGTCACTCTGAGCAATAGGGACTATACCACGGATCCAGCGGAGGGAGGAGTCTCGTAGCGTAACAACTATAGAGCAATTGTAACGTAGGATGACTTGATGATGAAATGTATAGGATCCATGTTGGAGTAAGGTACATGTATTCTGAGTTTACAGGTCTGCATACATGTACATGGGTACTCGAAGGAATCATGTGACGTGACCTCACCAGCTACATGTATTTCTCATGCGGCGAGGCTTAAACCACCTATGCGCCACTCCTGCATTTTCGCACTACCAGAACCTTTTATTGGCGGATTCAATGATTTTCAACATCTGTTTTCTCGATAAGCAAGATAATACAAAGTATACGCAGGACTAGATTCCACTGTGGACAACTCCTGATGAATCCATCACTTCGGTTCACTCACACCCTATTGCCCAGCAAGCTGCTTAAATCTCATACTATTAATCTCTATATATCGATAAGATGAAACAGTGCTCTTTCGTTGAACAAACTCTCAATCTCTCAATGCAAGAAGGTGTCATAGTCATCGATTTGGGGAAGAATTGTAGATACTTAGAGATCGTTTCGTTGTCCATGTTACTGTTTCTGTTACAGAGCCAGCACATTGGATGGGCTAGCACGCCGAATGAAGCCTAACTCCCTCCCCCTCATCTTTATCTTTGTATTTGCTCGTGAGTGTCTTTTTTTTTTGTTCTTTCCTTTTCTTCTTTCTCTCTCCCTCTCCCTTCCTCCTATCCTTGTATTCTTTCTCGGGCATTGCGATTAACAAAGGGAAGTGACCTTGCCACTGTCTTCGAGGTCCCTTGAGCGACCTGTGATTTTCGCAGTTACAGTCATGGGCCAAAAGTCTGGAAACGCTCTGCTGGCTCTGACCGAATCTCATAATATTCAAAATTTAATAAACAATTCTGAGAAGAAAAAAAAAAAAAAAAAAAAAAAAAAAAAAAAAAAAAAAACATCTACAAAAATTTAATAAAATAAATAAATAGTAGAATTATTAAAGTTTAATTATCTTAGTTCAAATGGTTTTTTTTTTTTTTTTGCCTGGCTGTTAGCAAATTAAATCATATAAAAAATAGCCTATATAAATTTAGTGGCCTTTTTATTTTTTCGCGTTTCCAGACTTTTGTCCCATGACTGTACCTTGGGTAGCCGCCTGCATGCTAGGTAGTTGCTACGGCTGAGGCATCAAGAAAAGCTTATGACTCCATACTCACTGCGATTACGCTCGATTCCACAATACAGAGTTTCGGGATGTGACGATGACAACCGCCGGACCCGAAACCGGCCTTCCCCATGGTAGTTAGGGCGGAATGTATTCAACGATAGAGAGATCGCTCTTATCATGATATCGAAAAAGCTGTGAGATGGCTCAAATTTAATCCGATGTCGGGTGCTTCAGCTACCATTTAGCGTGCATTGGGCGCAATTGACCACCCACCACCCCTCATTGAGCTACCTGTATCTACAGTAGGTAGATACCGCTAGGTGCTAGTACTAAGGTGGGGTAGGCAATTGAGTCACTCTACTGGCAAGAAAAGCAAGAAAATTTGAAGCTCTCATCTTCCACCTTCAACTCTTCTTACTGCCACATTCTCCTGCTGCCATTGTCTCTCTACGCTTCATCCACGCCGTTCAAGATGTCTGACGACAAACGAGTCTGCCTGTAAGAGATACAATGTTTGATTTTATGGTGCAACTTGAGCTTATCTGACCTGTTCCAGTGCCTACTCTGGAGGTGCGTGCTACCCTCGCTGACCACCCACCACACTCTCCGACCTCTTCTCTCCGATCTCTTTGCTCTGACCTCTTTGCTCCGACCTCGAATCTTTTGACGAATTCTAATACAGCACAGGCCTAGACACATCCGTCATACTCAAATATCTTATCAATGAGGTCAGTTTGTTTCGAGGCTTGTTAACTTGACGATAGCCTCATTTTTGTCTTCTTCAACTCTGCTTCATGTGGCTATTTGTCTCCTTATCACCCTGTACTGCGCCATTCTTCCCATTACCACAACTCGACCAGAGCGACGGTGTCAGACGAAGGATACAGGAAAACTCTGGAAATCATGTCGCTAATGTATTCTGTTTATAGGGCTACACCGTGGTTGCTTATCTCGGCAACGTCGGCCAGGACGAGGACTGGGCTGCCGTCGAGAAGAAGGCTCTGGCTCTCGGTGCCGAGCGCATGGTGATTGATGACCTTCAGAAGGAGTTCCTTGAGGAACTTGTTTTCCGTGGCATCCAATGCAATGCCATTTACGAGGACCGATATCTGCTCGGAACCAGTCTTGCCCGGCCAGTATTGGCACGCGCCCTCGTCCGCACCGCCCAGAAGTACAACTGCAAGATTCTCAGCCACGGATGCACTGGCAAGGGGGCAAGTCGAATCTACCTCCCACATCTTTATTGGATCTCTACTAACTGCGAGTAGAATGAGTATGTTCTTGCAAAAACCATGGCCCTAGGTAGATGGCCATCCCATTCATATATTTGGTCCCCTTGATGGTATGGCTATACTAGGCCAGGGGCAGAGCTGCTGGTCGGGAGCAGTACTGGCAAAGGCAGGGCATTTGGTCAAGGTCCACAGCTAGCTGCGAGGACCGCAGTCACAAAGGCCAGAGCTGCTGGTCAAGGTCATCATAGCTAGCTGTGAAGACCAGGACCGTAGCTGGCAAAGGCCAGTCTGACCTCTGCCAGCAGCCTTGGCAACCTCATATCGGCAGCTGCGATCCTGGCCTTCGTATTCAGCAATGATGACCTTCCGGGATCGGCTTCACTTCCGTCTCTGAAGGCTTCCGGGACCCGCACGGCGCCCGGAAGTTTCCCAACACCATCAAGTGGTCAAAATACACAAATGGGATGACCATTTGCTCAAGGTCAAACATCACAATTGTTACGGAAGCTAATATTCATCAAGCCAGGTGAGGTTCGAATTAGCTTGGCGAGCACTCGATCCTACTGTGTCTGTCATCGCCCCGTGGCGCATGCCGAAGTTTTTCAACCGCTTCCAGGGCCGACAAGATCTCCTAAAGTTTGCCGCCGAGAACAACATCCCAGTTTCCTCCTCTCCCAAGTCTCCCTGGAGTCTCGATGCCAACCTGGCGTAAGTGTTCTTTCAAACTAGAAAGGGAGTTGGGCCTGTCAACTTAACGATGGCCCCCTTTTTGTACTCCTCAACTATACTGCTTTTTACGGCTATTTCTTCTCTCCTTCATTGCCCTCTACTTCACCTTTCTTCCCATTGCCATGAGGGAGTTCATGTAAAACTAACAAGTATAAAGACATACCTCAGCCGAATCAGGCATCCTCGAAAAGCCCGAGATGGTTGCGCCCAAGGATGTCTGGACCAAATCTGTTGGTATGTAATATACTACACTGGCTCCGGGTCACCGCGATAGAGTCCCGAGCTAATTCTTGCGCTACCCAGATCCGCTCGATGCGCCCGATGTCCCGACCAAGTTCTCTGTCACCTTCAAGGCCGGCATCCCCGTCAAGCTTGCTGTGGAAGGCGGTGAAACCTACACCGACTCAGTCCAGCTCTTCAAGAAGCTCAATGAGATTGCAGGCGCCAACGGCGTCGGTCGAGTTGATATCGTCGAATCTCGGTATATTACCATCCCCGCCGCCATCATCAGCACCTCCCCCCAAGACTCGATCTTGTACTGACAGTATCAAAAGCTTTATCGGATTAAAGAGCCGAGGCTGCTACGATGCCCCAGCCCATACGGTGCTGCGTCTAGGTAAGTGAGAACTCTACCCCTCAATCGACGATGCTAACAACCCAAAGCCCACGTTGATCTCGAAGGCATGACCGTGGACTCCAAGGTTCGCCAAATTATGGCCTGGATCGGAAACGAGTGGTCCCAGTGCCTCTACAATGGTATATCTTCTTTGGATAATCTTGACGGTCCTGTCTAACAAATGTCTTAGGCATGTACTTCTCCCCCGAACGTGAGCTCCTCGAAAACTCCATCATCTACAGCCAGAAGCATGTGAGTGGCACAGTCAACATGATGGTATACAAGGGAGCAGCTCATGTCCTTTCCCGCTCTGCGCCGGACAGCAACCTGTACAGTGAGGAACAGGCTAGTATGGATACTCTCGAGGGATTTAGCCCAGAGGATACCAGTGGCTTCATTGCCATCCAGGCGATTCGCCTGGAGAAATATGGCGCGGCCAAGATCCAACATGGCGAACCCCTGGTTTAGAGCGCATAGAGGAGCCGCTGCCTTGGCCTATCTCTACCCTGATGAACGGGGAGGAGGTTTATAGAGGTGCAATAAGGAATGCTATGACTTGGGTGCAATTATCCAAACTCGGTGATAAAGATGCAGTCAGAAATTATATAGCGGGAACTCCAAATTGGTCTATGCAGTCATGAATTATTGAATACATGCACGCAAGCACTCGCTAGTTGATGGCTCGGAGAAGACCTCTCGGGAGGATGGGCCTGTCTCCAGAGCCGCTGTCGCCGGCTTGGGCAGGCTGCTGCTCATGGGATTGGACTCAGTAACGGTCTCCTCAACGTCCTTGTTACTTGTGAGCTTTGCCATGCCGTTGCAGGAGCAAGTGGCAATTTATGACCCTACTAGGTAGTCAGAATATAAACTCCCCGGGGAGCTATTCTGAGAAGGTTGAACCGAATGATGGTGACGCAAGCCTCGTAAGAACCTTGGAGTGGCGATAGCTTCAACTATACTCATTTCTTTTTTTTTTTTTTTTTTGCAAGGGAAAGATTCTCTACAACACAGGCCCCACTCCGCATAATTGCTCCCTAACAGAAGATTAACCCAAGCCACCAAGCTCTTCCTCCACCAAGCTCTTCCTCCCAAAACCAACTGAACAGGCAAACGAGAAACCGATCGTGAATGGTCCTATGCTGCCTGGTGCCTTTACAAGTGGTGTATACCTGTGACCTAGTCCTCAGCATCATCCTTCGCCTCCACCAACCTGCCAGTCAGATCGACCATCTCCAGACTTCCGTCTAAAATGGGTCATGATTTCGGCTTGTCGCGTGCCGCTATCCATACATTCCTGCACAAAACTGGTTTCTTCTACATCTCCTTCCCTTTGAAACCGGACCCTGCCAGTTCATCGAAGTAGTCTTTTTCAGCCTTGGTGATGAGTTTTGAGATGATCAATGTTGAGACCGAGTGTTTTGACTCCAGTCATATCGCCGGGGCAGACTTATTGACTTGGAACTTCTCTTCGAACGGTGCTAGGACTTCATCCCAATTCTTTGATGAAGAGACCACCTCTGTCAGATAGGCGGTCCGGGTGCCTATCCAGAAGGGCTATGTCCACCCAGCACGAGCATCACCTTCCTCCCTGTCCACAGACGCACAACCAAGCGACTAGCCATCATTCGCGGGTTCCTCTGTGTGAGGCTTTGAAGACGTCTTATTTGTGAATGTTGAAAATGCGTTGAGCACGGGCTGGCTGTCATGCATAACAACTTCATGCGAAAGAGGAATGGGATTCGGCATGCCCTGTGAGTACATTTCGTCTTCCTAACTGTCCGCAATAAGTATACCAAGGGAGTAACAGAACCCTTTGATGGCAAACCCATCCATATGTTCCCGGATGCTTGCTTCGATGGTGGGCACAGCATCGTTTGCTGTTCGAAAACCGAGTAGCCATTCTTGAGAAAGATTTGGATTCAAGTGACGATTCGTCAAACACACTGTGTCATAATCATACGGGTGTTTCGAGTTCGTAAGTACCGTATCCTCCAATGCATGGCGTGTAGAGCATCAGACGGTAAATAGTTTACCAATCCAAATATACTCTAGAAGCTAACTTAACCTTGCTTTCAAACTCCTGAGGTTTAGAGCTTCATATCTTCGCCCGTCTTTGTACCACAACAAACCTTTCGGAATTATAATGCCGACCATCCTTTTTCACTATTCAAAATGTATAAACTTGATATCGCCGCTTTTCTATCATAATTCTGTACATCTAACGTTACTCATACTAATTCCTGGTTAGGTAGACGCGAAAGAGACATCGTGATTACCTTCTACATGTAATCCGCACACGGATTACGAGAGCGGCAACTTGCTAATACAATGACAAATCTTGCCACAAAACCAAGCAATCGAAAGACACACAACTGAGAGAAATTGCCTACAAGCGAGTCTCATGGGCAGTTGTGCCGTTAAAGATTGCATTCATCCACTGGGCGCCCAGTTGCTGAAAAGCATTGGCCTTGGTGGACACGCGCATAGCCACACATGCTGCTCACGAATCCAAACTCGTCGTCGTTGCGACACGCCGGCAGCGCTTGTAAATCATCCGCAAAACAATCCCACGTTGCTCCATCTCCGGCAGATTGCGATTCATCCATGACTCTCCAGAAGAGGGCAGAGCCCACAGCCTCGACTGTGCCGCCGCAGTCGAGATAGTGTTTAGCGACGGATGACCCATTGCTTTCGGACATGACGGCTTCGACGACCTTGAGCTCGCGAGGAGGCTCTGTATTGTCCCACAGACACTGGGCAAAGGAGCCGAACATGCTGGAGAATCCTTTCCTCAAGCGCGCATCTGAACGCATCTCCTTGTACATCTTGGGCGGCAGGTACTTCAAAAAGCGGCCAAACTCTGTCACGAAAAAGTCGCCATTGGCATCGTTGTCCCAGGAAAGAAGCATGTCAGAGGTAGTTTCTGCGTTGTAGAGAAGCGCCCTACGCATACGCGGGCTGAAGAAGCCCTCTTGGCACTGCCCGCATGTGCAGCCGTACTTGAGCTGTAACAGACCTTCGAGTGAAAGGTGATTCAATCCTTTCAAGGCACAGAGCACTTCCACAGATGGTTGCGAGTAGCCCGTGAATTTATCTGAAACCGCGATGCTTTCCCCCGCCATTTTCTGCCGAGTGCGGATGGCTTCAAGCTGTTCCTGATACGCGTCGAGTGGCGTTTCTCCCAGGGCATTCTCCTCAGAGGCCAAGCGTGGACACTTGCCGATGAGCCATTTGACACATAACGAGTTCTCAGAGGTTGCTGCGTGATGCAACAAGGTATTGCCGTCTCTATCAGCCGAGATCCAGACGTCATTCTCCGGCGCGTAGGAACCAAGAGCCGCCTGAGTCAACATGAATCGAGCAGTATCCTTTTTGATGGTCTTGAATGCCTCTAGCAGTTTCGTAAAGACGGCATTGGTCATGCGGTCTGCAGTTGGCCTGGACAAAACGAAGTCCAGGTTGGCAGGCACATTGTGAGACACATGTTGCGCATTTCCGGGCAGGAGGGCGAACCACTCAGTGTAGCCAATGCGTCGAAATCCCAAAGACCTCCAAAAACATTCCAGCTTGTGCCGCTCTCGGTCGTATATAACGCTTTGCTCTTCGCCGCTCTTTTCCCCTCCAATTCAATGTCATTGTAAAGCCTCAACCATTTGCCGCCTGCACGAGCAATCGCGATGAATGTCTGGGGATTGCACTTGGCCAGAGCTTTCTGCAGCATGTCACGAACCATCTCCTGGGCCATGCCCTGGCGCCGATGGGGCTCGTCGATACACACTTTTTGGATCAATAGAATGTCACCGTCATCCAGCTCATCGCCCCAGATGCCGGAGCCACATCGAGCAGAGCCCTTCTTAAAGGCGGGCTTGAGCCGCCCATAGCGATCAAAGAGGTCGAATCCCATGGATGAGGTGTCTGTATATAGCTCACCAATGTCGGAGTGGAAGCTGCGTCTGATGCGACTACATCGAATCAGAACGCTGTCGCACGACCCGATACAATCAGGCTTGCTTTTGCCAAGAGCAATATCCTTTGAGAGCGCGAATCCACTGATGGGTTCGAGCCAATCAATGTCATGATGGACATCGTGGTTGTTCTCATCATATTCCTCGTCCTCATCCTCATGTTCATAGCTGTCTTCATCAGGTGCATTGACCTTGAGCTGCTCTGGGTCTAAAGGCCCCCAATCATTCTGGTAAGCCTTTTTCTTTGAGGGAATTTTGATCTCGATCTCGAACACATCTCGCCAGTTGGTGGTGCTCGTCTTGGCCATCTTGGGCGGTGGTGCATCTTGTGTGGAAACGCCGCGCAAGGAGCGTTTTCGAGCTGGCATTTTGGATCCGCTGCAGCCTAATCTTTCATGCAGCCTTATAGCAGTACTATTCTGCGTGTACTGAGCGAGGTGACAAGGCGTTGTTGATCAATGTGGTGTTTTGGCGTGTTTTTGGCATGTTTTTGAGTCGCGTTAGGACTGATGTGGTGATGGTGGGGCAAAATTACATTGGGAAACCGGGAGAATAGCCGGTTCCTCGAAACGAATTTCTCTGAACAATTGAAGCTCCGGGAAGATATGGGGGAATAGCTGGCATCTGAGGAAGATAAAAACACCTCTATCGACAAGCCAATTCAGCAGGTAGTATATTTGGCTTACACAAGTGACTACCACCTACATAGCTCCACAAGGCCATCAAAGTCCACAACAGCGGTAATAATTGTTCTTTGTGCGTATCTCGGCACCAGGACCGTCTAGGAGGAATAAAAAATATGTAACTGCCGTACGGTAAATTGGCGGCTATTGGTTAAAGTGTATTGAGCGATTGCTTACTCCAAATACGCGGATGGACTAGCTATTAACTAACCTTTGCGAGATAGTTTTTGATCAATAATCTGGAATAAATAATCTCGAATAAATAATCGTGAGCTTCTAATCGTGAACGACCCATCCATAATAACAAATCACACTGGCGAAGAAGGGTCGATGTTGCCCATAAATGCCTAATCTCAAAATCTGCTAGTAGTAGACTTCATGCGCCCGCCCTTGTATAGAAGCTGCAGTCTTTGGAATCATCAATGTACTATTGTTCTAGGACAGTGCCAGTTAAGGAATTTAAGGACAGTCCATAAGTAGTCTCGTTGGAGCAATCGTAGCTGCCTACGTATACATAAGTCACATAGTCCACAATGCAAATAACGATTCGAGCCTTGTAGAAGCTGAGCAGATTGCTTTGTACACAGACTACTATTCGAATCTTTACATTCTACGTGTCGTCATATACACTATTTTCCATAAAAGAGCCGCGACGCGCTTTCGTAAGCTTCTGTCAGCTTGTGAAATTAGTCTTGGGTGATAGGGACTAGTACAGTGTCTGCAGATGTAATTAACTGTGCAAAGGCCAAATATAGGAGCAATTATATATCCGATTTGATTCAAAGAGCAGACTCGTTGGCCAATATCAGTGCCCGCTTTATCGCGACATAAGTACAGAATTGTCATCGGTAGATCCTGCGCGCCGTAGACTGGGAACTAAGAGACAGAAATTGCCTACTAAAAGATTACAGCGCAGTAACTAAGGAGTTAGCTACTATTGCTAGTTCCTTCGACCAGTCTGTCTTTTTACTATCAACTTTTGGAATAAATAATTTCGTTGAAGAAAACGTGTATAGTTTTGTCGGTACTTTTGTGTGTATTTCTAGAACAAGGCTCATCAATGCCATGGAGAATAAAAAGGAATCTCACAGATGATACTTTGATTTGTCAATGAAGAATAAATAAGCATTACACGCAGCCAGCTTCAACGATAACCGAGAAATTTACTTTCTCACAACCCCGGCCATCTGCAATCCTACGTGCCCCTCGCCACGGCATCAAACGATGCCTTACGACAATTGCTGCCCCATCCGCGGTACCGCCAGATCTAGCAGCGCCGCATGATGCCCCTTTTCTTGATTCCAAAAGGCAGAATGCGTAGTATTTGCGACGTATATTGCCTCAAAGCGGGCATTTTCCCGAGCAATGGCGGCCGTTTGTTATAGTAGACTGTTTAGCTCATGCGTTGCCTTCGGCATCAAAGTTGAGGCTGTATCTCGATTACATAACGGATGATGCATCATCACGCCGATCACAATTCAGATACCACCTCTTCGTCGCAAACACCTGCAGATACGCATCTCGTGCACCTGCGGACAGCGACTGCGGACAGCGAAGCAGCTCCTAGTAGGTATTCTCCGATGCACCTCGGAGTCGTGTCAACGCCGAATACGACGGTATATCTCGAGCGTAGGATTTGTGATTGGCTTATTAACAACGGAGCCCATGACTCAGCCTCTGCTTCGGACTTTGGCAGCACCCTTGGAGACAGATGTGCATAACGGTGTACGGTGAGTGCTGTTGATAGGGGAAACAGGAAAAATGCTAAAGTCTGGATGTGGTGGATATCGGATAAGCACCAGCACTGACTCGCCCGAACAAGCTTCCTTGAGCGCTGGCATGTGAGAACTAATCCGATGGGCAATTGTTAGCATGGTTTAGCGATACTTCCTCTGTATGCCAGCTGTTCCACTTCCGGTAATCAAGTCGTGACGCTTCAAAGTTTGATCCTAAAAGTGGAACCTGGACAGCCTCCAGGTCCAAAATAGCAGCGTTCGATGACAGCTAGAGAATGCACTTGAATGGTGCATGGCCAATTATGCATCCTCGTGTGTGTGGTTCACGTCCAAATGACTTGTCCAACACTTCTTTCAAGATTGCTTTGATAACGCAGCGTTGCACCATCACCTATCCCGTCTTGGCAGTGCATGAAGCGGTCTAATCAATGCCACGTCTCCGGACATAGCACCTGTTGACGCTATAAATCCGACTAGCCCTGAGCCTACAATGTAGCACTGCGTACTACGAGGCCTGTGTCTCACATAATCTGCCCAGCGGCCGTCTGATGAGGCGGAGACTATAGATCGGAGATACCCAGCGGAGAGCTCAGCTCCACCAACAGGGAGGACCAAAGTCTATATAAAGAGGGAATGCAAACAAGTATTAACCCAAGAGCTGCCCCTGATCCTCTCCTACCATCTACAAGCTACATTATCCCATCAAACCTAAGCTTAATTCCCACCACAACTGCTTATTCAACATGTCTGGCGAAGCATTCCTCAACCAACCCAACTTACACTCAAGCGCCAAGTATCGGGCTGCGCTCTTGACCTATCCCGGCAACCTCAAGCAAGCCCTGAAAGATGCCCAGGAGGACTCGAAAAAGACATTGTTTGGCGTCGCCCAGGGCATTGCCAGCACCACCTTGACAAAGGTCTTGGCTTCCGCCAAACCAGATTTCATCTGGATGGACGTTGAGCATGGCATGTTTGATCGCTCAACCCTCAACGAGTATGACACGCCATCTCATCAACATTTTGACGAAAACGAGAGTGCTAACCAAGCATAGCGCTATTCACGCCGCCCAGCACCACTCCGAGGGCGAGACCCTCGTCATTGTGAGAGTACCAAAAGAAGACGAGATTGCACTGTCCACCGCCTTAGACGCCGGTGCGTCTGGCATCATCATCCCCCACTGCGAGACCAAGGAAGAGGTAGAGGAGTTTATGCAGAAGATGTACTACCGTAAGTACCAACAGCCCCAGCTGTAAAAGAAAATAGAAGAAGACCTCGGAACCAGTTGAGCTCACACACGAATACAGCCCCCGTCGGAGCTCGTTCATTCAGCCCCTGGACCTTTACTCCCGGCATCTCAGATCTCTCTCTATACCCAGAGGATGCCTTCAACATGAAGACGGCCAACAACCACATCGCCATCATCCCCCAGATCGAAAGCGTAAAGGGCATTGCCAATGTCGAGGAGATTGCCTCAATACCCGGCGTCTCAGGGCTCATGTTCGGGCCCGGCGACTTCATGGCAGACGCAAGAGTGCCCATGGTCTTGGGAGGCCCTCCTCACCCCGTCTTGGCTTCTGCCATGGAAAGCATGTCAAAGGCCAGCGCAAAATATAACATCCCACTGGTTGGGTAAGTTCAATCCCATCGTACAGTATAAGAAGAAGAAAAGATATGTTACATGAGCTAACACATGCATGTTAGTGGCGCTCTGGCTCCTGAGATGATTCCCATGATGGTAGAGTCAGGCCACCGAGTAATCGTGACCATGTTTGATGTGTGGGGCGTCGCAAACCTTGCCAAATCTTCGGTTCAGAATGCAAAGGAGTTGATTGGCGCAGTCGAGAAGAAGACGAATGGCGTATCTAAATAAAAGTTGTGTGGTTACATTATAGACTAGAACTATCAACTCAGGTTAAATCCTCCTTAAATTGCCCATCCATCGTTCATTCCGTGGAGTGAGCACGATTCCATACACGTTATTCGCCAACAATAGGTAACTGATGATGTAGCAGCCCCCTAGAGCACCTCTTGCTTGATACCCGCATACTGGCAGGTGATTAACTTCTGTCCGAGACACTACTAATTGCCTTTAAATACAACTTGGCTCTCCTAGTTTCAACGAGAGTAAATGTCCAGTTATTGCTTCAAGTTGAGGTCTCGCAACGTTCTTAGCTCATTGGCAACATCATCATCGGCAGCATCTTCTCGACCGAAAAGCCTGGCGGCAACGCAGAACTTGTCTCGCCAGGTCGCCTGAGCCATAGCCAGCTTAGCAATCCTGTCGTTACTTTCCGTTTCAAACCACTTCGATACGGTTTGTACTTTTTCGACGATTAAATCGTCCATCAAACCCTCCTCCTCCAAGAGAACCATACTGAGAATATCGTAGAGGAACCTAGAGGAGAGAGGGATGCGCAACTCCTCCGCTGCCTTCTTTAACTCAGGGTCGATGGAAAATGGTAAAGGAGAGTCCTGTGCTTGATCATCTCGATCTTGACCTCGTGAGAGCCATTGTAGTCCTCGTACGAGGATTCGGCGCATATCACTGGCTTGTCTCTGTTCGATGCCTGCATTACAGGTTTCACATCTGCATGTAAATTGCAGCAGTCGATGGCGCTCATGCCGGGCCTTCACTTCGAAACCCGGAAGATAGGGGAATGTGATCTCCTCACCAACGCCAATGTCCTTTTTCGCGACAATCGCAAGAGTCTCTCGACCGCGCTCTGTAGCTGCAAGCGGGACTTTGGCATTAGGTGCACAAGAGTGGTTGAAGCGCGATAAGAGGACAAACAATCCGTAGACTGGGAGTTTGCGACCTTGGATGAGAAACTCAAAAGTATTCTGGGCCATGGCGGCCAAGAAACTGTCGAACGGCCCTGAGCCATTGTTGCCTAGGCGCGCAAACTTTTCCTGATCTACAGGAGCCAATCGTAGAAAGGCCATCACGACATCTTCTTCTGTAATCTCTTGAGGCGGCTTGTACATGATAAAGAGCGGCTTATCGACGAGGATCGTGGCTCCTTTGCTGATTCGTCTCGTTGCAAAAGCTCCCCATCCCTTGCCGGGCGACGGCTTCAGTTTGAGTGGCGCATCACTGGGTACTGGGAGCTTCTTGTATGCTGAGGAATATTAGCCATACGCATATTTTACCCGAGGTTTGATTTGACTGACGATGACCCCGAGGCATTTCCTGGTGATTTGCTAATCGCTGTCTAACTCAACCACGTTGTTTTTGCAGTGGGCAGGAGAAGGACGATCGCCACTGCAGTAGGCCGGACAAAATTGCGTACTTTGAGTAGCTACGGACGATATGAAGGTGGAAAGAAAAAGCCCTGGGCCTTTGTGGAAACAGAAAGAAATATCAGTTGGTGTTGCAAACGGGTAGGCGCTGTGCATGTGCGCACTTGCGTGCAACAATAGCGGATAAGAGCAGTGATGATATGACAGAGAGAAAGAACGACAGACCCGTAATTATTATGTCCATTGGATTTTAACTATTGCATCTACTTAATATCCATAGATACCTACCTATCTAGGCAATAAAACTGCATGTTTATTCATGTACTGATTTTAAAGTGAGTCAAGGGTGAAAACACAGTGAAACCAGTAATCTATATTGTTAGGAGAATAAAAAATCGTGCTTATTGTATTATTTTACTTTGCATCTAGATAGTATCCAAGCCAATCATTTTGTTTAAACAAAATTATATATATATACATAAAGGTAAAGAGATCATACCACACGATTTAGTAGAATTCAATCTGCTGTGTCTATTGTCTGAGAAGTCTAATCTTGAGAAACCTTCAAAAACACCTCATGCATCGTAAACCAAAAGTACAGCTGCCCTTTCATCTCATCATGCTCCCATATTAACCCTTCATCTTCACCATATTGATGATTCTGAGCGTCGAAAATAACATGCACACCCTTGCATGGCACCAGATGCCTCTCACATGACGGCTGATAGGTACTAGCGTGTGATATGCTCGATGGCTGCTTATAACTTTGGACAGAATCCATGCCCAGACGGCACTGCCCTAGAGATCGCTTCAAGCCACTGTTGTATTCAATCAGTATGCCTTTGCATAGTCTAGTTGACTCATCCGTAAAGACGTGGATGCTTGAAATATTCTCCAGTGGCGCCGAAGACGAGCATGCAGCAGGCACGGGCGGTCCGTCTGAAGGGATGCCACAATATTTAAACTCATGATCAGTATCAGCTTTAATGACCGAGGTGCCACTGTTGCATGGGCTGCTATGGATGAGTGTAACGTGTTGCTGCTCTGCTATATATAATGTCTCATAGACAGGGGCCTTTGTTGGTGGAATGCCAACAATGTATTGCCCAGAGGTCATTTGTAACTAGACGTAAACATATATATTAGCTTCAATGGTACTTGGTTTCCCAATTCTAAGCTTCAAGGCTTACCGTGATGGAGTGTGGCTCGCGTAGTGGAGCGCTACGTCTGACACCAATAGCATGGACCTTGTCGTCGGTAGCAAGAGGAATATATATCCAGATAAGACGGCATCCATGAAACGAGCTCATATACTCAAATGTTTTTGAGTGGCGCGAGTCTCGATGACTGTGTCCATATATACCGACTATCTTGCTACCTGGTGTGGCTGTGACGAAGAAGGAGATTCCCGTACAATAGCGTGGATCCAAGCTGGTAGCAACGAGATGGGAGGACAAAGATGCAGATGAGGCCGAAGCTGCATCGCGCTCATGGTTTTTGATGTCTAAAAGATTCGACACAGGCAGTGGTGCGCTCCAGACGTTGAGACTTGCTGTAGTGGGGAGGTGTAAGCGACTTCTCCCGAGCTGGAAACGTTAGTAAATGCCGGTATCAAAGAGTAGAAGTACGGGGTTCACACCTTGAACGTAATGTCAATTGACCTTATCGCCTCCACTGGTTCTACTATCAGTACATTTGGGTGAATGGACATCTGCGCCGCCAAAGTTGCTGAACGTTCAGATACTCTGTCTATCGACCTGATGCCTTGAGAGTCGATTGTGAGACAAACAAAAGGATCAGCAAACTCGTCTTGCACAAATCTGGGAGAGCCATTGCGAGACCAGCACAGCACTTCAGAAAGCGAACAGGTGACGGCGTCATCTGCGTTGGCAAGACTCAGCTCCTCCACAAGCTGAAGCGTAGCATCAAATCTCCAGAGTATGCTAGACTGAGAATAACCCTGGATGAGCATGGCAATCTCTGGGAGGAACTCCCTCTTGAAGCCACAGAGCTTGCTTATAAGGCTAGGGGACGGGTCTATAAGAGTACTGTGGCTCGGCAGCTTGAGAGGCACCATGCTTTTCCAAGCATATCTCCAAGTTGCTGCGAGCCATAGGCGTCTAAAGTCTGCCTTGGGGTCACCCTTGTATGAGGCGTCGCGCGTATAGCTTCTAAATGCCTGGTGGCATAACTTGAAACAATCCGTATGCATCGTGGTGCTCTCTTCTGCGTCGGTAGTGAGAGGACGGTCCGGCATCTTGTAGAATGTGTGATTGCCTCTTTCTGGCTGCTGAGCATATCCTTTGGCCGTAAACTTGCACGCATCATACACGAGACATGTGGTGTTCCTAAGGAGCACTGGATACATGTTAGTCTCAGCCTCTTCTTGCGTGCCGGGTATCCCATCTTACAAGCGACAATACCATCACCGGGCACAAATAGCTGCCCGCAAGCACCGCATTGGGGGTGAATGCAGATGCATGACGGCCCCTCATTACTCGTGGCTTCACTACGACAGAGAGCTTCCATTGTATCAGTATCAGGGAGTCGCGGGTGCGTGTACGTATCTTCGCAGGCTGTCGTGCTGCGGCAGGTATAACAAGACAAGGCTGGATATAGCAAAAGCCAGCGCTAAGAGAACAGATCCTTGTGTACCTCGAGACGGTGAACAGGCGCGTATTTAAGCCATTCCGTGCCGCCTTTCTCTCCCTCGGGCAGCATGAGCTGAAAGCGTTGCCGGCGAATTGAACATGTTTGTTTGGCCCCACACAGCCTTGGTGAGTTGTTGCAATGCAAGGGCGGTAAAAAGAAACGAAGAGCAAAAAACAGGCTGCGTGTCATGCAGAATCCTGCAGTGGCAAGCCGGCCATGTCGTTTGTCTTGTTGCTGCTCTCCAAATGTCTCGCATGTGTAAGTCGTAAATGCTCCAGTGCTCGTTGGTTCCACTTTGAGAGATCGATCAGCATCTAAACGGCGACTACTGCTCGGGTGAAAGTGGAACCAGATTCAGGCCTTATTTGCCTGTATCTGCTCCACTCCATTAGTTGGGAGACCAACCAACCCCGCCGGATCTCTCTCTTCCTCCTCTCTACCTGATCAGGACTATCTGTTAGCCAGTGCCTACATGTACTTGGTACATCAACTACCCATCTCCAAACGACACGATATATATTTACTTACAGCCATGGAGAATGCCGGCAAAAAGGGCATGTATGAAACAGACGTCACCTATTTAGAAGACAAAGTTGTGTCTGCGGCATTCAGCTGGCTTGCCCTCAACCTCGACGTTCCGTGGGACGATGCTCCTGAGAAGCCCAGCAAGTTTGCCGTTTTAGACAAACTGGTATATCCATTACGTCTGAGTGGAGGGGTACGTGTGATGTAGACCTCAGCCCTGAATAGATTAGATACCTTTCTAATATTTACTTCCATAGTACTACAACGCCAGGTTGTGTCAACTGCGCCCTGGAGCAGCCGAATGGGTTCACGGAAGCGGAGAGTTGCTGCCACTGTATCCATGTGTGGGCTGCACAATCACGGATGGGGAGTTTTCTCATGCGCTGAATTTTGGCAAGAAGTTGCATCTGCCGGCAGACAAAACAAAGCACAAGTTGTGCGTTGCGGGACCCAACAAGTCATACATGGTATGGCTTTTTCGGACTGAAAAAGACTTTGCACCGCTTTAGAAAGATGCTTGGGGCAGTGAAGCTGCTACATGCTCTTAGGTATTGGTCACATCTATGCAGTTGCGTGTATCGTCGCTAACGTGGCGACTTGACCAGTTCTTCCAATGTTTAAGAGTTTGCAATTATGAGTTTGTTCAAAGTTGTGTAAAAGTAGTAACTAATACAGCAGTATATCGTATATGAAGACACTTCATCCCATGCCGGCTGCCATTCGTAGCTAGGCCTGGGAGTGCTCAGCTTCCTCTTCTTCAGATGATCACCGCTTCCATGAAACGCAGGGTAATAATGGATCCAGTCATATATGTAGAGGTCACCCAGATCTTCTCTCTTGCTACTCCTTTTTCACGCCAACAAGGCCATCTTCATTCTTGGCTACAGGTTTGAGCTTTCACTGCGCTCTCTCCCTCTCGCTCTCTCATTAGCTTTCTCGACAAATCGATCGCGATACTATACTCTTTACCAACATCCACCAAGTCCAAATGCTGCAGACTTCCCGCCAAGTCACTAGATTGGTCGTCGCTGGATACACTGTCGGTTGGGTGGTGTGCTTGTAGTATTCTTGTCACAGAGGTGTCTCTGGCCTCTAATTTTGTAAAATTCCTGACTGTAATCTCGCCTGCCTTCCTTGTCCACGGTTTCGGATGAAACTCCGTCATGAACAGGATTTTCAAAGAAACCTTGCTAGCATTCTGCCGTGAGCGGAATCCCCCAGAGTTTGTAAACCTTGAAGAATGTTGTCGAGATTTGCGGGCCGTGAAATGCACAGTAGATCTGGTGGTCAGCGCAATGTTGCCTGAAATCGGCGTGTATTGATGAATGCTTGCAATCTACAGCGTCGCGGAAAGTGACGTGAGAACCGCTCAATTCTCATCACCTTGACCCGGCTTGTAGTGCTGCAATTAATTATACATGTGAACAGCTTTATCAATACTAGTAGGTACAGTAGAGACTCTCCGGTAGTTACGCAAGGGACGCCGTGGGCCGACGAAACTATAATCCGGTGCCGGGGCGCGCGTATGGCCCGGCCCGAGCTCGTTCCTGAAGCAGTAGCTTCGCTTGAACAAACCACAAATCTCCATCCCCATGATCGTAATGCCGTGTTTGTCTGCAAAGATGGCATCAAAGCATTTCTTCTCCCGTCCCGCGTGTGCAGATTCTCGACATGATTCGCTCCGGCTCGGCTGAGAAGCTCCGCGGCTTTCAGCTCCGTCTGTCCCACCTCAGCTTGGCCTCAACTCCACCTCCACCAAACAGAAAAAAGAAAAAAAAAAAGCTGTGGCTGGGCGCACCGTTTGGCGTCTGCGGGTGGCTGAGCTTGGCTTTATGAGCATTTGCTCGAGCCAACAGAGAAAATCTCGCGACGAGGGGAAACAAAGAATAAACTTTTTCTTTGTCCGCTTACGCATCCACCCACACAGTCACCTACTCGGCTGGCAACATGCCCTGGTGAGCGAGGCATACAAAAGGAAAACAGCGGACCCCTGAAAGCGACATGATGCAGCTGCTGGACAACTACAGCCCATCGTCATCGTCATCGTCATCCTACCGAGAGGACCCTCGTTGCATTGCATAGCGCGCATCGATTCGTCTATCTTTGTTCTTCACCGTACCCGATCTCGCTTTGGGCTCTCGAGGCTCTCTTTTTTTTTTTTTTTTTTTTTTTTTTTGTCTCTCTCTTCCCACCACAGAACTCCAGCTCTTTTCTCTCTTCTTCTCGCCTTTTCATTCTCGCCCCGCTTGGTGTCTCTCTGTCTTGCTGTCTCCAGCGCCAAGCTGTGATACACAAATCCACCGTCAGCTAGATTGGTGCTTTCGCGCACCCATCAGCGTTTCGGTAGACAGAGACAGGCAGGCAGACAGGCAGACAGACAAGCAAAGGGAAGAAGAAAAAGAGAGAAACCAACATGCCTGCTCTGCCGCCTTTTCCACGACGGCCGATCGGCGAGCTTGCCGCCTCTTTATCGCTTCCAACAAGAGCAATCGATAGCGACGCCGCCACCCTCGTCGCTCGCCAGCAAGAGTCGCCCACCTTCGTCGTCATCCCCGAGACGTACAATGCTACTCACAGCTCCCTCTCAACCGGCGCTATCGTCGGCGTGGTCATCGGCTCCGCCGCCGGCTTCATCCTGCTGCTGCTGATCTTGTACACGATCCTCGGCTTTGGCCCGCTCTCCAGCCTCTTCCGCACCAAGGAAGTTGTCGAGACCAAGTCCTATGTCTCACGAAGCATGCTAAGCTCGGCACGCCCAAAGACCAAGAAACCGAGGAGAAAAGTACCCACAATGCTGTCGATCCGACGAGAGCGCACCACGAAGACGACCAAGCGCAGGGCTGAGAGGAGAGGGAAAGCGCCCGAGGTAGTCGAGCCCATGAGGAGAAAGAGGGAGCCGTCACCACTGACCACCATCACGTCATCGTCCTCTGGGGCACCCGGCCGAGCACCGAGAGACCAGCTACCCTCCGACTACGACGAGGAGAATGAAGTGGTTGTCATTGAAGAGACTACGCCGTCCTCGAGACGGCACAGCCACAAGGCCGGCCCGTCGAGGAACACGGGCAAGGGGCGAAGATCGAGTAGCCGGAGATCCGGCTACAGCGAAGACGACGACAGAAGATACCGCCGCTAAGCTGCCGCTTGACAGTTGGCACTTGATGATTATTCCCTCTTTCTGTATCCTTTTTTTTTTTTTTTTTTGCTCCTTTTCTCTTAATGTTGCAGGCAATGTATGATGATGATGCTATGTGCGGGCGCTTATTCAAATCCATTTGGTTTGAATAGTTGCTACTGGCGTATTTTTTTTTCTCCTCAGGCAAAAGAGCATATTAGCGATGATGAATGAACAAATACCTATATTGGATAGCGCAAGTCGATGTTCCCACTACACATCCAACATTGATACACTACCTATGCAATTTCATACTTCCATGAGTGAGATATAGCGCTGAATCTGCGAATATGTGCATATATGTTTATATAAACGCTCAAATGAGGTATATTTCTGTCTCCAGATGCAGTCACTCGCAGCTCTTCCATCCATATCCATGACCAAGAAAAAAAGAAAATGAAAATGAAAATAGTGCCGAGATATCATCAACACAGTAATCCTCCATGCATATAAACCAGGAAAAGAAAAACAAGGCAAAAAATAAATACAGAGCTAAACAGCAAACTATTGGGTATGCACTTATATGTTTCTTTAGAAGAAAAAAAAGGACCGGCATCTTCTCACAAGTCCATCGATCCCTCGTCCGGTCCATCTCTTCCTCTTCCCGTCGGTCCCATATCATCCCCGCCATTCTGTCCGCCAGAGCCATTCGATCCGCCAAACGCGGCATTTCCTCCCTGAGGCCCGCCAAAGAAGAACGAGTCAAAGGGATTCATCGCCGACGATGACGCCTCCGCGTAGTCGTTGTGCATGCCCTCCCAGTTCAGGCCAAAGCCAAAGTCCATCTGGCCTTGGTCCATGCCGCCTCCAAAGCCACCGCCATTGGACCCAGTGCCCAGCGTCTGCAAGAAGTCCATTGTTTGCGCATCCGGGTACTCCTGCATCCCAAACTGTTGCTGCTGCTGGGGTTGTGGAGTCAGGAACGGGTGCCCGCCGCTGGTGCTGCTGGGCGTGGCCTGGCGAGGCACAGATGGCGAGGCAATCATTGACTGGTCGACAACGGAGCTTCCGTCGTCATAGCTGCCCGTTCGCCGCGAAGGGCTTGGTCGACCATGGCTGTGTGAGTGAGCCATTGTCACTGGTGGCGTGGCCATGTCTCCACCGGTTGAGAGGCTGGGCGAGGATAAGCTGTCGCCCATTGCCATGTCAAGCTGGAACTGCTGCTGGTGGTGGTGTTGTTCAGGCTGCTGATACTGATGCTGGGATGGATGCCGGTTTCGAGGCGCTGCCGGCCTCTTGGACGTTACATCTGACGGCGTAGGGGCCCAATTGGTAGTCTCTCTTCGAGTGGGTGGTCGCCGCGACTGCATGACAGGCGAACCAAAGCCGCCTTTCGACGTGGCCATCTGGATGGTGGCCTTGGCGGTTCGATCAAAAGCGTCGCGACAAGTTTCTGCTGGTGGGCACTTGTCAATCATGTCGGTGAATACCGACTTTGCTGCCAGCACTGTAAAGTCTACTTCGTCCATGGTCTGTCATACGTTGGGTGCACAAGTCAGCGATCCAGCTCCTTTCCGAAACCCTCCTTTCAAGAGATGATCCAACACGGGGGCACTTACCAGGCGGCTTCTCACAGTAGGAGAGTGCCATATGGCGTAAAGATATGATATGCCTGCCATGAACAAATGGTGGGTAGACAGATACGTGTAGCTTACGAGGCTGCTCAGATGCAGCTGTCTATATATCCGCAGGATCTTTTGCCCTGCTTCAGCAACTTTGAGGTATATGCGCTCTTCGTCTTCTCGCAGTTCGGCAGTGAAGGCCGTAGGGCTGTTGACCTCGTTGGACGGGTTATACTCTCCCTCAAACATGGCAGGGATGCTCAGACTCTGTTTATACAACAGCACAATGGCTTGCCAGTAGTTGAGGTCCAGGAACTCGGTCGAGAAGGCTACTCCGGTCTCATGCTTTGAAGGAGCCGAGTCCTTCCATTCACGAAGCCTCCGGTCAATGTCAATTCGCCATGATCTATACGAGTCAAACTGGACAAGATACGGGGATGGCAGCTGTCTGTTCATCTCAGGATAGAGTGTCCTCGCTTGGGCTCCAGTTCTGGCGATTTGCGCCTGATTATATTGCAGGACTTGAAGGATCTCCGACTGCAGGATGCGCAGCCTGAAATAATGGTGAGCAACGCGCTTGTAGCTCGGCTCTTCGCTGGATGGGCGTGGACTACCAAAGCTATTGGGTGTGATAAAGTCATCGTCAAGAATGGAAGGAAACTCGGTCGTGATGACATGGTCGCTGATACCAAACGGTCTACCAACGCAGGTGCTTACAAGCCGGTCAAACGAATAAGTACACCACCACAGTCGCCGTCTCATGTCACGGATCCAAAGACGTCTCGCTCGGTCAGGGCCGCCACCGCTGGGGTCCCGCGATTCGTTTACAGAGCCATCAGGGTGATTATGGCCAGAGGGATTCTGCTCACCGCCGCTGCCTAATACATCCCCTCCGTCTTCGTGATGGAGCCCAAGATCAACCGCAAGACGCACCGCCACGCCAGTGATGTACCATAGGCCAGGCGGAACTGGTCGAAGAAGTGCAAAGTTGGCAAGCAAAAGAACGGCCTGCAGCACCTCAAGCCCACCTCCGCTGCTGCTGAGACACTCTTCCAGGTGGACGATTGCGCTTGCGTGGTACTCCTCCGGCTGGGACTGATTCCTGTTACGTTGAAACGACAGTCCACCACCACTAGAAGCCTCTGCTTTGATTGGCTCGCCAACAATGACACCACAGCCAATGGCAAAGACCATGTTGAGCATGTACAGTTCCCTCGCGCTAAGATCCGGGCCATCGGTTGCATACGCCCGCTCAAAGGTGCGCATAAACTCCCCGCGGTGCAGGATAGGAATCTGCGGATTTGCGTGCTCAAAATAAAGTGTCACTAGACGCATAGCCACGTCCCTGGTTGGAAAGGTGGCCGGTTGGATGGTGGGCCGGGTATGTAAACCGAAGAAAGAGTCGCGCATAGAAGTCCCCGCCCCAGCCGGATTCGAGTGATGAGAAGATACAGGCTTCTCTGAGCCGCCATTCTGATCTGGAACCGAATACTGGACGGCTGCAAGCACAACGCGGGCAAACGAGACACCTGATGTAGAGGCAAGCGATCGCGGCTTCGATGAGCTAACAATATTCATCATGGCAGGGCTCCGGTCGCCCTGCTTCTTGGCTGGAAGCATCGCACCATCCAGTCTCTGGCCATGGTGGCTGTGAGGCCGCGGGGTGCGGTGATCTGTGTATTCCGAGTGGCTGGAGTAGCTGGTAGTAGTATCCCGTACGGCCGGGAAGCTGCCGTCTGCTCCAGGGCGGGAGCACAGGTCGAGATCTTCTGCCGGCGGGAACGGGATATTGTTAGACTCCAGGAGCTTCTCCAGCACCTCCACGCGGGTTTCGAGATAGAAGACATAGCTGCGGATATCATGGTCAGCAACGTTACACAAAGCAGTTGGAGCTGAAATCGAGAATGCGAACAAGCAAACTTCATGACTCGGATGAGCAGAAATGATTCTCAACGCATGATTCACGTGTGAGTTCTGCCAACGTTATCCACTCACCTTCTCGGAATCTCCTTTTTGGTTATAGGGTCATAACCAACGCAAGAGACGCCGACCTTGCTGCAGCTCGCACAGCTGGGCAGCTTCTGATCGCACCTATTTTTGCGCAGTCGACAGCGATTGCACGCGCTCACGTTGCGAAAGTTGCTGCTCTGGCCAGGCTTGCCAGTCGGCGCAAGGCCGTCCGTAGCAGCCGTGGTGGTGGTTGTGGAGGCGGTGCTGCCATCAGCCGTAGCACCAGCAGCGTCAGTTGCGCCCGCACCGGGACCGGGACCGGGACCGGGGCCTGGCGCAGCAGAGGCAGAGGCAGAGGCAGAGGCAGAGGCAGATGAGACAGCGGCGCCAGGGTACACCGCAGCCGAGGTACTGGCCTCGCTGCGACCGCTGGTGGTGCTCCTCGCCGCCCCTCCTAGATTCGCATCGCCGGCTTGCTGTTCAGGGCTCGAGAAGCCGTTGCGCGATGACGTGCCGTCGTACGAGTCCTGCCGCTGACGCTTGACGCTTTTCTGGAGGATCGGAGACGGCGGGCCATGCGTGGGCATGGCTTAGGAGCAATGAGGCAAGGTTGGTCGTGCTAGGCTGACGGTTGGTCCCCCAACGAGACGAGCTGCTGGCGAGACTTGGGGTCGGGGGGTGCGGCGTGAGATCCTCTGGGGGGAAGAGAAAAGAGAAAAAAAGATCCCAGTGAGGAGTCTAGGAAAGGAGAAGAAGAGAGGGTCGCGGCGGCAGCAGCTTGCATACGAGTATACACAACTGATACAGATGCCGTCTCCGGTTTTTTTTTTTCCCTCTTATCCCTTGCCTCTTCTTCCCGTCTCTCTGGTGCTCTTACGCAGACAACCAAGTCAGGCGGGTGGTAGTTGTGACAAGGGGAGCAGTTCTCGGCCTAGATGGGCAAATCGGACAGACACGTCGAAAGTCAGATCGCAGCTTATCCAGCGGGGGAGGTGGGACAGCGCGCATGCAGAACACAGAGACTCGATTTGATTCGACTCACCTCTGGCCCTTTTGCAATTTCTGTTGCACAGCTTGCTGCCTATATGAAGGAAATTCTTCCTTTCTCTTTCCCTTTTACTCTCTCTCTCTCTCTTCTTCCCTTGTATATTTTCTTCTTATGTATCTTCAACAGCTGGCCAATCCTGTGCTCGGCTTCCCTTGCTCCGCTATCCCATCGTCCAGATTCCAGCAAAGGCCGAAATTCGGCCACGTATCAAAACTAGGCGGCTGTCGAGACCAAACTTCCTAGTGCTGTCGGATTTGACGGCACGTCGACAGAGCAGAAAGCAAAGGGCGGCAGGCAATCAACATCAAATCAACCATCCATGAATCGAAGCGTTTCGGTCGCAGCGCATAACCGAACAAAAACGTTGAGCGTGCAAGACCAGAGGGTGCGGAACAGACGCCCCCAGGCACGTCGAGCTCGGAGGCTGGAGAGGCGGCTCGGGAAGCTTCCCCGGATGGGATAATATGCAGTTGAGGGATGCAGAAACCGACAATGCAGGTCGAATCACAGTCGTTGTGCGCTCGCGACAGGACAGGCCGTACGGGATCGAACAAGGACAGGGAGAGTTGCAGCCTCAGCGCCGTCGGATCGAAAAGGGCAAAAGAAGGCCAGAGACCAGGTATGTGATGTAGTTGCTTGGGAGAAGGGGAAAAAAGATGGTGGGTAGTTGGTAGTTCGCGATAAAAGCACCAAGTAGCGCCCTCTAGTAGATAGCGAACCCCACGCACCAGCGAGGCTCGGCGCAGCGTGTAGGTACTAGTACTTGCCAATGGCGGGGGACCACGCCGACCTCGCGCGTACCTGCTAGCAGCGCACCACCAGTTTAGCGGCGGCGGGCTGCAAGTGGCACTGACAACTTTCAACGTCGATGCCACTGCCACTGTATTTAGCGCCTTCCACGGTGCTAAGAGTGCCCGTATAGGGCAATAGATGGTGGTGCTAGCAGAGCACAGAGCAGTTGATAAGAGCACAGACAGCGCGATAGAGATCGAGGCCCCTCTCCCAGGCCGAACCAGCCGCCTGGCGCAAGTCCCCGCATTTCAACTGCATCTCTCCTCTTGACTTGTCTATTTCTCTTACTTGAAGTGCTCTCTAGCGGCCACACAGCCATGACTTATTTCCTCGAGTGTTTTTATTCAGCCGAATAATAGCCTAGATTCCTTGTTTACGGAAATACAGGTTAATACCGCCCATTATATCGAGGAAGAGCAATGACTTTTCGTGCTCATGTCAATTCAACACAGAGCCTCGGCTAGAAAAGAAAACAGCTCAAGCTTGGTAATATTACGGGGCACCTACCTAGGTACAGGTAGATGGAGATGCTAACTCGATAACCAGCGGCTCACGCACGATACTGAACAAAGCGAGGATAACCTTGTCTCCACAGATGCGTTATTAGTCAGAGCTACGTTTGCTTGGTGCAGATCAAAGGTGCTGCTGGATTGACTCAATGGAGGAGCATTGTCCGAAACTACCTGACAAAGAACCGTGCTTATGATACACTGTTGTGTTTCTCTATACTACTAAACATCTCCGCCTAGCATTCCGGATACAGCTATACATACGCCTTTTTGTTTTAAAAAAAAAAAAAAAACCTCGAAACTTCATCCTTATCTACACCACACAAAGCCGAGTGGATCACAGAGCACAGCAACTAACACAGAGTTGATGTCATACTGCCTACTTCCACGGCCCTCGCAAATCCTCCTGCCGCCCCCGTTGCCCCCGTACCGCAGCATTTCCATCAAAGCGCAGAGTCCATACCGTACAGTCGACGCGTTGTAAATATAGCATCCTGGATTGACCCAGGCCGCGCTACTGCCTGGTAGCTGGGACAGGGACCAGGTAGGCGAAAGCAAACCCTGTCCCTTTTCTGACATCTGCACGCCGCGTATTCATCCTCTGAGCTACCGTGCCGCTCCTTGCTGAGCATCATTGCTGGCCGTCACGTCCCCTGGAACTGGGGGCCGAAGCTGGCACAGGCAACCGCGGCAACGATATATTTCTTCTACTGTACAGTGCTTCTTTCTTCCCATGTCTTGGCTCTTTAGCTGTCCGTCTGCATGGACTGCCGGGCGTGAATGCAGTTGACCCGGACCAACTTTTCATCCATCCCATGCTTGTTTGGAATGTCACAGCATAATCCTCCTTTTTTTCTCTCTCTCCTGTTGCTATTCAAGTTGCGTTCGCCTCCCTGGTGCCTACCATAAGCAGATACACATGCAAATGTGCTCTTAACGCCTAGCTTGCGTATCATACAAGGTACAGTTGGGAGTGGTGCACAGCCTGTACGAGGTGTAGAAGATCCATGCAGACAGGTACTCGTACGGTACAACCCATGCCTCATAAGCCCTTTAGTTGTGTCCCTTATCAACTCCCGTCAAATCGACTTCTCCATCTGCAAAGCTGACAGTTCCCTTGTCCACCCACAACCCCACAATTACCAATCGGAGATATTCTCCCCAAAAAAAAAAAAAGAAGGAAAGAAAGAAAGGAAAATTGAATTTTAAAATATGAAAGGAGAAGTTAACACCATTTTGTTTCGACATGTGTACTTACGCGCACGCATGCGCACACATCCCAACTTGAACCATCTCAACCAAAGCCATACATGGTATATAAGATATAGCAGTTTGGAGAAGCAAGGCAGGACTGCGGGTTTCCCCAAAACACACCAACCATGTGGAATCGTTTCCGCGCTTTAGGTTTATGCAGACTCCAGGGCTAGCTTAGTACGACTTTGAATCTTACGTAGATATTAGTTGCCGTGCGACTTGGTGTTGTTGCCAGAATAGTCGTAGTTTAGTCTCCCTTGCCCTGCTCTGCCCTTTCTGCCTCTTCTCTGTCCTGGATTTCAAACAGTTAGTAATAATGTAATTCCTGGCGTATGGAGCAGGTATGTGTAATGACACTACGTGTACATGGATACAGACGCGTAAGTAGGACAGCCTAGTATTAGTAGTTATTCTCCATGCACACACCACCTCACTTCGTCTCTCTCCTCGTCAAAGCCTGTTTCATTTCGCATCTACTCACACAATCACAATACTTTATGCAAGCTTGCCACGGTACATACAGGTACCTCTCGGTCCCATCCCTTTGCTTCCATGCATACCCAACTACTACCCCATCCTCATACAGACGCTAAAGCACGAACAATGCTACTAGTCGTAGGTACGTATGTGGCTTTGCCCTCTCTTCTTATTCACCACGTCCGCAACGGATGCCCACCCACCCACTTGGCAAATCCGGGGTAAATGGACACACACGCGAGCATCCTATACGTCTACTCGCTTGTGCCAGGTAGAACTACTTCTCCCGCACATTCTAGCAGTATTCCCATAGATCTCTCTGTGTCTCTTCTTCATACTTTTTTCTCTTTCACTCCTCTGCTCCTTGGCCCCCTCTCCTTTCCCCCCTTTTCTTCAACTTCACACCCCCTCCCCCCCTTCCCTTCCCCTTCCCTTCCTTCCGCTCGCCTCAGCCAACAGATCCCGTCCATCGTCTCTCACATCATACCACAAACTAGTCCGATACTATCCGCAGACCTATGAATACATAGCCCGTCAGATACCGCTCGCAGGGTATCAGCTGATAAAAGTATCATCATGGCTTCCGTAAAGTATTATAGTGGTAATAGGGGGTGTTATGTCACCAACTCCATTCTTGCCCTAAGCAGTTAATATTGCTATCAAACACATACATGTCTCTGCACACCCCAGGACAACTCACAAACACATACAAGTAGGATACTGCCAACTAGGTATCCCACGCCTCACGTTAGCGCGCGCACATGGACGCACGCTCACACGCCTTCTTTCACACCATCACCTGTTCTTTGGGGGAAGGGCCCCCATCTCTGCATGGTGGCAGCCCAACCTACCACCCTATGCCGTCACCCAGCTTCTATACATGTAGCTCCAGCCATGCCTGGACGTCCCGATTGGCTCGCTGCTTGTTCAAACCATTTTCCCCGTCCGTGTGGCTTCCTTCTTTCTCCACTACTCCTAGTCTCCTCACTCGCTCTCTCTCCTGGTCAAATCGTCCATCTCGCGTCTCACCTAGTCAGGCACCAGGATCAGGCCCTTCTCTGGAACTACTGCAGAACCCACGGGGCTGCCCAATACCGAAAAGCTCACCTTCACCGCAAAGACTGAACAGTCAGATTGCCACCTCGGAATTCTCTTGAATTTGTCAAGCATGTGGCTAAAACCAATGTGCATCTAGTGTGTAAAAATACGTGCTACCTAGCCCGCACCCAATATTCCAAACGAAAATCCATCATTAAACACCTCTGGTCGAAAATATTCCATTGGCCCCCTATCCTATCATATCCCGCCCCATGCTATCCTGTCTTACCCCGTCGTGCCTCGTCCCGGTCCATTCATCTCCAACCAACCAATCAACCAACCGTATGGCCAGCTTGCAAAGCCCAGTTCCAGTTTCCAAAGCCTGGTATTCCATGTCCGATATCCCGTTCCAAATGCCTAGTATCCAATATCCAGTATCCTAAAACCCTGTGTCGTATTCCCGATAAAACCGTAAGCCCAACCCATGTCCTTGGTCTTCAAGTTCCGCACCGGCCTGATCCGAGTCTCCCGATCCATCCATCCACAGACAAGTGGCTGCCGCACAGCTGTGTCCTTATTCGTCCGCAACAAAAAGTGAAAAAATGGTAAAAGAAGGATGAAAAAAATAAATCCCGGCTTTGGGAAAGTCCTCCTGAAAAAAAAAAATTTGCTCCGTTCCTTGTGTATCCCAGAGCTCCGATATCCTTCTAATGTGTCCAAAATTGTGTGCCCAGGTAATGCATACATCAAACCCCAAAACAATAAAATATAAATAAAATATGTAAGATAAAACGAGGGAGGCGAATCTGTTTGAAAATGGAGAGATAAAGCCTCTCGGGGCGTCGCTAAATCCAATTAAAACCATGGCTTGCCAACTCAAAACACGCTTGTTTTAGTTGATTGCTGAAAACATAAAAAACTGATTATATCAATATGTGAAAATAAAATAAAAATGCGGATAGAGTCTCGAAGTTGTGAGGCCATCTCGAAGAATGAGATCGATGTCGAGGATCGCCCAAAAAAAATTTAAACTGCAAAACTCTAAACGCTTTCTTCGTCATCGTAATCGTGCATAGGAGGGGCTTGAGGGCTCTCTGTAATCTGAGAGCTGAGATAGGCACCGGCAATGGTGACCAGGCCGCTGAACCACCAAGCAAGGCCAGAATAACCAGATTGCAGGCCCATGGCGTAGAGGAAGCCAGATAGAGTAGGGCCAAGAGCTCTGCACAAGCTTGCTGTAGACGCTGCGACGCCATTGATCGTCCCGAGAACCTGCTTAGATGGGGCCGAATTTGCCAGGAGGATTGCGTTGCTGGGGTACGCCATTGTCGAAAATGTGCACTTCCAGATGACCAAGAAGTAAATGGCGGGCATTCTCAGGCTCTCCGGAAGGAGTACCACATAAGGCGTGACAAAGTACAGCGCAAAGTAGGAGAAAGCAATGAGGCGGAAGAGGCGAAGAGGTCCGAGTCGGCGGGTGATGGGCGTCACAATCAGATAGTTGGACAGCAAGGAATAAAAGCCCTGAATAGAGATGATGACACCAATGGCCTTTGTGTCAAGACCGAATCCGTTTACAAACTTGAATGGGAGCTCAAGGATTGGTTCCTTGGGAGGAGCAGTGCTCAGAAAAACCGGGAAGAGCTGATCGTAAGTGATGGTGTGGCTACCAAACCAAATTAGCATCTTGACATGGCATAGGGTCTTGTTAGGTAGGACAGAATAAGCTTACAACGCAAGGATGCCATATGAAATAATGTTCATCACGACTGGCTTGGTGAAAACATTGGTGGGCTGATCAAGCTGCATCTCGGGTGATTCGGTGGTGGCAATGGCCTGGCGCTCTGCGTTCTCCTGAGAAGAAATCCGGGGCGATGTCTCTCGGCTCCGGTAATCTGGCAGTCGCTCTCTGCCACGAGAAATCTCAGTCGCATCAGAACTAGAAAGGGTGTCATATCCGGCAAGTTTGTTGTTGCTGAGAAGGCTTTGCTTTTCGTGCTTGTCGGCTCGACCGTAATTGAACTTGCCAAACAGTGAAGCAATTCGGTCACCAAGTTCGCGACCACGATCCTTCTCACCCTTCTTGGCAAGATGAGTCTCGTCCAAAAACAGAATTCCCACAACAACACCAAAAAGAACCATTACTGCGCTAAAGAGGTTAGGCAGGAGGTATGGGTAGTGGTCCCAGATTGAGCCGCGGGGGAAGTAGTCGGGATAGCTGATACAGGGTCGAGCCAGAGCACCACCAATCATGGGGCCAATGATTGAACCGATGCACCAAACCATAGGCATGATAGTATAAGCGCGAGCTGTAGGGCACTATGGTTAGCATGACTTTCATCGGCAAACATACTGAGGAGAATAGACGTACGTTGATGCTCCTTAACTGTCACGAGCTCAGCCACAGTGGTCTGCAACACGCCAATGTTTCTAAGAACAAGGTTAGGAATTGGACATGTCACACAAAACGTCATGAAAAGGAAGCTCATACCCGTTGAGAAGACCACCCATTGCTCTCGCGAAGAGAGCAACGGGCAAGCTGGGGGCGAATCCAAAGATGAGTACGCTGATAGCAGTACCAATGAGACCACTGAGAAGAACAGGCTTTCGTCCAATCTTGTCGCTCAACTTTCCCCACATGACACCAGTTGCGAATTCGGCCAGAGTGAATGCGGAAGTAACCATGCCAGCGTAGACGGCGATTTTGTTCGGATCCGCGGTGATTTGAAAGTCTTCAATCATGTAGTAAATGTAAGGGAAGATGGACATGAACGCAATTGGTTCACACAATCTGCAGCAGGCTATACCAACCACCACGATTAATCACGGGGTGCTTTCAAGGTAGGGCCCGAGTCAGAATATACTTACCAAGCACAAACATCTGCTGAGCAGGGAATGGCGGCAGCTGCTCATCGCGCCGAGTGGCAGAGCTGCCACGCCGAGGGCGAGCCACGGAATTTGACCTCCGCATGTTGGACCGGTTTTCTGCCTCGAGTGGCTTGAGAAAGCGGGATTGTTGCTTAGCCGGGAGAAACGGGATAAGCTGTTAAAAAGCTACCAGCCGAGCAACAAGGTTTACGAAGCTCGTATCTAGCGTAGCGTGTACCGACGCACACACAAAGACTCGGTGGCGTTGGCGATGGTGAGTTTTCGGCTTTGAGACAACGGGTGAAGCTGATTGATGTCGATGTGCGAAAGATGATGTTACAGGCCAATGCGTTGACCAGGTAGTAGGTGTATGTGCCGCGGCGACCAAACAGGGCTGCGGATATATGCTGTATGGCAATGCCCTCCAATGCACAACAGATGAAAGGAAAGCAAAGATCAAAAGGTAGAACGGGTATCCAAGATGCAGGCTTGTGAATAGAATCCGCGAGAGAAAGGAGGAGAGGATGTCCGGTGAAGGCGGGAGGTATATGTAGGAGGTAGTAGACGAAGTCTTGGAGCACCACCAGGAGACTCGGGAGGCTATCCCGGGGCTTATAAGCTCCAAAAGCATTGTGTCCCGCTAACGTCGAGCTCGAGCGGTGACATGCGCCCAGAAACAGACAGCCTCAACAAGCGGTACCCCGAGCCCACTCGAAAAATTGCTTGCTGGGGCCTGAATGCCTGCACAAGGCGGAAATGCCTGGGCTAGTCTTCCAACTCTGTTTTACTGTACGTGGCTCATCCTCGAGTCCGAGTCAGCTACAGGTAGGTACAAATCGAGTACGATCTCAGCAAGGGGGGGCGTCTTTAAAAATGGCTCCTCCCTGCTCCCAAGGTGGGTGTGGCTCTCACTTGACAGGGCATGCCTAGCAAGGCGAAAACCAGGGCCAGGTTGCCAGGATCTGTGTTTAAGACCCAACCAGCAGGGGGTTGCATAGGTAGTGGGGAGGAGGATGGATGGCGATGATGATGCTGGAATCGACAAGTCTCAGCATTGCCAGGAGTGTCGTGTTCTGAGAGGGGTGGATGAAAAAAACCGAATCCTTCGGATAGGAAGGAATAAGAGAGATTGTGCTGGGAAACGGCGAATTCGCACAAAATGGAGATATGGGGGAGATAAAGAAAAGGCCGGGGAGGCAGAGAGTGAGGAAGGGAGGGGAGCAAAAGGAAGGAAAGAATGAATGAGGTCTCTTGCCAGACGCGGTTGGCGACAACGGCTGATGCTTTTTTTTTTTTTTTCCTTTTTGCAGCGTTGAGGCAGGTGCAGTGCACGCCAGCTGGTTCGCCGTATGCACACCGTATTTTTCAGGCCACAACTTGCGTAGTCCCCAAAATCCAAACAGCAGCAGCAAAAATCAGAATCGACCTACCTGAACTTTGAGACTCAAAAGCCGTTATGACGGCAATTCGCTCGCTGGCGGGACTTCCCGACTCTGTTGCAGTCCGTTGCCAGCACCAAGTGTTGCGAGAACTGATGAGAGATTGCGGCTGCGTTGCTGGCCGATATTTTTTTGCAGCGCCTTATAACAAAGCCGTCTCCAGGCTCGGGGGGGGGTACAGTACGAGCACTAAGGGGGTGGAGCAGGCGCAGGGACAACAAAGTGAGTGTAGTACAAGTACAATTTTGCATCAGGCACAAGCACTAACCGGACAGTTATAGCAGCGGCTGGCTGGTCGACCGTTCGCTCGTTAACTGACAGTAGCGGCTTGTCGTCTGCGCTACCGTTTTCTACTGATGCTGTCCCTGTTCAAGGCAATAGTGGCTCTTTTGTTTATTCAACCGAGCCAACGATCCGTCAAGAGCAGACGATTTTGGACGTTCCCTTACTTCACACGGTCAAGTTATTTGTGTGCGTCGTTGTCGGTCGACCAGGCCATCACTCTCTCGTGACAAATCGACCGGATGGCTGCAGAGGTCGTACCGGCCGCTGTTGGCGGCCATTACTTGCTATATTAATATATTTTTATGACAACCTTAGCTGGCACGCCTCTCCTCGTCATCGTTTATAGGCCATGGTCCGATGCGGGCCACCACAGCACCCAAGATCTCTTGTCCGGGAGTTGGCACAACACACGCTTAATATGACCCTGCATACAGTATGCTCGAACATCATCCGTGCTTTTCAATGGTCTACCAACGGACCAGCTGGATCTTTTTTTTTTTTGTCACGCCGCGAGACTGCAGAATTCGTCAGCAGGCAGAGGTGAGAGACATGCAGAAACGCCTCTGCACCGTACCACTCATTATTGTGTAGACCGCTACAGAAAGCGCCTCTTTGGCCTGCCGCATCTATTTACAGGTGTGCGCCAGCATCTGATGTACTAGCCTAGCAGGCATGTCTCATGTAAGGTAAGTACGAAGTAGACGCAGAGACAAGTACTAATGTGCATCCTCGAGCCGCAAGCTAGTCCTAGCAGTACGACTGATGCCGCCTAGAAGCGTCCCGCGTTCCTCTTGGTCGGCTGCCGTGTCTCCCAGCAGGCGGCTAAAGTTAGCTGACCGCCGTCGCACTCTCTTCTCCCATAGCCACAGGTGAACTTGCTTACTTGTAGGGAGGCGGCAAAGTGTGGTGCAGCTCCTACTGTTCCCCTGGTGCCGTAAAATGCGCCATCGACGCTGTGGTAGCCCAGGAGCATTTCCGTTGTGGTAGGTAGGTGTCACAGTTGTCGCTCGGCCACGCGAATGGCAGATGGGCGAGGGTACGAGGCCGCCATGCGTTGGCTCAACCCGTTGGACGCCTTGCAATACCAAGGAAATATCTGTCCAACCTCACGGTAGAGACCGATCCTATTTTCGAGCACTACTGTACACTAGCAACTCGAGCCATCAACCACTAGCTAACCAACGACGACCGGTGTGGCGGCAGGCTGCACGTACAGTAAGTCGACCTTCTTACAGGTGGACATGCTACATGTACAAGGACCTAAGAAGGTGGGTGGATGTCTGGTGTGTGACGTACGAGCTCAAGTATATGCTCCGTACCGGCGGTAAGGTGCTAATGCGAATTACCCACGCTTAACAGTTACTCTAATTAGCATTTCAGCCTCCGGTGGTGCTGTAGTACGATGTACAGAGGAGCATCGCAGCCTGGTCGAGACTCACCACCAACACCCACGACCTGTGTGGGGCCGGTGAAGCTGTATGTCTCGTCACAATCCTGTCTCGCCAGATATACAGGGTACAGCGAACAGAGGGGAACCCCGAAATGGGGGGACAAAGAGTTGTAGACAAGGCCCGGTACCCTGCTGAGATCCCTACCTCTTCATCGTATTATAGATTTTGTCAACTCTAAGAAAGGGCAACCAAGGGGTGTACAGCCTGCAAGCTGTGTGCTCTGTGGGCTACTGCCGCACCGGGGAGAGATGCCTTTCTGGATGGGGCCATCTAGGTATCACAGCCAGCCAAAGAGGGCATTGGGCCATTACATCTCACCAACCGGCCACGTCCCGTCTCTCCTGCTGCACGGCGCCTCCTGGTCATCAGCAAGGCATATCGCGCGTATCTGTGAAAGGAAACCGACTGGAATGGTCAATGGACCGCAGCTTAGCTTGACACGCCCGGCCGCAGACAGAACACATGATGCCATGGTGCGTATCAGTGCATACATATGCAGAGTAAAGAGACAGGCTCCTGTCAAGCACTCTTCTCAGCCTTCCTTTCTCCCCTCCCTCTCAGACGACCCTGGTCCTCGTTTGGTCATGTTTTGCCGGTGCAGGCATGAGCCACCAGACGCCATTGGCCAGAAATGGAAGACTACACATGGCATTCCAGCCCATATCCTCGACACGCAGCAAATCCATGATCTGACAATACTACTGCGGCTTCATGACATCGGAGGACCAAGCAGAGAAACGTCCAAGCAGACACCCAACGGCAGAACGGCATCAATATTCCCTCACTGCCTCCCGCATACTTATTAATCACGTCGGGGTGTCATCCATCATCCATTCCAAGGTTGCACGGTTTTGGACCTGCCACAGTAAAGTGCCCGAGGTCAGCTGACAGGCCTGCTGATCCAGCCAGCGGCATACTACCGGCGGTACACAGATTGGAAGGGAGCGCCAAAGGAAGCGCCATGCCCAATGGTGTATACCATCTCGCAGCGCGGCCCAATTGTTACCTGCTCGTAGGAACATATCTAGGGGAAATGGTTCCACGACATCTTTGCGAGAGAGAAAGTGGTTCGGCCACGCCGCTTTCCAAATTTGACTAGGGAGGGAACTGATGTCATTGTGGAAATTACTATGGCCGTGCGCAGCAAGCATTGTCGAACCGACGAGACTGGTCCGAAGGGGAGAGAGAGCTGCGACAGGCTGCGTCAAGTCCGCCTGTATCTTCAGCTTCGTGCCTGTGTCCGTGCCCAACTTCCGCCCTGCACTCACTTCACAGCAGCCTCAATCTGCAATATGATGTAGGCGCAGGTTTGAGGTTTGAGACTGTCGCATAAGAGTGGTGCCATAGTGTCCAGCCCACCTACCAGGTCTCCAGGAGCCAGCTCTGCGGGCACTCGGGTTCGGGATATGCAGCGCCTATTGTCCCTGGTAAAAACCCAGCGAGCAACAGACGGTGAAGAAAAGAAGAAGGAGGCAGGGAAAAAAAAATTTGGAGATCAGCAATGACCAATACCCCGATATGCTAGGCATTGCGAAAAACGCGCAGGCCACGTGGTGAGAAGGTTCCGACATGCGTGGGGATATTCTAAAAAAAAAACAGAGAGAGAGAGAGAGAGAGAGATAACCCCAACTTTTTGTGTCAAAAGAGGGCCAGGTGGGAAAAATGCCATTTGGAGCAGCTTTACGGTACATTGCCCAACTACGCCCAAGGTCTCTCAGAGATGGTCCATTGCCTCCACACACCCCGTTGTGATTGCCAAGACCTACGTTGCCGTCTGAGTCTCTTCTCAACTATGGTGATACCACTACCTACGGCTTGAAACTACCAGTTTGTACAGCCTATATTACTTATACGAGGGGCCGCTGGCTCCGTCAGAGGGGGTGCCTTGGCGCTACACTGGCTGCGGTGAGAGCACCCCAAGGAGTCTAATGCAGGCCAAAGCAGCGAAGGCGCTTCTCTTAGAATGTTTGGCGATTCTACCATGAAGAAATCCATTGCCTTGGGTGGCCAAAATGAGGCTGGAATGAAGAATCTGGGCAGCAGACCTGGAGACTGCGTCCAATCAGCTCCTATGCATGTTGTAGCCTCAAGCTCAAGCACACCGACCAAATATACCACAGCACTGGACGGGCGGCAGGGTTCCTCAATCCACCAGGGCTGTTAGGCAGCTTGGCCCATGTCCGGGGACACGATGCCGGCGAACACTACCAGCACGACTAGCATTTTTAGTGGTTGGGGCTAAAAAGAAAAGAAACGGCGGTGATGTGTTTTGCGAGCCGTGACATTTCGTCAGAGCTCGTGAACAACTGCAGCAAGAGCCTGGTCAACCGGCATGAATCATCGTCAAAGAACCAAGTCATGGCAAGCTGGCTGCTTCGCAAAAAGACATGTCGGATGCCGGTATACAGCAACACGATATACTACCACCGATCCGACCATCTAGCTACGGCCAACGAGCGCCACAGCAAGGAAAGCAGGGTCTAGCTATCAGAGGGGGGTGTTCTTCCAACAGCGATGCTAGTTTTGCATCTACCTACTCGTACAAGTACTGTAGGTTAGAAGCGTCCACCGCCATCGTTCCAGGATCAACCACCCCTGGTTTCGATAGAGCTTTTGGTCCAACGCTCCGGACCCAAGGTCACCAGCGGCACAGCTGCCGTAATACTAGCAGTACCTACTAGCTGCCGACTCCACCGCGAGAGGCTCCCAGGTTGTGTACTTGTTGTGTACTTTACCATTCTCCTGGGGCGGGCCTCCACCGAACACACTCACACTGTTACCCAAGCTTCTCTCTCTTCTAGCGCCGCTAGGCTTTCGGAGCGCCAGCCCGGGGCACAGGCAAGGTTGGGCTTGCTAGAAGATGGGGTGCAAGGTGAGCATCCGCCGTTGTAGCCGCAGTTCTATCGCCGTTCTTTGCGCGGTAACGCTTCCGCCAACGCGGCGAGATAAGAGAACGAGATGAGACTGTTTTAGCATGGGGATTTGTTTCAAGCGCAGTGCGCGCTGATCTAAATATCTATCAAAAGTGTTGACCGGCTGCACGGGGTGCATACTTGGTGATACCCTGTAAACTCCGTCCTGGATGATAATTGGCTACAGTCAACAGCATTTTGCTTACTGTAGGTTGTCCAATGCTACTCTACGGCTACATGTGTTTTGTTCAGTCTCTTCGCCGAGCAAAGCAAACAAGGACAGGATACGGGCTGTGCTTATACCTACTGGGCCGGTAGTACGCGGCGTCTATGAAGCAGTGGAGATTTGTTCGTCGGCGGGGATGAGGAGCAGGTCACCGATAAAGGCATTACGTTGGACGGCGACTGCCAGCATCAATCGCCATGCTCATGGCCTCCCGCGAGAGTGTCTCTTTGCCGCGCTACAGGCAAGCTTGGGCCTTCAGCATCAAAGGGGGCGCCCAGATACCAGCCCCTTATTGCCCTGTTGGCGACCTGAGATACGGGGCACTGTTGCGTGGGAAAACCTCTACTTGTACGAAGTAGGTAGGCCTACTCTATTGCCGGTGCACACTTACAAGTAGTATACGGACGACAAGGCCGAGTAAGCCACCTCACGGGGGTCTCCCCTACCAGCTTTACTCATACTTCATGTCGCCGCATGTATGACATGCAGAATTGGGGAAGCCCAGATTAACGTGCGTGGCATGACATGAAGCCGCAACGTAATAAAGAGCCAAAGGAAACAGAACCCCTAATAAGCAGGAGCGACAAGAGGTGGTGCAAATAGGTTTTACGGCAATATACGACAATGCTTGCCGCATGGGCCACGGGATCAATTTCTGGTCGCTCTCAGAACCCTTGCCACGGCTGACGGCGACTACGAATCGAATTCACACACTCGTACTAGCATGCTTGTTGAAGCGTCAGCACGGCTGCAATCACTCAACCAAGAGACTATCGCCACAACGGCGCTTCTGTGTCACCTCAAGAGGCACCGCATTGCCCAGGATCCAAACTCTTCCTAGGTACACCTGATATCGCTGCCGCCATTGGGTTGCTATACTAACAGGCATGCAAAAGAAGCCGTTCTTGGCGCCACCCCTCTCCCCGTCTCCCCGTCCTCTTGACGTCTTTGCTTTTTTTTCGGATCGAGGGCTTAGGGCTCACCGCCAGATGGATTTGCCTTTTGACACATACTCCCCATCGTGATGCTCATCGACTGATTGAGCAGATCCCATCGCTGGGCCCTGACTATCCCAGCCTAACAAGCTCCCTCCAGATTTTCTTCGTGTCCAGCTCGGCACAGTGTCGTCATGGCCAACAGCTAGCGCAGGGACCGCTGCCCAATGATTCAACGCACATCAGTGTTGCCAAGGGTATCACAATTCGGGGAGCCCTTCCGTGATGCCGGCACACTGGTCACACACATCCGGTTGGGCCAGTCCGCCTCCGCCGGCGCTGTTAAACGACGGTCTTCGGAAAGGAGCTTCTTCAGAAGGGGCGGCAGAAACTGAAAAAAAAAAAAAAAAAAAAAAAATATGCCATCACTTAGCCGTAGCGCCGCATGGTGCCCCTCCCGCGGAAGTTGGCAAAGCTCAGTGGGTTCGATGCTGACGCTTCTGATTGGCAAAGACGGATGGAGGGAAAAAGGGGAACAGCCTAGATGGATCCATCGACCTGGCGACCGGATTCTTTTCACCTTTGGCCTAGCATGTCACTTGAATTCCAGCCGTTTCAGAGTCGCTTGCCTAGCAGTAAACCGGCTGACCGGGTCGCGGTCCCCCCTTAGGGCTACTCCTGGTTGTCAGAGCCTCTCCAGTCCTTCTAAAGGCCGGCGCGGCCTTGTTGCCACGCTCCCTCAGGGCAAACTCGTCGCTGAAAATTTTTTATGGCATACTTGTATATACCTACTCGTACATAGTTGTACATACCCATGCTGTGCGCTATCCATCCCAGATTGATTACCAACATCCTGGCATCCAATCCAAGGGATCATGAGCAATGCCGAGCGTCCAACCGGCAAGGGGGGGTGCGGCGGTAAAGGAGACGAGCCCTTCTCTCGCCCTCTCTCTCAGCTTCCGACTGTAGGGAGCAAGAGAGCCCATGCGTGCATAAGGTACATGTATACTGGGCACCGAGACGAGAAATTGCTACCAGTATGCTGCGTGGGCGCATGTCCGGGTACTGCGCGTGCGGCTGAGCGACGCTTCACCTGCTTGTGGTCTTTTTTTGCTTGGGTCGCATCATGCGAAATCCATCTCCTGCTTTGTATCAGGCGCATGGATCTATCTGGCTTCAAACGTACGATTTGCGTTAGCCCACACCGAGAAAGACCCGCTCCCTGAGATGGAGAGCTTGCTAGTCTGCTAAGCTTCAAACTTGCCCCTTCGCCACCTTGGAAGCAAATGAAGCGGCGTGGGGTCCTTTTTTCTTCCCTTTCCTTTCTTTTTCTTCTCGAAACCTTCCAAGAGTGGGCGCACTTGCCTGGAACTGGATCTAGGGCGCAAACTACGGCGCTCCGTTTGGGCTGAAAAAGCTGCTAGCAAGACGCGAAGGCGCTCCAGTCGGTGAACCCACCCCCGGGGAAGTCAACCGTTGGGCTCCGGGCGAATGAGATGCTGTCCAGGCGATTGATTGCCTTTATTGGCGCTAGGCGTCGGCCGATACGGCTGCGATGCCAACCAGCCGCGTGCTTGATGTGTGTGGCTTGATCGCCGAATCTCAAGGTCTTGGTACGTATATTTGCGTGCTTGACGCTTGATATGCGCGAGAGAGAGAGAGTGTGTGTGTGTCACATGGCCCTCCTCGTGCTACCAGGAGATGCAAGTTGCATCAGCATGCCAGTGATGGAGCGGCATTTGCTCATCTATTGACTAGCTGCATGGCCACCAATCGCCAAGACTAGGTATATTCTTCTGTTATGGGGAAGGAAGGCGGTGCGTTGGCATGGATGTTGGGCATATGTGCATGCGTCATGTTGCACAGTAGTATTTTGTTGTCAGAATTGACCGGATAAGATGCTTTTTTTGATATATGCCGACAAACCTATAACGTCTCGGCATCGGTGGGATGAGCTGAGCGACAATTCGCGACGAAGATGATGATTAACTCCGAGAGTTATTGGCGAGTCGCATCCCATCCGGCATTTATAATCATATAAACAATATATCAGCCTTATGGTTGATCAGTGCCTCGGTACATAATAACGCTTGTTGCGGTAGCAGTGGCAGTACTAGCAGTATCAACAGGACCTCAGGTTTGATGGCTCCAATCTCTGCATACAACTACTCGCCGGCGTGACTGTGGGGTGTGAATATACGAAACGATGTTCACTGCAATCATACTGGCGGTCTGAAGTTGCGTTTAAATTCGAAATGCATACGCCGATGCATGCGGTGGGCTGATAATCGGTATACTGCTACATAGGTATCTGCGATGTTGCGGCGGAGTAGCATTGCAAGACTGCCTTACCCAGGCGGATAATGCTGCCCAAATGCCCAAAGAGATGAGATGCAGTCGAGCGCTTTGCGGGTGTGCAAGCAGCACAGAAAAAGGGCTATTCCTCTGCTCAACCAGATAACACACCCGGGATACCGGTACACCGAAGCAGTCATTTATCCGGGGATGGAATTGTGTTTCTAATCCTCGAGGCTTGGAGATCCACAACTGGCTGGCTATACAGCGAGCGACTTGCTCATCTCGCTGCTGAGATCCTTGCACATGCCAATCTGCCTGTTCCCAAAAAGCCGCCAAGGATTTCGCCTAGACATGGACCACCAACAGGAACGGAACTCTGTGGCTGTACGGTACAGTACTTTGTAAAAGTGCTCGACCATTTGCAGAAACGCTCGGTTGTCGAGGGATCGACCGCCAATGCACTCTGCTTGTATGACTGGTCGCGGGCGTATAGACGCAGAGAGGGCCCCATGTCGACGGACAAGGCCAGGGGTAGGCAATAGGTACCTAGAACTGGGTTGTATTATCCTGGCCCTTGCGACCTTGTCCCGTTACGGAGTCACTTACTTGTAAACCTCCTCGCCTCGTGATCACAAGCGGTCACAAGGCTTGTCGGTTCTCCCTATATGGTTTTTTTTTTTTTTCTTTTGTTTTGTTGTCCCCCCTCCCCTTGAACTCGGAAAACCTGCTCGAGATGCGCATTATGAGGAGAAATCTACCATCGGCTGAGAACAAGGCACGATGATGCTCGCTTGTGAGCGCGCAGGATTTGCAAAACAGGCGTGGAGTTGCTCGCATCGGTATCACATCCCCATTTAGAATTGTTGAATCTGCTGTTTAGAACGAAAATGGGTCGATGTGCGAACGAGGCGAATGTTCCGTATCCGCGATCTCCAACTAAGAGCTCAATTGATCTCCGAACTGATCCAGCCGGACGGCGACGGGCTACGATATAGGTACCCGTACAGGTACGAGCATGATGGAGGTATACTACCTCTTTGTATGCCATACGCGCCGCAGGGCGTTTGCGGTCTCAACACCCAGTACCAGGAAGTAGGTACTCACTCAGGCACGTACCAACCTTGCACAAGCCTGGTTCCCATGTACGTTCTAGGCATATGAACGCATGGAGAGCAGCCTGGAGATTCCAGTACCACTACTACTTACCATTGGTACTGGGCAATGTACATCTGCGGTAGCACTCGGTACGATGCCTGTTGGTTCTGCAGTAAAGCATGCTCGGAAACCCCTGGGATCTGTGACGAGGATGGTGGCTTCTGGGGGGCGCTGTTCATGTACAAGCATTGAAACCAGACGCCTGCTCCGTATTACGGCTCCGTATTATCAACGACGCCTTTTGTAAGCACGTATTCGAGCGAATCATCAACAGACGGGTGGCCAGCTGCAGCATGGACCGTCGTCAGCCGTGCTTAATTTTGGTTCAAGTTACGCTCCAGGTAGTATTATCGGCATGTTGATAGTGAGACGAGCCTCGCGGGCCTGATGTATCATTTTTACGCGGGAAAAAACCGACAACTGACGGCTGCAACAATACAAATCACGGAGACAGAGGAGGCGTATGCTTCGACACGGAGCAAGGCAGCGCCCAATGGAGTTTGGAATATATGAAGCCTTGGCAATATATGCGAGTTCAGCTCGCTGTTCAAGGTCAGCTGGCTGGTGGTGCCAATACGACACGACGGCGAGAGGTGCACTCATGTTTGTCCTGATTCTGGCTCTGGCTCTGCTGATTTTACACTTGCCAATGCAATCACCAAGGCATGATTGTCTCGGGTAGGCCGGCCATGCGGGGGGTTTTTTTTTCTGCTTGTCTCTCCGAGCAGAAAATTATGGCTATTTGCTGTTTGGTTCTCAAAAATACACCGAAACGGTTCGCTCAAGCTCACCGTTTCTGTGTCCCCTGCATTACTCTGGATGCTCTGGGTACACAAGCCAGATTGGGCGTGCATCTGTTGGCTCGTGCCCGCCATATCGCTACTCAGCCCTCAGGATATGCACAAAAGAGTAGTGTTTCACAGCACATGGGAACTGCGGGCTTGACGACACGCCAGAAACGGCCTGCGAACCCTCCCAGTCACCCAATGATGGGCTCCATGGCAAGCATGCATCGGAGCTTCTGCATCCATCCGTTCGCAGCTCGAGGGCCTCGCTAAGCTGACCACTGTCCACCAGTGATGCCCTTTTGCAGCACCATCTCCTCTTTGGCCCCTCTTGCATGGAGAAGAGGGGAGGAGGGGGGGCGCACTGCAGCAGTTCTTCGCCATGAGTACGGTGATGATCGACCTCATGCGTCGCCAGGCTGTGCTGAGGCCTGCAGGATGCGATGTCCCAAGACGGAGCAAAATTTCAATCACACTGCTGCGCTTGGTGGGTTTTGGCGTGCCGGAACGTAGGATCCTGTCCTTGGATCCCTACGGGGAACTCCCTATCCGATGCGATTCGCCGTGGGATGGATTGGGCCCCCGTACCTTGGTAGTATCAATTGATATCCCTGTTCAGCTGGCAGCACGATTCACCCGTCCGTTGCTTGTACACATTTGTACAAGCCCGCTCTATCGGTGTGCTGCCCATGCAGCCAAGCACTGGACGGATGGCATGGATGAGTCAGAGGAGCTCGCTGCAGGCCAAGCCTGGAGGCTGTGGCTGATGCCGGATATAGCCCTCTTGTCAGCTGCTCATGTCGAAACACGGCCGGAAAAGGTTCCAAGTTGGCTTGCATGCATGACGTGACGGGCGCCATGCCTAACCCCCAGACATGGCTGTGATGGATCGATAAAGAGCTGCAATGAGGGACTGCACGGGGGACCCTGGGTAAGCTCCCCACTTGCTGCTTTTGATCGTCTGCCGCCTTGTCTCTCTGCCGTTCCTTTTTTTTTTTTTTTTTTTTTTTTTTTTTTTTTTTTTTTTTGGGAGAGGAGGCTGTGGTCGAGCATTCCTTTTCACCAAGTACCTCCTCTGTACTGTACCGTACGCGAACGTGCTGCAGGTGTAAGACGCTAGGCCTGCCTGTGTCACACGACGTGATGCTGTTGGGAAGCTGCTTGTACAAGCAATGTAGGTATGCTTGGCAAGTTGTGCTTTTGAGGTATTTTGAAGCCCTCGAATACCGACAGTAAGTTCCTCCCTATGCCCGTCCCCCCGAGCCTGATTGCAAGGCATACAAGGCGTCGACTGAGCTCGGCCGATATAAAACGGTGGCGCCCGGGCTATGAACGGTATAGGCGACTTGTAATATTAGGCATGAGTCGTGGCCGCGCAGGGGAGGGGTATCCTTTGTTTGCGTCTTCTTCTTTTTCTCTTCTTTGCCTCTTTATCCTGACCATTTGCCGTATTGTTATTTCATTTTATTTTTACCTTTTTACTTGTTTTGGTGCAGCTTTGGTCCGGCACCGACTCCAATCCCGACAGCGTGGTAGGACATCGACTGGTAGGATCGGGCCGTGGATTATAGCGCTGGAGCCAGGATCACAGATTGCTTTGAACAGCCACGCAACCGCGGTGAAGTTGGACCCTTGCAGCTAGTGCGATGCCGTCGAGGAGCGGGTCGTGCGCGCGTGTTTGTTCCACGGCTGGAGAAACGAGTAATCAGGGCTGACTCCAGGACAGGCTACCAGCCGTATACAGCTTGAAGTATACTACATGGAAGGGCTACAGCCTACACCCCCCTCCCTGCTGCCGGCCTGGTGTGATAACGGCAGTCATGGCCATCAGCTGGAGAGCTCGTGTCCAGGGACCCCCCTTTGTGTGCTGCGCGTGTACAAGTACTTGTAGACTGAGCTCCGACGGCAGAGTCGCACTCGCGCTCAATAGTCCCGGGCGTGTTACACGGCACGCGAGCCAGCGAGGTCCCTTGTAAGCGCCTCTCTTTGCGGCAGCCTTGCACAGCTTCTCCACGCACCTGGCTAGCAGCTTCCCCATGATATGGCGAGCATGGACCCAATCAGACCGCTTGGTGGTGCTGCCATGTGAGATTTTGGATGCGAGACTTGGGGTCTGCTGGGGGCCCGCCTTTCGGCCATCTCAAGATGCCTTTTTTAGTGCTATGTGGTATGGGCGGCTGGATATCCGCGGCAACGGCGTGACGTAGGCGGCGTCACCCGACCAAGATCTTATTGTTTCATGGCCCTTTTCTGCGGCTGGTGCTGTGCGGCTGGGCTGGGCTGATGATTTGTGATTTGAAGAGCTGCCGAAGGGGGGGGGGGGGGGGTCCACCAATCTAATGGCGGCCCGGCCGGGGGGATCCACGGGAGCCCTGATCAAGTTTGACGATCAAGCCGCGAAGGGGGACCTCTGAGCGCAAGCGGCCGCTGGGCGATTGAGAGCCAGAAAGCCTGGGGGGGGGCTCTGCCTTTTGAAAATGTGTCTCTCCTCTTTGGATCAGGCTGTCAGATCAGGTCAGATGTGGCCGCGTCTTTGTCTCATTTCATGCGCTGGCATGGGGGCCGAACTAAGCAGGAAGCCGTCTGCGATATCATGCTGTCACAACTAGCGGTGGTTCATCTTACAGTATAAGTGTTGGTAAGCAGCAGTATTTACTTAATGGTGGTAGCGAAACGGTGACAGGCATCATGCTAGTATTGACCGTCACTTACCTACTTGCAATTTTGTTCACTACCTACACAAAGGTACGTATACAGTATGTAACTAGTAGTGCTATAAGTAAACGCACAGATGGCGGGCGATCCAGGCCATGCAAGAGGGAGTAGTTTGTTTGGCGCCATGTCCCAACTGAGAGTCGCAAGTAGTAGCCGCCAAGACACTGGAATCTGCAAAGGGGCTAGCGAGCGCAGCTGGAGCTGGAACTGGCGTTGGAGCTGGCCGAGAACGGTCGAGAGCGGTTGGGGGGTTTTTTCTTTTTTTTTTTTTGCTGGCGAGTGGTTGCACAGTAGCAATGACAGGATATAATGATGTAAAGGACGGGGAAGTGAAAAAGGAGGAGAGAAACAGAGCGTGTTAGTTGATGCTCTATCCGGTAGCTACTTGTTTTATGAATCATTACAAAATCCATTGTCTTACAATATGAGAATTGATCAAGAAGATTGCTGTCCTCAAGACAGTTGTTTATTATATGCATTTGATTACTTGATACCAACTCATGCTTTTTGAGTTACACAAATTGAATTGAGTTGACGTACAACAGCCATTGTCTGAATACGTCATAGGCAATTGGGCAACTGTCCAAGACTCCAGAGCACTACCGACACATTGCCGACACCGCATAAATTGCTCGTAAAATCTTCCATCTCAAAAACGCCACACGGTTCATTAGCAACGCACTATTGAAAAACAAACAAATCGAAAGCTGAGCTGAAGCCAAGAAACGTGGGATGTTTGTTTGCCCTGCGCCGATGCCTTGGACGCCACGCTATGCCATGGTGGGGCCAAGACCGGCGGCCATTTTCTGTCGGCTCGTCCGTTGCCGCATCCACACTCGACCTGCAACTTGCAATTCGCAGCACAACTCCATCGACTCACGAGAAGAACAAAAAGGACAACTGCCGCAGAGAATCCCTGGGAAGAAAAAAAAAAAAGGCATCTCGGATAGCCATCCCCGGCTAAGCTTAGCAACAGCAAATCGACACGCAGCGAACCAGATCAGCGCCGCCATCGCAAGCTTCGGCCAGACCCCGATCTAGCCCTGCCAGCTACGAGTGGCGTTGCAGGAGAGCAAACAGAACTTGCAGCCGGTCCATTCGGTTCGGTCAGTGATACCTTGCAAGGCTTCGATGGCCAGGCGGCCAGTAGACGGCGACAGAGCCCTCGCCATCGGCCGCGGCGAACGCACACGCCCCCTCCTTTTTCCTGCCCATTGACTCTTCCCTTAATTTCCTTTTCCCTGCTTTTGTTTCCCATCCAATCCCGCCCCCCGACTCTGGCTCATACGATTTTCATGCAGGCTCGAAAAGGGAAAAAAACAAACAAACGAAACTACCTCGATAACGCTGCCCGGCCAGGAGCCGCGAGACCCGCTTCAGCCCTGACCGGAAGGGGCCAAAACAAGACGTCATAATGGCGGGCAAGAAGGCTCAGGACAACAGCAAGAAGGCTGCCGGTAACGCGCGTAAGGCGGACAGCGCGGCCAAGAAGAACGCTGCGGCCGAAGCCCAGCGGGAGCAGGCCGAGGACGACAAGTGGCAGAAGGGATCCAAGGATACTTCGAAAAAGTACGTATCATACGTGTGTGTGTGTGTGTGTGTGTGGCGTGGCGGCGTATTCCGCGCTCCGAAGTTGCCTCGCCTCGCCTCGCCTCGCCTTGCATCGCACAGCTACACAGCTACGTGTCAAGATTATCGCCCCCTTTTTTCTCGGGCGTTCACCACACGGTCCACTCTGCGCACCGCTGCGGGAAATTTGATGCTTCTTTTTGACTAACATTGGTTCTTCTTTTCCAGGGAGGCCGAAGCCGCCAAGAAGGCCGAGGCCGCAAAGAAGAAAGCTGAAAAGGACGCGTTGGCTAAGGAGGAGGAGGCTAGCCTGAATGCTCGCGCCGAGCCCAAGAAGTCCAAGACGGCAGTCAAGAAATCTCGGGGGCTGGACCTATCCCAGCTGGACGGCGACAGCAAACTCGGGGCCCTTAGCGCCTCCGGCATAGACAACGCCCTGGATGCCCTTTCTCTGGCGGCCGGTGGAGACGATTCCAAGGTTGACCAGCACCCGGAGAGGCGATTCGCCGCCGCGTACCACCGATACGAAGAGCGGAGGCTTGACGAGATGAAGGCGGACGGCAGCGGCACAGGTCTCAGACTGGAGCAGCGCAAGCAGAGAATCAGAAAGGAGTTTGACAAGAGCCCCGAAAACCCCTTCAACCAGGTCAATGCCTCGTACAACGCCTCGAGAGACGATATCAAGCAGATCAAGGCCCAGGAGGCGAGCAAGATTGAGAAGAGGCTGGGGCACTAGATATGAGTTGCCAAATATCAATCTTTGCAACTATTCACTTGGATTGCCCTTGGAAAGCTAAAGATGAACGGCCTTTCCCCTTGTTGGATATACCTTTATAGAATAGGTTTGGCAAAAGGTCGGTCGGTTTAACGGGATTTTTGACCAACAGACTGGAATAGAAAGACAAAAGCAATTACATCTCCTCTCCATCAATGAATTTTTTTTTTTGGCCCCCCTTTTTTATTATCTTTCTTTGTTTAAGAATATGTGTTTTACCCCCCTATCCTTACACTTTTTTCCCATCGTTGTTCCTGGGACCTCAAGAATGCTGCTTGCCGCCAGCCCCGCGATGCGAATCTTCAACAACCAGTGACGTCTGTTAGCCCCGCGGCGGGTTTTCCAAATATTTACCACTTTATCCGGCAGAATGCCTCACCGCCTCTTCTCACCGCCTACGCAACCCGGCTACCCGGGACGTCGTCCCAACTCCTACGCTAGAACGTGTCGCGAATGTCATCTAGTGAAGCGTTGCACACCTCCTGATAGCATCCATGCGGTAGTAATTCAGAAACTCGTTTGCTGGACAACATGACTACTCTCGCTTTGGGGCATCTCCCCTCGCTGTGGCGGCAGCACTTGCTGTCGGAATTGTAAGTGCTGTCGCATCGTATATGACGGGCAATTGATTTGGAAGACCCCCGATGGTCTGCAAGTAAACAGCCGCCTTTTGACGTCAGCTAATCGCTACCCCCTAAATCGCAGCGCCGGATTGAAGCAAGCCTGCCCCGAGGGAGTGTTTGTCAGTCTGACTCCTGGAGAGCCGTCACTGTGGTCAGCGGTGCTTTTCGTTCGCCATGGTAAGCATTGGTGACATTGCTGTTCTCCATCCTAAAGTTGATCTTTGCCCGTTTCGAGGCACTCCTTGGTCTACTCGTACCATTCCTCCTGCGATGCTTATCTTTGGCTAATTCCGCTCTTGCGTTCAAGGTCCCTATGCTCCGGCTGTTCTTCGATTCCAAATTCTGTTCCCCGACGCATACCCTCGAGCTCCACCTCTGGTCACCTTCTCAACGGACATCTTCCACCCGCTCATCACTCCCTTGACGACGCACATGTACGCTGCAAGCGTGGAGAGCGATAAGAGCACTACAGAGAGACCGAAGCTGCCCCCTGGCGGCTTTAGCCTGGAGCATGGCTTTCCAGAGTGGTTTGGCGGTCCCCAGCGATCAGAGGGTCGAAGGAGTAAGTCGCCTTCAGCAGTGTCTACAAAATCGTCAAAGCGCAAGAGTATGAAGCCGCCGCCGGTTCCCGAAAAGGACAACTTGCCGCGGTATATGCAGACAGATCGAAGGACGATATCGACCTACTCCCTGTTAAAGTACATTCGAAGCACGTTTGATAAAGCAGAAGTTCTCGATGCGGTGCCTCTTTCTGCCGCTGGGAATCCAGGAGCTTGGCATGCCTGGCGTACGCATAGGCGCAAACAAGAAAAGATTGACGAGAAAAAGACTTATAGATTGAGTCGACTCAGCATATTGAGCGGTGACACAACTAGAGAGTTTGGTAGTGAACGAAGAGATAGTGCAACCGAATACGATGCAAAGAGCATAACGTCGTCTCAGGCCACGAGGGAGCCTGGAGAATGGAACTGGGACGGTGTTTGGGAGGATAGGGTGAAGAAGGGAGTAGCGTCTACTTTGACCGAGTCGGTATTGTATGGCGCGTCAGGAATATCCGACGATATGGTAAGTTGTGCAACGCTCTATACCCGGTCAGTCCGTTATTGACCAAGATGATTTTAGATACATTTCCTAGCACTCGAAGAAGGGACTATTGAGGCTGTCAAGGGCAATCTGCGTCGAACTCTGGATGCCTCTGCATGAGTCTCTCGACTCTCTGCATCTCGCTTTTAAATGAGCAACGCCCCTTTTTACGCAGTTCCAAATGTCACGTTTTCAGAATGAGCCTTCATTGTTTCTCGTATTATAGCGTCTTTACCTGGTTTTAGAAACAGGCTGGTCCTACGTAGTCGTTATCAAGAGATTATGTCTACTTTTAGATAGAAAGAAAAGGGTAGGACTGCAATTTATTATTATCTACCTATTCTAGACATATGAGTTTCTGTACGAATCGATAATCACCAAGTCGTGTTGCCCGATGAACCGCAGCTGCAGCAGGCTCTTGCTCTTTCCTTTGTTTCTGGTATTTTGGTTCCTCATATTCAAGGTTTCTACTATTGCCTTTACTTTCCCATACAACTCCCAAACACGCCTCGGTGCCGCTTTCTCTTCAACATTTATTCTCCCGCAATCTATAAAGACGCTTGGAGGTCGCCTCCATTCTTGCACAATGCAAAACAGCTCTACCGCAGTTGAAACTATCCCCGTCAAAGACAGCCCTTGGGTTGTCTGGCAGCACCCTGTATCTGCTATCGCTCTACTTACCGTTATTCTCTCTATAGTGATTCTTGCAGCAGCATTTGTTTCCAATGCGTGTCTGCCGATATACTCTTTTGGCTTGGAGACTTTGAAGTTCTATCCTAATCGACAAAAGAGCAGAGATCGACCGCGAAGCTCCCGTGTCACGCAGCACCAACAACTTGAGAATCAACATGCCCTGGAAGAAGTCTAGGAATTGCTAGAATTCCTCAGCTGTCACATCATAACTTAGCCACTTTTTCTTTTTGGAGCTCAGGGTTGATTGTTAGTATCGTATTCAGCATGGAGTTCTTTGAAAACAAGCTGTCGCCTTGCTTTGAACGCTCGACGTCGAGAGATGCTGTCCTCGTAAAAGACAAACCGAGTCCACTTCGGATTATCAAAAGGTGTCGGAATGATAGCCGACAGCGAGCTTTGAAAAGCAGCAATGCGGATGCGGGCGTGGACGATATCCATCGTGATTTGCTGCAAGATTGTAAGCCACCGAGAGTTTACAGGCTTCCGAGACGGTGGCCCAAAATCGTGTCTGAGAAGGGCATTGGTCATGCGAGAAAGGAAACCACTGGTTAGAGGCGATCCTCGCAGGAATCAACCGTTGGACGCAGCTTCGCACGTAAAGGCGAGAATGACGATATTCCTGGACAAGATTATTCTCCTGAACTGCCGGCTCTCTATCGATATTCGTTAAAAATGAGAAGATCACGACGCAAGCACCCTGGCTTGAAAACTAACCTTGAGAATGGAGATGGCGACCGCATCACATCGACGTGCACACTGCCCATGGAACCCAGTAATACGTGGCTTGATGATGCATCCCGAGCCAGCTCTAGATGCACGTATCATGGGCAGAGAGACTCCCACGATCTGGCTGAGTTGTCCTTTTTACCAAAGCCGCTGCTAGCTGAAGAGACTTCACTTGTCTTATCTCCACATATTACTGTGACGCCAGAGACGATGAGCATGCGCGCAGGCCAACAGCATCTTTGGGCTGCGATTGAAGTATGCGGCAGACTATTCCCGGCCAACGACAGGCCTGAGAATGGCAGAGTTTCTTGTCCAGACAAAGGTTGGCCGCCTACTGTTTCATCTTTCTGTTCCAAGTTCAGAGTTGGGACACACACCGTTGAAAAGATGGAGCTCTAATGATTGGTGCAGATATATCTCTAAGATTCGGCTATCTCTACGATCTCACTATCGACGTATTGCCAACAACGCAATCATCTATCGTTCAGACGATATGTCAGCAGTCTTTCCCGACGTGAGTTTGCATACATCTGCGAATGAAACCTCCATTTAACGAAATTATGATTATGAATAGCACCCTGTTTGCCGGATCAAGCATTCTTCTCCTCGTCCAAGTCCTGCTTCAGCCTAGGGTAGCATTGTCGTTGCCGAGACAGCACAGACACACCAGACACATGTCGGAAGAATTGATGGAAGATCTCCAGCTCCAACTAGGAGACTCCATCATGGATTATCTGAGCATTCAGGTGTCATACTCACACTCTGCATTCCCTTTCCAACGTGGTGCGGCGGGGGCGACTGAGGTATCCATCTTGCAGACCAGGCTGGTAACAGCTGCAGAGGCAACTATCAAGCTGCACAATGTTCTCTCTCCATGGTCTTCTCACCCGATACCGGCCAGAGACTGTCTGTTGTCGGTGATTGAGAGCCACTGGGGGAGCCAAAAGGCATCTGAAATAATGCAACAGATTTTAGCCCAACGCCCCATCTCAACTCCAAAGCCCAAAAAAATACGGCCAAAGGGGTATGAACAGACACCAACAGATGAGAAACCAAAATACTCTCATCCACCAACCATTCCTCTGGGGTACATGAGCTTACAAGATGAGCGGCCAGTGACACTGAAATCAAGTCCGTCACTACACTCTGTACAAGAAAATAGAGTCTCGTATGACTCGGCAATTGGAATGAAAGGGACACGCAGCAGAGAAATTTCTGGAGCCAGCAAATGCGGGAAAGAGGAAAACGACAGTTGTTCGCGTGGGAGATGGTCCATTTCACCCGATGCTACTCTCCGGGCTCTGACGCCGGCCCTGAGAAACAACAGCCGCGGAGATGACAACAACAGGCGCAGTATGAGCAAAGAAAAGAAACACGGAGTTGCGGGAGATGTCAAGGGAAAGAAGGATTCTGGTCTTTGGGCTTGGGCAACATGGTTTTAGTCTTATTCGCCCTCTGCCCTTTTTATGTGCGTACGACGTTTGGTAGTTGAAAAGCATGGAGTGCTGCGACTTTAGTTTAATAGCATTCCCGCGAGGCTAGGAAAATAGATCGTCAAGCTCATTTTGTTGAATTATCTATTCATTTCTCTGTTTTTTTTTTCTATTTCTTTCTATTTCTTTTATTTCCTGCGGATTTTGTAGATTTTTCTTTTTTACGACTACCTTAGTTCAGCTCGTCCTTCCACGGGATGGAAATCTGAGCGCCCTTGCGAGATACAGTGATGGCTGCGGCCCGGTTAGCAGCCCTGATGGCGGTGTCGATATCGAAGACGCCTGCTCCGGCGCTCACAACGGCCAGCGCATAAGATCCAACAAAAGTATCGCCCGCAGCGGTGGTATCCACGACATTGGCCTTGAGGGCAGGCACCAGCGCTGACTTGCCGTCCTTGGTGGCATAGTAGACGCCTCGGCCACCGAGGGTGATGATGACGTTGCTGACGCCGCGCTGGACGAAGATGTTGCTGACACGCTCAAGACCGGAGACGTCGTCGAGGTCGGACTCTTGGCATCCCGAAAGGATCGCAGCCTCGGTCTCGTTGACGACCAGATGGGCAAGGTTGGTGTAGGCCTCGTCGGGAAGGGCCTTTGCGGGCGCGGGATTGAGGAGGACGGGGATGTTGGCGGCGTTGGCGGCGCGGAGGGCCTGCAGGACGGTGTCGAAGGGGATCTCGAGCTGCATGATGAGCAGGTCTGGGCGCGGGCCGGGCAGCGTGGAAAAGTGCTCCGGCAGCAGCGTGTGGTTTGCCTCGGCGGAGAGGATGATGCGGTTCTGGCCGCTGGGCTCGTCGACGACGATGATGGCGATGCCCGTCTTGCCGTCTTCGCGGACGGCGACGGCCGAGGTGTCGACGCCGTACGACGCCAGGCTGGCGATGAGCTGCTGGCCATAGGTGTCGGAGCCAACGGCGCCGATCATGGAGACATCAGCAGCAGGGGCGGAGAGGTCCGAGGAGCGCGAGAGCTTGCCGCAGGCGACGGCTTGGTTGGCGCCTTTGCCGCCGGGAGACGTGTTGAAGTGGTTGGCGGTGAGGGTCTCGCCGGGCAGCGGGTGGTGCGGGACGTAGGAGACGAGGTCGATGTTGAGCGAGCCGAGGACGGTGATTCTCGGGCGGGCCATGGCGGCGGTGTCTGGTCGGTGTTATCGATGTCGCTGCTGGCGATGGTACACGGGGATAGTTTCAGCGACTACTAGTGATCTTGGTGAGCCCCAGCGAGCCTTGCGCCTTGCAATGGGGTGATGAAGAGAGAATGCCGCTGATCTGGGGAAGATGGAGGGATCCCCGCGATATGGTTTTCGAGCTGGTATTTCAGATCACCGTTGGTGGGGTAAGGCGCAGCTGCCCCTCCACACCTCAGAACTGTCTTCGGCAGCGGCCGAGTCATGCAGCATCCCGGTTTCCATCTGCTAAGAGCTTTCTTATCCCATTCTTTAGGCGGTTAGATGACCTGTTCTCACCTAGCGGGCTGCTTGGCGTCCAAGCTCGAGTGCCCACTGTAAGCCCAAGATCGTATACCTTAGCCGCTTGATACAAGCTAATGAACTGTTTTTTTTTTTTTTTTCTTTTTCCCCCAACGGCCGGATCCGAATGCGGCGCTGTGCGGGAAACTGGCCGGAGAGAGCCGATTGGGCTGCCGGTGAAGGTTGGTTGTCGTCATGAAGTAGGACTGAGGAACAGACAACAAGAAGTTATAAAATGCAAACCAAAATCTTTTGGTGCATGGCAGCAATGAAATGCTGCCGAATAAACAAATGCATGCATGTCGGTCTGTACCTGCTACTCCCGGAGCGTGCCGCACAAGACAACATCTTCGCCGAATGGATGCCACGAGACATGCGATAGTCTCGCAACTGGCAGCGGGACTCCTGCCGTGTCGGTAACTCGATCCGGAGATACCACCACGCCGCCTTGTCCCAGCCATGTCGGTGCAATCGTCACAATGACAGAGTCAATCAAGGCGTGGTAGGCAGGGTCCAGCAGCGAGTTGATGATCTGGCCGCCGCCCTCAACCATGACGCTGGACAGGCCCTCGGCTTGGAGGGCAGCGAGAATGTCGTTCCAGTCGAATCGAAGCCGATTGGTTGATTGAGAGCGGGACGCAGGGATATGGATGTATTTCCCCCCGTGCTCATGAAGCAGCTCGACACTCTCGCGAGGCAGGCTTGCTTCGTCTACGCCAGTGAGGATGAAGGGTGCAAGTCCAGCGCCGTTTCGGCACACCTCAAAGACCTTGTCGGAACGGCGCGGGGCCCAGCGGCGATTGGCATCGATGACGATCGGCCGGGGCTGCGACGGCGTCCCTGCAATGCGGCAGTTGAGAGCCGGATCGTCTGCCAACACGGTAGACACTCCAACCAAGATGGCTGCATGCCGAGTGCGTAGATAGTGCGTCATTGCTTTTGAGCCCGGGCCAGAAAGTCGGGTGCGCACTCCGGGCGACAGAGAGAGGCTGGAATCGAGTGAAGTTGCGAATGTCAATGTCACAAAGGGGCGTGATCTCGAGGCCTCCTCGGCACCCGACTTTGGTGGTAGACGAGGCTCGAGCAGCGCTGCCGACTCGGCGGGAAAGGTCAGTTGCTCAGACATGATGTGAAGCGAAAGCGGGAGTAATGCCGAATTAAGTCTCCAAGAGGGTGAATTATGGGAAATATGAGAACGGTGGCGACGTTATGAATGTAGGTATATTCGTGACTTGGGTGATGATGGAACAAGGTTGCAAATGCTGAGCTAAGAGATGCGAGATATCAGCGCCGGGCGGAGTGGGGCCGTATCCTCACACTCGATTATACATTCAAATCATTCAAATGGTGATCTTTCCACTTCATTTTCTGGTATTGAGCTTAAGGATTCGCATAATCAGAAAATACTAGCCGAGTCTTTATGCAAACAAGTTTGACGGCGATCATCTGAAGCACCAGTCTGGACGGCATCCGGGTTTCTGCACACAAACATGTTATGCACTGCACCTGAAAATTCACGAATGTCTGACCGTTGTTATTTTTATATAGGATTACTGCGTTGAGGCAGCGCCGTCCCTTGCTTGCGAATAGGGACTCCTTCGTCATCAAATTCAGCCCATTGAAAGAACGTACACCCTTCTTGGTCCGGAATAGCGTTGGCATAGCACATCCAAAAGTATTTTCCGTGGTTCTCCTTTTTCCGTTGTACCACTCGAAGCACGCAGGGAACGTTGCAACGGCATCTTGGGGTGAGTGATGGATGCATCTCTGCCCGATAATCTCGATACGTAATGTTTATGCGTTTGTTCCCGGCGATTGGATGTGGATCGATGGATAGCGCAGGTGAGATGGAATGCTTCCATTCTTCTTGCATCTCTGCGTGCATCACGAGGAGAGAGTTATGTGGCAGGTGTATCGATATTTGGCCCTCGCCATCGGCATCGTCTGGCCGCTTTGTTTCTGCGTCTCGGGGCAAAATCTTACGGACGCGAAATTCTCGTGCTACGCCTAGACTGATGGATCCGATAACAGCCCGAGGACCTAGGTAAGTAAGATGGTCACTGTGCCATCCTACGCTTTGCTGTGCACCGTCATAGCAATTGACAAATGCAGCATTCGGCACCCATGGCTTGGATGGTTGGTGCTTCAGTTTTTTGCCTCCAGGGTAGCAAGCCTTGATACGAGACTCAATTTGGTCGTTGACTTGCTCTTGGACGATTGGCTTCACTTTGGCGAGTGTTGGGGTGAGCTGACGCACATCCTACCCGGGGTTAGTTGAGGGCTATGCATGATGAAGAATGATATGAAGGGATACAGAAGGAGGAATTTCTCACATGAAGCATGCCTCCATTGTAATAGTAATCATGTTTCTGTTCTTGGATCTTCTCATATGATTCCAGAAATAGACACGATGTGTGCGGGCTAGTCACAATATTCTCAAACAATTTGAAGGTGATTTTCTCAAACGTTTTTGCCTCATCCAACAACTCTGTCAGAAGTTGGTCTGCCAGCTCGGCCGGCAGGAAATTGTGTATAATGGTACATGGCGTGTGCTCTGCAACGTCCTTTGGATCGTATAAATGGAGCGTGCTGCCCTTTTTGATCCTTTTCTTAGGCGATGACAGTGGTGCATCTTGACTAGGTGTTGCGTACTGTCTCAGAGATTGTTGGTATCCTATAGTTGCACTCTTCTTCACCCCGAGGCGAAAAGACTTGAGAGATTCCGATGCTTGACTAACGGAGCCATCGTGGGCCAAGAGGACATCCAAAAGCCTTTCCTGTTCAACAATGGGATGTAGTGACGACAGCATGGCAAGTTTGATTTCAGTTTCCTCGCCATCTTCCAGTGCCGTTTCCGATTCTAGTGGAGCGTCAGCATGGGTCGATTTCCGCTTTGGACGCCTGAGAAAAGAGTCCATGAGAGCTGCTGTACGCTGTGAGTTGGGTATGTAGAGAAATTCCAAGAAATTGTTGAACAAAATTCTTCCCAAAAAGAGGAACATGAAAATTCCCCCAAAAAATGAATGAAAAAAAATGCAAAAGCAAGAGAGCCGTGATCAGTCCACGACTATTCACGGCAGGCGTGAGGCGTGACATCTGGAGCAACACGAAACCACGTGACCAGATATTTCCTAATAGGGCAAAAAGATTACTTCGTGTATTGCGCTGATTCTTTCTGCTTGCCGTATGGCATCATGCAGCCTGGAAGATCAGTCCATGTCAATCTCTTGAGGGATACAATTGGCCACATCTTGCATCCACGTCTAAATGTACCGTGGAGATTCATGTACATGTCCGTCTTTTTTCGTCTTTATTGATGTTAGAGATCCGCTTGGCTTAAAGCAAGCATTTATAGCAGAGCACTCCACCTTACATAATCCTCAAATATGGGGTAACGGCAAACGGTTGCGGCGGCAGATCCAGGACCGAGGCACATGTCAGATTAGGCGGACCTTTGGTCGCAGCACACTTCATGCCAAACAAGAGCTCATGACAGGCTAATACTGTAAATACTTTCCCGCTTCACGAAATATTCTAGCATTTTTGTTATTGTTTTCTTCTACATATTGTTTGCCTATCATTCTTCACTTGCGCTTGCGCTCGAGCTCGAATGCGCCTCTGAGGCGCTCCCCTCTCCTCATCTTCCTCCAGCCGACCAAGACCGACGTCTCACATCATAAACAATGGCCGCGATGCTCGAGTTCCGCACCCAAGGGTACAATCCCTACGCGGTCAAATACTCGCCATACCACGACTCTCGCATCGCCGTCGGCACCGCCGCAAACTTCGGCATCGTTGGCAACGGCCGGCTATTCGCTCTTGCGCTGACGGCGCAAGGCATCCAAGTGGAGAAGACGTGTGTATATACACAAGCTTTGCATGATAGCAGGAGAAGACTTGGGCTGAGACTGACACGGCGGTGAATTGCGTTTTCTAGGTTCGATACAAACGACGCGATATACGACTTGGCCTGGTCGGAGATCAACGAGAACCAGCTCGTGGTTGCGTGCGGCGATGGATCGCTCAAGCTCTTCGACATTGGCATGAGGGAGTTCCCCGTCATGATCTTCCACGAGCACAAGCGCGAGGCCTTTGCTACCGCCTGGAATCCCGTCACCAAAGACAACTTTATATCCAGTTCGTGGGACGGCACCGTCAAGATTGTACGTTGATTGATTCATACATATGCGCATCCTCGGTTCCCTGTCTTGGCCTTGTACTTACAAAAAGTCACGAATGCTTCTTCTTACAGTGGTCGCCTACTCGCCCATTCTCCATCACGACTCTGCCCATTGGGAGCTGCACCTACAGCGCATCCTACTGCCCCTCCAACCCTTCCCTCATCTCCGCAGCGTCTTCCGACTCCCACCTCCGACTCTTCGATCTCCGAACGCCGTCATCCGCAAAATACCACCTCGTTGCCGCCATCCCCGTCCACGCAGCTCCCAGCAATCCCGGCGGCCCGATCCCCCCCGGCGGCCCGCCCGCCGAGGTCCTCACTCACGACTGGAACAAGTACCGCGACACCGTCATCGCGACCGGCGGCGTCGACCGCATGATCCGCACATTCGACATCCGCAACCCGAACGGCGGGCCGCTCTCCGTCATGCCCGGCCACGAGTACGCCGTGCGGCGGCTGACGTGGAGCCCGCACGCAAGCGACGTCCTGATCAGCGCCAGCTACGACATGACGGTGCGGCTGTGGAACGACGCCTCCAACCAGCCGCAGGGGCCGATGCCTGCTACGCGCCCGGGAGCGCAGATGGGCATCATGAACAGGCACACCGAGTTTGTCACGGGCGTCGATTGGTGCCTGTTTGGCGCTGGCGGCTGGGTGGCTTCTGCGGGCTGGGACGAGAGGGTCCTGCTGTGGGATGCCAACTTGTTGATGCGTCCGCGGTGAGCAGGACAACGGGACATGTATCCACGCAAATAGAAACGATGAAGAAAGGCAAACAACTGTTTTTGATACCAAGAGCGCACGTCTACATGGAGAGGGGGGGTGCCATCCCTTACGATTAGATTTGTCTTGTTACGGAGTCAACGTGGGTTTAGAATTGTGTACAGAAACATTATCAAGGCTGGGGGGGGGGGGGGGGGGTTATTTTTGGCTAAGCCTCAAACAACACAATACATCTATCTTGGTTGGACACCCCATATCTATACTGGTTCCCAATCTTTGATAGCTCACATATTTAATGTTTCTGAAATTACAAGCCATGACTATACTATACACAATTTATATATATCATTACATGCGCCACGATGCTTTTGTCTTGAAATTGGAGATTGTTCCGTTTTTTTTCGTACCCGTCCCGCCCTGTATCTTTTACATTGCAAATCCCAGTAACACCGTTCTAAACATGAATAAACACGTAGTCGTAACAGCTTGCCGCGCCTTAACCAACATAGCATAGCATAGCATAGCATAGCATTGCATAGCATTGCATCTCTCTCCCAGCAGATGACAGACGCCAAGCATCAATGCTTTAGAATAATGAGTTCCGCTGTGTTTCAGAGACCGCAGTCTTTAGTCGTTTCCTCTCTCTCAATTGCCATTATGGAAGAAAAGCTCATCGCTTTACCATGATGACTCGAAACCTCCACCTCGTCGGCCACCTCTGGAACGCATCGGTGGCGGTCCATCGCGTCGCGCGTTTCTTCCCATCTCGGCAAATGGGTCAGGGGGTCCACGACGGTCGAAACGGCCTCCGCCACGGCGGTCGTCTCGGCGGTCACCTCCCCGTCTGTCACCTCCCCGTCGGTCATCCCGATGCATTCGATCACTGTGACCATCCTGGATGTTCAATCCGGATCTTGTCAAGCCTTGGTTTCTTGCCCAACTGGAGGAAACGGCCGGAGGCTCTGACCAACCCCAGCCCTTGATAGCCCAGTCGTTCAAATCCTCAACAAGGTCTTCTCTGTCGGAGAGCTGGCCACCAAAGAGCGAAGTATACGCAGAGGCCATGGTCTTTCGGGGGATTGCCTGAATGAGGCTCTTCACCTCTTCGTGATATGCGGGCAATTCCTCCACTGTGTTGATATCGACTTCGGAGCTTTCAAGGGACTTGTTCGGCTTCAGTGGGAGTCCTCGCAGCAGTTTCCTGGCAGTGCTGGCAGACATGGGAGGCACAAACAACCAGCCCTCTCCGCTCTTGTTCTGTCGTCCAGTACGGCCTAATCTGTGGATATACGATTCACGCTCTCGGGGAGCATCAACCTGAATGACGTGCGTGACATTGGGGAAGTCCATGCCACGGGCGGTAACATCCGACGAGAAGAGGATTCCAGACTTTGAGTTTCTGAACATGTCCGCGGCCTTTGTTCGTTGGAATTGAGAAAGCTGAGATTGGATGGCAAAAGTAGGGATTCTCAGCTGGCCGCTCTTTCTGCGCTGAAAGCCAATCTCACCAGCGAGCTCAACCATGGAAGTTGTGTTGAAGTAGACAATGGCCTTGAAGGGGGGTAAGGTGTGGTCCGCCTTTGCAGCCGCAACCTCACGGTCGATCAACTCATAAAGGGAAGGGAACACGTTGGCCCAGCTGGAGACTGTGACGACGTGCTGGGGAATTCTGTCGTGGGTAAGCGTTTCATGCTCAGGAATCGTCTGGACAAACTCAAAATCGTCGGGGCGAACAAGCTTGCGCGCAAGCTGGATAACGTTGTCGGGAATGGTGGCAGAGACCAGGATCGTCTGCCTGACCTTGTCCTTGGGCAGGAAGCCTTGAATTGAGTTGAGTTCTCTCTCGAAACCGACATCGAGCATCCGATCCGCCTCATCCAGCACAAGCGCCGCCAGATTAGGAGCATCAATACCACTGTTGGGGTCTTCGAGAAGATCGTTCAGACGGCCGGGGGTGGCCACCAGAAGATGGCATCCTTGTCGCCGTGTCTGGCGCAACATGGCAGACTTTTGAGTGCCGCCAACAGCCGATTGGACGACCAGCCCAGTGCGACTGCATAGCCGCTTCGCTTCGGTGGCAATCTGTTCAGCAAGTTCACGGGTTGGGGACAGCACGATGCCGCGGATATCGTCAGAACTGGCATTTCGAGAGGCCTTGCGTGAGGCCAGCGTGGGGTCTTCTTCGATCATGCGCTGGAGGAGAGGTAGCAGGAAGGCAATGGTCTTGCCGGTACCGGTCTTGGCTTGAGCGACACTTTGAGGCTGGTCAGTTCACAGATCCATTTTGCGCAAAACAAGTATTTCCAAACTTACATGTCAGTTCCCTTGAGAGCTGGGTTAATCGCCTTGGCTTGAACTGGAGTCATTGAATCGTAGCGCATGTCCTTGATGATGGCATCCAGCAGATTGCGATGCACCCCAATGGCCTCCAGGTCCTGGAACGATGAGACTTCTCCAGTTGCAGCTGTTTCAGGAGCCACAGTCTCCGCCGCCGCAGCCTCGCTGCTATACAATCTGTTAAGGCTGGCAAAGCTCTTCAGAGACGCAACTGCTCGGGGCAATGTGGACGCTGCCGATCGCGCCGTCGGAAAGGCTGATCGCGCACTCAACAGCATCGCACTTGAAGCCGCAGTGCGGGCCAAGCTTCCGCATCGTCGGACGCCGTACCGAAACATGATGAGATCTCCCTTGAACCAAAAAGAGAATGAACTTTTGATTGGAAGGTTAATCCAAATAAGAAAAAAACCAACGACACAGTCAAGTGCCTGGTAAAAGAATATGAAAAGGAATACGTGAAAGTCGCGTGTTTCCTCCAAAAGCCGATGAGATTTCCTCCAAACTTTTTTTTTCTTATCCTACCTACTAGCGGCAAAAAGAGTTCGACCCCTCCAAAAAAGCTGTTCCCAATACGGAAAAGATAACGATAAGACCCGAGACAATGCATAGCCGCTAGTCTATAATCGTGCTAGTCTTCTGCTACTCTCACTTCATAGCATGATGTCAGGCAATTCTATTAGACAATAAGCTTCATCGACTACCTACAAGACAGGTCTACCTCACGAGAGTTATAGAAAAAAAATACTGCTTAGGCTGCGTACTAGCTTCAGAGGCAACATGTCTGAAGAACTAGGGAGTCGGTCTTATTTTAACCCTCTCTATCCAGTAACTGACCACACAATCAATGTCAAGACACGTCTATTTCCTGCAACTTTTATACTTGATAGTCAATCTAACATTTCTTCTCTGTTGTCAACAAGTAATTCTCATCCTAGACGCCAGCCTCCGTTTACCGAATACCTAGTCATCCGTATTCGGATTATGCAGTATAATGTTCCCCTCTCGCTATATAACTAATTCCCAACTCCATATTCCAAATCCTTAATAGTCCGCAAACCCCACAAAATCATGCAAGGAGTCGTCTCCTCTTCTTTGATATAATGTACAGCGTAAAACAGGTTTATAGCATATCCTTGCTCATCTCATAAGACCATCCTCCATCCCGCCGCAGCTTGTTACGAGCCACCATGTCCTTTCTGATATCGTCCTCAGTCAGACGATCCAGACCGCTCCAGTTGGCGCTGGATGTCCTTTGGCGGAACTTGTGCCACTTGTCTTTACTTTTGCTGAAGACCTCTTCCATGATCAAGGGTGCTGGCGGACCAAAGATTTGAGATGGGTCCATCGTCTCTTGCCTCATGAGAGCTTGACGCAAATCAGGCGAATCAGCCCAAGCAGCCACATTCATTCCATGAGGTTCGTCGTCGTCATCTTCGTCGTCTGTCTGAATTTCGGGAAGCTCAATAGAATCGCCAGTCTGGGGCCGTGGTGAAGGCCTCTTCACGCTCGACTTGGGATTCACGAGCTGCCCAGGCCGAGCAGGAGTTTTGAATGAAGGCCCAGCAGCGGCATTCGAGCTGGGCGCAAAGGGAATTGGGCCCTTTGAGATTTGCGCCATATCTAGAGGATGGGCGGCCTTCATGTGACTATTGTGCTGAGCTGTGACGGCGGCCTTGAATAGATCTCGGGTGGCACTATGTGGTGCAGCCCCGTATCCATTTTGGAAAGCAGACTTCGATGGTAGATCCTATAGTTTGTAAGTCTTGGTCCAAGCATTGTATACGTAGTTTATTGGAATGGATACATACCTTTTTGAATCCTGTTGACGGCCTCACTGGCGGACCTTTAATGTTGGGGGGGTTTTCCGCACCCAGCTCATCATCTTCGTGTTCACTAGTTCGGCGTCTCTTGGAATCCTTAGTCTGGTAGGCCGGTCCGCCTCGCGAGGGAGGAGGCCTTGAATAGTTGTTATTGTCACTCGTCTCTGCTCCCAAAGTCCGTTTGGCGCCCGCCTTGGCGGCATTTGATAGCATGGAGTTGAGTGCCCTGCTAGAATCGTCCCGCATGCCAGCTAGCCGTGAGGGTGGACGAGCAGGCTGGCCCTCAGCTTTAGAGGATGCCGACTTTTGTTGACCCAAGGTTGTATCGGGTGGACCGTTTGGCTGCGATCGTGGGGCTGGGGGCGGCGCTCTTGTCTGCTTAGCCTTTTCGATAGCGGCCTGTCGTTGAACCGACTTCTTCTCTTCGTCCTGTTGCCTTTGTCGCTCCAGTTCGAGGCGCCGCTGTTGATCCTGTTTTCGTTGCTCTTCTTGTGCTGCAATTCTCTTCCTCTCCATTTCAGCCTTCGCATCGCGTCGTCTTTGGGATTCTTTTTCATCTTGTTCTCTTTTTCTAGCGGCTAATTCCGCGGCTTTGGATCTGCCGGCAGAGGCAGGTGCTTTGAATGTTTGTGTCGCAGATTTGGCTTGGTAAGATGATTTGCTGGTCTTAGACGACGCGGTTGAGTGAGTAGAATTCAAGGTATCATGAGACGCGGTAGAAACTCGGCTTCCAGCAGGAGCATATTGTGAGTGTTGTGAGCCGGTATTGACCCTAATAACGGTTGGAGGGGCTTTCGTCTTTGCAGTCAAATCTTTAGTTGGTTTCACTGGCCGCTTGTTATCTTTGCCACGCGCTGCTTGGCTGGAAAGGGTAGGTTTAGTAGAGGACGGCGGCGGGGGCATGGGAAGTTGAGCGTCAGACATGTCTGTATCTCGATCGGCCTGTCTCCATTCTGGTTCCTCTCCCGCTCTCATCTTGCGAGGGCTGGATTGGCTTCGCTTTGCTGGGTTAGGAGTTGCCTTGATCGCCACGCGCTCGTCTTGTTTCCTGGAAGCAATTTCCTTTTCCATGGTAGCAACCTTCTCTTGCTCTTGGGTAAATGCTCGAGCCTTTTCACGCTCCTTTTCACGTGCCTTGTCAAGCTTATCCATCTGCTCTTCCATGCGCTTAACTTCGTTATCGCGACGTTTTTGTTCCTTCTCGCGTTCTGTAGAAGCCCTTGTGCGGCGCGCAATCGGTTTTGTTGGGCTCGCAGGGTCAGTCGGTTGAGATTCGAAGTCCTGGGGCCTCATGAAAAGCGACTCGGAAGATTGCCCAGCATGGAGGGCCAAGCGGGTAACAGAAGGCGATGTCAAGGACCTTCCTTCCGCATTGCTAGCAAGAAGGCCGCGAGAGCCCTTCAAAATAGACGAAAGCTTATTCTTGACCTGCTTTAAAGGACTATCTCGGAAGTTTCGCGGGAGTGATTTGGAGGGTGTCTCGGCCATATCATCGTGTGATGCTACTAAGCTGGAAGTCGAAATCGCCTTGGAAAGAGGCACGGTTTCTCTCATAAAGGCGGCCGAAGCAGTAGGCGCATTTGAGACAGACATTGTCTTTGAATGATGAAAAAACCCGTGTGGTGTTGGTTCATTAGCTTGGGGCGAGTCGTCATCAGCCTTGTCAAGGCCTTCCATAATGTCAGCCGTATGACTTTTGGTCAACAGCGGCCTTATGTCCGTATTGTCCTTGACCGCGGTCGGCGGCCCGATCCAATCATCATCGTCATCTTCGGGGGAAGCTCGTGGCGTCGTGGAGATTGGCTCTTTCTCAGGAGATGTCTGCTTTAGGCTTACAGCGGATTGCATCTGTGCAGCGTTTTGCTGTGCTGCCGACGCATTTGGTGTCTGCTTAGTTTGTCCAAAGCTGCCTTGAGGTTTACCTAACATGCTGATTTGATCTTGTAATCTCTGCGTATATGTCTTTGTGTGATTCATGCCTGAATTTCCTACTTCAGTAGCATCGGGGAGAGGCGGAAGGTCTTTTCCTTCCACCTCCATGCCGCCAGGATTTTCCTCTTCATCCAAATCGCGCTTGGCGAGATTTCCGAGGCTTTTGCCGCCAGTTTGTCTTTGGTAGTAGCTTGTTCTGCTATTATTGCCAGTATCGAAATGACTGTTCCGAGATTGTCTCGCTCCCAAACTCTTGCCCGAGTTAAGCGGCTCTCTAGCTGGTAAAGAAGCAAAATTTAAGCTACTCTTTCGAACAACAGGCCTGATTGGGCTTGATCCTTCAGATGCGGAATGGTCATCCTCCGATGTTTCATCAGACTGCTTAGGGGGCATGGGCAGCTTTCTGGGAGACGTAATAGGTGCCTCAGAATACGGATCATCCACATCTGACTCCTTGGATGATGACTCTGGCTCGTCTTGAGTAGCCTTGGATGGCACATTTGGCAGAGCGCGCGCTGAGAGATCCTCTCTTGTCGCTTGGAAAGACTTTGTAGGTAATATTGAAACTGGCTTTCGAGCTGGGCTTCGTCTTATTGAAGATCCACCGGGTGGCAATACAATATCGCTATAGGGGCTTGCAATGTCTTCGGGTTCGTCGAGCTCCTCGGGTTCGGCCTCATCACTTGGATCCGTGGCAGCAAAGTCCTGGCTCCCATAATAACCAGAATCCTGCATTCCTCGGGTAGGGGGTGGTCGTTGGGGAGAGAATACATGTCGTTGTGGAGAGGGGGCTTTCGATATCGGTACCGTCTTCGACGCGACTTGATGAAGTTGGGGAGCAGGATGGATCCGGCTGATTTGAGCCGGGTTTTGATTTTTCGGGATGCCTGGTGACGCCGCTGCAAATACGTCGGATAGAGGCTAATCGCTATGCATTAGAACAAGATACACAAAGAAATAAAAGAGACGTTCAAGCAAACCCACCACTCGGGACTCTGTCGCATTAGCCTTTCGAGCCGTATGGGGGGTTTTGCCCCTAAGCTTTCCTGGAGTTTTGAACGCTTCTGTGATATTACTAGACAAGGGTATCAGCATGGGCCATCACAATGGCGGGTGGTGAATAGGGAACGGTGCGACATACACTTCGTTCTCGTTCAAAATTGCGGCCATGTGCTCATTAAGCCACTCAATCTCATTGTGAGCAGAGTAGGAGAATTCCTCTACTTCGGATTGCACAATCTCCAGCGCAGACGCCCGTTCTTCGCCGATCCAGGCCGCAGACCCGACCTGGAGACGCGGGCCTCGCATTGCAGTCATGGTGTCGCGCCGAGAACAACAGCTGCAATGTTGTATTTGCAGTGGCGCCGGCTGCTGAGAGTCGTCTCTGAAAGTTGTTAAAACATCGGTGACTTCTAGGGCTCGGCGTGAGAATCGCTGTTGGTGATGCTCGGTAGGGCAATGTTGATGACAGTGTTGAAAGTCCAAAGTAAATAAGCCGGGTTATTCACCCATTCCAAGGTCGCAATGTTTTGATGAGTTCCCAATTGGGTTAGTGTCTCAGCTTTAGCTCCGAGCTTCTTCTCGCGTCTCAAAATGCGGCCGCACGTGATAACGTCATTCGTCACGTGGAGATACGGGCTTATCAGAAACCAAACACGGGGGGGTTATGTTTACTTTGGGCGCGTCCCTTGCCAAGGTGGGACTTTGTGACAGACAATTGTGCATAAGGCGCAAGATTCTTCGGTCCAATATCTGCGTCGCGGGTACGCTGGATCTGCCACAATGAGGGTGATAGAAGTCATTATCGACGTAAGTGTCGCATCTCCTTGTCAATCTTCTTGGCGCCCTCTGCTCACCTCTTCGACAGGGCTTCAAGTCGTATGCCGTGCGAACAGTGATATCGGGATGGTAAGATTCGACCCCACGGTGGGAGCTTTCATCAATACTGATTATACCACTCTAGGGACGAGAGCTTCAATTCCATCACCGGCCTGAACGGCAGCGGAAAGTCCAATATCCTCGACTCAATATGTTTCGTTCTCGGAATCACGAATATGTCCACGGTGCGGGCGCAAAACCTCCAAGTACGCTTGCCTATATTGTTTACAGCATGCACGACACAATGTTAATCTCGAGCGCAGGATCTTATATATAAAAGAGGTCAAGCGGGTGTCACCAAAGCTAGCGTTACGATCGTCTTCGACAACAGAGATAAGAAGAAGTCGCCCATCGGATTCGAAGAGTATGCTACCATCAGCGTAACCCGCCAGATCGTACTTGGCGGCACGTCCAAATATTTGATCAACGGTCATCGTGCACAGCAGCAGACGGTCCAGAACCTCTTCCAGTCTGTCCAGTTGAACATCAACAACCCAAACTTCCTTATCATGCAAGGCCGTATCACCAAAGTCCTCAACATGAAGCCTGTCGAAATTTTAGCGATGATTGAAGAGGCCGCCGGTACGAGAATGTTTGAGGACAGGCGAGACAAGGCTTTGAAGACAATGGCCAAGAAAGAAACGAAGCTCCAAGAGCTCAGCGAGCTTCTGAGGGACGAGATCGAGCCCAAGCTAGAGAAGCTTCGAGGAGAGAAGAGAGCATTCTTGGATTTCCAACAAACTCAGAACGACCTAGAGCGACTCTCTCGCGTTGTTGTAGCATACGACTATACAAAATGCCAAGAAAAGCTGAAGCAGTCTGCAGCCGATCTTGAAGCTAAGAAGCTGCGCCATAAAAGCCTGGAAGACTCTGCTGTTCGTCTTCGTAATGAGATATCACATCTGGAAGAAGATGTCAAGAGGATAAAGTCCCAGCGTGATAAGGAGCTGAAAAAGGGTGGCAAAGCACAAGGTCTCGAAGATAAGGTAAAGAAATACTCGAACGAGTTGGTCCGACTCACAACGGTTATGGACCTCAAAAAGGCGAGCTTGGCGGAGGAAACGGAGAAGAAAGCAGCCGTTATGAGAACGGTATCAGAATTGGAGGCATCTCTGCAGGATAAGACAGCTACGTTCGACAATGTCAAAGCGAAATATGAGGCAGCAAAGGATGGTTTAGCAAAGCAAGTCAAGGAAGTTGAATCCAAAGAGGAACTTTTACAGACCCTACAAACTGGAGTGGCTTCCAGAGAGGGACAAGAAAACGGATATCAAGGCCAACTTCAAGAGGCAAAGAATCGCGCTACTACTGCAGCAACAACGCAGGAGCAGGCAAAGATCAAGATTGCCCATTTGCAAAGCCGAGTCAGAGAGGAAGAACCTCGAGCCCGAAAGGCCAAGGAGCAAAATGCACAACTGCTTCGCGACTTAGACGGTTTGAAGCTACAGGGTCAGAAGCTGGAGAAAGAGTTGAACAAACTCGGCCTTGAGCCTGGCCAGGAAGAGGCGATGTACAAGGAAGAGTCAAGTTTGCAGCAAACTGTCCGAAACCTGCGGCAAGACTGCGATGGCCTGAAGCGGAAAGTTGCTAACATTGATTTCAACTATGCTGATCCTGTTCCCAACTTTGACAGGTCAAAGGTCAAAGGCCTCGTTGCTCAGCTGTTCACAATTGATCAAGATAAACTAAGCGCCGGAACAGCTTTGGAAATATGTGCTGGTGGACGATTATACAACGTTGTAGTTGATTCTGAAGTGACGGGCACGCAGCTGCTTCAGAAAGGCAGACTGAGGAAGCGAGTAACAATCATTCCTCTTAACAAAATCTCCGCTTTTAGAGCATCAGCACAAAGCATCGCGACTGCACAGAATCTCGCTCCCGGAAAAGTCGATCTCGCTCTTACGCTGGTTGGCTACGATGAGGAGGTGGCCTCTGCAATGGAATACGTTTTTGGCAACACTCTGATCTGCGCAGATGCCGAAACAGCAAAAAAGGTCACCTTCCATCCTAACGTGAGAATGCGAAGTATTACCCTCGAAGGAGACTCCTACGATCCCTCGGGAACTCTTTCCGGTGGCAGCTCTCCAAACTCCAGCGGCGTTTTGGTGACTTTACAGAAGCTCAATACTCTGACTCGGCAGCTGAATGAGGCTGAAAGATCATTAAAGGACGTCCAGATCAAGATTGCGAGGGAGAAATCCAAGCTAGATCAAGCCCGACATATCCAACAGACTTTGGACCTGAAGAAGCATGAGATCAAGTTGGCAGAGGATCAGATTGGCGGAAACTCATCTTCTTCAATCATTCAAGAAATTGAAAACTGGAAAGCTACCATTGCTGAACTGCAAGAGAGCATATCGGATGCCAGAACCCGTCAGGCCGAGGCCAGCGCGGATATCAAGCGCATTGAGAAGGACATGAAAGATTTCGACAATAACAAGGATGGCAAACTAGTCGAACTGCAAAAATCTCTAGATAAATTAAGGGGAAGTCTCGACAAGAATTCAGCAGCCGTCAAAACCTTGCAAAAAGAACTGCAAGGTGCTCAACTGGACCTGGAGCAAGTGGGAGGTGATCTATCTGCTGCAAGGGAGCAGCTTCAAGAGGTAGAGGTAGCTATCAAGGCTCAGCAGCAAGATATTGAAGAGCTATCAAAACAGCAGGCCAAGGTGGCCGAGACACATGACACCGCACAGGCCGAGCTTGAGGACGAAAGAGCGAAGCTACACCAATTCGACGATGAGCTTCGAGCCTTGGAGGAGGCCACGCGCTCAAAGAAGGCTCGCATTACGGAAGAAGGGCTAGAGATGCAGAAACTTGGTCACCAGATAGAGAAATTCCACAAAGAGCAACAATCTGCGGGAGAGAATGTTGCTCGGCTCGAGGCCGAATACGAATGGATTCAGGATGAGAAGGACCATTTCGGCCGCAGCGGGACGCCCTACGATTTCCAGCAGCACAATATAGCGGAGTGCAAGTCAACGCTACGGAACCTTACAGAGAGATTCCAAGGAATGAAGAAGAAGATCAACCCCAAGGTGATGAACATGATTGACAGCGTTGAGAAGAAGGAAATCTCACTCAAACAAATGATAAAGACTGTCATTCGAGACAAGAGGAAGATTGAAGAGACCATTGTCAGTTTGGACGAGTATAAGAAGAAGGCGCTACAAGAGACTTGGGAAAAGGTCAATGGCGACTTTGGCCAGATCTTCTCTGATCTTCTCCCTGGAGGTAGTTTCGCAAAGCTGGATCCTCCAGAGGGTAAGACGATCAGCGACGGTCTCGAAGTGAAGGTTTGCTTGGGCAAGGTGTGGAAGCAAAGTCTAACAGAACTGAGCGGTGGTCAGAGGTAAGCATCTTTCTTTTCTTTCTGTTTCAAATTTTTTTTTTTTTTAGATCTCGTATAGCACGCATAGCTTACACGAGAGGCACAGGTCACTTGTCGCACTCTCACTCATCATGGCTCTATTACAATTCAAGCCCGCGCCAATGTACATCCTTGACGAGGTTGACGCCGCCCTCGATCTTTCTCACACACAAAACATTGGACGTCTCATCAAGACGCGCTTCAAGGGCTCTCAATTCATTGTTGTGAGTCTAAAGGACGGCATGTTCCAGAACGCCAACCGCATCTTCCGTACACGTTTCAGTGAAGGAACGAGTATGGTTCAGGCACTCACGCCAGCGGATTTGAAATAACTGGAGCAAGAGGAAATACTTTTTCTTTTTATCTTTTCTTTTTTTTCCCCCAAAACTGTTGGGACCAATGTGATATATGAAATGACGAGAGGCGCATGGATGGGTTTTGATGAGCTGGTAGGATATGATCGAATATGATCTAACACGAATTGGGTAAAAAAAGGAGAGGTTATGATGAGCCTTTTTTAGCCTTTTATAATTCCACTTTTTGTCTACAGAGGAACAGACTTGGTTGATACTGTATGTACACATGTCAAACTAGTACCTTTTTTTTTTTTTTTTTCTTCTCTTTCCATTTCATTTTTTTATTTTACGAGCGGCTCCATATTCTTCACTCGCCAGTCAAGTTTATTGCTCAAACTCCATTCCCCCCCTTCTCTCTTTGAAATCCATCCTTGCCACCGCAAAAACTACTCTTATCACTACTTACAAAGCCCAGTGCTGGCCCCGTTCCAGAACCTTAATCTCCATACCCACCTCTAGTGACAACTCCATGTCCTCTGGCTTGTCTGTACTTGAAAATATGGGACACAGCTGCATCCCGAAGCAACCCTTTCCGGGAGCGCCTCCGTCAATTGCGCGGTACTTCCTGAGCGAATTATCGGGTTCCACCTTGTGTCGAATCCCAGTGGCTGGATCGACATTTGGCAATTTGCACCTGTATGGAGTCATGAATTGTTTAGCACGCAATACGGAGGACGGTATTGAAATGTATATATGTTTGCGTAGGTATGTGAGAAACTCTTTTGGCAAGGAGAATTCTCCACCTTGAGGATTTGGGCGTAAATCATTGGGGTGATTAAAGAGGCGCGGGCGTTTGTGAAGTCAGGGCGGGAAAAAAAAAACAGGGAAAAGGTAAGGGTAAGAATAAAAGCTTAAGCTCCTCCCCCCCTGAGAATGGCATCGAAAATAGAAACAGGCAAAAAGGATGAAATTCAAATCACTCACCGAACTGCGCGGCCTGAGACGTCGAATTGACTCTTCGATCCCGGAGCCGTGGCGCTTTGGGAAGGCTGTGAGAACTCAATGCGTCGCCAGTCGTCCTCGTCGTACTCTTTGAGACCAGAAACTAGTCACATCAAGTTAGTTGAAAGTTGTACGGCTAAAACGTGGGGGTCGATAGGTCGATATATACGGGGGGTGGTTTTTTTTTTTTTTTTGAAACACATAGTCTGAAATATACAACCAATGCCTATACATACCAATAATGTTGGGGCGAAAACGGCGCGCGTCCAGGAACTTGAGCCCGTCGTCTTTCTGCACCTTGGACTCCAAAGCGCGGACACTCGTCAGGCTAAGGACATTCAGTGGATACTGCAGGAGGTCATCAGTTCTGCCCAGAGCCCACATGGGAAAAAAAAAGGGAAGGGGGAATTGTAAACCAATCAAAACGTACCACATCCTGGAAATCGGCCGTGGGCTGGTACCCAAGGTCCTCTTTGCGAGGCGCGTTTCTGAAGACTTCCCTCCGTTGAGCTGGGTCAATCATGAAGATGGTCGTTGGCACGTTGACTCCCAGATAGCGAGCCAGCTCAGGGGGCACCTCATTTCTCAGATTCAGTGCATGGACGGTGCCCTCGAAGAACCGCGTATCCTCATACTGGTAGCCTCTGGCTTTAATCTCGCCGGGGGGCGGGAAATCAATGGATAGCATAAACTCTTTTTCTGGAATGCCGCTGAAGCCGCGGCTCAGTTTGGCAGATATCCACTGGATCGTGCCCCTCAAGCCAGCATCCTTCCAAGGAAATCTAATAACGATGAATCGGCCGCCTACTCTGCCAAGTTGGCGGCTAGTCTTGCTTGCATCTGGGAGCCATAGATCGACTTGAACATTTGCTAGCAGTGGAACTTGCCGTAGTGTGAGGATTTCCCATTGCGGCTTCTTCGGCTGCTCTGCTTCTTCTCCTGATGTCACGGCGCGGCTCGCCTTTTGCCTTGCAAAGGTAAAAAGGCGATCAAACTCAAACCCCTTGGCCAAGATTTTGCTGTTCGTCACCTCTATGCCCTGGCATGACTTGACAGGGTAGATCAATAAGCTTTGTATCTTGCCAGCCTTGTCCGGTTGGTAGTTGTGCTCGGGCGACGTCTGGTTCCTGAGGTTGCTCTCAGATGCTGGTATGCCGACTTTGCTGTGCGTTTGTTGTAGAGCGTCCCCGAGCTCCACTGGTATCGGCGGGAACAGTATAAATACAGGAATCGAAAAAACAACCACGGTTGTGAGGAGGAGGGCAATGGCGGTCGAGTCAAACAAGGCAATAATCTCGGAGGCCGACGGCATTGCGGCAACCAACAACTGTCAAGGACCAGCCTTGAGTGCGAGGGAATGGACTGGAATTCGTAACAACAGCACAATCCCCTGTGATATAGTGTAAAGTGCTTTAGACGCCAAAGCCGCGCCTATTTTGACGTTACAAAATGTGATGATCGGATTGGGTGGCCAGAGTACGGCAGGTTTGACAGTTGGCCATGATGAGGCTCCATTGCGAATCTATAACTCGCACGCAGTAGCATTAGTGGATTGCTTATTACGTGAGCAGGCCGTGCTACTGCTAGTACCCAACAGCATACCTTCCTATGTTTGAGAATATGTGTCGAGATCAGATCAAACGAAACCCCGCCAGCCCCTAATGCTACTCGTACTGCCTGTACGGAGGCTTCGTAGCTGGGGTGAACTGTGTCGTAAACTGCTGATGGGGCATGGGGTACATACTTACTCTTACAGCAGGCCAGCAGACTGCTTCCACAGAGGCTATACTGATTGCATACCAGTATACAGTGCGAAATGCCTCAAGGCGTGCGCCTTCTCCAGGGTAAGCCCGTCAGTCGGGCTGTATGTCTCTGTTTCATCACACGCTGGGAAAGCTGACAGCTTGAGGTGGGCAGGGGCCAGAAACGTGTCAGGAAACCCTCGCAGATATTCTGGCCTGGCTTTGCAACTGAAATCTTTCCGAGATACGTAAAAACATTCGATTTGGTTGGCTGCGGCGCCCAGGGCTGGAGTCTGAAGCGGCAGCCTTGCATGTGACGGGAGTAGGATCCCTGCCAGGAGAAATTTCTTACACTTGGTGCATTACTCGTGGATCCTCAAGGCTGTTTATGGCGAACATCCAGCCGCAGGTGCATGGCTCGAGTGGCACCGGAAGCTGAAGCACAAGAGTGGGGTGGAAAGGGGTTTTGAGGGGTCAAGACCATCTTGTAAAGACTGGGAGAAATGAGCGTTGCTCGTACGAGCAAAGTGACCCATCATAGTATAACGAGCAAGCCGTACAAGTAGGTATTTCTCTTGAAGACACTGTATGCCCTGAGTTAGTATTTCCCAAGAGTAAGTGTACGTCGTGACCTATTCAGAGCAACAAGCCCAATTAAAACTCAAGTTGAAATTGAGGGCTTGAGACATTATTAGCAAGTAGTACATCGTTGTACTTCCCTGAGGCATTTGTATAGCACGAGTGCGTACTGTAAGAATACGGTAGACTCCACTGTACTACATGATATGCAGCCCTGCTGAGATGAACCACCAACCCCCTTTGGGCTTCATATCGAATCCAATAAGAAACCGCCAATTGCCACTACTACTACTATCTACTGTACATCGTCAGTTCAAGGGCAAGCACGTGCTATGGACAAGAATTCAATACCAACCGTATTAGCTCATTGCTTGGGGTGCTAATAGAGGAAACTAGTCCGCTGCTAGCAGGGCGCCGTTGAAGCTTTTCTTCGTCTTCGGAGAATAGCGCGAGCGTAGCGCCTTATGGACCTTATGGAGAACCGGGGGACATGAGGCCGGCATTGGCCTTGACATCAACGTGTCCTGAAGGGCCAATCTGAATATTCATCGTAAACTGTGCCGCAAACGTCACTAGCGGCCAATTTGTTGCCATGATACTTGTGACTGAAGGTGAACCTTGACTACCCGATGATGTAGTGCAGCCCCCCTTGGCATTGTGACATATGACCCGGGCATCTTGTTGCTCATGATTGGTTCCGTCACCACCAGCCTAGCCACCGTCTTCTCAAATTCCGCACTGGTTCCAGGCACTAACGGATATTTGGTCATCTATACGTCCAAAGTACCTACAATCAGGCTGGCCAGCGGATAGTGTTGATTAAAAGTGGGCGAGCCTCGGTGCCTTTGAACTCGCATGCGCCAGATTCCTGGCTTACAGCAGCAGCAGGAGAAATTAGACGCCGTCGAGCGAAGGCACGGGCCAGAGCAAGGACAAGACGCTCAAATATGGGAATGGTCGAGTGCGAGAAGGCTTGCGACACGCATGATTCTCATTTCTGCTAGAAGAGCACTAGCTAGTCGCGGTAATGAAGCAAATAACGCTTTCCACAGACAAAATGAGAGCTGAAGAAAATGGCTTGCTGAGCTTGTTAATCCCGTACGTGCGAGTAAAAGGGGGGCTAAGATGGCTTTTCCTTAGCCTGTGCACGACTCGAGTAGATAACGCAGAAGAGACAGCAAAGGGAAAAGCAACTGAACGAATGAGCCCAGGCCTGAAATTTCCCGCAATGGCACTTCATATGAAGGTTCCCATGTATCGTTGTAGCCTGGTATTAGTGGACTGTTGAACTCTGTAGTGTTAGGCTTGGCTGGAGGTACATAGTAGCTGGATTGGATGCAGTACCTATATCATTTTCGCTGGGAAATCTGGTGATCTAAAATGGCGCAAACATCGATGTAGCCGTCTGCATTGTTATTCTGGTGCAAAGAATATAGTTTTGCTCACGCAGAAAAGAATCCGCACGTAACTAGATCAGCCTGCTGGCAAAGAAGCATATCTGCAAAAGGCACGAGGCCGTATGCCCCAATCGAAACCTTAAAGGCCGGCAGTTGGGATCAGATTCGTAGCCGTCATTCCCATTTTCCAGTGACATGCTTGTCCTTGGCCAACTCTTGGTACGCTGTGCTTTGAACTATGTGTCGCGGAACTCTAGCTGTAAGGAACGAACTGTGGTTGGTCCTTTCGTACTCAGTACCTTGGCTTCTGCAAGGCTAGCCATCCTTCAACAAGGACAATTTGCCCATGTGCGCGCTTATCAGCCCGACCGGAGTAGACAATTGGCGTGTATACCCATCATGCTTGTACCGTAAAATGTTTTGCAATGCAAAGGGTTGGGTTCCTCGCCTTACCGCGATGAACTTTGAATGGTACGAGGATTTTAGAGTTGCTATTAGTATTCCACAACGACTTGAACCGAGACGCCACCGTCAGCGAACGTCCAGTCAACGTGCTTTTTTACCTCCCCTTTTCTTCTTCTTTTCTTTTTTTTTCGCTCCAAGTCTCGGCCCATGGCTGGTGGTTCCAGCTGATGTAACCTCGCTGGAGATTGAAAAGCTTCAAATGACAAACTAGGGGCGAAATAGGTCGTGGTGTCCCTTTGGTTGAGCCAGCTGCGGCATCCTTGTTCCCTTGTTCCCTGACATTGCTGCACGCTGATCCAAACTGCGTAAGTGGGCTTCTAGCTGCTCTGAAGAGGTAGTATGCTGGAGGATCCTTTCCCGGAAATCAAAGCCCGCAGAGGTGGCGCCGAGCTAGTACACACCCGTCGAAGCTCCTCTTGGAGACCCATCCGCTCATCACAGTTCGCGTTGTTCTGAACGCCCTGGATGCACTCAGTCTTCCCTTCTAGAACCCTGGCAGCCGGTCTGGAGGTTTTTAAAGTCTAATACCACTAGCCTCCGGACTACTGCTAGCAACTGGGAGTACTGTAGCCCGCCACTCCACAACCAGGCTTTGGACTTGATATTCATTCAAGTGACCTGCGGCAACACAGGCAATACGCATGTATGTACGTATAGCAGCTTTAATTGTTGTTGCTGGAGTTGGCGCTGCTGGAGTTCTTGAGGAATCGGAATTGCGAACCATGGCCCTCAGATGCCTGTGAAAATAATCCTGTCCTTTTCAAGCTGTGAGAATGCCAAACCGTCCGGGACTGACCCCGCTGGTACCGTATGATTGCTATGGCGGAGCAGCAGTTGGTATTCGAAATGAGGAATTGGTGTACCGTAAATGCTCAATGCAGGGTACGGGCTGTGGCCAATACTAATTTGGTTGTGAGGCATTATTTAGCAGAAGATGCAAATTTGCCAATTGCAGGCTTTGTATATTAAGAGACATGGACTGGTTCCGTTTACCATGAAGCGCTGGTAAATTTGATTGAGTCCTGTACGGAGCTGTCTAGACATGCGGTTAGCTCTGCGAGAAAGTCGGAATACTGTACCTAGCCAAGGGACCAGGGCCATTGGCCAAGACAGATGATAGCCCGACATGGCAATCGGCGCATGAATTACCTACTGTACTTGTGTGTAAGGGCCGAGAGCCGCTCTCACATCTGGGACCTCGCAGGTGATTTGAATGCCTCTGTGCGGCAGGCTGGATGGCATGAATGCCATTGGGCGCTTTTGGTACTGTTCGATTCGAATGTTGCCTCCTACAAGAAGTGACAGAACGCTCCTTCCATCTGGGATAACCAGATGCATACGGAGTATTGAAATAAGAGTGAATCCCGGATGGAGAATTATGCCAGGGCCTGGCTCTTGGCCCGCGCCAAGCCAAAACCGCCGTACCCATGCTTCTTCCGTGCCGCTCCCGCGCTGCCGACGTATCGCGGCTCGAGAGCAAATGCTACCGTCACCTACAAACGTCTGCTGGTGCTGTATGTGGACAGAAGCACAGCGGCCCTGCTGGCCTGTGCCCGACGGCTGCGGCTGTAGGTACAGGTGAAGAGGTGGCATTGGACACCTCGTAATTGGAGCTGTGTCGGCGAAAAAGGATTGGCGAATTGGGGGTCACTGCGGATCAGGTCGACTCCCCATCCTTGCACCTGGCCCGGGGAAAGGCCCCAACCAAGCGCGCAGCATCCAGCCCACTCGCACCGCGCAGCTCAATAGGTTGAAGGCGCACGCCTAGCTGCATCACGGACCTGGCGATTCATGCTTCTTGCTGCAAGCCCATCTGTGCGCGGCTTCTTCTGGGACGTGGATGGTCTGTGCACCGCTGCGTTGTGGTGTGCTGCAAATTGCGTGGCGCTGGACCCTGTAGCCAGCCAGGATCCATCTGCTGCTCTCTTGCTCACCGTGGAAGGCAAATGTCAATCTTGGGATGCTACTGTAGGCTTGTGACTGAGGGATGCATGGACTGGACGGACTGGACGGACTGGATGGCTGTGTGACGGCCGTAGTTTTGCGTTCGTTGGTTGACAATGGTGGACATGCAGCTTTGTATTGGACAAACAATCACAGAAAGGAGTTGCCCCCGTAAGCCGCACGTATTACATAAGCCGTGACAGCGAAGGCAGGAGGAAGGAGCAGCTCAAGTGACTGATCGAGGTAAGGAAGGAGCGCCTAAGGCGAGGTAAGGTACGAAATACCACCCAGTTGGCCAGGTGCTGTACAATGTACTGTAGGGCCAGCCAGGCAGCTGCAGTTAGTGCCGAGCCCATGCCATGTCGAGCCACGAAACGCGGAATCTTCAAGCTCTCAATCCGCGCTGCACGTCGATGCTGGAGCTAGGTAGGAAGTAGCGCCTGTGCCTTATTAGGGCCAGCCGCTAGCAGCTCAACCCAGCAGTCGACGTTGTACCTGGCGCTGGTACAGGTGCAGGTGCAGGTGCGGCGGTGGCAGCGTCTGCTACTGTCAATAACTTGCTGCTAACTGCGAATCGCCAGGCCGCCGTTTTCAACGCCATCATGGCTTCGTTTTCACCACATCCACGGCGCCCACGGCGCCCACGGCCAGCCAGTTGCTGGACCGCGCCAGGAGAGACTTTCGCACCGTACGGAGCACACTTGGTCGGGCCGGAGGCTACAACCCCACGCTACCAGACCGGTCCAAGCCCCGACAGCTACTCCGAGAGTGGCTGGACGGTGACAAGACGCGGGTCGCCGTGCAAAGCTTTGCAGCTAGCTGTGAAGCTACCTGGCCGAATGGATCGCGGATCGCCCACTGGCTTCGCCCACGGTACGCTACGGCGCTGTTGGTACGGTGCAAGATATGCTATCGCCGACTTGTTTGGCAAGGGCCGACGACAGGACGAGCATCAGTGGAAGCAGCAGCGGAGGGCATCCATTCTATTCACCAGCACTTGTGCCGGCAGGCTGCGGCCTAGAGACTAACTCGTTGAAAGGACAGAGAATCGAAAACGAGGCATTCGAATCCTCAGCCAGTGGCAGCATGTACAAGGAGGGCCGTGTGGACGGCTGAGGATCGCTGAGCAGGCCGCCGTGTATCTATCTGCCTTCACCCCCCAGCCAAACCAATCCTGGGTCCACGAGCCTCTCCACCACCCCAAATATGATATGTGCAGGCTGCGACGTACCGACCACCTCAGACGTTGCTGAGGATTTCCGGTACCGTACCGTCTGCTTTTGACATGACTCTGTGCCGGCCTCGATTCTGATTCATGACCTCTTGGCTTCTACTAACGACACTGCACCCGCAACACCATAAAAGGCCGGAGGCGCACAGTACAGACCGGTGCTCCCAGGACGTTCGCGCTCGCCTTTGAGGATCAGAAGGGGAGCCTCCATCTAGTACACACCCGTCGTAGTGATGGACTGGCAGAGCTAGGAGGCCGGAGGTTGGCGTGGGGTGCTCCAAGCCCGCTGTGCATCAACCCTGGCTTTGCTCCCCGTCTTTGCTAGGCTGGTCGCCGCGACCCGGGCTACTCAGGCCTTGTGGATGCTTTTTTTAGAGGCTCGATTCTGGTTCTACAAGCATTAATACGTGCGGTCTACAGCATGAGGGGGGCAGGGAGGAGCTTTGAAGCCTTGGCTTTGCTCGCTGGGCCTGGCTTGATGCCTGCTGCCCACCCCCCAAAAGGTTATTTGTTGTCTACAAAGTGGCACCACTAGCATCATCGAGTCCGTTTCCCTGGCCCTGATGACTTACCGGCTTGTTTTGGAACGTTGTACCAGAGAATGGGAGAGCAGATGCGTGGTATCGAGCGCAATGCTTGCCTGCTCTATCTCCAAAGTACCGCCGTGGCATGCTCATTACCTAAAGAGGAACAAACTCCCGGTCTCTTACAAAAGGCTCACTCACAAGTTGACCCGAATACCTTATTCTAAGAGCAAGATAGGTATCTGCTGTATATGCTCCGAAGCTAACGCCTGGAAGAAGGAAAAGAAAAAAAAAAAAAAAAGATTCTCCAGGCCTGGGTCTAGACTACCGCGGCGGCGCGAGTAGCTTATGTATGCTTCTTTGTCACTTCCAGATCCAGCCCGCCACCAGCAAATCGAGCAACCTCCAGCGGCACCACCACAAGGCAGACGTCTTTCAATCATTCATGTGTTGAAGAAGCCCTGGACTTGTTCACTCTGCTCTGCTCTGCAAGCAGGCTTGTTCACGGCTGGATCGCCTTGACGGAGGGTGCTGTGCTTGTTGATAGATTCGCATCCTAGCTGGAGCCATATACGCCTGGCAGGACCCATGTGTATTGCCGCCCAGGGGGGGCCTCTAACCGTCTTTCTCTTCTGCCCCGCGCCTTTCCCTCCGTTGCTAGAGCTTCATCACACTCCTTGCTCAGTTCCCAATTTTCACTACCCTGGCGGGATACTCCATCGACGACGGAGTGCCCTGTGGGAATGCGCTGGGCCAGTTCCCACCAGCCGACTCCGCTGTGGACCAGGCACTTGAGTCCCTTTCGGAAGCCAGAAGCTCAAATAGTATCGACCGAGCATTGATGCAGGTGATTAGTTTGATTGATCCTCTCTCAAAGATCTAATCTTGTCGAATTCAAATTCTCCGGCTTCAATCCTATCGCGAGCCCTAAGGGTCGTCAGATCCTCTTGTCACTGAGGGGCCGGGGAGAAAAAGGGGCAATCTGCTTTGCAGACGCCGTACTTACCACGACGAGATCGGCCGAAGCACCTCCATAAGTTTGTCCATGTGAACGCCTCCATGACCAAAGAGCTTCGATACGGCTGCTGCTTCCGGAGTCTTGTCGCCAGACGCGACTTCTCTCGTCCATAAATCGTCCCTCCTCTTCCCACTGCCCAGGGGCTGCCGGGCTGCAGCTGCTTTCGCAGTCCTTGCCGTCTCCGTGCTCAAGCACATGATACGTCCTCATTGTGCAGCCATCCATCATCTGCTCCCAAGAAGCAGCTGCGCGTTCATATTGGACCGGAACCGGCTCCCCGCAGCGTGGGCCATACATACCAGGTCGTCTCTGCTGCGCCAGCGCGGCCTTTGCTGCTCTCCAGCTGCTGCTTCCTGCATACGCCGCCTGTCTGCTGCAGCCAACACGGACCGATCTAGCCAGACGCAGTGACAAACCGATATTCCGGGGCTGACAAGCTGTGCATAATACATGTATGACTGCTACTGTATGCCCACGGACTCCTCACTACTACTACATCCAGCACTCACTGCCCGAAGAGCCACGACTTCGGCATCTGTCTCCGCATCCCTCCTGGAAAAAGGGCACAGAATCGTGACCAACCGGCCTCGAAGGGCTGGCCCTACTCCAACTTGTCACCACCACTGCTATATCTCTCCTGGTCTTTACTCTTACTAGTAAGCACGGCATCGACTTGTTTAGAAGTCGGAGCTGCGCAGAGGCGCCTTCTCGTCGTTCGTTTTGTCTTGTTGTCTAATTGACCAACTACCCCCTTTGCGCGGCTTTCTTCAACTTCTTGGATCGATATTACCTACCGTACCTCGTCATCTTCGGGCCTCAATCTTTGTCTTTAGAGCTTACATCAACGACTTTTCTATAAAAACTGGAGTTGTCCTCTGAATCGGAGGATATCAACGGATCGCCTTCTAATCCTACCGGCGACACGCAGACGCGACCTCGATACCTCGATACCGCTACCCTTTGTCGCTTTCTTCTCTACCCAAGACATAATTCGACAGTGGTATCTTTGCGAGCAGGTTTCGGCAACAGACCTTCCCTGTAACTTCCGCATTGTTTGACTTTCGATGCGACAAGCTCGACCTCTATACCCTTTGCATTATCCGCTGAGCATGCGAAGAGTTGAAGACTTGGTATCCATCTTCAACAAACTCTTAACGGCTTACCCGCTAGATACTATTGGATACCTCGAATTTCCTAGATGACTACCACCATGGGTGATTTCTACAGCCAATTCCTTTCTACAATGACGGGAGCGGACGGCTACTTGCCTACGAGTCCCGACGAGCTGAATCCGGGCTTGAACTCGGGCTTGAACTCGGGCTTCATGCCTGGAGCCGTGCAGCATATGCCCATGAGGACCCCGGAAATACCTTCGCCGTATCCGCCTAATTCTATTTCTGAATATTTCGCCACGTATGCGGAGCCTGCTGTTCCTAATCCTAATCCTCCTCCCAGGGCGGGCAAAGGCCGGCGGCGATCGACCGCAAACCAAGGCGGCGGGAATCCCGACCAAGTGAAGCATCGGAGAACGCGTTCTGGCTGCTATACATGTCGAAGCCGCCGAGTCAAGGTAGGACAAATCGCAAAGCTTTGCAGAGCAATTTCAATAATGTGGCTGACACCGCACAGTGTGACGAGACCCGGCCAATATGTGACCGTAAGCCATGAGCCACAAAAGACAAAAGGACTTGATTTTTATTGGCTCAATTTGCTAAATCTTTGGCAGGTTGCAGCAAAGGAAACCGAGAATGTTCTTATCCTGAACTGCCAGGAACAAAAGGTAATTTTGACCGCTCTGCTATCAAGTCGAAAGACGGTTCATCTACTATTCAGTGTATAAGCCCCGCATCTTCTAACGAGGTGGAAGAAGACGATATAGAGCAAGAAGCAAAGCTTGAGACGATCCCCGATGATGTCGAACCCGATGGATTACCGCGTCGAGAATCAATGCATGTCTTGCCACAGGTCCGAAGAGCAAGTGCAGTATCCCTCAACCTCGCCTCGGGGAGCGGCCGTCAGGCTTCCGAAACGCCGTCACAAGGCAATAATGAAAGCGTTTCACCCGCAAATTCGAATTCTACCGTAGCGACGGGTAGTTCGGCGCTGGCTGGACATTCGGGGTTGGAAGGGACTACAGAATATATGCGTCTGACGCCAGATTTTCAAAATTACGTCCAGTTCTTCAAAAAGAACATGACCAACTATCATTACGGCTTGGCGGTTGATGAGGATGATTTTTTCAAGTCTGAGCTACCCATGGTTGCGGTAACATTTGAGCCGTTGCTCAATGCGTTGGTTGGATTTGCTGCGTATCATGTTACTCTGCAAAATCCAAACGGAAAACTCAACGATTTCCTCCAATATTATAATAGAAGCGTCGTGCTGCTACTCAGGCTTTTGAATAGAGAGCAGACGCACAATGTCCATGTGCTTTTGACAATTCTACAGCTCGCCACCATCGAGGTAGGTTACGGATATGGGAGGGGCAAACACCAAGATAATCATGACTCATGCCGCTAACGTATGTTTTTTAGGAGTATCTGGGCGACTGGGTGAATCTCATGGGGCACCAGAAAGCTGCCTTTGAAATTCTTACTCGCATCTATACTCCGCAGACGGCGATGCAATCCCCCATAGGCCGAATGTGCCTTAGCTGGTACGCCCGATTTGATAACATAGTCGCCCTGATGGGTAGATTTCCCACGGAAATTCCTCGCGAGTGGTTCACAACCATGGTTGCGTTTTATCAAAGCCAGATAGCATCGAATCCCGCCGAATTACGTTGGAGGATTGAAGATCGATCCGCTCGTCTACGTCTCATCTCCTACGATATGTCTGACTTGTATGCGCGTGGAAGTCGACAGCAAATCGATCCAACAGATTACGCACTTGAGCATAGTCACTTGACGGCACAGCTTGAGGGATGGAAAGGAAGCTGGGATCCAGCTCTATGCGACCAAAAATACATGGTTACTGATTTTCCTTGGCGGCGTCCCTTGGATCCCAACGACATTGTCGATCCGTACCGCCCAGGAATGCTCTATGAGCATCCTTTATTTAACAATACCATTATTACAATGGAATGGCACAGCATCGTTATTATGCACAAAAGCCAGTCGCCCGATATGTCTCCAGAACAGCTGTTCGCGGAATTAGGGGGCCATGCGTTTGCGGTGTGTGAGCTGTTCGAGTGTATGGAGTATTGGCCGGAGCTGCCAGCGGGAACATTAATCGCGATGCAGCCCTGTCTTGCAATCGCTGGCCTTTTCCTGCCGCATCAACCGAACCACAATATGTGGCTGCGACAGAAATTCGCGCTTTTGGAAGCTCAGGGGTATGTATATCTGACCTATCAACGCGGTTCTCCCATCCCTAATCATTTAGAGTTGCCCCGTTTCACCATCCATTTCCTTATTCTCTCACCTTTTCCCATTGTTTTGAATTCAACAATATTCTAATCTTGAGTGGTTCAGACATATCAATCCCATCACTCGCCGTACAAAGATGGCGGAGATCTTTGGAGACCCTTCATGTGCCCATTGGTGGCTGCCAAACGATCAAGGCTTCACACCAATACTTCAAAGTATACGAGGTTTCGCGGACGAACGAAACACAAGGGCGATGAACTCGCAGCAGGTCAATCTCCGCGAAGTGAAACACCTCTTCGACAAACTTATCCTTGAATGACGACCGAAAAGTTGTATACGTTCTTTTTTTTAAGAAAGAAAAATAGATAATGATAATAAAGTGGGACCCATAGATTCGGTAATATTGTTTTCATTGCAAAATTCTGAAAATGGAGGATAATTCGATGTTACGAACCGTTTCGACGCACAAAAATCATATTGACGAGCACGTCTCCTGGTCTCTGAGTGTTCAATCGATCAGCACTTATTGCAGTTGAGATTTGTTGATATCGGAGAGATGCATTGATAAACGATTTTGATGGAAGAGTTTGGGAGCGGATGATTGGACTCCGCTGCAAATAAGAAGCTGATTGATTTCGAGTTTCTGGAGAATGGCGAAATAGGAGGTATCCGAGGTTTCAAGGACAACGCACCGAAGGGAATTAACTATTTTTCTCGGTTTGGGAATGTTACTACCCTGCCCGATGCAGATACAAAACCAATAGGCAAGACACAAGCCTCCTCTGGTTCACAGTACACGGCAATGGATTTCTGGAGGCTTGGAAAACTCGGCGCTTTTAGATGATACCTGGGTTTGGGATGGGTCTTTTGCGGCGAGGATCATTTATCGGCGGTGACAGCTGTTCGCGTGGATACACTTAGATGGAGTTTGGTGTACTCTGCATAATAGTACAATTTGTTTGTTTCTTTGTTTGTTTGATTTATATACCAAGTACTCACCGGCGTATTGTTGTACTCGCCAGCTCTCCTTGCCATAACACATGCTTGTTTTTTTGTTTCATGACTATGACGCTTATACAAGTGTTTTATGCAATGCTTTCCTACTATTTCGCCATAATTATTCGGGATAGGCTAGAAAAAAAAAATTCCAGCCATTAGGTAGGACTCAATAGGATGATTAGTTTATCCCCGAGAGATTAATCATAATTTGCTTTTTGTTCATCCAAGACAAAGTAAGAGAGTTGTAGGCTATTTCTCTTCATGCTGAGCATTTTCTTCCTTTGCCGCCTCTGCGTCCCCTTCCGCTGCGGGTTCGGGCGCGGTGACTTCTTCTTTGGTAGTTTCTTCAGGTGTTGGTTTTTCTTTTTCTGCTTCTTTGGCGGCTTCAGCGGGAGCTTCAGATGTGTGTGTTTCTCCGCTTAGGATTGGGATTTCGCCCTCTGTTTGTCCCCCACTTGATGCCTCAGCAGGTGCCTCTTGGGCCTTGTCTTCTTCCTTGGCCTCTTCGACGGCATGGTGGTCAGAAGTATCAATGACGCTGGTGACATCGTCGTCTGTAATCTCTACGACGCTTTCTGATACCCCTGACGCTTGGTGGCCGGGATCAGACAGGTCAAATACGGTGGTGCCCGTCTCATCTTGGCCAGGCTCTGAGGACAGCGAGAAGAGGAGAGGAGGAGGAGGGCCAGCAATTACTGATTGCTCGACAATGACGGGAACTTCGGCGGACTCAGATTCCTCCTCTACGAGGTCGGGACCCGCTAGGTGCATACTTCTCAGTCGTCGAGACACCCCGTCGGCGTCTTCTTCTTCAGCTTCCATGACGGTTGTTACGGAGCTTCCGGTGGATGGGCTGCTCCTGATGTGTCTGCGGGTGTTTGTACGATTGACAGACCCGTGCAGGCCATCTTCATCGCCCTCGCTTGCTCCGGTCTGCGAAGCTGAGGGCTTCAAGATCTGAGGCGGCTGAGCTCTGCTGCTGGCGTTTACGTCGAACTCTGGGTGGGCTTCGAGGCCCTCTGCTTCGGGTGGTAGTTTGTAATTCTCAGCTGGCAGCAGGTCGTACAAGTCACACACAGTCTTGAAGAAGACATAAAGGCCGGTCTGTCCTTCGACAGCCCAAAAGACGCTGCGGTGCTGGAACCAGGCGTGCGCAAAGATGCGATGCAGCCTGCGGAAGACGTTGACCAAGCTCTTGACGCCGACATTTTTGCTATGAATGTCGTTGACGACGACGAAGCGGCTTGGGAAGATCTTTTGGTCCGACACGACGTTGGCGGCCCAGTCGAGGGTGTGGCAGCAGTAATCTATGGCACAGCAGCTCTTAGGTTGCTCGTGTACGGCACAGAGAAACTGCCATTCGGAGGCGCGCATCTCGGGGCAGGTGTTTGCGCTGCATGGGGGGCTGTCGAAGAGGAAGCCGCAGATGAGGGAGTTGCACTGAGAGATGAGGAAGCGGCAGAGCTCGTAGAGCCAGAGGGTGCGGTCGATGCCATTTGGAGGCTGGGCGAGCTGCAGAGCTGAGTCGCGAGTCAGCGGCTGAGTGCCGGATGCGGTGCTGTGGTAGTGAAGAGCGGCGAGGTGTTCTTGTAGCTGAAACGGCGAGTCTAGCTGATTGCGCGATCAAGAAGAGTTCATGTTAGTCTGGGGGGGCATCTTGTGTCTTGGTGCTTCTTCTCCCGTCTTTCAGCGTGCGCCATACCTCGCTCAGTGGTACCAATGGAGGGCCAACGGCCATGTCTGCCGCTTTGGTTCCCGGGTGTATCCTCCTAGAAGAATTGGCGTCTATATGCGACTGCTCCATCTCGGTCGTCGCCAACGTCGCCGCGGGGCCTCCCGATGGGGAGTTTGGCCCTATCTGGATTTCTGCTGGCGGCGGCGGGCTGGGCAAACGAGGGGAGCTTGGCGCCAAAGACATGATGGGGGGAGGTCGGCCGCAGCTCTCGTGATCTAGAGAGTGTCGAAAAGAGGGAAAGAGAAGGGAAGAAAGGAAAAAGAGAAAGGGGGAACTCCGATATCAAGCAGTGTCGCGATGTCTGTTGACAGCCTGGCGGCCAATTGGGAGTGGGTTTGAGCTTGGAGCTACGCCATATGGGATAGATGCATAATGCACTGGTGAGCTTTGTAGATGCATATAGACTTGTTTTGGTTGGATAAAGGGCTGATTAGTGGGGTGTATTCTCTTTTCGAGGCCACTACATCATTGTGCATATAGTTGACTCGCAGAGCCTTATGTAACCGCCTGAGCCATTGCTACCTCTTACCATTGGTAATATTCGGCTCTTAATGTTGAGACTTTCGTTTTAGATACTGCTGAGCGCACTTGTGATTTTAATTCCTTTCTCGTTCATATACCTCGGTTGCCTCCCGTTACTTTCGTCGGCATCATGAACTTTGACGACGATGCCCCTCCGGAGCTGGTTGACGTTAGTGGTGGGATTCAGAACTCTGGAGAGGGCGTCAGTGTAAAAGTACCCATAACCATCGTGACAGGTGAGGTTATGAATAGTGCACGCAAAAATACGGGTATAATTCACGACTGACAGGATAAATAGGATATCTCGGCGCCGGGAAGACGACGCTTTTGAATTACATACTTACAGCCCAGCATGGCAAAAAGATTGCCGTTATCATGAATGGTAAGTAGCGCTGGTGACTTTCATATTGCACACATGCGCATATAGTCAGGCTAACATATTATGATGAATAGAATTTGGAGATTGTATGTTTATGCTTCTGAGAAATTTGCTCTTGTTCTGGCAATTTTCCTAATAGTTGATCATCTCTTTAGCCGTGGACATTGAAAAGTCTCTCACAGTGAGCCAGGGCGACAATAGAGTAGAGGAGTGGCTTGAAGTTGGAAACGGCTGCCTATGTTGCTCTGTCAAGTAAGCCCCTCTACTCTGAGACTTCGCCGTTCTTTCATTCTTTATTCCTTTGAAAGGACTAACAATACACAGGGATACTGGTGTAAATGCTATTGAATCTCTGATGGAAAAGAAGGGAGCTTTCGACTACATTTTGCTTGAAACAACTGGACTGGCAGACCCCGGCAATATTGCACCTCTTTTCTGGGTTGATGATGGCCTTGGAAGCACAATATACCTCGATGGAGTGGTGACTCTGGTGGACGCAAAGAATATCCTATACAGCCTTGACGACACCAAGGGAAAAATCGAGGATCATAACGAACATGACCATCACGGCCCTTTGATGACAACAGCCCATGTGCAGATTTCGCATGCCGATGTTATTGTTTTAAACAAGGCGGATTTAGTCAGCCAAGACGAGCTGAGAAGAGTCAGAGAACGGATTGAGTCCATCAACGGAGCTGCGAGAATACATGTGACGCAGAGAAGCGAAGTACCCGAGCTTGAGGGATTCTTGCTAGATCTTCATGCATATGACCAGTTCAATGTGGAAGAAGCTAAGAACAAGGGCCACAGTCATCTGGATCCGGTGAGTACCAGGAGAGAGGGGAGAAGACCCAGGGTGAAAGCAGCTAATTTAAAAACTAGACGATATCGACTGTTTCCATACCAGTGCCAACTCTGCGCCCCGAGCAGTTGCAAGATGTCGACAGATGGCTACGAGCAGTCCTCTGGGACCATAAGCTTGCAGGTACAGAAAACACTGTAGAATTTGAGATTCATCGGTCCAAGGGCCGTCTTGTGTTTAAGGATGGCGAGGTGAAGTTACTCCAAGGCGTTAGAGAAATTTTTGAGATCATGGACGCTCCGAATGGCGCTGAAATTACTGCAACAGAAGGCAAGATTATTCTCATCGGTAGAGGGGTGCAGGGCATAGACTTTGAGTCGAATTTTAGACAGGCGATTAGTTAGAAGTGCTCGACCTGATTCCGAAAATTAATCGTACCAAATGTATAATAGCAAACTGGCCATCTACTATAAATGATTCGCTCTCTGAAAGGATCACTCATCATATCTAGTACGAAACCGGCGAGGTCAAGATAAAAGTGTAGCCGCGGTACAGGTACCCATCATGTAATCAGCCAGCCTCGTAGTCTGCCGCCTGATCTGATTGGCTGGCGAGTCAGATTCGGCGCGGACCCACTTGAATCCGGCCAGCATGCTCCGCGCCAGAGCCCAGCCTTCCTGGACGACACCAGATTAAAAAGATTCGAGATCACGATAGACAATCGGTACGCTAAGGGACCGCCGAATTGGGTTTCGATACACGATCTAGATACATACGCGACACTATTTCGGCAGTGTCATACCACGGTAGCCTGCGCAACTACGAGCAATCATGAACCGACCAGGTAGGACATGTCCAAATGTCTCCCCCTCGACAATCTCGGCTCCAGAAGGGCCTTTGTTCCCAGCCTATTAGCCAGCGGCGTGCGATCGGTTCGATAGATGGGCTATAGTGCTATTGTTGAAGCACACATTCTATACGTTCAAGAGCCGGGACATGGTATTTTGCGTATCTCGTCTTGCTGCCCGGCCCGTCGTTGCAGAATCAAATAGGCTCAGCCGCCGTCGTCAATGCCCCACCTTCCACGAGACTGTCGAGGACACCATAGGCGAACTCTGATTTAAACGCGGCTTTTGAATAGAGGCCTTGCTCTGTTGGGCCTTGGGGAGCGGACGAGAATCTGGAGCTGTCGATGTCGCAAATGGACTTGGAAAGCAGATGCTAATGCCATGTGTCTTTTCTCCCACAGGAGCGGTGCCGCAGACGTTACGGGGAATACCCGGCGGCTTTGGAAGCCAACAGCAACCACAACAAGGCCGATCAGTGTCGACTCGATTACCAAATGGTAAATTAGGTACTTTACTTGTGTATTAAAAGCGGGTTTGGCTTTGGGATTGAAGGGGACAAAGCTACTGCTGAGTTCAGAAGCCAAGTGCTAACAGCTGGCATGACATGATTTAGCGAACAATGCCTCAGGCTGGGCGTTTAATGCAGCTGTTCCAATGGGAGGCGGCGCCTTTCAGAACCAGGCCCGCCAGCTGGGAGGAAATGTCAGTTTTGCGCAGAGCTTGAGCGGGTCACAACCTGCTACGCCACTCGATTTATCGTACGTCCATTGCATTCACTTCTGTCAAAACCCCTTGACGCTATACCGCTTCACTGCGCCCTCGCGATCCCTTCACTGCGCCCTCGCGATCCCTTCACTGCTTTCTGCCGTCTTCAACATCGAATCACTATGAGTCACCCGACGGAGAAGAAACACAAACTAGTCAGAATCAAAGTTGGAGAATCGCATTCGAACATGGGGCCTGGATCGCATTCCTTCCCTGGCTTGGCCTACTCTGCCGTCCTCAAGGGACAGGCAAACTCGAGTTCTTCCAAGCCGGCTCTGCGCCCTCCTTTTCCTCCTGAATTCATTCCTCAGAGTGCCCGGGGGCACAGTGTCTCACAGAATCCGCTAACTGGCGTGCGCAGGGAATTCCCATCGCTTTCCAATAACTCTCAACTGCCTAGTACAATCCAAGGGTCGATGTGGTCTACGGCGGGCTCGAGAAACACCAGCGGACCTATTCAGCGAAATCAGCCGACACAAGGATCCTCTCAGCAAGGCGGACAGGATGATCTCTTTGGTCCTCCATCCTCGCGGATGCAGCCAAATCAGGGCCCATTTCGGTTTGGAGCACAACCTTCCCAGGTTCAGCCAAACAGCGTTGATGACTTTCCTCCGTTAAATCGGACACCTAATGGAGAAATTGGCTCGGAGCGCGGCGGCAACGTCATGTCTTCTATTGGATTCGGACCACAGAACCCTAGCTCGTCAGGTCCAATGCAAAGTGGTGGGGGAAATGGCCTGCTGAATGCTCTAACAGCAACAAGCCGGGCAAGTGACGTACGATCACCGCCCGCCATCGGCACATCAAACGGTAAGAAGGCGTCTGAATTATTGCTCCCATCCCATACACGCATAGCTATAGCTTGATTCTAACAAAATGCAGGTCCTGGTCGGCAGCAGCCGCAACAACAACTTGATGGTAAGCAGAAGTTTCGAGAAGACGGCTCAGGCAAGGCGTCAGAAGTAGCCTCGCCAACGGCTGAAGGACGAGGATCTCTTGGTGTGATTGGCAGCGAAGGTCCGAACGGAAGATTGGTCGAACGCAAGGATGGCCAAGCAGCTGATGTTGTAGATCCTTTGGCAGGAATGGCGGCCGTTGACAAATGGGGGATCAAAGGTTTACGAACACTAATGAACAACTACCCCGACTATCACGCCATGATCATAGGGGTGGACCCCAGCTCGATTGGTCTTGACCTGTCTTCCCCAGAGTGAGTGGCCTGAAGACTAATTCACAAGAGTTACAGTGTGTGAGGGCAAAGAAGCTAATGTTGTTTGAACTCTAGCCTGATTTCAACCCAAATGTACTCAGTACTGGATGATACTCCCCCAAAGCCGACAGTCAACACCAACAAATTCCGATTACCCGACTGCTACAGCGTAACAAACGTGCAGCCGATAGAAACCAAGATACAGAGTTTCAATGAGGAAACGCTGTTTTGGATCTTCTATAGCTGTCCCTTGGATGCCAAGCAGCAGATGGCTGCGGTAGAATTGTGAGCAGAAAAGGCAGCTCTCATGTTGACCAATTAACTAACGTGAACCAGGCATTCTAGAAACTGGAGATGGCATAAGAAGTTGCAGGTTTGGTTGACCAAGGATGAGCACATGACTCCTCAGATCTTAAGCCCCAACCACGAGCGAGGATACTACATTGTATGGGATACTGCCACTTGGCGAAAGGATCGGGTAAGTCAACGTTGAATACGGTGAACGCTATTACATGTTCAGAAACTGACCACCTGCGCTCCTTTGATGGTTTAGAGAGAGTTCACGCTGCATTATGGAGATCTGGATACCTCCCTAGGACAACCGCCGCCAGTGTTGTCATAAAGAACTATTGAATGTTTGCAGGGGCTTCGTCGTCCTCTTTTTTTATTTTTTAGCCCAAGGATGGTTTGCTTGCTTGCTGATTAGGGACGCGAAAGCTTAGTCGAGCTGCTTAATCATTTTGGCGTTTCAGCCATTAGGAACAAGGATCGAGGAATTATTATTGCTTTTATAGGAATGGGTTCGGTTACATGACGGTCCTGGAATGCAGAGTCGGTTTTCAAAGCCAGGCCTAGATTACTATCTAGCTTGCGATGGTTAACATGGGTTGCATTACGATTCAATGAGAACAGGCTGGCCGGTACATATGTGCTACCGGCTGGCATATCCTTGATTTATGAGTTTGTGACTGCATGCTTGTGTGCTTTGTGTGCCTTCTTGAATTGAGTATATCTACTAGTACTTACAACTACTGTACCTATACTGTGATAAGGTGTTGGGTCCTGTATGTCAGTGATTCAAGTACTACCTAAAAATATTCCACATTCACTTTCTCCATGGAAATTAAAACTACGCGCAGAAAATCAATTTATTTTCTTATCTTCATCTCGCAATAATTGCCTCTAAGGCTTCTGAGACGTTGTCGCGTGAAAAGGTTCCTGTTTTTATGAGACGTTCTTGGGCATAAAAATTAGCCGAGGTTCCACCATACCTTCTAGCTCTAAGAGCACAAGCAATCTGGCAGCACATGCATGGCTCTCTACCTAACAATGAGCTAAGAGCCGACTGGCCCAAGCTACGGAATCGAATTCGAGGGGTGACACCCGCATATCTGATGTTTAAACTTCATTGACTCTGTGTTCGCATTGTTCTGAAATTTGCCTCAAGTTGCTGGTCGCGATTCTAACTCCGAACCTCGCCGGCTGCTCCTCGTCCTGCCGAGAACGCAAGCTCCGACTCGAGTTTCATCATCTGTCATCGACGAATTCTCCATCAAGATAGCCACCAAAGTGACACCGCAGTCGCGGTCTCGAACAGCCCATCATGTCGGACGAACAAATCTCGCTACCCTTCTTCGCCATTGTCCTGATTGTGTCAGGGCTGATAGTGCGGTATCTTTTTTTTTCGGGCCCGAGCCCAGAACGGCCGCCGGTGAGGACCGCAGAGCAGATGCTCAGATCAAGAGAGGTGGCAGTACAGAGGATACAGCAAATGTTTCCGCAGGTTGAGAGACGGAGCATCTTGTGGGACCTCCAGCGCAACGGCGGGAATATCCAGAGCACCACAGAGCGGATTCTGGCAGGTCGCTTGGAAACGGTATGGTTCTCTTGTCCATCCCCTTGTTCCACAACAATCCACTACTACTCCTGGCGGGCGGCGGCATGCTAATGCGGGCATAAATTCGACGGACAGCCTCCTGTGACGTTCCAACCTCCGCCACTTCGGACTCAATCACCCCCGACCGGAAGCTCTGGCCCAGCGGCGAAGCAGCCCGAGAAGCCGAGCCAGCCCGATCTGATTACACGCTACAACCTGAGGGATAAGGTCGCGGCCTCGGCGGCCGCAGGAGAGGAGGAAGAGGCGCAGAAGGAGGGCAAAGCATGGAGCTCCAACCGCGAAGAACGACAGTCTGCTCTGCAGCGAAGAAGAGACGAGATGATTCTGGCGGCGAGGCGCAAGATGGAGGCCAAGATTGCGGCAGAGAAGGCTGCTCAGGGGTCTTCTTGAAGGGCAAAATGGGCATGAGAAAGGGTCATACAGTAGCAGCATGACTTACTTGGTTTTGGAGCATTTTTCTCTTTCCCCTACATAATTCTTTCCTCTACTCTATTCTACTATGGGTGCATACTTTTTTTTTTGAAGTGAGGTTGCAAGCATTGGCGTTTTAATATTGTAGATGAGGGTAGCTAGGATATCTAGGATATTCGAATGCTTTAGTATGTCCTGTGGGAGTGTCGAATGGTGAAAAATAGTGGTTATATGCGAAGGTACTTGGCTTTACATATACTCTGCGGATAAAAATATAGCATATTAATTGTACGGCATTGAGGTTGAAGAGGATGCTTTAAGTTAGCATATATGATGACCGAGTGTCTTGAGAAGCCATATTCGACTTATTGTTTGCATGTGTGCAACAAATATCTCAAGGATGTGAAGCATTACCCAGCAGTTTGTCTTGGATATGCCAAAAGCAAGCAAAGTACCTATATCTTCATGTTGGAGCATACAGCTACGGCATTAGTGAAAGTGGCATGTCTCACCTTGCTGTAAGCCACTAGCGGGAGGATCAGCAAAGGACAAGAATGATGTTTGTAAAACGCGTTGTCACATGACAGAAACTTTAAAATGTTAGACAAAGAGAAAGTGAGGCGTAATAATGCCGCAAAAAGCGTACACATATGACAATGCCAACAGCGTGTTCGACGATACCAGTAAGCGCGTGGAGGCCTCGGTCATGTAGACAATCTGCTGTGAAAAAGAGCCCCGCGCTTGCTTTCACGTGCGAACAAGGGTCAGCAGCTTGACGTCAAAGGTCAAAAGGTCTGATCTGATTCCGGAAGAGGGATGGCAATGTTGGCGTATGAGAGGATACACCTTGTCCTTATGATTAATAAGAACGTCGTAGGTAGAGAAATATGGCGTATTCAAGATTGGCGTGCCGTCTTAGAGGTGCCCATCATGACATGTGCCTGTTCGTCTCTATCTTAGTAGGCCTGGAACTTTAATGCACTTGTCATGTCTTTGGATTTGTATGTGTATATACTTGCTTATATTTACGCTTATAATCATTATATTTTCTGGATAACGGGTTCTTAAAGGATCAAACTGACATCCAACCTATCAATGAGTCTACTGTATTTAGATGTTACTCTGTAAGCTGAGCTAGCTTGCGGCAGCCCATAGCTCTTTTTGGCGGGGCATGAGATCAGACCCTGAAAGGAACTGGAATCCATCCCGATGCGCGCCACCTGCTCGAGGCTCATGCGCAACTTATACTCAGCCACAGCCGCTCGACCAGCATCAACAAAGCACTGCGTCACCGCGGGGACCAAGTGCCTGAATTCAAACAAGACGCCCGAATCTTGGCCTTCAGCGCTTCCTCTCCTTCTCTACGACATTTCTCTTCTTTTGCCTTCGTTTCTGTTCTTCACGTTTTTTTTTTTTTTGTTTCTGATTTCGACATATTCGCCCTTGGAATCTGCACGCACGCATATTCGGAGGGAAGCGCGTTGGCCGTCTGCCAAACATCGCCTGCTTGGGTTCCGAGGCGTCTTTTTGCCCTTCCATTGCAGAAACCATCCCTTCTTGTCTACGCTCTTTGTGGTTTGGCTGCGTGAATCGCTGCACAGACGTCATTCCAGGTAAGCTGCCGCTCTCCCTTGCGTTGCACCATTTTTATTGCTGTCTTTTGCATGCTGCGAACTCGCCATCGAAGGCCAGCGAGCTTGATTTTACTGCTTTCCTCGTTCTGCCTTTTCGGAACGACCCCTGTCAATTGCATGGTGGGCTGCAAAACGCATACACGGAGAGAGCTTACTGCCTGAGCCAGCGGCTGCTTTTTGCCTTATCTGCTGGGCGCATCAGGCTGACAGCTGGCAGCCCTGCGGCCCTCTCCAGATAAATATTTCTGCTCGAGGTGGCACTTTTCCATTCTCCCTCTCTCTTGTTTTCTCCAACGTGGGGTGCCTTGCAGTAGCAACCTTGTCTGCCGCTCCAATTCTCTCGCTAACCGCCAGGGTGTCTACCAGGGAGCTCTACCCAAGCATCGAAAGACGACGTCAACAGCATAGCCTTTGGTTAGGCTGCGAGCACCGAAATTCGAGCCGCAACAACGAACCGCACAATCTGCCAACCTGTGCTCTCCTCGTTTCCGATCTCTTGTGCCCGAATATTGCTCGCTGATACTACGTCTGCCCTGCCCACTGGAATACATTGTTTGGCAAGATATGGTTATTGCGACCCAAGAGCTCAACATAGTCAGATCCTCCGTTTCGGAACTGAACCCTGGTCAATCAGGATATTCAGTGCTGCGATGGCCCCCCAACGGAACTACTACGCCGACTTGGAGCTGCCTATGACGGCAGATGTCACGGAGATCAAAAAGCAATTTCGAAAGCTAGGTACGCAACGGTCCCAGCCAGAAACACAAATACTCTTGTAACAAAAGAAATCATCGTCTAATGACTTGGATATAGCCCTGAAATATCATCCCGACCGTAATCCTGGCCGAGAGCAAGAGGTCAACTCGCAGTTTCAAATCATCCAGGCCGCTCACGAAGTACTCAGCGATCCCGAGGCCAAGGCCAAATACGACGCCTCTTTCGCACGATCTGCCGCCTCTAGATATCCTGCCTCCTCGGGCGTGAGAGGGAATCCATGGCAAAATGTTAGCCAGCAGTACCCTACTCCACCCCGACGTGGTCAGCCGCGAACAGCCACTTCAGGGGCACAGAGATGGAACGAGAGATTCTCAGCCGGTGTGCCTCCAACCGCCAAGCACCAGCCAGCGGCGGCAACGGCCGCACGAGCTTTTGAAAGCATGCGGAAAGGCGGTGCCAAGAGTGGACAGCAAGACCGCCCCGTCCCTCCCCCTCCTCCGCCACCTCGAACGGAGAGTGCCAAAAAGAGAGCTGAGGCATCTTTCGGTGCCAAGAAGGCCGGATACTATCCTCGGTCAAACACCCCTGGCGACGAGCCGCCAGTTACCAACAACAACTACTACTCCTCCCGTATGAACGCTGGGCGACCAGCAGAGCCAGTACCCGATCCCTTGGCCCAATTTAGAGAGAAAGGTCGCACCGAAGAAAGCTTCATGAACCCTCCGCAGAGCTCCCCGTATACCAAAGACGGGAGCGAAAATTCCGACCCTTCTGACAGTAGTCCTGTGAACCGAGCGAAAAGTGCCAAGGTCCCATCTCGCAAGGAACCGCGCTCAGAACCAGCGAGTCCACCAACACCCAAGCGTCGCAGCCCCAGTATGCCACGGAAAGAGTCGACAGGCGGAGCCCAAAGGAGCCAAAACGGGACAGGAGCTGATGAGAGACCTCGGGCAGTTCCTGTCCCTCCCAGTTCACGTCCAAATTCACGGCCCACTTCATCATACAAAACCCCAAGTGAGCCGGCAGCAGCACCAAATGGCAATCCATTCACAGCCAACCAATCGTCAAATATATTTGCGGCCAACGAGTCAAATCAATCTTCTCCTAATCCCATGCGTGAGTAACCTGGTTCATTATCACTAGATCCAACTTGGCTGTTTGCTGACGTTTCTATATCAGCCTTCAATAAACCTGCAACTCCAGTCAACGGAGCAAAAGATCCTTCAATGTATGCAACACCTCAAAATGGCAAGCCAGGTTTACACCACGGCAATAAGTCCACTAATCAACTCCAAATGACTCCACCAAAACACAACATTGCCGAAGTCGGCTCAAAGTCAAAGATTGAAATATGTGTCCCTAGTGGAATGCACGTTACAGTTCAGAACCTCTCTCCTTTTGAGCAGAAACAAAATACGATTCTGAAATGCTTGATAAAAAATCAAAGAGGCGCTGCTCTAGCACAAAGCAATAAACTACCTCACCGCACTACTATCAATCACGAAAAGTTTCCTGCAGAAGAGTCGAACGCTAACAGTGGCTTACCGAGCAGCTTCAATTTTAGTTTAGACGATGATACCTTCGTACCCGATGCCCCAGGAACCGCCCAGTTTAGTAAAAGCACAAGCGTTGATGGAATCAACACCAATTTTGTGAAGGACAACACCTCAACTACTTGGCAATTCAGTGCTGGAAGTGGAGATAATGACTCTCTCCCACAGAGCCGTTCTCAATCAACCAACAAAACTGATCGTCGGTCCCCGATCAGGCGTCGGCCGGTCGCCACAGCTAATGCGCCCAACTTTGAAACTCAAGCTACCACGAACTCAACCCACTTTGACCCAAAGCAATACAAGTTTGAGCCGCAGATGTTTGCTCCTCGGCCAGGTACTCCCAGCAAACCAGGGTCACCCACGCGGAAGAACGCAAACACCCGAAAATTACCAAGAACTCCTAAACCCGTGGGGCAGGATGCTGGTGACGATGACCCCTACACTTGGAGAGGCCGCAACGCTCAACCAAAACCTGCAACGGTTGGCAGTCCGCAAGCGATGGATATCGATTCGCCGCTAACTGCCTCTCCTTCCGCGACTCCTATCTCGACCCCTCCTCTTGTGCCAACTACTCCCTCTATGGCTTCTACTCCAGTTCCTGTCCCGGCTCCTATTGTCCCACCACATACTCACCATCAGCATCACTCTCCTGTCGCAAGGAACATCCACGTTGAGCCATCGCGGCCGGAATGGAGACCTGGAAACGTCACGGGTCTTGGCCAAGCGCAGAGGCAGTCTGAGGAAAGGAAAGAAATTCCGATCAATTTCAAGGGGTCCGAAGACAGCGAAGAATTTCGCGCAACATTTGAAGATTTTAAGAATGTTGCGCCTTTTGCGCCACCCAAACCTGGCCTCAAATCATTTACAGAACTCAAGGACAACCTACCTTTTGAGAGCCAGGCATCAGCAGAACTACACCTCAACGATCCTTCTCAGCCTCAGCAACTGGAACTGCCCGATCCCCCACTTGCTCCTGGACTACCATTGATCGTTGATGGCGCGAAGCCAAGCGTTCCGGTATGGACCAAATATCTTGAAGAATTCGAAGGCTATCTACGGCGCTGGGACATTTTTAATACACAAGTGGTGGACCATTTTGCCACACGAAAGGCCAACATATCAAATGCACGGGTTTCCAAGGGCTATTCGTTCTTAGGTGTCCGAGGCGATACCGACATCCTGGAGTATTACAATTGGGTTAAGCAGGACAATGGAGTCCGCCGAATGTGGCTCGCAGCTTGCGAAGAACACGAGACCCGATTCAGAGATTTCATGGCGTTTAGAGAGAAGATGAAAATGCCGATTTAAACGAGACGACGGGATTTTATTTCCACCTTTTCTTCTTCTTTTTCTGCGTAGGCGTTTGGTCAATAGATTTCAACGAGTAACGTGCGATAGCTGAGCGCAAATTACGTTCGTGGCATTTGCTTAGTTTGGTTTTCATGGTCAAGAGTTCGATACCCATATCACGGCTGAAGCATATGCGCACACTTATATATATATGTCTCGTATATGTGTGCAATTCAGCATAGGTTTTTTTTTTTTTTTATTCTTCCTTTTTCATTCTCTTCGTTTCTTCCCTTGCCTTGAGCTTTCGTTCTTAATTTTCTTTGGGGAAAACTTGGGAGTTGTTATCTGATATAAGATGGTCGCTTTGGCTTGCTGGGCAGATTTAGGGTTGGCCCGCTTTGGGTGTTTGTGAGAATATGTGTACAATAGAAACAGGTTTGCGTGTGGAATGTATAATGGAGTGCGTCTGGTCTTTACAGTTCAGATTATTCTATGACTTCAGTGACGAGCGTGCTAATCTAGTTTCATTCAACCTCTCTCTTCACAGGAGAGGAGGGTCAAAGAATGTTGCTTCCTCAGATTTGTGTTGCTTTGTATCATGTTAGTGGCACCTTCGTGGAGAACTTCACTTGGCTCATTATTTTGCAGTCACTTTTATGCTAGGGGCCATTCACTTCAGCTCCTTTTCAGATTTATTTTTGTAGGTTCAGTCTGCTTCTAAGAGATCTAATACTTTATCTCCTGCACCAGGTGTTCTTTCCTCTTTTCAACGCTCACACTCATACGTATCGATCCGTACCAGAGAATATTCATCTTTGAAATCTTCTTCAAAAGATATCTAACGAAAAAAACTAATATGGACCCCGAAACGCCTGAAAAGTCTGGCGTTATCTGGACCGAGGCGGCCAAGGTATGCAGCACTCTTCACCAAGCACTCTACATCTAGATACCCGTTTATTGGGGTGGCATGCTGGCACAGCTCATCTCAACTCAGCTAACCAAGATGGCGTCTTGACAGTATCAGTTGCTTTTGCGAATCATCGCGCAGCTCAGAGAAGATGGTCGTACCATCAAATGGGACAAGATCAACTTCCCTGGAAGAAATGTCAAGTCCATGCAGAACATTTAGACCAGAATCAACAAGCAGATTGCCGACTTGGACACGCAGGAGAATAATGGCGAGCCAACGCCGGCCAAGACCCCGCGAAAGCGAAACCCACGTGAGTAATTTAGCTGTCTGCAAAGGTTTCTTCTTTTTGTGATGAGAAGGCTAATACTTGTTTTGACCGATGGTTTAGCAAAGAAGAAGACTTCCAAGGCTAATGGTTTGGATAATGGTGCCGTCGATGACGACCTTGACATTAAGCAGGAGCTCTTGAAGAAGCGTGCTGCTGAAGGTATGAATCTGGTGGATTTAAAAAGTACAAATCAACGGCAATGTTTACTAACAGGGCGTGATGCTTTCTTTATCTAGACCTCGGCGATGAAGAACCAACTGCGGCCACCAAGCGAGCCAAGGTCAAATCTAAGGCGAACGACGATGTCCGCATTAAGAAGGAGAATGCTAAATAGTATTGATTACTGGGCTCTTCCATGTCGTTGACCTTTTGGCTTTTGGCTTTTGGCTTTTAAGGGCATCAAAGCTATATTTACGGCTAGAGTGGAGAGACACCATATTGTCTGTAACAAAGGCACAGAGAGAATTGTCGGTTGCGGATACGAAGATCTGAATGAGCCATCATATAACTGCTGGAAGCAAACTGTCTTGAGAGGAATAGGAAACCGAGTGTCTTTTAGTCAAGTATGAGCTAAACACCACAAACATGGTCACGACGTCTTTGTTCGTTTTCTTAGTGAATACAACGCTGCTAAGTGTTAGCGCCACTCCCAGAAAATGCACCTAGGTGAAGATCTTTCACTTTTTTTTTTTTTTTTTTTTTGGCGTGTCTTTCGTCGGGGGGGTTCAGGTAGATCAGCAGGTCAGATTCAAATGATGGGCCTGAGATTACGTGCAGCGGCATTAGAAGCAGCGTCTCCGCCTTGAGAGTGCCCGCAGGAGAAAGTGATGGCGAGGGCGGACGGTAGAGGCCGCTATTCCCAGGCTGGTTCGTTTGGCTATATGCAGGCTTGGTGTTGTGACCCGGCTTCAAGGGCAGATAGGGCGGAGAAGGTGGGTGAGTGGGTGGGCGTAAGATCTGGCTGTGTAAAGGATAGAGAAATAGTTGCGATGGGAATGCGGATGTACGTGGAAAACAAGATGATGTTCCGGTGTAACAAATACTCCTTGGCTGCTCCTGTTCTCTGTATGATGTGAAGCTTTCAAACTTTAGTGGGAACATATTGCGTATCGGCACTTTGTATTACTGCCGATGAGAAGCTGTGATGCTACAACTAGCAGCGGCAGATGGGGCGGTTCGTAAAGGGGGGAGGCGAAGAGAAAAAGAGGGTGTGAGCAAATGCAGGCTCTGGGTCGAACTATTAAACTGCCCGTCTTGGTTGGCTGTTGGCTGTTCAGAGTTGGAGGGCTGTTACTACAGGGGAGCTCTTGGTGTTGAGTCCAAGGTTCAATGGTGGGCGTACCCTGCAACTGAAGATGCGGGCCGTGTTTTGCTGTGCTACGGAACAGACCTTGGAGTGCTGAACATTGGCGAAGAGGCGAATAGCAGCATCTCCACGGCCTCTGCGGGGAATAACATGTCTGGTATCTCCAAATAAGCGCAGCTGAGAGGCAAGGGAGGGCAACTATTACGGAGCATCGACACGTAGACCAAGGTGAACCCGGATGGCTGCGAACATTCCATCATTACTTGCTTGTAGGCTGATCTTGGTCTCTCTGTTAGCACCTCTAGCAGCAAGGGTCATCGCCGTCTAGCACCAGGTACCGCGTTAGCACCGCAGTACGTACCCGCAGCGAAGCCTGCCTGCTGATCCACCTTTTTTTCTCCACGACTCCAAGTTTGTGCATGCCGTACGCAGCGCCGATTTCCAAGGACCGACATCACATGGGCCGCTGCTTCACTGCCATTGTCCGTCCACCACCATCCTTTTCTCGCCGGGCCCTTCTCCCTCGCCCTTCTGCTGCCTCTGGCATCACGCGCTCTGCTGGATCTTGCCGCGTCTTTGATGCGCTGCCACCCTACGCGACACACCGCGCGCAAAGTCGCCAATCGCTTTCGCCTTCACCCCGCGGCCGAGTATACAGATGTGAATGCGCCGATCGCCGTCTTGAGCTGTGTAGTCATATAAAGGGCAGACAGGAGCCATATTAGAGGGTCTGGTTTGCTAGAATCGCTTTTTCCGCGCTCTTCTTGAGCCTCGCCTCGGATATTCAGTCCTCTTCCAGGATAAAAAGAAGAAGAAGAACTTGCGACAGAACAGCTATAAAAAAAAGAAGGGACGAGACCAATCTCATTTCCGCCCCCAAGCTACTCGGCAAGCCCCGTTTAAGCCCAAGGGGTCAACCCAGCAGATAAAACGACTTGGAAAAAGGAGATATAGACGAGCATCATCGACAGGAATCCAGCAACAATGAACGGGACAGCAGCATCCACGGGTGGTAAGAGGAAAGCCGATGGCTCTCTTCAAGCCAGCCCTCCGGCCAAGAGACCCGTCAACGGCAGCAACAAGCCGAGCATCGACACGGACATGGCGACCCCCGACATCACCATCGATGATGTCAGCTACGACGACCGCTCCGACGCCGACAGCGACATTCACCCCGTGGCCATGTATGTTGGCACGCCCGGCAGTCTCGGCGAGTGGCAGGACACCATCCAAAAGGTCGTCCGCAACGTCGTCGCCATTCGATTCTGCCAGACGTGCTCCTTCGACACGGATGGCGCGCTGACAAGCGAGGCCACCGGCTATGTCGTTGATTCAGAGAGAGGGTACGTGCAACGCATGCTTTGCCCCCTGTTTGGTGTTTGCTCGCCTGGGTCGGCAGCGAATCTATGCTAGTAGGGAATTTGATGTACCATTGCTAATATTCTGTTGTTTTTAGCTACATCATGACGAATCGCCACGTTGTCGGCTCCGGCCCGTTCTGGGGACATTGCGTCTTTGACAACCACGAAGAAGTCGACTGCTACCCCGTGTACCGCGACCCCATTCACGACTTTGGCATCCTCCGATACGACCCCAAGGCGATCAAGTATATGCACGTGGATGGGCTCACCCTGAGTCCAGACCTGGCAAAAGGTGCGTTTGATAAAACCGAGATTGGCCGGGGAGAGAGAGAGAGAGAGAGAGAGAGAGAGAGAGAGAGAGAGAGAGAGAGAGAGAGAGAGAGAGAGAGGAAGAAGAGGACTAACTTGCGTGCCGTATCTTAGTTGGTACCGAAATTCGTGTCGTTGGTAACGATGCTGGTGAGAAGCTGAGTATTCTGTCGGGTGTCATCAGCCGTCTGGATAGAAACGCGCCCGAGTACGGCGATGGATACAGCGATTTCAATACGTGCTACTACCAGGCAAACGCCGCTGCCAGCGGTGGAAGTTCCGGCAGTCCCGTCGTGAATAAGGACGGCTGTGCCGTTGCGCTTCAGGCTGGTGGCCGCTCCGATGGCGCCTCTACCGACTATTTCCTGCCTCTTGATCGACCGCTACGCGCACTTCAGTGCATCCAACAGGGCAAACCAGTTACGCGTGGTGATATCCAATGCCAGTTTTTGCTGAAGCCTTTTGACGAGTGCCGCAGGCTGGGCCTTACCCCTGAGTGGGAGTCGGCGACGCGCAAGGCTTTCCCGGAGGAAACCAACATGCTGGTTGCTGAAATTGTCTTGCCTTGTGGGCCTTCCGACAGCAAGATTGAAGAGGGTGACGTTCTCATCAAGGTAAATGGCGAGCTGCTTACCCAGTTTATCCGCCTCGATGACATCTTGGACTCAAACGTGGGCAATACCATCAAGTTTCACTTGCAACGAGGAGGAGAGGACATCGAGGTCGACATCGAGGTTGGCGATCTTCACAAAATTACGCCGGATCGCTTCGTGACCGTCGGCGGAGCGAGCTTCCACGACATCTCCTACCAGCAGGCCAGGCTTTATGGAGTGGCTGTTCAGGGGGTGTACATCTGCGAGGCGGCGGGATCTTTCCGGTTTGACAATACAGATAACGGATTCATCGTGCAGTCCGTCGACCAAAAGGCAGTGCCTGATCTGGATACGTTTATCGAGGTGATGAAGCAGATTCCCGACAGGGCGCGAGTGGTTGTCAAGTATAAGCACCTGCGCGATCTGCACACGCTCAACACGACCATTGTATACGTCGACCGTCACTGGTCAGCCAAGATGAAGCTGGCCGTCCGAAACGATGTCACAGGCCTGTGGGACTTTTCCGACCTCGGTGAGCCCCTGCCACCGGTTGCCCCTGTTCGGCGGTCGGCCTCCTTCATCGAGTTGGATCATATGCCGCACCTTGGCATCGCTTCGTTGATCCGCAGCTTTGTGCATGTTAATTGCTCCATGCCGGTCAAGCTAGACGGCTTCCCGAAGAACCGACGATGGGGAATGGGCCTCGTCATCGACGCCGACAAGGGTCTGGTGCTCATCTCTCGAGCTGTGGTGCCGTATGACCTCTGCGACATCACCGTCACCATTGCTGATTCCATCATGGTTGAGGGCAAGGTTGTCTTCCTGCATCCGCTGCAAAACTACGCCGTCATCAAGTACGATCCCGCTCTGGTGGATGCTCCCGTTGTGAGCGCTCGACTCAGCGATCAACACCTCACACAGGGCGCAAAGACTTACTTCCTGGGCTACAACAGGATAAGCAGAGTCGTGCACGGCTCTACCACCGTGACGGAGATTACGGCGGTTGCTATCCCGGCAAACTCGGGGGCTCCACGATACCGCGCCGTCAACGTAGATGCTATTACGATTGACAGCAACCTTGGAGTGTCGTGCGGCAGTGGTGTTCTCGTGGCGGAGGACGGGACCGTGCAGGCTTTGTGGCTGCAGTATCTCGGAGAGCGCTCCCCCAACAACCAAAGAGATGAGGAGTATCATCTCGGCTTGGGCACACCGACCTTGCTGCCCGTTATTTCAGCCATTCAGCGCGGAGAGACGCCCCGCCTGCACATGCTCTCAGTCGAGTTCCGATCCATCCACATGTCTCAGGCACGCGTCATGGGCGTCTCGGACGAGTGGATCAAGAAGGTTACACAGGCAAACCGGTCTCACCACCAACTGTTCATGGTTAGCAAGCGGACATTTGAACGGGTGAACCACCCGGTATCGCTCCTCGAAGGCGACGTGGTACTGACGCTCAACGGCAAAATCTGCACCACCATCTCCGACTTTGACGTGATGTACTCGAACGAGGTTCTGGACGCCGTTGTTGTGCGAAACTGCGAGGAGATGCACCTGCAGCTTCCGACGGTGCTTGCCGACGACATGGAAACACACCATGCCGTGTCCTTTTGCGGCGCCATCCTCCATCGCCCTCACTTGGCCGTCCGCCAGCAGATTAGCAAACTTCACAGCGAGGTGTACGTGTCGAGCCGCATCCGCGGTTCTCCGGCGTATCAGTACGGACTTGCCCCAACCAACTTTATCACCCATGTCAATGGCGAATCAACGCCTGATCTGGATTCGTTCATTGCCGCAACCCGGAAAATCCCCGACAACACCTGTAAGACCCTCCCTCTTCCCTCTTCCCTCTTCCCTCTTCCCTCTTCCCGTCTCCCCCTCCGTCCCTCTTCCTTTTTCTATTCTTTCCCCTCTCTTTTGCTGCACGTATTATATGCAGAGGTAGAGCTAACGTCACTTGTAAACGTAGATTTCCGCATCAAGGCGGTCACCTTTGACTCGGTGCCGTGGGTGATTACAATGAAGAAGAACGACCATTACTTCCCTACCATGGAATGGATAAAGGACGGTAACGAGCCGTGTGGCTGGCGACGTGTGACGTACGAGGGCAATCAGGTCTTCCAGGGAGAGGCGATTGACGGAATCCCAACGGTTGCCGGCAACGCTGAGATGGAATAGGCCTAACGTTGCAGGCCATATCAGCAGCTGCGGTTGGTGGATATAATGGTGGCGGTGATGGATACAGTTCTTGATTTCTTTCCTTCGATTTTTTTTTTGGACTACTGCGCGATGACCCGTTGACTTACGGCTACAGGCTGGCGAGAGTAGGACAATGTACATGCATGACGACGAATTTGTAAAAAAAAAAAAACCCCTACATGGATGGGTACATGGGACAACAACAACAATGGGCGTTGAACGGCTATGAAGGATTTCACACTGGAGTTTTCTTGAGCTGTTTTCTTTCTCTTTACTTATTTCTTCTCCTCTTTTTTTTTTTTTTTTTTTTTTTTCTTTCCACGTTATAAACACAACACAACACCGCAATCTATCTGTGGCAGTTGGAATAGAAGGAGGTGGTAGGGGTGGTGGGTTGATACATGGCCGGTTTCTCCCGACGGAGACGTTCAAGGGCAAGGCTCGATGAGGATTCGATGGAAATGGAATGCAGGCCTCCGTCGTCGGCACATTGCTACTATACTATGTAGTACTATAATAATGACTGGATCACATACTGGTAGAACATGTAGCAGAGTGGAGTGGTTGGGCTCTCTGTGGAGTGGATGAGGCAGCCAACCGGAGAGATTTACAACATTGATACAGAGACTGTTAAGGTACACTTGTGGCTCCCGTCTATTCTTGCAGCAGACTACCTACCAAGGTAGGACTATCTAGGTACTGTACAGTATTTGTATGTAGAAAAGATGTCTGTTCGACTCGAGTGCCTGAATCATGAACGATGCAGCATTGTCGCACTGACCAACCGACATCACTTTCTGCCCAAGGCAGCTGCAAGTACACGGAGATGCAGCACGAGAAGGCAGCTACAGCAAAAGAGTTGCTTTCGCCGCCTCCTATCACGGCTTACCACGTTGGAAAAAAAAAAAAAAAAGCTGCACTTGCCGGAGGGGGTACATGCAATGGCAGCCAATCAAGTGGATTGAAATCAACCGGAAGTGAGGCCCGTTGTGCGGAGAAGTTGGTTGCTGTGCTGCTGCTGCTGTGTTCCTGGTGGCTGGCGGTGGTGGGTGTGTTACTGCTACAAGTGAGTTGTAGTTTTGTCTGAGTTGAGATTTTTGGGGTACTTTTTATATGTGGTTAGGGTGAAGCTCGATGGGAGCGAGAGAAGTTGTAGTTGACGGTATCTAGATGGGATGGATGTCTTAGATGGAGGCCGGAGATGCCCCGCTGTGGGATGAATGTCTTGGTGGGTTGAACTAAGTGAGGCAAGGCACCTGGCTGGGCCATCTAGATGCGGATGTTACTGCGTATTTGAAGCCATTTGGACTACTTATATAAGTAAGGCAAAGGAATGACAGTATTCAACTGGCTTTGGCTGCGGCTAATGCTTTGACCTCCGTTGAACGCCGTCTACTTGTAAGTTGAAACAACAGCGAACCGCTCTTCTCTTCTCAATGCAATATTAGGTACCGAACTATTGACATCCTGCTGTTCTTTCTTGTTGACTTGCTCTATTCAGGATGAAATGAACATACAGAAACATAAACATGCCCTCTAATCGCTACAAGTTCTTCTATTCTTTGGCAAAATGTTTACAATATACAGTGTCAACGACTGTGTAATTACCACATGCACTGTGTACTCAGTCCCTGCCGGAAATGCCGTCAAGCCGTTACGTTCAACGCTAAGACACCGCAGAACAGCCTCGGTGACGTTGTCTCTCCGTCTTGCGCTCACCAGGCTTCAAGCTTCTTCATGTCTGCCTGCTATAGGTAGCCCTTCTTTAATCCTGCTGCCTCACGAGTCAATTCTTCCATAAAACCTCTAGCCTGTAGCCTGCATTCTCTTGCATCTTTCCTTCTGCGTCTTTCTTTCTATATCCATTCATTGTACTGCCTGCTGCTTGATTCCCCTCCCCCGCGATGCCCCCCACAGCTACCTGGCAGGTAAGTCGAATCTCAACGAATTCCTCTGGCTCTGGCCGGCGCCCAACGGCACAGTCTGGCAGAGACACTAATGTGCGGTGCTGTTACAGACCAAACTCAAGGTCCAGCTGAAGCTGGCCATTGCGCGCCTGCGCATGGTGCAGCAGCGGGACGAGCAGCTTGGAAAGACGGCCCGCCGAGCAATGGCGCAGCTCCTCGAGGCCGGCAAAGTCGACTCAGCAACGATCCGTGTCGAGAACATCATCCGCTCCGACATCACTAGCGAGCTGCACGAGCTACTGGAGCTCTACTGCGAGCTGTTGCTTGCGCGCGCGGGGCTTCTGGAGGGCCCGGTATGCGACCCGGGGCTGGAGGAGGCGGTCCAGAGCATCCTGTATGCGGCGCCCAAGACGGAGATCAAGGAGCTGATGACGGTGCGGACGCTGCTGGCGGAGAAATACGGCAAGGAGTTTGTGCTGGCGGCCATGGACAACACAGATGGCAAGGTCAACGACAAGGTGGTCAAGAAGCTGAGCGTGGAGGCGCCGCGGCGAGAGCTGGTGACGGGCTACCTGGAGGAGATTGCCAAGGCATACGGCGTGGATTGGCCGAAAAGGCAAGTTTCCTCGCCACCTCCACCAGATCTGCTGGATGAGGACCTTGGAGGCAAGGGAGCCGGCGATGGCGATGGCGATGGCGATGGGACCGGAGGCGGTGGACAGGCTCAGAGGGACGCTTTAGACAAGCCCCTCACCGAGGCGCAGAGGAAGCTCTCCTTGGGCGAAGAGCAGATGAATCGCGCCACGCCGCCGAGCGCCAAGCTGGGCGAGCCCAAGAGCCCGCTGATGGTGACGCCGCCGCGGATGACGACGGACAATGTCCATCCCAAGGTGATGATGGGCTCTGTGGAGCTCAAGAGCAAGAGGGACGAGGTGCCGGCAGCGAGAAAGAAGTCTGAGCCGGAAGGGTCAGTGCCGGACATTGGAGACTTGGAGCGACGGTTTGCGGCGTTGAAGAAGAGGTGAGGCGCAAATGCCATGATGCGATGATGGGGCAGATGGGACAGATGGAGATGTACGGAATACCTACCCATAACTGCGAGAGCGAGCGATGCAAACTAATTCAGAGCGAGGCAAGGCAGAGCAAGCAGAGCAGGGCAGAGCTGAGCTGAGCAGATCGGAGCGGTACCAGGCACATGCTGGCGGGATACAGATGCAGACACTGGCGGCTACCTACCATATTTGGTGTTATGCGGGCTGGGCGCATCCTGTTGGTGTGCTGTACCTATACATGTATATAGCCACTTAGTATAACCAGGTATCAAGCCGTCTGGTTATCTCCAACCGCCAGTGGCTGCGTCACCACTTGGCAGTACCACCCGTTGATGTACCAATCCGTGGGAGTACACGTGGGATGACTCCAACACGGAAACCCGCACGCATCAATCATCCAAGCACTGCATATTTTTTTTATCCCCCTGGCCTGGTTGGCCTTCCTTTGCCCTGCCGCACATTGGACCAGTCACGAGGCACCGGCTCTGTTACACAGCATATGCTACTATGTGGCCAGGCATTATTTAAGGTGCCAGCGTTGCCGTGCGGTCCATTCCCTCTTTTTTTCTTTTCTGTTGCTACCCTTCCCTCCTCTCTCTCTGTCTCTCTCTCTCTGACTCGGATTCTCCTCCCTCTCTTATAAGCCCTAGACCCGGGGGTTTTTTGTGATGCTGGTCTGACACGGGCTACTTACACTCGTCTGTTTCCTTTTTGAGCTTCGCCTTAACGTGCTCTCACTACATATTTAGTAAGAGAGACAAAGTTGCCCTCCATCAACTGTGACTCTTGCATCCGCGTATCATCAATTGCCATTGAGTCTTATTCATTGTCTGGATTGGCAGGTGGCTTTCGCCCTGTCTCACCGGCTGATTCGCAGTCGCCAGCTTTTCTGCTGCGTGTTTTTGGCGGTGGCCCAGCTGCCAGCTGCCAACCCAGCCGCAAACATGTCGCCTCACGTGCTCGTGCAAGCAGAGAGGCATGAAGAGCCGAGCAAGCTTGGCACCTTGCCTGCCTCTCTTTTCTTCTGCTTCATCTGCTTCTCCCTCTTCACTCTTGCCTCACTCTTTGTGGCCCAGTTGGAAAGATACAAACTGCAGCTTGTGCGCGCCTTGCTCAGTTCCTTTGGCAACTCTGATGAGGAGGACGATGCCCAGATGAACCAGAGTTTCTTTCTCGATCAACAGCTTAACGAGAAAGATCTCTGCCAGCTGCATTATCAACTGAACGCATCCTCCTCTTCTCTACTGCCTTCTGACAACCACAACTACGACCACGACCACGCCCACGGCGACAAGCCCTCATTTACAATGGGGGATTCCACATTCCCGATGAATTTCAACGACCAGATCCTTTTCCACGTGCGAGTCACGATGGGATGCAACGGATTTCTGGACCTCCCCAATATTGGCGTCTTGCGTCAAGACACGCTTGAGAAAAAAATCGATGGCGCCATCAACCAGCTCTCGATTCTCAACATCGTCTCCATCTGTGCCGTTTGGCTTCGCGAGAGGATCTGCTGCAACTCGTCTTCGGGCTCTTCGCTGCCTGACGTCAAAGAGCTCTGTGTCTTCCTCCAACGCCGAGGCTGCTCCCGAGACATGTGCTGCCAGATATTCTACGCAGCGTTTCACAGATTGCACCCTCGCCTTGCCAACCAGATTTCGCTGCGAGTTTCTGGGGAAACACTACCAGACTCCCGCTCCATTGTGGACTACGTCTATGACCACTGGAATAGATGGGTGGAAGAGGCTCAGGCTGCTGCTGATCACGCTGCGCTCCTCGCTGCTGCTAACGATCCGTCGCCCCCGACCTATCCTGCCTATAACCACAATCTCCACACAATGCCAAAGGAAAAGTATCAGAAGCATGTGCAAGAAAGCTTCGGCAAGCTTCACATACACCAGAATCATCACTACTACCACGACAGTATCAAAGTCAAAGAAGGGCCTACTCCGGTGCATGAGGAGCATCAGGCCGGAGACTGTGCCCCCTATGACCTCGGACAAGCCAGCACCTGGGGCTCTGAGGCTGGCCAGACTGAACGATGCAAGACTCGGAGTGACGACTGTGTTTGTAAGCAGTGCAGTATCACAGGTTGGCTACCCCAAGTTCACCCCCCCCTTGATGGCGCTTCTCTCGCCGATACTTTCCTTGCTCTCTCCCCTACTGAATCGCCTTCTGTGGATCTTCTTGGCTTATTCGATGAGGTTGCCGCAGTTCCTCAACAGGAGAAGAATACAGTCGCTTCGAATCGACTTATTCCCGGGCCTGAATATGTTTGCCCAAGCTGTGGCCAGCAAGGAGATCATTACAACTACTTCTGCGCTGCCAATCGCAAGGCAGCAGACATTGTCTATGGACAAGGCAATAAGAGGCAGGCAGAAATTATTGATGAAATGCTCGTGGGGCCCCAGCGCGCGGCCTTGACGGCGACTGGTGGCAATTTCGCCGATGAGCCACTACCCAAGCAAGTGCCATCTTTTCAATTGGAAGCAGATGATACATCGTCTTCGGATCTAATCGTGTTTAGTAGCGGCTCTGAGGCCGAAGAAGCCCGATCCACTTGTTTCAAGGACGATGGTGGTAAAGCATTTGGCAATGCCTCTCTTTTGAGAGGGATCCGACTTACTGACAGCTGGTTGTCACCTTAGGAAGTTGTAAGTGTCTTTTCCCCAACTATTTGGCTCCACTAAACAACAGCTGAGCTAGGGGGTTCTCGTTACTAACATTCTTCTCTTTTATATAGGATCGTGTCGGCAAAGAAGGAAAAGAAGGTATTGGTGCAAAAAGCCTTGCTCAGTCGTATGATTTGATCATTATTGACAGCGATGATAACGAGGATGACGGTGGTGGTGATGGTGATGGTGGTGGTGGCTGCGTGGCAGAAGTTGATCTTTTCCTTACAACAGTCGATAAAGAAAAAGCACACGGGGGATGCAGCATGACAAGCACAAGCCAACAAGAGGCACGCAAGAGGCTGAAGCTGGATGAAGCATATGAGGAACCGTCTCTGCTTGACAGCCTTCTAGAGATGGATGAGGGAGAATGCATTGAACCGGGACTTACGCCGTGCCCTCGGACACCGCAGTCGCAGTTGCAGCCGCAAGGCAAGTCAGACATTGAGTTTGGTGTCACTGACAAGCCGCTTGGCAGAGATCCGCCCTATGATCCGGCCGTTCACGAGTTGTTCCACAATCAAGACAATACGTGGATCCAGATGGCGAACCGTCTGACAGCGCTCGAGATGTGGGATACCATGTATCTTGATGAATACCCTTTTTCCTCGTCAGAGTCTGAGTACGATCCGTACTAAGGGCTCGCGGGGTACGTTTCATTTGCGGTGCAATGAGACTTGATTTGCAAATGCCCTGCCGAGGTGAAGGGCTGCTCTTGTGTCTTGGTCATCTTGATTCCCTTTTCTCTTCTTTTTTTTTTATTTCTTTCCTTTGGTCGATGGAATCTGCTTTCGAATTTGCTTTTATAGGGATCGAGATTGAGAGAGGAAAATATGCCTGGAATTTACTTGTTTCGTCATTATAGTCCGTATACATATACAGTCTCTTGATTTGCGATGAGGATAGAGAAAGATCTTGTGATGGTCATGCTGTTCAAATGTCTTTATCTTTCCTTACTTGAGGACTTGAGAACTGCCCATCCCATCGACTACTGTTATACGCATACAATGGAATATTATATGAGACGCTAGCTGTTACACGGCTGGAACAAGTTTTTCTTCATTTGGTGAGAAAGGAGGCCAAGGTAGATGGGTCTGAATACAGGCGATATATGCGATATGAAAGGCCTTGGCACCTTGTAATGATACATATGTTTGACTATTTTTGATTTATTAATCGTCTGAAACTATTCAGACATACACTAACTATAGCAAAGTGTCCGCAGAGCTCAGGAACAAAGGAGACGGCGGCGCAGCCACGCCGCGCGCGCCTCTCACATATTCTAGCCGCTCAATCTTGCAATCCGTCATTTCCCTAAACGCCCAAACACCCATGCCTATGATGTCCTCTGCATCTGATTATGCATTATCAACACGCTCCGCTGGAAGATTGCCATAGAGAAGAAGATTGGAATAGAAAAGAGAAGAAAAAAAGTCTCCGTTGGGTCTCCAGGTAACTCCGAGTCGCGAAATAAATATATACGTAGACGTAAAGAAGTCGGTAATTGCGCCCCCCTATTCTCTCAAAGTTCCCTTGGAGAGGAAGACAGACAATAGAAGGTGTGAAAAAAAAGAGAAAAGAAGAAAAAAAACGCGTCTTCCATTTTCTCTCCTCCCATCACTCCAGCTTATCCAAGTGTTCCAGCCGCGTCAACACAACCTGCTTGCTCGTCTCCTCAATCTCGCCCGCCAGAAAGACCTCGTCGAGGATGGCGTAGACCTTGTAAAAGTTGAAGACGAGGTCGAGCTCGCAGACGTTGCCGAAGAAGGAGTCGAGCACCTCGACGAAGAAGTGGATGGCCTCGAGAAAGGCGAGCTCGTTGTCGTTTGTGTCGACGCAGGCGCAGAAGAAGAGGCCGGCGTAGCGGCGGTAGACGATTTTGTTGTTGCGGAACTCGACAAAGTTGGACTGGTACTTTTGGTCGCGCGGCGCGACGAGGCGGTGCACTTCGCCCTTGAGCTTGATCTTTTCGTCGTCGCTGTAAGGAGCGTACCATTTGGCGAGGCGGGTTTTGCCCCTGGGGTGGTTGATTGGGCGAGTTAGTTGTTGGTTTCTTTGAGGCATTGTGGTTTGCGCGCAGGGACGGCGCGTGGATAGGGAGAGGGAAGCGCTTACTGTCTGTTTTGGATGAGGATGAAGGAGAGCATGATTGCGGAGGGCGAGAGAGCGACGAGAGTTTTTGGTGAGAAGTGGCAGGATGGCGTCGAGATGGAGGATGAATAATACAAGCTGGACGTTTGCTGCGCTGAGCTGGTAGGAGATGGTTTCGCTGGAGGTTGCTCAATTACAGCGCGCGTCTAGTGAGCCGTGGGGCCGGAGCACACGGGATCGGATGCCATTGGCGGCCGGGCCGAAAAAGGGCTGGGGACTTGGGATAGCAGCGTTATCATGGTAAAACATGTGTACTTTTACTATAAGAATGATATTGTTACAGTCCAATTACTTTGACAAGGGAAATGGTGATTGCAGTAGTGGATACGGAAAAGGTTGGTTGAAAGGGTTAGTTGACATGTTTGCGGCTTAAAGACCGAGGCGTTGTGATGAGCGCTGGGGAATTGAACTATGTGCGCAGCGGAGACTATTAATTTAGCCAATGGGAGATATACAATTGAATTCTACCTAGTAGTGAGGAAACATGGGAATGATGGGATGTATACAAGATGATTAGAGGCATAATAACCAGCCATGTGTTGTATCTCGGTGAGCTTTACACTTATCAGAGTCCACTACAGACAGAGCAGTTGTACGTCATAGGCCGAGAGAAGGGCAAAAATAGAGAAAAAAACCGAGTATAAGGAGATTATAAAAGACGAAAAGAAAACACCAGATCGGATCATACCACCGGGCCAAGAATCCCCACTTTCTTCAATGCACGTCCGGATATCGTCGCCGCTGACTCGTCTACAATCTGGTTTGACTCGTATGTCTAAGTCTCGATAGAGGAACGCCCGCCTGCGCTGTTGCTGAGTAAGTATCGATGTGTAGGCTTATTTACCCGTTGTTAAATGGTGGGCGCTTGTGGACAATGAGAGCAACGGTTCTTTGACTTTGGAGCCAAGGATATTACTAAACCCCAAAGCTGATCCTTACTGCTAATCATTTTCATTGAGCTCATCTCTTGTGTAGCACCCTAAGCTCAAGCGGCTATAGGGCAATTATAGCGTCTTTGGCCTATGGCCTATAATGTTGTACACTTCATAACAAGGTCAATCATGAAAGATTCCTTCAACCCAGCTACCTAATGTACTGGGTAGCTATTACAATTCTACATCTATCTTGTCCGTTCATGCCATTTACCTGCCCTATAGCTGCCTGGGCATATGTCACGTAATTCCTCCATCTACCACTACACTAACGATCCTAGATAGTTTACAATATATGTAGATGTAATCAAAACGCTTTACCAACCTGAAACTAAATGGGGTATATAACAAGAAAAGCAAACGCATAAACTACGTGGCCTTCACCACCATCACTACATAACGAGCCTCTGTATCAGACCGGAGAATCTAGCAAATCGTGAGCCCTTCAAGAGACTTCGCTGCTGCACCCGGCCCTGCCAAGATAACAACCATGCCTTTGAAGCCAAGGCGCCACTCTGCAATGCCAAACATGCACCCTCAGAAGACTACGCCGCTGCCTCCGACCCTGTCAGATTAACGGCCATGTCTTCAGAGGACATGGATGGCATGACGGTGCGGTAGAATTGGAAGAGAGGCTGCCTGCTGCCCTCGGCCCTGCCAGGTTAACGGGTATGCCTGCCTCTCCAATTTGACCTTTAGCTCAGATCTGCCTCCAACTCCCCCGCCTGATACAACTCAGCTCTCACCTCCTGGATGTCATCAAGCATGGCGCGCCGTCATCTCCCAGACACCACAGCTGTGACGCGCCATCCCGTCGGGACGAACGCCTTGACCGTAGAATCTGCTCGACAACGCGTGGAGCAGGCTTGGCTTTCCGTGGCTGACGCTGGCCCCCGGTGTTTTGGCACTTCTTGTGCGCTTCTGGCTGTCGCCGAGGGTTCTTTTGCTGTCTAGGGCTCTTTTGCCGTTGAGGGCTCTTGTTCTGCGGAGGGCTCCGCCTTGCCTCTTGAAGAGGGCTATGGCTCTTCTCTCGGAGGGGCTGAGCGGTAGAGGGTGGTTGCCATCTTTCATGTGGTAACAAGCTCGCAATCGCATCCCGTGCGCTAATTCTGAAATACGGTGGGGGTAGCCTCTCCCTTCCCAGAAGCTCTGGACTTAACAGACGGCCTCGGGGGTGTTGATATGGTCGTGCGAGCGTGTGATGGTCCTCTGCCTCTATTTCATCTTCAATATCAGACGGAGGGGGTCTATTGGATCATTGCCATTCGTGATATCCCACAATCTTTGCACGCATTCCTTGGTGTGCCCATTTATTTCTTCGTCATTGTCGCACTCATATTCGTACTCAGAATCAGATCTGTATTCCACTCCAGGTGACGGTGGCCTGGGCCAGATCTCTGGGCTTTCAACAGATGAATCGGAGACGCCAGGACCGTGCGTCTTGGTTCGCTTCGCACTCGGTTCTGGAGACAGGCTTCTGGTCCTTTTGCGTTTCTCCCGCTGCGAAGGTGGTGATTCTGCTGGCATCGACACCGAGTTCGGCAAAGATGTCGCCTGAGCATCGAGCACATTGGGAGGAGCCTGCTGTAGCTTAGCTTTTTTTCCGAGGCAAAGCCGGACTCTCGTCGTTTTTGTTGCGCTTGTCCATGGTATGGTGTTTCTGCGGGTGAAGTTCAAGATATGACAGCCGCACTACGATGCACGTCAGGTCTGATGTTTTTGGTTTCTATTTTTTTTTTGAATAATATGCACATGTACCTACCTTGACATGTAACGGGTCACCTGACTACGCGTTGGGCTGGGCCTGTTGGGCGTGACCGCTTCTTGAAAATACGCGATTGCAACGCGGTTTCAGCGTGATGATGCGGGGGTGCTCGCTGCCTGCTGCACTGCTTACTACAACTGCTGTACCTGGTATTTGCCCGCCTGTTGCCGCTGAGTGATGGAAATAAACACTACTGCTGTAATCCATCTGAGGTTGCAATAGATGGAATGACACTCCTGCCCACCTTCTTGTGCTGCATCGCACGGCTATGTCATCTATATATACCCCTCTTTGGTTGTTTTCGAGCAACTGGTAGCGGTTTACTGTAAATCATGGCGTCGGCATCAGATTCACCTTCTCCGCCGCCAACGAGGCCGCCATCCATCTTGTCGAAAATGTTCGGCGTGAACTATCGCCACCGGCACTACTAAGCAACGAGGACTCAATAGGCTATCGCCTGTCCATTCCCTTTGCACAATCCCACTCCGCCCCCACCTGCCGTCATGATCAATCATGCTTCATTTGGAGAATCGGCACTGGCCCGTCCAAAAACAAGGTCAAAGCCGGAGTAGATTCATTCACCCCCGAGATTCTTCTCTGTCCACAAGCGGCATTGCCAACTCCCAGCTCCAAGACGGTGCGTGCATCCATCAACCACATTAATGCCACGGTTTACATCCATGCACGGTCAAGAGTCTTGGTGATGGAGTCACGGACTGGCCGGCCAATCATATACGAGCGAGGCGGCATGAACAACCAAGATGTAGTGATATATGGGGGGGCAAGCAAGAGAGACAGGTCTTGTGTCCTGCGTCGGCGGCAGAACTTTCTTCGATTCGGTCCATATCGCTTTCTTCTAGAGTTTACCATTAGCCCTCTACAGCAAGACGAGTTCACCAACAGGATCAACCGGCATCACCCTCATCACCCCCATGACCCCTGCAGCCTCGTCCCTACGACAGATGAAGAGCCTGAGATTCTTTGGAATATATGACTGCATCAGAAAATCCCAAGCTCGCTCTCAATCTGGTCTGGCGTTGATATCCAGGACGGCCGGTCGGTTGCTGTGAAGGCGCTGCTGAACAAAGCCGAGACACGACAATATACAATCGATCAACTTGACTTGGCCACTCATTACCAAGGCAGGCCAGCCAAAGGCATCCTTGGTATTCTTGAAACTTGGTGCGACCACTGGAGATCACCTCCGTGCTTGTTCAGAGCAAGCAGTGACCTCGATCACTGCCGAAAGACGTACTTTTCCATGCCCCTGGCCGAGCAAAACTTTCTCCATAATCGCTGGGCACAATTCAAGACCATGGAGAGCGTCACATATCTCTACCACACTCTGTGTGGACTGGCTGAACTTCATAATCAGGGCTTTATTCATGGAAACATCCGACTTGAGCTATTGCTGATATGTGAGAAAAGAGCCTTCATATCGCTTTGTATGACTAAGGCAGAGAGACCCGATGCAAGTGTCTACGTCGCACCAGAGTTCTGGCTGAGCAGGGACCAGGAGTCGAATCTGGATGCAACAAAACTCGACATCTGGGCCCTTGCTGCCTCGTGGCTCTATCGCTGCTTGAAAGCACCACCCGACCTGATGGTGACACAGCGCTCACATGCCGGTATCCAAGAGACGCTGAGGCGCCGCAATGAAGTGAGCGATATAAAGGGGCAGCTGTATCGCCTCTTTCGACGGATGCTGGCGTGGGATCCGCATGATCGTCCAAGTGCGAGCGAAGCTCTTCAAGACGAGGCATGGCGGCCCATCCTGGCACCCAGAGTGGTCGCGGGGAAGCGAAAGCGGGCGCAAGCACAGCAAGAGGATCAACCTAGACGAGTCCGATTGGCAATACCTAGAGTTGCGGACTAATGTGTGAGTGAGACTTGGAATTGTGTGTTGCTGTCTAATTGCCTAGCGTGTGTATTCCTCTTGTCGGTACATTTGAACGACAACGATCATGGCTCGCTTTCCTATCTCCCATGTACATAATTGTCCATTTTTGAACCGCTGGTTCCATTTTAAAGACAAGAACAAGCCGATCGTATATATCTCACAGTACTAGTACTGTAATATGCCCAAGTACTAGTAAGAAATCACCTCATGCTGGAACAATTCATGGTGTCCAGCGAGGTAGACTGGGGTACAACGGTTGGGCGGATAGCGATAGCGCCACTCGGGCGGCGTTGGCCTAGAAATCAGGCCTATTCTAGTCATTTAGTGGCCTCATGGCTGTTCCATGCCCCCTCCTTGAGCTCCCCATGGATCGTTTACTACCTAGTAGTACTAATAGTAGTAAGGTATGTGCCCTTTCTGACCGACCACTCCTTCCATCTCTGGAAGAAGAAAAAAAAAGACGTGACCATACACCGATCGGTCGATCTCACCAATCCTGAACTCGTTGCATCTGCCAAATTCTGATTCGTTCTTCTAATCTTTTTTTACTTCCCTTCAATTCTACTCTCTTTCGCCTCATTTGCCTCAGTCTTCTTCCCCTTCCCACACCTCATCTTACGATATCGGAGCCCAGTTCAAAGCTCCATGCAGTAAATTCGCAGACAAAGATCCAACCCCGGCGTCTTTCATGCAGTCATCGTCAGATTAACGACCGCAAGCCCCCAATCCTTATCTTCTTCCCGAGAGTCTCCCGCTCGCCTCTCCGGTCTCATCCCGACTCGGTCCTTGGCGACAGACACTCGACACTGCTCAAAAATCACAATTTAGAGTCTTTACTTCAAGGGATGATGTGGCTACCAAGGAACTCTTACTCTTCATGGCAATGGCAAAACTCCTACGCAGGGTCGTTGTCTCCCTCTGGGGCGACAGCGGCCCCAAGGATCTCTGGCAGCGGATTCTCAAGCATTTCATAGCCTGTGTGATTGCAACCACAATCGCAATCCTCCCCCAGATCAGGGGCTGGTCGACATTTCTCATCCCAATGACAGTTGCCTTTGCACATCCGGGCCAGCGGTTAGGCGTCGTCATTGAGAACGCCATCATGGTCATCTTTGGATCTGGCCTAGGCTTATCATGGTGCATCCTGGGTTTATACCTTGCGAGCTTGGTCTATGATGACAACAAGCCCGCTGCGTTTACTATCCGGGCTCTGTTCTACCTTGCGTGTATCTTGCTTCACGGCTACATCCGGTCTTCTAGTCCCCGACTGTTCTTGTTCGTCTTGTTCGTCATGCTGCCCGCAATAACCATGCTCACGGCGCCAACCAAGGCTACATCACTCTTGTACGAAACCATCTACGCACCCATTCTCATTGGCGTTGGTATCATGCTTTTCGCCAACGTCATCATATTCCCAGAGTTTTCTGGTAGTTACCTGGGAACCTCTACCATCAACGCCCTCTCCGAAATGGCCAATACATTAGAGCGAGCTACTTACTGGTTCGCTACCCCAGGAGGCGACTCTGTTGAGATTCGAAACCAGGACGGCACGCCCAGCACCGCCGTGACTAACAACAGTGATATCGAACAGCAGCAGAAGCAGATGAATCAGAAGAAACAGTCCATCATCCGTTACTGGCGCAGATTCTTGTCTCCTTTCCCGAATCCCTTTCGATCTGCCAGGACTGTAGCTACGGTATCCAAGATACCACTACATGCAACCACGCTTGCATCACTGATGGAAAGCAAACCTACCATTCGATCCAAGCTTGCTACATGCAAGACTGCACAGAATGAAGTCAATTTTGAGATTTCCATTTCGCCCCTTGCTCCGGGTGACATGAAACTCATTAGCGTTGATCTCATGAGCAATCTGTCCCAGAGCGTTATTACGTTGATCGGTGCTTGTGAAAACAAGTTCATAGTGCTTGATGATGAGGGCCGTGAAGAGAGCGGCTTGGTAAATGATGATCCAGAGCTATCACCAGAGGACACTTGCGGCCCTGAATTGACCACACCGTCGACCGGTGGCCCGGAAGCTTACCTGAAGGTCAACCCCCACACAAGATCTAGATCGAGAGCTCGCGACTCTATGGCTTCCCCCAGCAGAGCCGACTACGCCACGTTGAATAGGCAAATAGAGCTGAGCAGCGCCGAGCTTCTTGAATCAATTGTTATGCGGCTTCAAGCTCCTGTACAAGAATTTCAAGCTTCTACCAATGCAGCGGTGTCTCTTCTCATCTCCTGTTTGGCGTATTGCTATGATGTTCCCACCCTGCCTTCTGGCGCACCCACCCCTCGAGGTATTCGTCTAGAAGAGATTGACCTGCGCATCGACCTCTTCGCTGATGCTCTGACACTATTTGACCAGCAATCTACCGAACAACTCAAGCTGGTTGCGATGCAAGAGACAGGCCAACTGCTCGATTTCATGCCTCGGATGGAGACGTTCCTCATCTCATCGTTTCTTCTGGCCTTTCGTCAGGCTTCAGCCCATGTCTTGAATATGCTCCGCCATGCGCGCTTTTTGGTGGAGCAGAGGCAGCGCCGTCATAACAGGTCACGCATCTGGATCCCTCACTATTCAAGTCTTCGGAAGTGGCTTCGTACCAACGGAGAACGCGATTCTATGGTTCTTCCAGAAGGCGCGAGGCAGGCCGCACGACGTGGAGATTTGGCCGGTAGGCCATCTGTATCTCAACCGAAAGACTCTAGCGGCATCCTTGAGAATGATGAACAGGCTGTGGAGGAGCGCATAACCGATGAGGAAGTGGGCTCTATCACCACTTCTAGGTATCTGAGAGCCCTGAAAAGCAGAAAAGCAAGAAGCAAGAAGAAGAAGGCGAAGAAAAGAAGAGAGAAAGAGCAGGAACAGAAGCACCAGCGATATAAGCATGGGCATGAGAAGAAGAATGCTTCTGGTGATTGGATTTTGAAATTACGAGGGAAAGCAGCAGATGCCTTGGAATGGGCTCAAGACTCTGACGATCTTGCTTATGCTCTCAAGATATCCTTTGCCATCTTTCTTGTCAGCTTTCCGGCCTTTGTACCGTCTTGGAACCAGTGGTATGGAGATGTTCATGGTGTCTGGGCCCCGCTTCAGCTGATATTTATCTTTGAAGTGGCCATTGGCACATCCATGGTCACCTTTATTGTCCGAATGATTGGGCTGGTTCTTGGCTGTACGGCTGGATACGTCTCGTTTGTTATTGCAGGCGGGAGCAGAGCCATTACTGTTGTAGTTCTTGCTTTTACGATCCTACCTTGGGCCTATATCCAGGTTGGGACAAAATATGTCAAGGCCGGTTCAGCAGCCATTATCTCAATCAACGTGGTTGCGTTGGGTAAGCTTCTCGCTTTTTGCCCATTTTCTTCATTCTATCTAACACATGGCAATATCTAACCATTGTGTTTAGCGTCGGAGAATAGCACAGAACCGGCGGTACAGGTCTATTACAAACGCCTGATAGCCTTTTTGGTTGGAGGTGTTACCGCTGCTCTGGTAGAGATGTCTGTCTCTCCTGTGCGTGCAAGAGATCGCTTGGTTGAATCCCTATCCGCCTGTGTGCGCCATATCCAGGGCATGCAAGGCGCCATAGCTGTTGGCGTCGATGAACCCGAGTTCCTTGATCCTCGCGGTCTGAAGCAGCATCGTCACTTCGATCAATTGCGAGAAAAGGCCCAAGCCTCGCTCGCGGCGGCTGAGACTTTTTTGCCCTTCTGTGCTTCTGAACCAAGACTGAAAGGTAGCTTTAAGAAGCTTGCGCCTATATATACTGAGATTGTATATGTGCTTCACCAGGTAATTGACCGCATGGACAACGTCGTACAACTCCGGGCAGCATATGGCTCCTCAGTGTTGGAGGTCCTGAATCCACAGGTCTATACATATCGTCGGAGCATGGTGGCAAGCTGCACCTTGATGCTGTTTTCCGTCAACGAGGCCTTGGTAACATGGCTTCCGCTCCCGCAATTCATTCCATCAGCTCGCTTGGCACATTTGCGACTAATACATAGAGTCCGTAAGATTATCACGTCGCAACCATCAACGTCAGCTCCGGTAACACCCACGGTAAGCCATGCTGGCCATGGCAAAACCGAGGGCGAGTACGATGATCTAACAAGCGAAAGAGTGGCACGTTTGATAACCAAGCATAATTTTCTTTCCTGGAACGCCAGTACTGCCGGCCAGATGGAAATTATTGAGTATTTGGAGGAATTAGTTGAGCTGGTCAAAATGCTGGTGGGGGTGAATGCATTCCGCTCGGGGATGTTGGAAAAGCCAAAGTACCAGCATTATACGCAAATGGCAGACTATCGCCCAGAATCTGTAACTGTGGCTCCTACGAATGATTCCAGCAGCTCGTTGACAACTCAACGCAGCAGCATTGCCGTCCCGGAGGAGCCAGGAGAGCTTCCAGATTCGGTCTTGAGGCGGGTCGCTTTGGCTGCCGCTCAAACAGATGGAGTCTATCAGAGACCAAGAAGGGGGGCTGCTGGAGTGCGACGACCTTCTTACAGAAGAGGAAGCGTTTTCGGAGAGAACTTGGAAGAAATACCTGCCAGCTTACAGAGGGTCAATTCTCGGCTTTGGCAAGGAAACGAAGCCGTGAGAAGGGCGTCATTCGCAATCACTAGTATGCGGCCAGGTTCAACTGCTGGATCTTGGAATGAGTAATGGAATAGGGAGGATGTCTTTTTCCCTCGCATGAACTTTTTGCTGTTTCTGAAGCGAGCGCGTTCCCCTGGCATTATCTAGCGTTTCTATTTTCATTTTCTTCTTCTTTTTAAAAGACGATATACCCCGCTTATTAACGCTGTATGAGAAGTTTGGATCTAGACGAGGGAAGATGAACTAATATGTACATGATGGCAATCATGAGCTTGCATTTCACATGTGCAACGTTATAGACTTTGTGTGCATTCAATCACTTTAATTAGCATTGTCCATCGCTGACAAGCGATACGTAAAATTCGATACAACGCGCTGGCTTCACATTTCCCATTGCTGCTGTGATTGAGAATTGACAGATTTGTATCACAAATCACTACGATGAGCAATGATGATGCGCTTTGCCGCATATAGAGTATGATTCAGTGCCTGTTTGCTGTCACTGTTTGCTGGACAGCGACATCTCTGTGCTAGGGTGCTGGGACGGCCAGCGTTCGGAATTGGACGGAACTACGGTTCGTTATAAATTCTAATGATACTCTTTAGCGGTAATTCACAAAAAGTAGGGGGTCTATGGGAATCTTTTCATTCCGTGGAACAAAGACGCCTTTGTCTGTCGCCTTGCTGTTATAAGCGCTTCTAATACACGACTGAAATCGTGTGGTTTGTTCGTTCCAAGTGCCTCTCGTGCGTGCATCACTGCGTGAGGGCTGCTTCTGTGGAATAAAGAGGCAAAGAGCTTCTTCAGCTCGTCCTCCCCCAATAATTTTCCTCCGTTCCATTCATGGATTACAACGACCACAGAGTATCTACGAAACCCAGTCCACATACCTATTCAATGACGGATTCGGCACGTGACTTTTCACGATAGCTAGGTGTGCGTATAGCGGGTAAGCACATCTGGAGGGGTGCAATTAGCATACTTTGCTGCTAACGAATCCGACTCCGATTCTGTCGCGTTGGGGCCTCTTGATCTCTCAACCTTTATCACTTTCTTACTCATCTTTTTGGTTCTATTACTATTGCTCGAACTGGGTGTATAGGGATCAGCTCCAATCTATCGACCTCTTTTACACTCCTCTCTCACGCGTCTCTGCCCCTTTTTGGATTTATGGAAGCGAATACCACTTTGTAAGCGACTTGGACGGGTCCCGATTCTAGAGCCCAAGCCTGCAGCAGTCGCCGTTCATCAATTACGGAAGCCTACTTCAACGACCCCGGTTCTTTCGCTTGGACACATGAAAAGCCTTATTCTTATACGACTTTTTGCTTGAAAGACCGAGCCCCGGGAACGATTACCGGCCTCTTTCGGGGTGGAGGGCGCACGACGGGCGCTGTTGTGAAGGGAAAAGCCGCTGGACGCGCTTTTGTCCTACGTACAGACTTTGGGCCTGATTACGGTAGAAAGAGAAGGAAATCGCATTAATTATTTCTTGGAAATCTGACAGCATGGCGGAGTCAAGCGCCGTCAAGGCGTATAAATATCGCCAGGAAATCAGTCAGGTGAGATGCTGTCTGCTTTCACTTTTGCCTGAGCACTTTCGAGGACCGATGAGTCTCAGAAGTCTGAGCATTCATTTATATCAATCACGATATGATGCCTATTAAACCGGGCTTGTCTCATTCATTTCACCGTTCGAGCTGGATTTGTCCTCTATATGCTGAGCGCATTTGACGAATGTGCCGTCATGAGAAAGGGAGCTACTCTTTTCTCAATACTCAATTCGAGAGCGGTTCAGGCAGTGTCATTTTTGCCACGGCCGCCAAGTCAAAAGCACTCCTCATTGACAGAACGCAAACGAAATGACAAGTCTCATCATTTATCGTGAGAGCATATTCGGTCAGCTGGCAAAGCCGAGTCTACCAGTTGCAATCACAACTACAGCCAAGTGGCAAGCCCTCACTAGACTCTTATAAATCCTACACACCCTCTCACTCCCACCTCTGATGAATCTCATCTTTCTCTTCACCTCCTCTTCACTTCAAATTTGCTCCAAGGCACTTGGCCTTACCCCTACTCAATCATGAGCGAGCGATACTTTTACGTCAATGGACGGCGATATCGCATGCGGGCTGGATTTCTGTCCCGCCTCTCCAAACGAGCTATAACGATTGACTGTTTCCAACAGATGATGTACGTCTCTGGCGAAACAACCGAGCCGTCAATAGAAACTACTGGTATCATCGAAGATATCGTCCGGCAGCAAGTCATCGAACTGGTACGCTACGCCAACCTCTTCACCCTTTGTATCTCATTTTTATCATCCAAACTTAACCAAGCAAACTCCTTTAGCTACGCAACTGCACTGAGCTCGCCGCCCGTCGCGGCTCAAAATCCATCAGCACAAACGACCTCATCTTCCAGATCCGTCACGACCAAGCCAAAGTATCTCGTCTGCGCACATTTCTCTCTTGGAAAGACGTCCGTAAAAACGTCAAGGATTCCGACGACAAAGGCGCAGACGCAGATATCGCTGCTGGCGACGATGCCGTCGGCAGTGTCGTCCCGGGAGGCCCAGTAGACGAGGCGGCCAAGAAGAACAAAAAGGCCAAAGTCGGCCTCCCGTGGGAACCCGCGTCCTTCTACTCGGTCGAAGTTCCCGAGCGCGACGACGAGGAAGACGAGGAGGAGGAAGAGATGAACTACATCACCCTCCAGCGCCTGCGCAAGGCCGACGAGCGCACCAAGGTCATGACGCGAGAAGAGTACGTGACGTGGTCCGAATATCGTCAGGCATCCTTCACCTGGCGCAAGGGCAAGCGGTTCCGCGAATGGGCCGGCTTTGGTGTCGTCACGGACAGCAAGCCATCAGACGATATTGTCGACATCCTTGGCTTTCTCACCTTTGAAATGGTCCAGACTCTGACCGAGGTTGCCCTCAAGGTCAAGGAGCAGGAGGACATGGCCCGCGCTCAGACCGGCGCCCTGGTCGAGGGCGGCACGAGCAAGAAGCGCAAACTCCAGCAGGGCCTCTTTGACCCCCCCAGCGAGGGCCGCACGCCCATCGAGCCAAGGCACGTCCAGGAGGCCTTTCGGCGGTTCCAGCAGAGGTCCAAGAAGACGCGTGCCATGCTCAACATTACGAGGCTGTCACAACATACGACTCTTAATATCATCTAGACTTTTACTTTCCCGCTCTGTTGCTTGGTTTTTCTTCTCCTTTATTTCTTTCATTTTTTATATTGCTTCTTTCCCTTTTGCTCAAAGTATGCCCTTTTCCCCGAGGCACTCGCAGTCAGTTTCCATGTCTTTTTTCTTTGTTGATAGTTTGCTTCCCCTTCTTTTTTGCTTTTTCCCTCGTCTCAACCTGGGGTTTGGAGCTATGCTGACCCGGTTTTATACGCGTCTGCAGAAGGGTGTTGGGTCTTCAGATATATACCTAATCAAGGACCATGGATCTCAGAAGTTGGTCTTTGACGATTGTAGGATAGATACATGATTTTCTTTTTCAACGTTAGATGAAAGAGTTAAGCGCAGTCGCTGTTATTATTATTTTTATTCAATGGCACTCCATCCCTCGAATCCGTCCCCCCTGAAACTCCAAATGATCATGTAGTGACCTGCAAGCAACTGCCACTCTTCGATTTCATCGAGCCCTTCGAGTCTGTCAACTCTCTCCTTCTCTTCGGCATTTACCCATTTGCTCCATATCCGATCAATTGTCAACTGACGGGTAGTCTCAAATCCTATCCTCTTAAGGCGAGCTGCTTCGTCTGCTTCGTTCCTGCGCCGCTCAAGGTTGGGCATGTGAATGTTCCTTGCTGCCAAATTCGACACCATAGTATCGCTAAAAGGATCCCCCAGGTGGATTGGCTCGTATACTACGACTGCTGCGTTGGGTATTCGGGAAGTAAAGTACTCAAGCACTCCATCTGATTCTTCCCGAGAGAGGTAGCAGAGGCAACACTCTGACAAGATGAGAGTGGGAATGTCAGTGCGAAGCCCTGGCAGCCTTTTCGTAGAAGCGGGTGAGAGCTGCCGAATGTCGAGCCCGTGGCAATAATACTCTCCATTTGGCGGCTTGCTTGCCCAATCACTGGTCTCTCCTGTTGAGCGATCGGACAAGATACTTGCTAGTGACGGCACTCCTTCAACTGTCTTGAGCTTCTTGGCGCTGGTTACTGCGAAATCAATCTCATGGTAGACAAGATTCGGGCGCCCCTGTTGCTGCTGGCTAAAGAGTCGAAACGGCCTTGTATCGGTGCCGGCACCAAGAGACACAATCTGTTTCGTGGCCATAGCCTGCCGTTGTGTTCCCCCAGTAGCCTCGGAGAGGAACGAATGGACCAGATGATCTATAGCCGCTGTGCGTGTGTATGTTCCTGTAGCGGTGTGAGAGATGAGCTGTAGAATATGTATATACACATGACGAAAAAAAAAAAGGGGGGGGGGGGGGGGGGGGAAGATGAGAAAATGAAGCAGCCATCACAACTAACCTCGGTTGATTATGGGAAACCGTCTCGCTGGCGGACCGCCCAGGCTGGACACGAAATACCGCGCGTACGGATCGCTGAGATAGCCCATATCAACGGCACTCAGCCTCGACACGGCCGCGTCGGTGTCGGTGCCCTGGATCGTCGCATCGTGAGCCTTGCCACGAGATTCGGAGCCGCTGCCGCTGCCGCCTCCGGGTCCTTGTCCTCGGCCACGGCTTCGGCCCCGGCCGCCGCCTCTGCCGCGGAGAGAGAGCAAGTTGGGGATGGAAGGAGCTGACATGTTGGGTCCAGTTGGAGGCCTATCAGTGTCTTGCATTCTGTTGTAACAAGATTACCGGCTCCTATCGGTGATGCAATGCGAGGCAAGGCCAGGCGATATGAAATGATGGGCCTCCTGCGTAAGGAAGAGATACATGGACTTCCTACTTCCTCATCTGATGAAGAGGCACCTAGATTAGCGAGATGCTAATCACACATCCGTAGGCAATGCGTCGTGTAGATTCCATCTTGGAATGAACTGGGCCACTGTGAATGTCTTGCATCAAATAATGGAAACAATGAACGCTGCCCCACTCCAGCTGTTCAAGGAAGCTGCGGGGCGTCTGTGCCTGCCTGCCGCGCATAGCATCCTGCCACTGTCCTGCCACCGGGACTTACAAGCCACTTATTTCTGTCTACAATTTTTACTCTTCTTCATTCTTCTTCACACTCATGTACGCCATGGAGCTGTTTTGCGCTCATCTCTAATCAAGCGGACTTATTTGAGTATCTTCTGGAAGACTACCGCTGGCTTTTTGCCTCTCTTCCCGTTTTATAATTCTATCCACTTTGACAGCGCTTGATGGACCTCGATAACCGCTGACTCGCGATGGGTCAAATCCCGAGACAAGAATTCTGCGGATACACGGGCCAATTCAATGTAGAGGAGGTCTCCAGCAGGCCGTTGAGCTAAAGATCACCAAGCAAGTCGATGAGACAGACAGCAGCACGGCTCCATGTACCTGACACACACACACACCACCACAATCACAACCTTATGCGCACTCATACAAGCTACGCGCCAGCAATGCATTGCCAGCTGATGTAATTCGTGCACCGAGACGAGAAAAAATAGCCCGAGAGCACTGTTTTGGGCAAAGGCCGGGTTGGCGCCCCTCAGAAATCAGGTTGCTGTCCCAAAGTAGAAATGGCCGATACGCCTGGGCAGCGAAAGCTTTGTGGCCTGTGGCTAGTCTTCTGGGCGAAGAGACTAATAACGCGCTCATACACGAGCTTTTTTGCCGTGGTGGAGGGCAGTGCTGCCTAGTGTTGGTTTGAACTGGGGTGTCCCTTTGGCAGACAGCCCACCGGGATTCCTCTGGCTTATAAGCCTCTGCTTCTCCCAACCATCAGCTCAAAGGATTGCTTCCTTCTTTAGCCTTGCTCTTCCTCACATTCTCTCCCATCTGTTCCAGTCTGTCGCGGCTGGAAAGTTGAACGATACCTTTGTCCATATCGCGCGGTCATTGCGACACTTTCAAAGTCGCTGTCTCTGCATTGTTGATTGCATCTCTGAAATTTCCATTTCGTACCTTGTCCGAACATTCCGCCACCATGACTTGGACCGTCCAAGGAGGAGGGGGTGAGCCTGTTGAGTTTCATATGCCGGCTTGGGGCTGGCCTCTGATTCTTGTCGACGCCATTATTCTGATTCCCATTTCGCTTCTGGTGAGTATCGTCATTGTTGTTTCTACAGCTCCTCTGGTTTCCCTAACACCAACATATAGGTCCAATATACCCTGCTCTACATCTACCCCGTCTTCACCATCATTGAAGACGAGAACCCTCCTGCCTATGAGCCTCTCCCCAGCAACGGAAATGATGATGAAGAGGCCACCGCTGGCGGCCCCAAGCCTACCGACGGCGCCCCTCGAACTGTGACCTCTTCTCTTCGCTCCATCAACCGCCTTCTCACCTCGTACGGCGGCTTCCGAGCCAACTTCCGTGGATTTATGTGTCTCCTAGCACAGAACGTCCTCAGCGGTTTTGTCGCCTCGTTCTTCTCTTGGTTCCCCGCTAGGCCCTTTGCCGAGCTGCTGGCATCCTTGATCATGGTGCAATACGCTACTGCTTGGGTTCACATTGTCATCTCGCACCCTTCCCCCCGAAAGTTTTGGCGCCGCCTGCCTGCCTTTAAGCGCGCCTTCAACGCTACTTGGAAGCCTGTTGTCATTTACTGGGTTGCTACCCAAGTGCACCAATGGGTTCCCATCCTGCTATCCGGCCTGATCGGCTTTGACGCACCCTCCTTCCGCTGGGGCTCTGGCAGTGTTCCTGACGACTTCAGCGAGCACAAAATCGCTTATATGATCAAGGTCGGAGTGTATTTCCTCCTCAGCACAATGCTGTGGGTTGTTGTCATCATCCCCGCCCGCGTCATTCTCGTCCGTGTCCAGGCTTCGCTTCTCCCCGAGGACGAGGACGCCATTATCCCCTTTGACCGATCTTTCGATGGCAAGGTTGAGCCTGCAGTGGTAGGAGGCCTGGGCTACGCCACCGTTGCCAACGCCTGGTCTACCTTTTCCAAGGCTGCTTGGAGACGCGTCGTCATCCTGTACGCCAAGATTTTCGGCGTCGTTGTGGCCACCATGGTCTTCTCTTGGGCCATTCTCATTCCCACTGGCCTGCTCCTGATGAAGTTTGGCACAAAGAGCACCTAATTGCTTGCTAGCAATAGAACTGTCCACTGTGACAATTCATACTGCGATTTCCGTGACCGGAATAGCGTCACGCATCACCACCATCTTGGTAAACTTTTCATGATATACGTACACGATTTTGATACTTTTTGTCATGAAATAAAAAAAAAATCTGTTTTAATATCTCATTTGTTCTTTAACTCTTTATTCTTTCATGCGTGACATCTTTATCATATATATAAAAATATATCCCTCCCTCAACCGCGTAACTCCAACAATAGAAATCTCTCTAAGCCTCACTTTTCTCTTTTCTCTTTTCTTCTTCTCTCTCTTTGGTTCGTTGCCATCTCCGTCCTTCTTCGCTCATTCATTCGTTCGTGCCAAGCTCTCTTAATTCATTCAAACGTGTAGCCATCAGGTGTAAAGAAAAAAAAAAAAAAGTTTCGTAAAGAAAAAAAGACCCAGAATCCAACAATCGTCATTCATCAATCGCTCCCCCGATTTCACACGCACATACACTCACACACAGGATAATGTCCTCTCTTTCGTCAAGCCCCTCATTCCAAACTTTCAAAATGCAGATAAGAGAGCAGGGGGAGAAGAAGTAAGAGCAAGACATATCAAAAGATACAAGGCAAAAGAAGAAATCAAAAATGGATAAAGCCTTAACCAGCAAAGTCAGCAGGGCATGTGCGCGGTAGAGAAGGAAGAGCGAAAGAGAAAGAGAAAAGAGGTAAGAGTGGACAAAGCGAAGAGAGTGAGTGAGGGGAGGGTTGAGGGTTCAGAGCCTTGTTGGTATGGTGCTTTCTAAAATGTGTGTAGTTTCTTTTCTAGAAAAAAAAAAACCTCGCATCTAGTGTATGTCATAACGCCGTTCCGGAAGAACGCAGATTCCCTTTTGGAAAAGAAAATTTTACGACTTGTTGAAGAACCAACTACCGCGCTTGCTGCTGGTTCCATCGCCGCCTTGGATCGTGGGGGTCGAGGGGGCATCGCCGCCGCCGCCACGCAGAGGCTTGGCGATGCGGCTACCAGCGCCAGAGAAGCTGAAGCCGCCGGCACCACCAAGGCCGCGGGTGCTGCCAGCTTTGGCAGCCTCGAGGCGCTCCTTGACGGAAGCAAGTTGGACCTCGAACCTAGAGAAGGGGGGGAGTCTAGGTCAGCACCAAGCGTTTTATCATGTTTCTTTTACTGGCATTCCATTGATGATGTGCTGCCGTCGCAGAGAGTGAAAAAAGGGGGAAGATAACGGGTGATACGTACTTGTGATTGGCAGTTGCCATCTTCTCCTGGCTATCTTGCAGCAGGCTCTCCAGACTCTGGATACGCTCGTTTCTCGCAATGAGTTTGCGCTCGGCAATGGCAACTTCCTTCTTCAGGGAAGAGTTCTGCTCAACTAGCTGGCGTTGAACCTGGGTAAGCTGCTCCAGGTTCCTCTCCAGGAAGGCCATCTTCTTCTGCTGAGCACGGTTGTTGGATGTCCGCAGCACGTTGTTGTACTGCTCGCGGGTCTCATCGAGTGAAATCTCCAGCTCGACGACACGCTCGCAGCGGTTCTGCAAATCTCGCATGAGACTCTTCTTCATCACGTCAAACTCGGCAATCTGCTGTTGGACAGTCTTGCCATTGGCCATGGCACCGGCGCCGCCGGCTTTGACGCGCTGCTGAAGCTCCTCGATGAGAGTCTTCATCCTTGCGTTCTCGGAAGCCTTTTGGTTCAGATCAGCCTTGAGCTCCTCGACAAGCTGAGTCTCAGACTTCTCGCGTTTAGCGTAGACGGCTTCTAGTCGTGCCTTGACCTCTTCCACATCGGCCTCGCTGAGGTTGCGTGTCAATACTTCCTCGTATTCTTGTTGCAAGGCCTCCAGCTTAGCCTCAAGCTCCTGCCTCCGTCGGGCATCCAGATCGTTGGATGATCCGCTGTACATGGACAGCTCTGCTTGTCTCACGATGCCCTGAGTCTCGACCATCTTTGCTCGGAGTGCCTTGAACTCGTCTGGTGCGATGTGATCGCCGATTGAGCTCTGTTCGAGCAGGGCATCAATGTGCTTGATAGTTTCAGCAATAGATCGCTCATTTTCGCTGAAAACATCGGTTCCCAATTCGAAGCCAGCCATCATCTTGGCCATCTTCTCGGCCTTCTTCTTTTCCTTCTCATCAAGGGCAGCACCCGTCTCTTTAGCGCTCATCTTGGCGTCCAACAGTTGCTGTTTCATATCGTCCAGCTCAGTGGTGAGTTCCGAATTGGCTTCTTTGAGGGCATCCATGGTGATTTGAGCCTCTTTGCCCTCAAAGTTTAGCCGCTCCAGCTGCATCTTGAATTCATTCACCTCTGTCGTCAGCTTCTCATTCTCCTTGCCTATCTTGCTATCGTGCTCCTTCAAGAAAGAAAGTTCTTCTTTGGTTTCGCGAAGCTGCTTCTCGGCCGTCGCAGCCAGCGATTCTTTCTCTGTAAGCTGGTCTTGCAGCTCATTTTCGCGGCGCAGGAACTCTTCCCGCTCATCCTTTTCCAGCGTTATACTGGGGGTACCAGCACGATCAGAAGCGATGGGAGTCTCTGAGCGGCTTTCCGTAAGCCGTGAAGGAGTTGATGGTCGCGGCGCTCTTGCTTCGGCCTTGGCTGCAGCAACACCTTCAACAGTGGGCTGAACCCACTTGTCTTTGGGCACAGACTCTCCAGCTCGCCACATTTGGATCTCGCCTTCGAGATTGGAAATGTAAGATTCGAAATTGGTAACTTGGCCTTGGGCTTTCTTGAGCAGAGCCTTGAGCTCTGCTGGGCTGAGCTCGGCATTGACCTTGGCTTTGTTCTTGATAGACTTTGCTCTAGTACCGAATCTCAGCGTTCCCAAAGTTTCAGAGTCGTTGTAACTACTAGGAGAGCAGTTGATGATGAGAGTAGTTCGACTGTTACCACCAAGAGATTCTTGGAGAATACGGGTCAATTTGGAGTCTCGGTAGGGAACAAAGTGAGATTTGCCGTCGGTCAGAGCGTTGATGACCATACCCAAGGCACTCAAACTTTTGTTGATCTTCTTGGCTTCCTCGAGCGTCTGGCCGCTGGCACCCGTCTTGCCGACCTTTTCACTGCCAGCCAAATCAACCAAGAACAGCTGACCGCTCTTGGCCGAACCGGTCTCGACATTCTTCTGGGTAATGGTAACGACGAAGATGGAGTGGGATCGTGATGACTCTGCGTTCATGTTGGTGGAAGAGACCACTCGGGCATTACCTCCCCTCCTCATCACTTCGTACACTTCTTGGACGCTGGAGACGTAGATTTCCAGGAGGCCTTTAACGTAGATTCCGCGGTTCTTCTCCTCGTGAATGGGGAGATTGTCGTTTTGAGGAGCTAGCAGATCACGAATCTTCTCCATGTAAATTTCCATGTAGCTGACGCGGACAGTGTACTCGATGGTGCTGGGGCTGGACATGATGCTGGCAAAGATTTGCTCGACGATGCGCGGAATAACACCCCTCTGCTCGGGATCGTCCATGTTGCCCATCATGGTGTATGATTTACCAGCACCAGTCTGGCCGTAGGCAAAGACGGTACCGTTGTAGCCATTGAGAATGTCGTCGACGGTTGGGCGAATGGAGTAGTCGAAGATGTCTTGTTGTCTACTTGACATGTCAAAGATTCGGTCGAAGGTGAAGGAACCCTGCGCCTCTTTGGACTACAGCGAGCATGGCCACGGTTAGCGGAGAGCCTTAATCACCATCATCACAGCTCTGCAGCGAGCTCTGATGTGGTCTTTCAGGTAGAGGAGGGCCATACGTCAAGTGTGCAAGTGTCCTCCGAGCTGAAGGCGACGATTGGCTTGCCGCCCGATTCGATTTCCACCCGGTTCTGGGGCCTGAACCGGGCGACGACCTTGATGGTGTTGTTTGACATGATGGGCGGTTGGCGTTGGGCGGTTGGATCGATATCAAGCAAGGCCGTCGATCTTGGGAGGAGGAGAAGTCGCTATCTCCTGGCAGAGACTGTCTCTTGTCCTCTCTTGATCCCAAATGGCGGGCTCCGATAGCTGCTCCACCGAGGACGGAGAGAGGGGCGCAAAAAGAAGAAACAAAACAAAGACGGGCAATCGCTAACCGAAGCTGCGAGCGACGACGAGAAACAAGAAAACCCCGCCGCAGTATCAGTGTTTAAGGGGAGAAAAGGGGGGGAAGAGAACAAGAAGGATGAGGAAAACAAGAGAAGAGGTTGGAAAAAAAAAACCAAAAGACAGAAGACAAATAGAGGTTCTAGGGATGCAATAGGAACGGCGGTCTGGGAAGGGCTGGCGGGGAGGGGACCCAAAAGTTCAGGGCCAATGTGGTTGTTTCGGTGGTGACAAGCGCGCTAAAAGCAGTCGCCGCGTGGTGGTTGAGGGTGCCGCCAGAAGCCCTGAAGATGAGGAGGGTGAGGGGCTGTTTGCTGGTCAGCCGCCTAAAGAGGTGCCGCCGGCAGACTAAATACTAGATGCCAACTTGTACCTGGACCTAGAGGAGCTTTAGTAGAGCAGAGGGTTCTAAGAATAACATTTGAAATTAAATAAGTATATTTAGTTAACAAATGACTATCGTCATCGAAGAAGGCAGTACTCTCTACTAGCTGTCTGCGTTGGTCATTTTATACTGCCATGGCGTCAGTGCAAACCACAAAAATCGTCGTCGAGTTTGTCAGGGGCTGGATTGCACCCAACTGTGTTCTCTTTTGTCTTAGCGTGTCATCATGAAGAAGCTCTCAAAGGTGTCTGAGTGGCTAGTGGCCGGTGGCTGATACAGGCAATGGCCCAACTTGGTACAGACACATGTGAGTGGCTGAATCGTGGTGGCAGGCAGACCTGAAATCCGATGCCCGATGCCCACCCATTCTATTCTGTTTTACTCATATACACGGCCAGAGGCTCTCCCTTGAAGGAAGCTGGTTTGTCATGTTCGACCCGTAGGCCTTGTTGAAAATGGAGAGATATGGCTGTTTACAAGTCACATATACCGTCATCATCACAATAGATTACTTGCCACTTCAATTTTACATGCCATACGAGAAAGAAAAGGAGAAGGAGGAAGAGAAAGATGATCAGTTTAAAAGGGGGGTTGGCAATTCATCGCCGCTGAATAACTACCTGTGTATCGTTCGCCAGCCATCCACGCCACGATGACGAGGATACCAAAAAACAAACGCTAGATTACTGTAGGAGAAAATAAAACCAAAAGAAAAAAAAATCGTGAGAAAGCGAGTATTCATCCTCCTTCCCTTGGTATAACCAGTTCGATCTCGTGCACCAAAACGCCTGCAATGAATCTTCACCCTCTTTCTATCAAGCTCCAGTCTCTCGTGGACAGCACATCATGTCAAAAAGATCTGACAAACTGAGTCTACAACCCGAATTCAGATGTTGTAGTGGACCGGGAATTCATGTGAAGCCTTGGGTAGGTACACATAATGCCTCAGTACCTCCATCTTGATGTAATCCTTTTTAGTCTTCCCAGCTGCTCTCGACAGTTGCTCGGACACGCTTGGTATACTCCTTTCTGTTATCTTTGTAGAGATTCGAGGCTTCGACGTTCGCTGGTGAACCAGTGTTGGGATCATTAAGTAAACTGCGCAGTGATTCGCTTCAAGTTAGCCAAAAATGCATCGAGGCAGTAGACGATGTATAAACCACTCCATCACACATGTCTGTGTCCATACCTCTGGATGCTAGTCAAGACAGCAGCAACGTCGTACGTCGGACTCCATCGGTTTTGCAGAATGTCCAAGCACAGCTCGCCGGTGGCGTATACGTTGGGGTGGAACATTTGGCTGATGAACTTGACCTGCGGAGGCTTGTTGGGGTATTGCTCTTCAAACTGCATGACGAGTCGGAACGTGCCATCTTCAAAAGGTGTATCGGCCGGGCCGATGATTACGGCATTCCTGGAGAGATATGTGGTTAGGAATTGGGTCTTGATAAAACTCTCTCCGGCAACGGAGAGATGAGGGGCAAACCCACCAGGTCATGACATTGTCAGGAATGGGAGAGGCTGACACTCCAGCAGGAGGATCGGTCTGCATGCGCTGAAATAAAAGTTAGGGAGTGCAAAAGAGCAAGCAGATCAAGGCCATAATAGACTTCATGTTACCTTGAAGTCGCGCATTAAGCGACGCCGGGCAGCCGTTGACATGGTCGTAGATAGATCAGGTTTGGGAATCGAACAGTAGAGCGAGCTGAGTAGTGTCGAGCTTTGAGATCCGGATGCCTCGGTTCGCTGTGAGCAAGCAAAAAGAAAGAGAAACGACTGAAAATCCAATGTAGGCGAAGAAGAGATTGGAATATGTTTGGTAAAATGTCGGCAAGTCTTTCTGCGCTGGAAGAAGTTGAGCAACGGCCGGAACCTGCTCACGAGTCAAGCGTGATGGCAGCACTAGATAATAAACGGGCAGCAATTGATGGGCGACTAATCAGAGCCAATGGCAGATCAGCGATTGGGCAGATTAGTCATGATCATGTGACAGCGCATCAGCATCGTGAATAAAGGTCAAAGACATACATGAAAGAATGAGTTGTGGCGAGCGGGGTGGGGCGACGCCACAGCGTTTCCGACTTGCTGGATCTTGTGGCGGTTGCTGCGGCTGTTTACAGATGATTCCATTCCGTTGAAAAAGGGATTCCGTTTTTGCTGCCTCGGGCCCGCTGACGTGAAAGTGCCGAGATGATGCAGTATTAGGCAGTAAGGACGAGTGCCTAGCATACAGGTTTATCAAGCATTGATGCAATTAATGCTTGTTTGGCGGAACCCAGAACATTACAGTAAGAGCACATGTCATGGATAAAGGCAAATCCCAATCCCATGATACACGGAATACTAATTCCCTTCCCCCGGCTTTTGCAATCCCATCCATTCTAAATTCCAATTCTAATCCCCCGCCAAATTCTGCTACCGCTGCCGTCACACCGGCTTAAACGGGGCTCGGCTGATTTCCCCCGCTCTAAGCCGAGACATACCGCCGCGGCTCAGCAGCTCCTCCTGCGCCTGTTGCCGACAAACCGTATAAAACAACTTTCAGCTGCTTTCCCTGGAAATTTGCCGACATCTTACTCCAAATTCGCATTGGCTCCTCCTTCTCTCTCTCTTCTTGAATCAAGTTTTTTTCGATACTTCTTGTTTGCGATTCGCGCATTTTCTCTCTTTCTGCGTCTTCTGAATCTCCTCATCCACAACAATGTCCAGCGCTCAGCTTAGAACCGCCAGGCGCCTCGGCCAAATCGCCAGCCATGTGAGCCCGGCTCGCCAGTTCTCAACCAGCTCGGCGATGAGGAAAGAGATTCAGGATGCCTACATTCTCAGCGCTGCTCGAACGGCGACAGGCAAGGTACGTTTCTTGAGATCCATTCACTACCCACATGCATGCGAATTCATGCTAACACTCCTGCTTTTGCGTCCAGTTCAATGGCTCATTCCAGACCGTGCCTGCTCCCGAGCTTGGCGCGGCCGCCATCAAGGCCGCCTTCGAAAAGTCAAAAGTCCCAATGGAAAAGATCAGCGACATCTACATGGGCAATGTGCTTGCGGCCGGCATGGGCCAAGCTCCCACCCGCCAGGCCGCCATCCTCGCTGGATTCCCCACACACGTTGAGGCTATCACCATCAACAAGGTGTGCGCCTCTGGCCTCAAATCCGTAGTCTTCGCTGCGCAGAACATCCAGCTGGGTCTGGCCGAAGCCCAGATTGCCGGTGGTATGGAGAACATGTCCCGGGTCCCTTTCAACCTTCCCCGCGGTGGCCTCATGCCGGTATACGGCCATGCTGTTGCCGAGGACGGTCTTCTCAAGGATGGCCTGACCGATGTCTACAACAAATTCCCCATGGGCAACTGCGCCGAGAACACGGCAAAGGTCTACAAGATTACACGAGAGGAGCAGGACGAGTTCGCCATCGAGTCGTACAAGAGAGCGCAAAAGGCTTGGGCTGAGAATGCCTTTGCTGATGAGATCACTCCCGTCACCGTCAAGACCAGAAAGGGAGAAGTCGTCATCAAGGAGGACGAGGGTTACAAGGATGTCAAGTTCGACAAAATCCCTACGCTGAAGCCCGCCTTTGTCCGTGACGGAACTGGTACCGTCACCGCCGCCAACTCCTCAACTATCAACGACGGTGCCAGCGCTCTGGTTCTGGGCAACAAGGCCATCGCGCAGCAGTACGGATCAGGCTCTCGCGTCCTAGCCAAGATTGTCGGTTCTGCCGATGCTGCGGTGGATCCCATTGACTTCCCCATCGCCCCTGCCAAGGCCATCCCCATTGCTCTGGAGCGCGCTGGAATCACCAAGGATCAAGTTGCCGTCTGGGAGCTCAACGAAGCTTTCGCCGCCGTTATTCTGGCCAACAAGAAGATCCTCGGCCTTGAGAATGCTCGCGTGAACCCTCTAGGAGGCGGTCTCTCTTTCGGCCACCCCCTGGGCAGCTCCGGATCCCGAATCCTCACAACGCTGCTCCACCAGCTGAAGGTTGGTGAGTATGGCGTTGCCGCTATCTGCAACGGAGGTGGTGGTGCTACTGCTATGGTTGTGCAGAGAATTGACTCTGTCTAAACAGAGTAAAAAGATGAAGCCAAAGAAAAAAAAGACACAGAAAACAGACAAAAGAGTACAAACCTAGTATATAGCATGGGAAGGGAAGATTGTGCAGATTAGGATATTCAGTTAGCAAAGGCCATGTAATTTTAGAATAATGATGATTAAATTTTATTATGACATTTGAAATTGTGACTTTCAAAGTGCCAATATATCATTGTACAGAATTCAATTACGTGTTTGTTTAGAGATTCTACCAAATCGTCGAGGAACAAGTAATTCAGTCAATGGCTGCGCTCTCAGTGGCCATGCGCCACACTGCACCGCCACACCAGACCGTCTTTAACACCAGCCTCACTTCAACGCGACTTCTCACTCTCATTCAATGCGTACCTATCCAACCAATCTGAACCTTTTCTCTATATTTCTCACCCTCACTCCTTTCCCTCATCCCAATTCACCACCAAATGGTGATTTTTGTCAATTCTTAATATCCATAAATCATGTCTCTAGTCTCTCAATTCCTCTCGCAAATACAGCAGCAAGTCCGCAGCCAGCAAGGCGATCTCCTCCGCTCATGGCTCCAGGTAGAGCCCGAGTCACCAAAGCAGTATTACGACCTTGCAGCCGAGCTGCGGTCCAAGTTCAGCCGCCAGGATGCCATTGACAAGATTGCCGAGGATCGTCTTCCGCAGCAGGACGACCTGCCAGAGGGACAGGCAACGTCGTGGCCGGGACTGTTGGCGTTTTTGAAGGACTACCTGACCTACTGGCGGGATGTCGATTTTTCAGACTTGTTAGGGGCACATCAGCTTCTCAGCGGGCTGGTAAAGTGAGTAAATGTTCATGTTAACCATGCAATCAGCAATCGGGATGTACAAACAGAATACTACCAAGGCTATATCCTTGACTACCTACCACTACCACTAACAAAACCTCTGCAGCTCTTGTTCCACCGCGTTCGCCCATCCTACCTACGGCTCAATGCTTCTTCAAGTCAGCATGTCCTTGTCTGAGACTCTTGCCCGTCTCACCATGAACCTCAACCGCCGGCCTGATCTCACTCGCCGACTTCGTGTCGTGGACGATGATAACCGCAAATCCGTCGCCGAGTCTTCTGCTGAGATCATTCAAAAAATCTTCACGACTTGTCTGACCGACAGGTCAGGCACTCGCACGAGTAAGCCGGAAGGGAAGCGGGTTGGTATATACATGTTTGCCAATCTTGTCCTCAAACTTTTATTCGCGGTGAGCTTCGTTCTGCCTTTTGTTTATACTGCTGTTCTCTAATTTCATGATTTTTATCTTCAACAGTGTCGAAGAACCCAACTCGCCAAGATGATATTCGTTAACATTGAGAGCATATCGCCTCCGCTCTCGCTCTATCCCGCCGCCCAGCGCGTCACTTTTCTCTACTACATTGGCCGCTTCAACTTCTCTAATCAGCACTATCACCGCGCGTCTCTATGTCTACAAGAGGCTTACTTGCAGACTCCGCCACAGCTCGTCTCTCATCGTTGCAACATTCTCACCTACCTCATCCCCTCAAATCTCCTTCTCGGGCGCTTCCCATCGGATACACTAATATCACGGCCAGAGGCTCAATCACTAAAACCAATATTCCTTCCATTGTGCATGGCCATTCGCTCTGGTAACTTCATGCAGTTCCAATCTCATCTTGCGGCACACGAATCATGGCTCTTGGGAAAGGGTCTTCTCTTACCACTCTCCAATCGCCTCCGGCCACTCCTATGGAGGAGTCTCACCCGCAAGACGTTTATCCTCACATACGTCCCTCCAACAGACGCATCATCCCGCAAAGCAGCAACTCTTGAACTCTCCCATCTGCTCACCGTAGCAACTTACGTTCAACATCGTCTCGAAGGCTGGCAGCCTTATAATCCGCGCCTACGCGGTCAGCCATCGCAAGCCAACCCTGTCTTCATGAAAGCCCTCAAGAACAACATTCAATCCTCCCACGAGACCACCCTTATGCCTCCCCCAAATGGCTCCCAAAAGCTGCGCCCTAACGAGGGGCTCATATGGGGTAATGCAAAGGTCACCTACGAAGACGTCGAAATGACAGTCGCCACGCTCATCCAACAGGGTTTCATGCATGGTTTCATCGCGCACAGCCAGGGCCGATTTGCCATCATCGGAGCAAAAGCAAAAGGCAGCCCTGTACTGGCTGGGTGGCCAAATGTTTGGCAGACGATAAAAGAGAGGAGATACGATGATGACTTTGACCTGGATCAAGTTCCCGGCTGGGTCACATTATGAGAAGGGGTGCGCATGATGTCTGGCTAATTAGGGCAATACAAAGTTCCTAGGTTGGGGGAAGAGGAGGGAAAGAACATCCTGGATAAGGCTGGCTCTCTTTAACCGCCGGCGCTAAATCACTCCATGGCATGGTGTCGTCTACTGTATAGCTAATTAATCCGTAGAAGAAAACGAAATGATACCCCCCTAAAACCGGCAATGTCGCTAACAGGCACGCCCGTAATGAGACATACAAGCTACGATATAAAAATACACTTTGCCTTCATCATTGAATAGTGCCCCTACTTCTTTCGATCACTCATCTACGTCTTTGTTTAATTGGCTACTGCCTGCATTCGAGAAACGTAAACTTCATTAATGCGCTATTTCTGTCTTTCTTTTCTTCTATTTCCTCTTAGCTTTTTGTTTGTTTGGAATTCTCCCCAACCTCCCGCCTTCGTCTTATGAAACAAAAAAATTATGATGAAAAAGATGAAAAAAAAAAAAAAAAAGCTAAAATATAAAACCGCTTCAAGCCCTCCCCCCAAAGACATACATCGTGAAATGTGGACAAAAAAAAAAGGATTGTAAGAAAAAATAAAAAAAAAAAAAAAAATTCGCTCGCTTTCCCCCTCCTTAATTTTTTTGGTGTCCTTCTTGTCCTCCAAGTTTCGTAAAAGCTGGTTTTAAGTTTCTCTTACTGCTGAAGAGGGGTATCGACGACAAAATGAAGGCAAAGAAAAAAAAAAAAAGATAATAAAAGGATTCGTAATAAGTATAGAGATATGTGCTCCAGCGTATTCTGGCATCATAATAAGAAGAGAAGAGGGTCGGAGGAGAGGGAAGATGTTCCTGACTGGAGGCTTGGGAGCCAGAAACCAGACACGAGAAAATCTTTCCAAATCTCCCCAAAGACAATAAACACTATTGCCCAACGGGGGCATGTCAGTTTATATGTGTAGCATATAAGCATATAATAAACGGTATGTAAGATAAAAAGAAAGTACAGCCATATGCAGATATGGCAGCCCAAGAATATCAACAGTGGTGTGACAGGGAGGAAAGGGGGAATCAAACAGCCCGAGTTTGCGAAGCGAGAGAGAAAAGGTGAAGAAGAAGAAAAAAAATCGCGTCAAGTGATATAAAGTCTAGAGCAGCATATAAACAAAGAAAATATGTAAGCTGCAGCCGACAAAATGTGACATAGACACTGAAGTTAGATGTGAAAATACAAGGTCTGCCGGAGATACAATTAACAAGGCCAACTTTGCCATCAATTTTTTTTTTCTTTTCTCTTCATTCTCTTCTTTAAAAGAAGCAGGCAGCGGCAACAAAGGCAACAATGAGGCCCGCAAAAGCAGGGCTGCCCTGCTGGCGGCCAGCTTCGCCCTTCTTAGTAGTCGTAGTAACCGGAGCAGAGTCAGCCTGGGTTTGTGAGGGTCCAACGGGGGCCGCTGTGGTCTGGGGTGATGTGCCATTCTCGTGGAACATGCCAGGGTTCACCGACGGACGGGCGTGAGCAAAAGTCACGGTTTTCGAAGCCTTGGCAGTGGTGGAGCTAACGTCGGTCTCGCTCGTAGCCGAGGTAGCGGCGGTAGTGGCCTCAGTAGTTTGTGCTGTCGTCGACTCTGCAGCCGTGGTAGAAGCTGCCGCGGTTGTTGATGCCTCTGTTGAGGCTGGCACGGTGGAGGATATCTCGGTGGATGATGCAGCGGCGGTAGTCGATGTGGCCTTCTCTGCCTGGGCGGCAAAGCCACCGGCCTTGAGCTCAGCAATGGTAGAGCTTGGCTCAGCAGATGAGGAGGACGAAGAGTCAGAGTCAGAGTCAGAATCGGAGCCGGAGCCGGAGCTGCCATCAGTGTTGAAGGTCACAATATTAGCAGTACCACCCTTGGGGACAGTGACAACGCAGAATGATGCGCCACCAGCGCCAACGGCAGACTCCTTGCTGTCGACGTCACCAGAAGAGTTGGGTGAGATCGAACAGGGCAGGCCGTTGCAGCCGCCGTCAGGGCATTCAATCTTGACGCCGAAGGTGGGCAGGGTGCTCATCAAAGAGGAGCCTGTGTAGATAGGGTTCCAACCAATCTTGACAAAAGTTTCGCCATTGGAATCAGTGTTGGCTCCGGCAACATAGGGAGACCAGTTGCCAACTGGCTTGCTCGAGGTTCCCCAAACACAGTCCGCAACGGTACTTCCGGGAGGGTTGATATAGTAACTACACATTTCCAAGTTAATTTGTGTTACACAGCGCAAGCACTTCTTTTCTGACTTACTGAGCGGCAGTGGAACACCAGTAGCTGGTATCAGGAACAGCCAATGTAGCAGAAGATGAGACCTCAGTAGGGATAAGCATCGCCTCGTTACCGGGCAGAACTGTCTGGCACCAAGACATCGATTCACCACAGTTGTTGACAGCTACGACAGAGCCGGTACCCTCAACACAGTAAGGCTTGTTGGGAAAAGGCTTGTGGACAGTGCCACTTTTATCGCAGAACAGTCCTCCGTTCTGATAGAGTTAGCATTCAGGAACGATAAGGTTTTCTCCTCCTCTCTCTCAGCGCTGCAGTTACAACTCACCATTGAAGCTGGGTAAGTGTATGTAGAATCGGGATCCCATTGTGCCATAACCATGCCTGGCTTACAAGCAATTGGACAGTAGTTTCCCGGTTTGCAAGGCTGATCCGGGCTCATAGCCCAGCCGGCATTCTGCTCATCGGGTGTGACAGCAACGAGGTTAGGATCATCAGTCGGGAACGCGCATTGCCCTCGCTTGACAATGGAGTTGGCATCCTCTACTGTGTGAGAGCGCAAATGGGTGTGTTTCTTATTAGGAAGCTGGTGGATTCGTCGATGGGATGAGGCGACTGTGCTGGCGGGCAGCGAGAGAAGCACAACCGCCGACGCGAAGGCGGTCTGAACGTCTGTGACCTTCATGGTGCCGCGAGGAAAACGAATGTGTAAGTCGTGATAGCGGGTTTAGCGAGAAAGAGAGACTAGAGGTCGCTCGGCAGGGACGAGTACGACGCTCAGAATTCGAGGTTTCGAACAAACAGAACGAATAGAGGCTGTGTTATGCAAACAATCAACCAAAGAGTGACAGAGGCGACGGCAAAAGAAGGCTCGTCTATACAACAGCGACAACACGACACGACACGCGGAAAACGGAGGAAAAAAGAGAGAGACAGCGGTGACGGTCGAGAAGATCTATGAAAAGAGCGACAGAGGGACCCTCGGCGAGCAGGGCAACGGTGGGCAGGCAAAAAGGAAGGGATTGACTGTGGTTAGTTCGGCATAGTAGGTAGTGGTATTACTGCAAGCTCGTAGCTAATAATGCCTCGACCGCCGCTTCGCTGAAGATGGGCTTTTGCTGTGATGCCTGTCCAGCTGTGTGGATCCGTGGGATGAGCGCGTCGAAATTAAACAACACCGGACCCAATCAACATGCGGCCTGCTTCTCCCCTGGGAAACCGGCCACCAACCCAGCCACTAGGACAGGGCCAAAGGAAATTAAGGCCCTCTTAGTATGAGATACGTATCGAACGCTGCATTGACTGCAACGGGAGCACGTCCCATAATCCACGAGCTAGGCAGGGGTTGGTTTTCCTCCGCGGTCTGATCCAGTTAGCGAGAGCTGCTGCGTCGGGGGCAACATCAGCACATGTGTACAGTAGGCGAGGCGGCTGGCCGCCAGACAGCCAAACAATGAGCCAACAAGATTGCTGCCACGACTATGGAATGGCGATGCCGTGCTAATTGCCAATAGTACGGAAGAGTGCTCGACTTGGCGCATAGTGGGCAGTAGGTAATAGCAGCGTCGCTTTCCTGGGTGGAATCTGTATATTAGCGCGCCGCTCCAGAAGCAAAGGGAGAGCAACGTCCGCCCCCTGACGACCGGACTTTTTGTCGCGGTATCAATATGGCTGCCGACTGTCGCACCACAAGGGTATCCGTCACAGTGATTCTGCTCGGGTATACTGCGCATGCAAACACACATCATCGCGGCGATATCATCAGCGGCGGATAAGGAGAAGAGGTTGATCGGCGCCCAAGGCAGTAGTATGTATTTGGCGGAACGCTCCGAATCGTCGCTGCGTCTTTGCTGATCCCCCAGCAGCTTCGCCGTTATTAGGACAAACAGGGCTGGCCGCGCTACCCCACGAGATGTCCTTACTAATTGCCTATCAGAGACGGACATCTCTCATACACGTCGCAGCTTGGAGATGTTGGTAGCACTCGTCCCAATTTCAGCTTGGGACAACTTAAAACGAGCCAGAATTCTCAGTGTCTTTTGTTGCCGCAGCTATGGCTGCTCAGTCTCCCTGCACCAAGCTAGCTCGGATTCGATTAGACACGGCCTCTCCTTTTTTTCGCATGGGGTTGCAGGGATAGAAATTTTGCTTACTAGACGATGTGCTCCACTTAACACGAGCATGAACGCCCACAAAGGGTCGTTGTAAGCTGGACGAAGTTGGCCAAGTTCTCCATGTAGAGAGATAGCTAAGCCCAGTCCAGACTTCAGCAGCCTCAACCCCGGAGGCGAGGCTTATACAAAGGCCAGGAGTGTCTATGTCGTCGTTGGGGGGAAGTACCTGGTACGGTACGGTGAGTGATGGTATTTGCTCGGGGTACTCCGTAGTAGGATACTATGTGCAATAGCTGCCTGCCATGTTATACCGCAAAGAAAGCGACATGCTGTGAAGAGTCCATCCCCATGCCCCGTGCTCAGTAATATGGTGCTCGGTTAAATCTCTCAAATCTCGCTCGTTATCGTGATATCATCTGCTTCGCCCACAGTGGCCACTGGTAGCCGCGCCGGGCAGGGAACGGTAATGAGTTGTGATTTCTTTCAATCCATTGCATCCCAGTCTCCAATGGAGACGGCGTGGTGCGAAGCTTGCTCGCCCCTCTTGCCCCGTGGGTTGATCAATTTACCCAGCTTCTTGGCGTTGAGATACATATTCCGGCAGCTAGAGCAGTATAGATCTCTTGGATCGAATACCCGATACGGCCAGCCAAGAAGATCGAGGCTTTCAACTCGTGTTACATGCGGTACATTGCACTTGGTATCTTGTCTCCTCATAAAATGTTCGAACTGTTCTCTCTGTTGATTGTGTTTTGCTAGGGAACGCATATGCTCTCCCAACAGGGCGTAATTCCGGGTGAGTCATTGATCAATAATGCTGCGTCTCAATCCCAGTATCGTCGAGTTGGTTTTCTTTATACTACATTCGAATAATGTACTGCTATCACGTCCGCGTCAGCTATATCGATGTGCTCGCCTCATAAACTTTTCAAATATCCTTTTCGCGATGGCCAACCACTTTTGCGAAAGAATCAAACGACATGGTCATAGAATGACGACCTGCCGTTTTGCTTCGCAAATGCTCATCGTAATTCAACATCTCCTTGTATGGAACTTTCGCCACAATTTCAACCATCCGAGCAATGGACTTTTTCCCTCGTAACGAGGTGATTGAGTCATAGGGATCTGGTGGTGCATAAATCTTGGAAATATCAATGAGCTCTTCGCTAGCTGACTCCGCAGAACGGTCGTTGACTTCGAGAATATGGCCACCTGCGCCAGCCGTGATATCGTGCTGGACTGTTCCAGCAGCCGCTTCGGGGCAGGTGATATGCGTCAACATGATGGGTTCTACAATGCCAATCTGGCTATTGTCGAATGCATCTCGAAGAGCTGCTTGAACTGCTGTCTTGGCCGCACCGCTAAAGTGGCCACCAGTTGGTGTCTCCAGCGCATCACTTGCTGTGTTAAGCGTCACATGGACGTGGCACCCGTGTATCGGCGACGCACGTCGGGGTCCCCTTGCTAAACCGGCTATGGCCCCATTAAAGAGTTGTTGGCGTGCTTCATCCACGTCGACTAGCAAGGCGCTGGAATGGCCCGTCATAGGTATCTCGATTTGAACAATATTGCCGTCCTTTTCAACGCCAGATTCCATCAGGGTCTCCTGCTCTTCTGCCTCTATGGGTTTGAGAACAACGGAGCATGTAACTTTGCCTGATTTGCCGGCCACCGGACGATCAAAAACAGCCTCTCGAGGATCAGTCGTGGTGTTGACACATTCTTTGTAGTCAACCTCTATTGGACCAAATTCGGCGTCTATCTTGTATTTTTGCCTCATATTGTAAAGAGATACATCCAGATGAAGCTTGCCCATACCTTGAATGGTAAATTGGTCGGTTTTTGGGTTTTTACTCCATCGCAGACTTGGATCTTCTCGCGATGCACTCTCCAGTGCTATCTCTAGCTGCTGCGCCGCTACATTTCCGTATGGGTCAACTTGTAGGAAAGCGACGGGCGGCGGAATTTCAGGTGGCCTGATTTGGATATGCCGCAAATGCTCAGGAACAGCTTTGCCCCCTGCCATGGTGATCAGGGTATCTCCAGTGCGTGCTTTCTTGAGTCCCCTCAATGCTCCGATTTGGCCAACAGAGAGTTCTTGGATGTCGTGAGTCTTGGACGCTGATATCTGTAAGATGCCCATGGGTCGTTCTTGGGTAAGCATATGAGTGTTGAAACTTGGTGCATTACGGGTCAAGGTTCCGTGATAAACTCTCACAAAACTGATGACACCTTCTTTAGGGTGATCAAACACTTTGAAGACAGAAGCCACTGAGCTGACGTTTACGTCAATGGTGTTTTTGCCTTTTTGCCTCAGTGCTTCGCGAAGCTCGCTCTTAGTACTCCCAACACGGACCTCTGCGTCTGGCCGTTCCGCTGGATTGGGAAGGTAGTCTGCAATGGCGTCCATGAGAGGCTCAACTCCAATGTGACGGAAGCTTGAGCCGGCAAACACAGGTATGGCGCGACCATCGCCATTTTGAATACTCCTTCGTATAGCCTGCTTTAGTAGAGAGGCAGGAATGCTTTCGTTTTCAGCCAAAAATTCGTCCATTACGGCTTCGTCAAAATCCGCCAGACCCTCGATCAGGCGCTGCCGTGCTGTTTGAATCTCTGCCAATAAAGGCTGGTTTGATGATGAAAGCATCTCCGTGAGCTCAGCTGGCTCATATCGAGTCTTCTGCCTTTCGCTCTTCCATCGATATCCCACACCATCGACGACATCTATGACGCCAACAAAGTCCTCTTTCTCCCACCAAGGAATTTGGCAAACCAATGGCCATCCTTTGAGTCGAGAACCAATTTCCAAGACCGCTTTTCTAAAAGACGCACCCTCACGGTCCAGTTTGTTGCAGTAAATAATCCGCGGAATCTTGAATTCTTGAGCAGAGGCCCATACTCGCTCTGTGTGAGCTTCTACGCCCTTGACAGAGTCGATAATGCACACAGCCCCGTCAAGGATCGGTAGGCATCGGTCAACTTCAAATCTAAAGTCCTGATGTCCGGGGGTATCAATCAAATTAATAGTCTTTGGCGTTGTTCCGGGTGAGCAATCTCGTTCGAGTGGCCAGTTGAATGTTATGGCGGCTGACTGGATGGTGATTCCGCGTTCCCGCTCAAGTTCAAGGAAGTCAGTCACAGTGTTGCCCGAATCCACATCTAAGATTATCAGCTTAGTTTTTCTAGACATGGGGAGTTCCATTGCTCACCTCCTACTCTCTGTGTCACACCACTATAGTAGAGCATGCGCTCAGTTGTTGTTGTTTTGCCCTGCTCGGTTTGTGAGCTACAGAATCAGGACAAGATGAGCGGATGCCGGTCTTACAGCGTCAACGTGGGCAATAATACCAATGTTTCGGGTGTTTTCAAGCATCGAGCTTATATTCCTTGTGCCGCTGACATTCCTACTCGACAGCCTCATTGATGAGCGCACTTCCGTCGCTGCCCTGTAAACCGAGCTGCTGAGGAGGCCGCATTGCCTCGCTGAGGCTCGGCGCCAGAGTGCCACGACAATCATGATGATTCGATGCTCGAATTCAGCATCGCAAGGAATGGCAGCAATGATGGCCACACCATGAGCATCGGGACTGCACTCTGCACAATTGACAATCGCACGAGTTCTGGACAAAGTCACAAAATACCAGAGCTGTTTGCGTTGGAATTTTAACTTCCAAATTCCAAAGCTTGGCCTGAATTCCTAGGTGGCAGGCCTTGTTTAGCGGGGCTCACGGGGTAGAGGGGCTGTAGCTGGCACCTGCCTGTGCGACTGCAGGTACATGCATGCGAATAAGATAGCGTTTTGCTGACGTCGCTTATTTATCAGGCAGGATGTGAAGCGATTTAATATACAACACATTCCTTGGCGTCTTATTTGTTCCTGAAATCACTCGTATTGATGAAGAAGTAGGCCATGTGCGTAGAGAGTCATGTAGGTACCTACGCAACACGTTGGTATCTAGCACAGTACATCTAGTATGTGGCTTCAACGTCGGCCTCAGTTTAAAAAGGAAGAGGCAGCACGTAAAAGACAACAACCCCTTGTAATAAAGTCCAATATGCTGCGGTGGTGATGAAATAAGAGGCTCTTTGCATATCCATGAAACAATTCTATCAAGATGCGGAAGGGTACAAGAACGAAAGAGCGTATATGTGCTGAAACAATAAGAATATTCGCAAAACCAGTCACAACAGTATATATCTTGGGTTTTCGATGCCTGGGGACTATAAAAATGCCTCGGAACATGTTCACTACCAAAGGACATAAAAATCAATAGACTTATTGCCGCTACTCCAGTTTTCTCCATGAAAGTGCAAGGCAAGTCACAAAAAAAATTACGGCTCTAGGTTAGGAGAGGTAGAGCAATGCTCCCAGAAGCAAAGATGGATGGACGAGAAAGATATACAACAGACGTCTGCTATATACCAGTTAATTTACCAACAGAAGCAAACTTTAAGTAAGTGCTCATCATTATTATGTCTCTATAAGCGAGTAGACCCTGACGGCTTCTCTTGAAACGGTTCTTACTTGGGACGCAGTTATCCAGTAGACTATCCAGACATGTTGTACATCATACGAGCGACTCAGCTTATAGTTTCTAAGCTTCCAGGTAGGATTGGCTTGTCTACGTACAATGCAGAGCGGATTGACCATGAGTTCGGCCATTGATTTATATTATACGACTGGCGAGTGAGCCTGGCGACTATGTTGTCAGGAGAGTGTTTACGTTTTGAATTACCTCACTCAATACTGTTTGTTTCTGATACGATTACGCCTCCTGTTGATTTCTTATCGAGGAGCGAGGTGCTACTGGCTGCGGAGGTACTGAGAGAGGCCATGGCACAAGCGCGTTGGATTGAACACGCTACTCACCCTGTAAGTGCTTCTACCAACCATTGAAGAAAATGAAGTTTGCTAATTCCTTTTCAAGCTGTTAATGGTATCCTTTAGTAGGATGGGCTGTCGTATACTACAAATTTTCTTTGAGGGTCCCGGACTTCTTCATATCAGCGTCTCTCGTTTTTTGAATCTGGTTAGCAGTGATGGTATTGTGCCCGCTAACGCACAGCTTGTAGCCCGATGGCTTACGACTGTCTAACTTCTATTACATGAGATGAGGAGAATAAGTTGTATGCGTTTATTATATCCAATTTTTTATCAGTTGGTTGTGAGCTGTTTAACCACATTCTTAGTCTGGTGCAATAACGAATACAATCTCTTCCCTACCCTGTGTATATATCTTAGTCGGGGTAAACGCCAACTCGGGGTTCAATAACTGTCTGAATTCCAAATATTGGTCATGAGCCAAAGCAAATACGCTTGCTATTAATACTTTATGTGTGACTTCCCTTTATTTATTTAATCAACTAATTAATATTTTTTTCTTCCTTTTTGATGACATGTTCTTGAACCAGCGCCGCTTACTGCATCTTGTATGCGCAAGCGGTACGTACCTACAAACTGCCACTAAAACTTTCGTCAGTGAACGAAGCGCCGCTCAACTGAATCTCCGATGCTATAAAGCGCAGCATCTCGCAGCCATGGCGAGAAAACTGCCCTGGAAAAGGACGTCCGAGTCCTCTCCAAGCGATATAAGAAGAAAATCAACAGCTCAGAGCCCTGGAGCTCGTTTCTCGGCCTCAAGGTCGACGGCGCAGGATGACAGCCGTGATGTCCTGCGAACGCCTGTGTCACGCAGATACGCTCAGCGCGTCTTGGATTCGGGTAGGAATAAAGATGCAACGCAGGTATATTTTCTGAAAACCGAGCGCTAATAGAGTAAACTTGCCTGTAGATCCTACTCGAAGTCCATCTACTTCGCCTCCTCCAGAGCGGCCTCATGAACAGTACGCACCTCTGAAAGTTTCAATCTCATTTCATGTTGCGTGTACTCACCCGTCTGTGGATGAATGCACGCCCCTTCACTCACGTATCAAAATTGATTCACTGACTCACGCCTTGCTAGATTCATGATCCCAGGGCCACTCAACGACGATGAATACCGAATGGTCGACGATGAGTTTCTGCACATTGCCCAGCGCTTCACGGCGCATCTCCACCGCGCAGAGTACGATCGCCTCAAAACACTTGCCAAGGCCCAAAACGTGGCTACCATTCGCGAGATTGAGCGACCAGTTGTGGTGGATGCGGTGCCGACTGCGAGAGCACGGCAAAGAAGCGATTTAGCCCAGCGGGATGTGAAGCAGCGTAAGACACTGGAGGACGACGGAGACGCAAGGGACGAGGAGAACGTGCCGTCGCTGGCGAGGACACATCTGCGGGGCTTGATGGAGGCGCCGAGGCGGGAAGGCAGGGTAATTATGCCGTCTGCAAGTGCTTCATCGTCATCGAGCAGGACGAGGGCAGCTGCGGGCTATTCGAGCAAATCCTCGTCGCAGGGAGATCGTCGAAGCCGTGCGAGATCGCCACCAGCATCAATGCCGTCGTCCTCCAAAAGGATTAAATTTGAAGAGCCCTCTCGTACTCGCCCAGCTACTACGTCGAGCAGAAACGTTGTGCCAAATCCTCATATAAGCAATCAAACCGCGTCTTCATTTGCTACAGAAACAGCTCGCATAGAGATTTCTCGCTCAGATCGCAGCAGCAATGATCGCCAACCTACTGCCCAGAGTCTGGACGACGAGTTTGATGATGATCTTTTTGGGCTGCACGAGCGCAGGATGAACAGAAAAAAGTCAAGAGAACAACAGTCTAAACGACCAGACGTCAAACGTGAAGTCAAAGAAGAACCAAAGACGATTGATTTCGGCTCTATACCATCCTTCTTCTGACATCTATCCCCTTGGCACCAGCTGGAACTTTTATCAAAACAGTCATCAGTCTTTCACAGCGACACTTTTATGGATGTTTTAAGAATAAAGACAAGGCTCCATTGAGAATCAAACATAGTCTTCATTACATCTCATTGCTGTAAGTTTCATTAACCCATATACTAATCCTCCATGGTGAGCTCATCAAAGTCATCTAGCAGCTCGTCCATGTTCACTCCAGGCACGCCGTCATCACCATCCATATCGGTCTCTGCTATACTCATCTCCTCATCGTTGGGCTTTCTGGCATTCTTGTATACCGCCAAAGCAGCACGAAGCTCCTCATCTTCCTCAACGTCACGCAAGAACATTTCGTACTCCTTATCCATACGCTCTTGGTCTGCCTTCTTTGGTAGAAGTTCGCCCTCGTCCTTGGCCATACGCTTGAGCTTCCAGTTACGGCGGCGATTTCTCCTGCGGTTGGGGTAGTGCTTCTTCACTAGCACAACGTCTGGGATTATTGATGAATATGTGTTGGACTCTTCAATCGCATCATACTCGGGGTTGTTGAAGTTAGTGCCGTTCAGCAGGTAACCCATCGCTGAGTCGCCTGGCTGCAGCAAGCCTCCCAGATGGGTTCTCGTAAAGTACGTCCTGTCGTTAACGCCCAAGTCGGATGCACGAGCGACCGTTGCTTCAGCCAGCAGCCACTTACCATTTCGAGTAGGGGTCGGCTCAATGTCCATGATGATGAACTCGACCAACTCCATGGCGTCGGCGAGAGCTGTGAAAGGAGCACGCCAGTAGAGAGATGCGCTGACTTCTGCGGTCTGGAGGGTTTGTGGGTCCATCAGGTAGACTGCTGTGCCAATCTTGTGGCAAAGGACGAGAGGTGTGATGTTGCCGCTCTGTTTTGCCATCTTTATAGGCAGCGCAACCAGGTCATCCCTACATACGGGGACAATTTCGGCAGAGAAGGTGAATTTGTATGATTTTTTAGAAGTGTGGGTATCCATGGAAATCAACTCTTGGGCAGACTTGACCTTTACAGGCACGACTGAGTTGAGAAAGTCGACAAACTTCTCCGCCTGATTTCGTACGGAAAAGAAGAAATCAATACCGTCTTTGGCTTCCTTGATGTTGAGGGTTTCTTTGTGTGCACCGTGCTTCAGGATCAGCTGCTCCAAGAAGTGGAATGTTCTCTTGTGCAGGACCTTCTGTCGGACTTGTACGCAGGCTCTCCAGTGATTGGGGGTGAAACTCTTCTGACAGTCGGGGCACTGCTGATGAGCGACGACGTATACAATCTCGAAGCTCTGCTGCAGCAGCACGCCTGACTGGACAGAATCTTGGATCGTCAGCTTGACTTTGACTCTTCGGGAGTGAGGCTCAGTCCAGATGAAGCTCGCATCGACGATTCGCACTTTGTTCAGGCCTCTTAGCTTTTTGAGGCAGAGGGCCAGAAGCTCGCGAGATTCGGGCATGGCGACGATCCAACTTGCTGGGGGCAACATCCATCTCTCGCAGTCTCTGCACTGCTGGATGGTGGCTTCTCGCTGGATTCCATTGGTGATGTCGTTGGTCAGCTTGATACAGTCGTAGCAAGTTGCGCCGGTGGCCGTTGTTCCATCGATCGGAGTACCGCAGTTGTGACAGAGGATTCTGCAAGGGAGATTACTGTGAGCCAACGTCCTTGTTCATTCATTCACGGATACTGCGGGGATGCAGTCGCAGTAAGAGATGGAATGGTATATCGATTTCGCGAGAAAAGGATGGTTACTTACGTTGCGCTCGTATGCACCTGCTGTGCAGGCGCAATAGAGATGGCATCATCAAGGTCCATAGACATTTTGCTTGATGAGGCCGATGCGATGTAAAGAGTTGTGTATGGTGGTGGATGATTTACGAGGCTGGATTGAAGCCTGTACTTGATACAATACACAAGAGTTCAAAAATTATTTTGCCCCGCTGCTTGATAAGCGATTCCATGGCTTATCGCTGCATTTGGCCGCTGAAAATTTATTGCCTATCCCGTCGTAGCGGCTGGGGCTAAGAGCCAGGGAAGAATGTGCGATATTGAGTCATTCGTCGAGTCATCCGCGGGGACATGCACTAAAAGAGGAACAAGATATGACGGCAGTTTCCGACTTGCAGCTTTTCTGGCTCGGCTTCTCGCAAGAAATGGATGGAGGAGGGATGCATTATTAAGAATTCATGTCAAGGTCTTTCTAAACACTTGAAGCCCGTTTTTATTAGAGATCATTTAGTTGCCCGAGCGAGCCAAAATACACTACAATGGATGCTTGATACCGCATTTCTGGTATCGCGGCGTTGAGTGTAAGAGAACTCAGAAAAAAATTAATATATATCAAAAGTGGCTATTAAAAGATTTTGCTCAATACTCTGTTGACACGCTCCGGTTGCTCGTTGGTATCATCACCCTTGCTGATCTTGGCGATCTGCCTAAAAGTCCGTACGCCCTCCTTTGGCTCCTCGCCAGCCACAGCAGCATCGTCCGCTTTCCTCTTCTTCGCCTTGGCCTTGGCCTCCATGCCGCCCAGCATCTTGGCCCTCTCCACGTTGCGAACAAACAGCTTGTTCTCACGCGTCGTCTTGCTAATCTCAGCCCTCATGCGACTTGTTCTCTCGGCGTCCTCGGCGGCGATCTGCTCCGTCAGATTGTGCCATTTGAAGCCATTGAGGTACAGCAAGTTCCATATATCGTCGTGATAGTAGCTCCCCTTCTTGCCGCCAATTGGCCGCGCGTTTAGCAGCTCGCATGCAGCCTTTGCGTCCTTCTTCTTGACAAACTCCACCCAGCCCTCGGTAAATGTCTTCTTCTTGTTGCCGCCTCCCTTGATGCGCCGCGCTCTTGCGACTGGGTCTTCGGGGGCGAGGAATATCCTGTTGATGGTGCCGTATGGGGTGAGCAGGGAGCGTAATTTGTTGGGTTTCATAAACGGCGGTACGCGCGAAATATACACGACGCCGGATTTTTTGATGGCCTCGTCTGTTGTAATAAGGTTCTTCTTCGTCGCGGGCTGAGCAACGCGCGGTAGGTCTTTGGACTTTAACTTTTTTGCCTTCGTCTTTTCCTCTCCCCCCTGATCTTTGTCATCCTTTTTCGTCGCTGCCAAATCATCTTCGTCTCCCTCGTCGTCGTCCTGGTCCTTATCGCTAGCTCCATCGTCATTGTCGTCCTCGTCGTCGCTGCTGATTTTTCGTCTCTTTGGGCCGCGTCCTCCCTTTGTCACTTCATCTTCGGAATCATATCCGTTGAGCTGCTCGTCTTCGCTGTCGGACGCATCCAGAAACTCATTGGCCCTTGTAGCAGACATCGTGTTTGTAGTTTGCAAAGCGTACTGCTTCACTCCAAGATCATAGAAGCAAATCGGTTCTCTGCGCAGCAGATGCACTGGCAAAAAAAGTTCCTTATCGCGATAAGATATGTGCTTATTCCAGTAGCGGGGCGCATTGTATTATTGGATCAGGCCGCATTACTGCCAACAAACTAAAGTGCTCCGTACCTGAAGGCACCCTACACTGCTCAGTAGGTACCTATAAGTTAGGCGTTAAGTTAGAGAGCTGCAGATAAAATCTCAGGTAGCGATTTACAGCCTCCTTTCGAAAAGCGGCTTCTTCAACTCCCAAAACTCAATTATACTGAATTGCCTGATTTTAGCATTCATAGAGCCACTCTTTGCTAATCTCTATCCCGAAACCCCCATTTTCTGCTAAACGCAATTAGCACTCAGTAACCCACTGTAGGCACCGCTAGGAAGCTCTGCTACTCCATACTTTAGCAGCCTTGGGAGGCAACATTACTGTGGAAAAAGGACATGGCGGGGCAACGATATCGGTGACGTGGGGCAAATGACAGACGGGCAGGCGCGGCTCTCCAGATGGTCTGCCATTATCATTTCCCCTCCCTATCCTCTTCATCTCCGATTGCAAATCTCACATAAACTGACTTCATATTCCTTTCTACATATTCTGCGCAATTCTCATTCTGCCCTTGCGAGGAATACGTAGCCATGTCTGTCGAGGTCATCAATACCATCTCCCCCAATACCAACGAGATTGTCATCACCCGCAATGGCCCGAGTCCCACCGATCTGGAGCTGCTCTCTGAGGTCGCCACAGACTCTTTTCTGAAATTCCGCAAGACGACTCTCAAGGAACGACAAGACATTGTCAAGAAATTCGTCGACGGCCTGGAAAAGAACCAGGATGAGCTCGCCCTGGAATTGACCACCCAGATGGGTCGGCCCATCGCTTATACGGCCAAGGAAATCACCACGGCCATCAAGCGGGCTGTGTATCTCCTCAAGATTAGCGATGAGGTTTTGCAGGACGTTGAGGGCGAGCCTGAGAAAGGGTTCAAGCGTTTTATTCGGAGAGCACCCGTCGGCCCTGTTCTCATCATCTTCCCTTGGAATGTGAGCAAAGCACCCGTCGACTCCTTGGCCACCGTTTGACGCGCCGTTATTGGGCTAACACACCGTGTCTCAAGTACCCATATTTGATTCTAATGAATGTGCTGATTCCAGCAATCCTGGCTGGAAACAGCGTGATTCTCAAGCCCTCCCCGCAAACACCAACTGTTGTAGAACAGGTGGCCAAGCTTTTCGCAGCGGCTGGCCTGCCCGACGGCGTTCTGCAGTATTTCCACTGCGGGTCGCCTAGTATCATGGAAAGCATCATTCGGGATCCTAAGATCGCGCTCATCTGTTTCACGGGATCCGTTGCCGGCGGCCTTGCCGTGCAAAAGGTTGCCGCCGATCGGATTGTCAATGTGGGCCTCGAACTCGGCGGCAAGGATCCCGCATACATCAGAGATGATGTAGACATCGATTGGGCTGCCGAAGAGATTGTAGATGGCGCCATCTTCAACTCTGGTCAAAGCTGCTGCTCCGTTGAGCGCATCTACGTGGACGAAAAGATTCACGACGACTTCGTCGCAGCGGTTCAGAAGGTGCTCAAGGGATACAAGCTCGGAGATCCATTCGATAAGTCCACTCATGTAGGACCCGTCATCTCCAAACGTTCCAAGGAAACAATAGAGTCGCACATCCAAGATGCCTTGAAAAAGGGAGCCAAGGATGTGACGCCGGAAAACGAAAGTTTCCAAAACCCTCCGCCCAAGGGCAACTTTGTGAGACCAACCCTATTAACGGGCGTGGATCACACTATGACAGTCATGACGGAAGAGACATTTGGGCCTGTGATTCCCGTGATGAAGGTAAAGGGTGACGCAGAGGCCGTCAAGCTGATGAACGACAGCGAGTTTGGTCTCTCGGCTAGTATCTGGACCAAGGATGTCGACCGAGGCTACGCCCTCTTGGAGGACGTTGACGCTGGCACGGTCTTTGTCAATCGCTGTGATTATCCTAGCCCGGTAAGTCTGCGCGTGCACCCTAACGCCCCCGTATCCTCCTCCCTTGTCGGCCCCCAGTCGCATCGCACCCGGCCAAGCCAATAAGGGTAGCAAGTAAAATGCTTTGACGAACACAAGCCCCGTAACATATTGCTGACTGTACTACCAACAACACAGGATCTCGCATGGATTGGATGGAAGAACTCAGGTAAGGGCCAGACGCTCGGAAAGTTTGGCTTTGAAGCATTTGTCAAGTCCAAGAGCTTCCACCTCAAGGACTATCCCAAATAAGCCGTGTGGACCATACCATATGACAATAAAGAAGAAGAAAAGAGCATTATTTACCTATGACTATCACCCAATTGACCTAGTGCCAGCTGTGCCTCCGCACCAGACCCAAAGATTAGCGAGAGATCTCCCTTTGGGCTCCTTTCACCATCGAACAAGGTGGCTTTGTGATTGGTTCGCCCACGCGGCAAATGATGCAACGATCTATTGGACAAGGGTTTCCCACGATTATCGTTTGTTTTCGCGTGTAAAGGATCACCGCGCGGCATCTCACATTTTCGTTATGCATGAATGGGGTACCCACCGCAGTCAACCCTAAATGCGCAGGCAAGCAGCCGGCCCCCAGTGCAACCGTGATGAGATGAGACACGAATTCTTCGTCGTCGAGGCAAGGAGACGACGATTCGGCTAGGCCGCCGTCGACCCCATTCATTTTGTAACCCGCTTGCTGTAGAAGAAGAAGAAAAAGGAAGCAAACAGCGCCCGTGCACGCACATCTGCTCCGCCCGCTGCTCTATCCGGCCGCGAACAGTTGGCCTGCTCCTGATCGCCTGGCGGCAGCTCATTACCCTGACGAATGCAACGGCGTACAGCGTCTTACACGAGGGTAGCAGCAGCAACAGGAATGCCGTTTTGGTCTTCACGCATTCCACATTTGTGCGTGAGCGCATACACAGGGCTTGGATTCAGGTGCCATGCGAGACATAGATGCAGGCGGCCATGATTTCCTAGTGTATTCGAGTGTCGCACTTTGCGCTGCACGGGTGGGTTGTGTCTGATGAGGCCCCGTCGCCAGAGGCCCAGAGGCCCAGATACGGCACCGACCGAAGGGCTACCGAATAATGAGAAGCTCAGACACGCAGCGGTGCCGTTATGGGCGAGTTATGTACGTCCATTTCCACGCACATCTTCATATATATATATGCGAGGGCCCGGCCAGCAACGCATCCGTCGGAACCATGCTGGTCTTGTGAATCTCAAGCCGGACGCCTCCATTCATTCTGCACCCGCGGAGCTTCACCGGCCCCAGCTAACACGCTCCTTTCCCCCCTGCTAGACTATCCGTCGGCATTCATTCCTTTTCGTTTCTTCTTCATTGTCTTAGCTTGCGATTTGTTTTCGGCAGTGTGCATCTTCGTTTGGGCTCATTTATTCATTCATTTCATCTACTATGATCGCGTTCTCTGCTTTGCTTTAAAAGCACCAGGCTCATCCCCATCTTGTCCCGGCCCTTTGTACGGGTATCTGCACTAATTTACTTTGCACCAACAACACTCATCGCCCAACAAGCATCTAGAAGCCACGCGGGCCCTATTTCTTATTCAGCTCTTGTCATTGCCATCATTGCTAGTGTAGAGCACACCTCTGCTTTCTGCTTTATCATCATTATTTTTTTTCTCGTCTTACAACCACAAACTCAGTCGCCTCTCTTTTTATTCCTTGCTCTTTAGCGTTGCTCTCATCTCTAATTTTTCTTCTTCTACAATTCATCATTTAATCAACCGTTTGCCTTCGCTCTGAGCGATGGCCCACATGTTGAGAAAAGCTTCATTAGTCAACTTGGAGACCGAGAGCATAAGTGGCTGCTCCAACACAACGGGCGCTGCTTCCGAGATGCGTCTTAAGACCAACGTCAGGACGCTATATGAGCGTATGCAAGCAGCTCTGCGTCATGGCAGACGGAAGCAGAAACGTGGGCTAGAAATTGTACGTCCATGTGGTAATTGTTTCATTACTGATTGAGCTCTTGGCTAATGTTGTTCTCCAGTCTAAGCCATTTGGTTTCAAAAAAGAGTCAGTTTTACTGCCCGGCATTTCACAAGAAGAGTGAGGCACCCCAAGACTTTTCGAGAGATTGATCAGCCCCCAGTTGATGATACTAATTAATGTTTTGTCGTAGACTCTGTCTTTTTCGAGAAAAGGCTGCCGCTAGTCAAATCGGTATTGCAGAAGACTCCATGTTTTCCGACCCATCATCAAGCCTACCTCGGCCAATTCGTTCACGATCTCCTTATCGGAGTCCTTCGCCTTATTCGATTGTCTCTGTTCACCAGCAGTCCAACTGATTAAACGACTGGATGCGAATCCCACGAACCAGAACATCAATATTATATCTATGATTGAGGACATTATGGATACTATCATCACCACCTCTATCATTATTTACTCTTGGACCGAATTGCTTTATTCTTTATTCTTATTTTCTTATTTTCTTCTTCTTTTCCTATGTCGATTTCCTTTTCTCTATGGACAGAAGAATCAGGGTTAGAACAGATTGGCTAAGCGTGGATTTTGGGCTTTGGGATTGGACAGGCATCCGATATGGTTATTTTTTTGAGGATAGATTGGACAGGGCAGCGGGTAAGCTGCAAAGAAAAATAGATATCACAACAATTACGGTTTGTTTACAGCAGCGAGGACAAAAATGGGAAACGGGAAACAATTTGGTAATGATGGATGGAACGAGAGGGGGAGCGTGGGAATGTCGAAATGCCACGGTTAATGCGACGCGGAATTAATGCAGGAAAGATCAAAGGATTAATAATTTTATACAACACAAGTGATCCGAGCTCACTTTTGGCATTTACTCTGCATGAAGCCAGGTGTTTCTCTTTGTGTTAGTGTCATTTCGCTCAGCTTTGTCTCGCGTGCGGGTACTAATCTTCGCGTAACGAAACGTTGGCCATTGGAGCATGACAAAGACCATTCGCGGTTATGCTCTACCTAGAATTCTACCTATATAGAGTAGGAGATGCGAAAAGTCGATCTTGACGGATATGATCTTGCTTCATTTTTCTTTTCTGTCCAACGTCTTTCATTTCTGTGAGAGATGCGCATTGAATACAAAGAAAAGGGAGCTATGGCTCCCTGGGTCTAGATACTAAGATTATGTGCTTCTTTTTTATTGGTTTTCCCTTCCCGTCCTCATCTCGGTTAAAAGAAAGAGAGATAGTGTGAGACGACGAAGCTTTGATGGTATGATTTGTAATTGTGAAAAGCTATAGCCACCCGTCATACACGTCTAAGCGCTCCTGGCGCACGCCCTCCATTTCCCCCTTGACCCCCAGAAGCTTTACCTTGGCAACCTTTTCGCGACTCCATTCAGCTAGGAAATCTTCCACGCGACGCTGCGTCTCGGCGTCGTCTCGCATCAGCAGGGCCAGCGCGTCGAAGCCGCCCGCGCCGGGCACGACGCCGCCGTAGACGCCGTCGACGGCGGTGAGGGCATCGAGCAGGACGGTCTGGGTGTCGGGCTCAAGGGGCACGTCGGCCAGATGGCCCATCTTGCGGAAGCGGTCGCGGACCTGGATGAGCTGAGCGGGGAGGCGGTCGACGGCGCCGGCCTTGAGGATGGCGGCGAGCTCTTCGTTTTTGGACTGCAGGTCGTTCCAGAGGGCGGATGACTCGTCGGCCTTTTCGCTGCGCCAGTTGAGGATCCGGCGAACTAGGCCGACGGTTTCACTGCCGCAGTCGACGTCGCACATGCGCAGGACGAGGCCTGGCGGGACGCTGACGCTGTCCTCTTGGACGTCGACATCCCATTGCTGGCCATCGACGACGGCGAGAAGCTTGTCGCTGAAGCCAGGGGCGCCGGGCTCGGGCAACACGTTTAGGATGTCCGGGGAGAATCTCCTATACGTGCAGGATCCGTACACGGCGGCGGCGACATCAAAGCCGGAGCCAATCTTGCCCTGGGCGGCACAGTGGGCAGCCTGGGCAAGGTTGTGCAGCGTCTGCTTGCCCTTCTTGGTGGACAGGTCAAAGACGCTGCTGGGCAGGTAGTGGGTGAGCAAGGAGGCTGTCAGGGAGGTGACGAGCGCAGCGGAGGACCCGAGACCGGTTTTGTTGGCGCCCTTGATGGCGACGGGGAATTTGGCGAAGCGCCCCGACGACGCCTCGTGGGAGTGGGAGTAGTAGTCGTTGTCGGCGAGAATGACGAGGCGCGAGGACGCGATGTTGTGGTGAGGCTGCTTTGATGAGGATGAGACAACGGCGTCGATGTAGGTGAGGGCGTAGCTGAGCGTCGTTTCGACGAAGCGGTTGGGCGTGATGGTGGAGCCCCTGGGAACAAGACAAGGGACACGGGTCAAGTGTTAGTTTGCGGACCAAGGTAAGACACGGCGTTTTGAAACGAAGGAAGCAATAGAGCGGGAAGATGAGGCATAGAAACAAACAATGCATTCCAAGGGATCCCGGAGAAGGTTATTTCTTCTGCCTCTTTGTTTCTCTTTTGGTATCAAATGAGAGTAGCAAAGCAAAGCAAACAACAAGAAGAAGAAAATTCCTCTTAATTGATTTATAAGACTCTTTGTCTTATTACTCAAAGGAATAAGGGTATCGTGTCTCTCTTTGTTTCTCCTCTCCCTTGTGTCGGTTCCCGAGAAGGATTCTTCATTTCCCGAGAAACAAGGGAAAAACAAAAAAAAAAGGAAACAAGGGTCCTTCTAAAACAAGACAAAAAAAAAAAAAAAAAAAAAAAAAAGCGTTCCCCTAAACAGTAGCATAAAAATAGCAACAAGCATAAAGAAAAATCTTAAAAGAGAGAGTGATGAAGAGAAGTAAATAAATACTCACACCTGCAGCTGCGTAACTTTAACGCCTCCGCCGTCCTCCGCGTGGTGATAGCCATAACGCCACTGCGCGTCCAGGAACTGCGGGCTGCTCACGACAATCTCGTACAGCTCCACGCCGGGCTCGCTGATGATGTCGCCGGCGATGACGTTGATGCGCGCGCTGAGGCCGAGCACGAGGCCCGTGTAGGCGCGTTCCAGCACCAGGAAGCCACCGGCGAGGAGGACCTTGCCGGGGGCGGAGACGGCGACGGTGGCGTTTGCTGTGGGCATGGCTGTGATGAGATGGTTAGTCAGTTAGTCATGGAGGGATGTAGATGGAGAGGATGGTGTTTTATATATATATACTTGAGTTTGGGTTGAGTCGAGCTGAGTTGGAGATGGAGTAGTAGAGAAAGGGGTGGTGGATATCTGGTTGGGGATTCATTAAAGATGCCCCCAATTGAATGGTATAAAGACGAAAAGCAGATTATGAAGAGGCCAAAGGAAAAAAAGGAAATCAGGACGCGGTATTAAATATAGCGGCAACAAGAGGAGAATTGCTTCACGGCTTCATCTGCTAAGGTCATGAGAGTTGGTGCTAGAAGGAGGCCAACTGGGAGGTTACCGGTTGGAGGTCAAAAGTGGAGCGGGGCCAAAATCAATTACAGTGTGTGGTTGCACACGAACACAGTATCTACACTGTAGTCATCCATTACGAGACTAACATCATGTCCAAGTCGAGTACTCTAGATAAATCATGTCACATCACAGACTAATAATGAAAACAGATGTGAGTAGGCATTATCTCGCTGCCTTGCGCGCTTCTTCGCTTTATTTGTATATGCTTCAACCATCTTTAATATGATACATGGTAGCAGAAAATCCCGTCCAGTAAGAGAGTTATAAAGGGCCAAAAGTGTTTCCCCCCAATCCTTTATATACCATCAAACAAAGCTCCCCAAAAATGGAAGTCAAAACGCCGATATGTTCTGCTACTACCGTTTGTGTGTTTTTGGCCTTGGCCGCAGGCCTATGCCGAGTGGAGATTTGTCTATCAGCGGCTCTCAGAGTCCGCGAAACCCATTCATTCCTTTCTTTCAAAGATTGCCCTCCCAGACCCATTATGTCAAAAAATCCGAAAAATGCACGTCTTCTCTTTTTTCTGCATTTGTCATAGAAAACTTTCCCATCCATCCGCCTTATAAACGCCGGGCCATCTTGTGGAATCGAAACAAAGGAAAGCTGGGTGTGAAAATACCGAAATGTATAAAACATGACAACACACAAAACACCACGCAGAGCCTCTTATATTAAGACGACACCCCAATAGAACCACTGTCCCAACCTGCATGCCAAAGGGGTATCAAAACACGTCGAGGCTTGAAAATGATCAACCAAAACAGAAAGTCGAAAGTCAAAGGACATCGCTCCACAGAAAAAAAACAGACAAAAAAAAAAAAAAAAAAAGACACGCGTCGAATGCAATATGTATGCAAAAAGTTACTCTGCGGCACCAGTGTCTTGGCCTCCGCCGAGCAGCTCTAGGACCTTGTTGACGACTGCACTAGGGTATCCGCGAGTGAGCATCTCTCCCACGACAGCCTTGGCTTCTTCTCTCTGCTCAACGGCAAGGAAAGCTCGGGTCATGGCTTCGTACGTGCTAGGCTCGCGCTTCTCACGAACCACAGCATCGTAGATTGCCTGGGCCTTGTCAATCTTCTTCTCTGCAGCCCAGCCGTGGATCAAGGTATTGGCAATGTAGGGAGTGAGCTCCACCCGTCTGCTTCGCATCTGGGCTAGGATTGGCTCTGTCTCGGCAACCTGGTGGTTAGCAACCATGGCCTCGAACAAGGCTTGGTAAATGCTGGCGTTGACGGGAACCAAGTTATCCATCACGACCGAGTCAAACACTCTCCGCGCGCCTTCCATATCGTGCAGGACGCAACCTCTGGCGTGGATGAGTGAAGCATAGTGCACTGACTCGGGTCGCTGACCAGCCGCGCGCATCGTCTCGAGGACCTGTTCAGCGGCCTCCATGTCGACTGTCTCCAAAGTAGCGTGGGTATCGATGAGTAGCTTATAAGTGTGAGAGGTGGGGGCGATGCCCTTGGTCGTCATGCGGTCGTAATAGGAAAGGACCTTGGACTTGTCACGCTTTGTCGTCAGGAAGAACTGCATCATGCTGTTGTACGGTGCCGGTCTGGCTTTGTAGTTGGGCATGGCCTCCATTTCATCAAAGAGCTCCTCTGCAAACTTCTCGTCGCTAACGCGGCACAGTGCGTTGACAATGGTACCATAGGTTACAGAGGTGGGCTTGATACCCAGCGCCCTCATCTCAGCAAAGTAGAAAAGGCAGTCATCGATACGACGAGCCTTGCCCAGCTTTCCGATGAGTGCGTTGTACAGGAAGGAGCTTGGCTCAACACCCTCAGCCTTGGCGCGAAGGAAGATTCGGACGGCCTCTGAGGCTTCGTCGAATGTCTTGGTGGAGTCCTTCAAGGTGGTGATGTACAGTCCAAAGGTGTTGGCAGAAGGTGCGGCGCCCATCTCAAGCAGCTCTTGGTGGTACTGCTCAGCCCGTCCGCGGTTACCCAAGGTCAGGCAAGCACCAAGCATGGCGTCCAGAATAGAAGACCAGCCATAGCGAACGACGGCATTGTGAGCAACCGGGGGAACATCAGTACGAGCCATTGCAAGAATTTCTTGGCAGAGATCCATCTTATTCTCGCGAGCGGCGGCAGAGATCAGCTTGGCGTATGTGATGTATCGGGGGTGTCTTCCGGCGCGGCGAATGTTCTTGAATCGGTTGAGAGCTTCGTGGAGACGAGGTCCCTTGCGACCATGGTTGCCCTCCAAGTCATCGGCGATCAAGGATGAGCCCTTGAAATCAGTGTTGCTTGCGTACGGATCGTAGTTATCTTCATAGCTGGAGACAGTCGGGGTAGATTGGAACGGAGAAATGCTGTGAACCTGGGAGGGAACAGTCGACATCTGAGAGGCCAGCTCGCGGGGATCGACAATGCCACGAGATTCCATATAGCGAGCGATGAAATCAACACCCTCATCAATCTCTTCGACAAGTTGAGGACGGGCTTCGGATTCGGCAACAGCTCGGATTCTCTGGAACATCATCTCAGACTGTGCCAAACCTTCCACGACCTGGCCGGAACCAATGAGAGAAACCGCATACATGGTAGTTGGCTCGATGAAGGCAGCTGTGGCACGCATCTCAGGGTTGGAGAGGGCAAACCAGTACTTGGAGGCCGAAGCAACATCGCCCAATCGCACGCTCATGGCAAGCAGTGCAATTGAAGGCGTAGCAAGGTCCTGGAGATCTGCGACGTGGATGTTGCCATACGCTTCGACTGCCGTGGTGGCATCGTTGCCATCGGCAGCGACGGTGGCAATGTGGATCATGGCCTGATCCCGAGCGCTAGCATCGAGAGACTGAGCCCACTGAAGAGCCTCTTGGAAGACACCTCGCGTGATGAACCCCTTGATGAACCCAAGATCGACCAGGGCATCCTTCATATCTGCGACAGAGGTGCCATACTCGCTGACAATCTTCTTGAAAAACTTCATTGCGCCTTCAATCTTGTCAGAGATGACATAGGCATTGAGGACAGAGGCGTACACCTGAGCGTCAAGTCGATCATTTAGAGCCGGGCTGCCAGCATCGTGAGAAATGGCCAGGTTTCGATACTCATTGTAGCATTCAACAGCGCTAATGAGGTTACCAGACTTGGCGTACGCAGTGATCATCGTGGGGAAGACGTCGGCAGAGGGAACGAGCTCGCTGAGCTCCATGTGCTCATAAAATCGCAGCATATCCGATACGCGGCCAACTTGGGCGCAAGCCGAAATCAACTGTCGGTATGTCTCGGCTGAGTAAGACGCCTTGCCAGCATCGAAGGACATGTCGAACAGCTTAACAGCCAGGTCGAGGCGCTCATCCTCGCACAAGATGGCATGCTCTAGCTCGTGGGACGCGAACATGAACTTGCCGGGCTCATCCATTCCACCAAATCGCAAGCGCTTCTCTTCAAGGACAGCCTTCATTTCTGAAACCTCCAAAGACCGAGAAGAAAGCAGACTGACAAGAATGTTGAATGTTTCGCTGTCAGGAGACACCCTTCGGCGCATCATGTCAGCATAGACATCCAAAGCCTTGGAGACAACCTCGCTTCGCTGGCTAGGGATATGAATCGCGGCTAGCAGCAGAGCATTGTAAGCGCTGGAAATGGGCTGTACGCCGGTGGCCAGCATGGCCTCGAACACAGCCGGGATCTCAGCATACCGGGCAGCCTCTGACAGCTTTAGGAGGTGGTCGGCATATGACTGAGACTGGCCCTGTGCAGAAGCTACTTCTTGTGCTGGCTCGACAAGTGCAGGCGTGCGGGCACGAGAATGAGGTACAGACACAGAGGTGATTCCCTCAGCAACTGCTTTTTCGACAGCTGCTTGGATGTTTCGGGCCTCGATTTCCTGTTCGAGCGCCGCGTCGATGTGAGCAAGAGCCGCCTCCTCCTCCGCCGACATCAGATGCTGCGGTTCGGCATCATCGCGAGTGGCCTCGGCGGAAGCGCTCTGCTCAGCGGCCCCGGCCTCTACGCCGGCCTCGGCCGCATTCTCACCAGCGAGAACCGATGACGCATTGGGCTTCCACTCAATGCGCTTCTGGAAATCAAACTGCGTCCATTCCTTGTCCTCTTCCTCCCCAATGACCTCCTTCTTTTGGAGAGCCTCAAAGTAGGCATCTAGACCTCCGTGGTTCGAGACATGGTGGTGATCGGCTGGTAATCCAGACGATAGTCTTTCGCTGTGGAAGGCAGAATAGAGAGGGAAGTTGGAGACACGACTGGGCCGGTTGGACTGTCGTCTGAAGACGGGACGGTTCTGAGAGTTGAGGACGTGAGGGTGAGTAGCAGCTACGACGGATTGTGCGTAGCCGTGAGCGGTAACGGATTTGGCGAATGTAGATCCTTGACGGATAAAATTCGAGTACAGTTGTGAGTAGATGGGCATTTAGATAGCGGGAGGAGGAGACTATAAGACGGCAGAGTTGTTAGTCATGCGCCGTACAGGTTCACACAATAAGCCGCCAACGAAGAAACGCTGTTGTTTCAGACTTGTTAACGCTGGGGGATCGTTGATCAAGACAAAAGGCAGCGCACTGCAATTCAATTCAATGTAACACAGCTCGGCCTTTTTTTTATTCTTCTGTCTTGCCACCAACGTAACCGGCTTGCGCGCGCACGAGGCAAAAATCGGGGCCGAAAACTTACGGGGGAGAAAAAGATAGTGGGCGATTGCAGGTTCATTTGACAGCCCCGGAAGCCGTCAAACAAACGCGCTATGTAAATGGTCCAAATTGTGAAAAAGGGGGGGAGGATGTGAAAGAGAAAGAAAAAAAAAAGACCAAAATCAAGAGCCGGAAGGGAAAGGAAAGGGACCGGCCTCGATTATCTTCTTTTTACTTCTGTCGTGTGTGCGCTGACTTGAGATGCGAGAAGAGAGAGAACATGAAGAAAAATACGGCCTGGGAAAAAATGGCGGGGGCCCGTGCCGGCCTTATTTCCTCGGGCCAGGGCCCTGTCCTGAAGTGCCGTGGCTGAAGGAGGCCGCTAGAAGTGAGCGAGAGCGAGTGTGGAGTGCATTGCACGGGCAGACGGAGCCCCCAAAGCCGCCTGGAAGAACGCTACGGCTACAGGTGCTGGGACGGTAGAAGACCAGCGGCAGACACTAGCAGAAGGGCCCCTCCAATAATGGGTGGACTCGGGACAAGCTGCGAGGCACGAGCATGTGGAGGTGACTCAGATATTGAAGACGCTGCTGCAGAAATTATGGCTCCAGGTGCCGATTTTTATTTGGTTGTGGTTCAATTTTTGTGTTTTCATGCAAGGTCGTTGATAATGCAAGCCGCCCGTCTTCAGTGAAGCCGCTAATGCTGCACGTCTGCGGGCGATTCTTGATAGCTGTATTTCCGCGCTCTCGTTGACTGGCATGATGAATCTCTGGCTTACCTTTCACTTCAAGCAAAACATGACCGGAATTCGTATCCAAACACAAAGCCGCTGCGGCTACCAGCGTCTTTTGCTTAACAGCGCCGCCACCAACCCGCACGTGGAATTGTGTGCGTCATAGACCATGCACTCAAATCCGGGGCTTCTATCCGTACCTAGTCTACTTGTACTGTAACAAAATTCCCACACGACCTCCAGCTTTCACTTGCCCGAAACTGCTTCGTGCCGAGCGCCATGGGCAAACCAAAGACGACAAATCACTTCTGTTACATTTTGTTAAAATTTCTGCTCGCTAACAAGGCGGCAAAGCATGCGCGTCCCACAGAGCCTGTCCCCAGTCCGGCAGCCCTCCATCCTCCTTTGTAATTCGCACCGCCTGTGATTGGCCACAGCGAGAACAAACCGGCTGCCGAATCGCTAGCATTCCCTGCCGATACGTGGAGATCGAAGGGAGAAGCCGGAACCATCGGTGGTCCCTGCAAAGAAAAAAATAGAACAGAGAACAGAGAGAAAAAAAAAAAAAAAAAAAAAAAAAAAAAAAAAAAAAAAAAAAAAGAAAAAAAAAAAAAAAAAAAAGAAAAAAAAAAAAAAAGTGGCCTCAGGACCTTGTAGTGAGCCGAAGAGGCTGCGTTACCTGAAGCGCGTCTCGTTCAGGGCTCTGCGCATACAAGCTGATGCAGCCAGTCTATTATCATCTCAATAGTACCATCATCGTCTGCATCGTCAGCAGGCAGCAAAGGCCTCCGCAGCCAACCAGCATCACCGTTTTTAATCCCTCAGCGTCTGCATATTGTGCACCAAGCAGCCTTACGCGGTCTCCAATCTTTTGCCTGGAATGCGTGCGCGTCGCATTATTTTACAAGTCCGCGATAGGCAAAAACGGTGATTACTATCCACCTGGTGCGACGCCTTGGACGGCCATCGCATATCAATCAGTATTAGTCCCCGCATAGCGAGCGCATTGTCGGGCAGTTGGCAAGTCCGACACCAGTGGTGATGGGTGGGTGGCAGCGACAGAGGCGTTTATTCCCGCCTAGCCCGTGGTTGAGAGCTGAAGGCGCATGTAATTTACCACATGCAGCGTTACGTTGTGAGCCGCAGAGAACAGATATGGCTATTACTGGCATTAGCCGCGGTGCGCAGACGAAACCAACCCATGCCCTCTCTCGTCAGCCATATTTCGGGATGCTCTGTGACTGCGCACAGATTTCTTTTGCAATTTCACTCTGTTCAATTCCGGTCTAGAACTGTAGTCGTAGCCATCGGCTTGCGTACCCGTAAACTATAGGCAATATACCTAATTCCAGTCCATTCGACAACTCCAGCCGTTTCTAGAAGAAACCTCTGTATATAGTACATCGCCGAACTAGCAATGTACTCGGCGTCAATAAGGTTCAATGTCAGTGGCTTGCCCGCGCCTCAGCGGTGCCACAGGACCTTTTGGCGAACCCGCTTCTCTAGCAGAAGCCCTCTGACAATCCTTCAGCTGCGCTAGAAGGCTAACATGTGCGTCACAAGGTGGGCTCGAGGGAGAGAGTCCCGTCAGTTCCCGTATCCGGGCAGTGGTTTAAGGAGAATAGCCCGAACTAATTAGCGACCCGGAGCTCGGATGCAGCGGACGAGGGTTGCCATCTCCGAGCAGCTCGGTGGGCTTTTTGCCCTCCGGCCCCACGGGACGTCTAGCTTTCAACTACATGCGAGTCGTGACGGAATAGATGCAATCTGTCCTGACTGCGATTCTGTGAAAATAGTACTAGAATTGGCTAAATGCTATTCGTAGATGCACCTATAGTATGAAGATGGTCTATATTAGGTACCTCGTAACCATGATACAGGAGAGGAGCTATAAGTAAGTCCCAGCGGGACATTGAGCGATTCTTAGGTAGTCAACAATGATTGAAGGCGAATCAACATTTAGATTCCAAAGCTACTATCAGAAAAAACAACCGAAGAAATGCCAATGAGGCTTGCCGTAATGCTATTTTCTTGTTTTGAATAAGCTAAACTACCTAGGCATTTACTTGGTCAACCGTAGGCTATTAAACGACGTTTCTGTAAGCTGTGTTAATTGAGCTAGTGAAGATGACCAATGATGGCTGTGGCTGCACTCTAATTCTTCTCTAGATCACACCTAGGTGTATCGATCATGGTAAAGATCGCTAATCGCACATATCATGACGAGTTTTCTCTCTATTATTCATCTTGAACTTTTCTAATTATGTGCTCTGTCATCCTGCAGTGTCACCAATGGCTCTGACTTCCATAAGAACCAAGTGTCGAGTGGGGGTTTTCCAGAGAATCTTTGGTCAATATGGCATGCAAATGTGTCAGACCACGCATACAATTAATCGCGTAGATGTAAAGACGCTCTTTTCGGAATTTTTGCTTTGGGTGCCAAATTCCTGAGGCGGAAGTGAATTCGCATTAGAATGTCAACAACTAACAAGCTCGGGTGCTGTAGCGCTTTGTAAAGCAAGCTTCAATCCTTGGATCTACAGAAGAGTCTGGATTACTGCAATAATCATTGCAGCCTTCATGGTGTCTGTGGTAAGCCAATAGTGATTCAAAACTAAAGCAGCTTACTTTAATGCTCCTTAAAACACCAGGTTTCTGTTTGAATGATCAACGTTTATGAGTTCCTTGGCTATGAGCCAATCATGTATCATCATGTATCATGGATGCAGCTCTCGGCTGGCTCCGCTGGGCTAAGGCCCACCCGCAACACTATCGATACAGAGATAGTCTACGGCGTTATCGATAAGAAACTTTTCTGGATGGAAAACCCCAAGTCTGGCTTTTTTTGGAAATCACCGTCCCAGGTCCAAAGTCAAGACCAAAGCCCCACCCGATAACTGCCAGAGCAAAGACGCTGCTCTCACCATGGCTGACGATGGGATGCTGATGAACTTTGAGCTGGGCGGCGGGCCGCTCAAGCCTCAGGTCAAATTCAAGGGCGGATCGTGGAGGGACAGGAAGCGAGCAGAGAAGAGCGCAAAGCTTGGCTCGCGCCCAGCAGCCGCGGCACGAGGCCCCGACGACGAACAGCGATCCGCAAAACGACAGAAAATTGACGGCTTTGGGTCAGGGCGACGAGCAGAAGGCGAATTGCCCCATCGCTCGGACCTTGCGCGAAAGAATACGGCAGATCATGGTGCCCCGGGACAGAAGAAACACGCAGGTCCTCCTGGGAACCGTCAGGTCGTTTCCCGCCTGTTTTCGTTTAACCCGGAGCAGAAGACAACCTTTGAAGAGGAGGAGGAATGGAAGGAACCCGAAGCCACAAATGCGCCGCTTCTGACTGTTGCGAATTTCGGGTCATTGACCATCTCTTCTCGACTGGTAGAGGCGCTTGCCAAGATGAATCTTGAGCGACCAACAGCGATTCAGCAAAAAGTAATTCCGCACATGCTATCGAACAGCTCAGATGCTTTTGTTCAGGCCGAGACAGGTTCAGGAAAGACATTTTCATATCTGCTTCCGATATTACATCGAGTTCTTCTTCTAAGTGGAGGCGGCGAGAAGATTCACAGAGATTCGGGTGTTTTCGCCATCATAGTCTCGCCGACCCGTGAACTTGCAAAGCAAACACACACTGTGCTGGAACAACTCATCAGGCCGTTCCCATGGCTCGTCTCTACTGCAATCACCGGAGGAGAGTCCAAAAAGGCGGAAAAGGCCCGGCTTCGAAAGGGAATCAACTTCTTGGTTGCAACCCCAGGAAGATTAGCGGATCACATCGATAACACAAAAGCTCTCAATCTGGGCACCGTGAGGTGGCTAATTCTCGACGAGGGCGATAGACTAATGGATTTGGGATTCGAAGAGGATCTGAAGAAAGCTATAGAAGCACTTAAGAAGGTGGAAGTGTCGAACACTCTTGCCTCTGGAATATCTCTCGAGCCGCTTCCGGACCGGAGGGTCACCGTCCTATGTTCCGCGACAATGAAGCTGAATGTACAGAAGCTCGGCGAGATGAGTCTTGCCGATGCTACTTTCTTGGCTGTAGAAAAGGGTGCGGATACGGTGGATGAAAAGGACGAGCAGGCTGTTCACAAGGCCCCGGCGCAACTACATCAGTCACACATCATTGTGCCTGCTAAGCTGAGATTGGTTACACTCATGGCCTATCTCAAGTCTGTGTTTTCTCGCCGTGGCCACACGATGAAGGCCATCATTTTCATGTCATGTGCTCACACTGTCGACTTTCATTACGAACTCTTGAAGATTCCTGAAAACGCCGAAGCACCCCAACCGGCATCCAAGGACGTGCCATCAAAGGATGCACCATCAAAAGAAACACCTCCACAAGACACTCCGTCAAAAAGCGCACAGTCAAAAGACTCTGAAAATGTATCAAAGACTGTTGCCAAGGCAGCCTACATCACGTCTGCTGCAAGCCCTGAAGTTGTCCTACACAGGATGCACGGATCCCTATCACAACCAGTTCGAACAGCAACCTTGAAATCGTTCTCAGCCTGTAAATCGCCTTCCCTCCTCATCACCACTGATGTCTCGTCGCGTGGTCTTGATATCCCTTCCGTCGATTTGGTTATTGAATACGACCCTGCTTTCAGTTTTGACGATCACATCCACCGAATTGGACGAACAGCACGAGCTGGACGCTCTGGTGACGCAACCATATTCCTGCTTCCCGGCGCAGAAGAAGGCTATATCGAGCTTCTCAAAGCCTCTGGATCGCCCTCGTCACTATCTTATGAATCTGTGCTCCAGAAAGGCCTGATGACCAAGCTAGAATTTCCAGTTGAAACGACTGCTAAGCCTCAAGATGGGCAAAATTATCATGATAAGGCTGAAACTTTACAGCTTCACTTGGAACAACGCCTCCTCATTGACAATAAGCGACTTGAAATGGCAAGAAATGGTTTCAAGTCTCACATCAGAGCCTATGCGACACACACCAAAGAGGAGCGTGTTCATTTCGACATCACTCAGCTGCACCTGGGACATATTGCAAAGGCATTTGGATTACGAGATCCGCCGGGAGGCATTGGCTCTGGTATAGAGAGGAAAGCACAGAAGGGCAAGAAAGAACATTGGAGAACGGTCAAGGGAGGCAAGAAGGACGATGATAGCGATGATGATGGCGCTGCCAAGCTTGATCAGAAGCCAGCGAGAGATGCGCTTATGCGGAAGAGCAGGATGCTCATGTCTGGAGCAAGCGAGTTTAATATTGGATAGATAGCGATAGACGTACTTAATCTTCCTCTCATTCTTTTTCGTTGTTATAAGAGTCATAGTTGGAAAACAAGCTTTATCGGAGCATTCGCGGCCCTGTTAGTACTACTGTTTGAGCATGAAAAATAGATGAATCATTTAAATATGACTGCGAACTGAAACCTTTCATTACCAACACCAGATATTTAGACTTTTGGTATGCAGGGTTGATAAGACGAGGGTCCGAGATCGCTGCCAAGCAAGTTCAGCCAGACAGTGATATGAGTGACCACCTACTGATATAAATCCCCTTACAGTCAGAGAATAGCCTATGGAAGAATTGCACCTCCCAGATAGAGATGTGGCATCTTGGATATATCCCTAAATAACCTTCTCCTTCAGGCAAAGGGTGTTCCGGGTTAACGTCGGGAGAGATAACAAGCAGCCGGCAGGGCGACTTCCGGCGGGGTGATAAGCTGATAAGGGCGCCAGGGCCATTTTCTTTCGTGACTCAACAGCAAGAACAAAAGGCCGCCCCGCATCCTCTCTCGCCTGAGTCTTGCAGTACGAAACTTTTGTCAAGAGAGACTCACGGTCGATTCGCTCAAGATGGCGACCATTTATATCGATGAAGACATCGGCAAGGACGAGGTTTCCCAGACTGGAACCGAGGAATCGCCTTACAAGACGCTGCAATTTGCCTACCTGCAACGCCCTGCAGAGACCCAATACCTGACTCGCAAGTCCCAGAACACCGAAGATGAGGCAGCAAAGGAGTGGAAGCCTGTCGCAAAGGCGGCCCTGAAGAAGGCTATCAACTACTTTGACGTGCAGAAGAAGAAGGCCGCCAAGGAACAGGAGCTGGTCATCAGGCGAAAGAAGGAGGAGGAGGAGCGAGCCAAGGCTTTGGAAGCGGCCAAGGCCATTGTCATTACAGAGGATCCCAGCCTCCCTGCTGCCGTTCGAATTGGCCTGGATGAGGTTGGCGACCACATCAAGCTGCGTAAGCTGGACGACACTGAGAGCAAGGGAACCCGCGTGCGCGTCTTTGGTCGCGTGCATCGCGAGCGCAAGCAGAAGGATGTCATGTTCGTCACCCTGAGAGACGGCTATGGCTTCATGCAGGTGGTTATTTCCGGTCAGTTGGCAAAGACTTACGACGCCGTCACCCTTACTCGCGAGACGTCCATGGAGATTCTGGGAGAGATGCGAGAAGTCCCCGCCGGTGCTCGCGCTCCCCTCAACCGGGAACTGCACGCCGACTTCTTCAAGATTCCCAAGCACTGGAAGGCCCCCGGTGGTGATGATGCCATTACCAACAGAGTTCAGGCAGACGCCGAACAGGCCATGCTTCTCGACCAACGACACCTGACACTTCGAGGAGAAGTCGCGTCTGGCGTCATGATTGTGCGCGATGCTGTCGAGTGGGCCTTCAACCAGGCCTACAAGGAGCTCAGATTCCGCAAAGTCAGCCCCCCCGCCCTTGTCCAGACTCAGGTCGAAGGTGGTGCGACTCTATTCAAGTTTGACTACTATGGCGAAGACGCCTTCCTCACACAGTCTTCTCAGCTCTACCTGGAGACCTGCTTGCCTTCAATGGGCCATGTCTACTGTATCGAGAAGTCTTTCCGAGCCGAAAAGTCTCTGACCCGAAGACACTTGTCAGAATTCACACACGTCGAAGCCGAGCTTGACTTTATCACGTTTGACGACCTGCTGTCACACATTGAGCACATCATGTGCCGTGTGCTCGAAATCGTCATGGCAGATCCCGTCGTTGCCGACAAGATTAAGACTATGAACCCCGAGTTCAAGCTGCCCGAGAGGCCCTTCATGAGAATGAAGTACTCCGAGGCCATCGACTGGCTTGTCAAGCACGATATCCCCAACGAAGAGGGTCAACCCCATGCCTTTGGTGACGACATCGCCGAGGCTGCGGAGCGCCGCATGACCGACATCATCAACAGGCCCATCTTCCTCACCCACTTCCCTGCTGAGATCAAGTCCTTCTACATGTCAAAAGCTCCCGAAGATGTGCGCGTTACCGAGAGTGTTGATTGTCTAATGCCCGGTGTTGGTGAGATTGTTGGCGGTTCCATGAGAATGGACGACTACGAGGAGTTGATGGCCGCCTACAAGCGTGAGGGCATCGACCCCGAGGCCTACTACTGGTACACTGACCAGAGAAAGTAAGTTGCAGCACTCTTCAATTTTCTTAGAGATTTGCTGGTATAATTGCTAACGATTAATCTTTTTTTCCTGGAATAGGTATGGCAGCTCTCCCCACGGAGGCTACGGTTTGGGACTGGAGCGTTTCCTTGCCTGGCTTTGCAAGCAGCACACCGTTAGAGATTGCTGCTTGTATCCTCGTTACATGCACCGCTGCAAGCCTTAGAGATTAAGTTTAGAGTCTAGAGTGTTTTGCTAGTTTACGAGAATACATGAAAGAAAGAAGGCTGCTTCGAAGCCAACCATACTACTATTTGCGGGACCGAACTAAAGGGGGGAGCAATGATGAAAGGAAATAGCATGTGAATTAGGGTCAAAGGTGTAGATGGATGTATACTAGATGCTAGTAGAAGCCGTTAAAGTCATTAGAGCCCCAGCACTGGTTACCCCATAAAGAAAGATCGTCAAGCCGCCCCCTTGACGATCGTGACATGCATAAAGCTCACATGCAGGACATCGCAGAGTGAATATCGAAAGCTGAGCTATCACATGTTAAAATATCGAATAGATTGATAATACAGTCTATAAAGTAAAAGATTCGGTCAAGTGACAGACGAGGTCTGGGGAAGAGCTCTGGAAATAGATCGGTTGGGGTAAAGCTTAAAGCTGGATAGAGGCGCCAGCCTAGGTAGCTGAGATACTAGAAGTAAAGATGTTTGCCACAATCACATGCCAGGCATTTTCTGGATGAATTCGATATTGTCCATGAAGAAATTGGTGCAGTTTAATAATTATATGTTATTTCCGGATATTTGATTGCTGTTTAGAGGTGCTGAGTTGTTTGTACGATTTGCAAGCTGACACTTGTGAGGATGATGATAATGCTTGCGTTGACATCAAACGGCCATGAATGAGCAGCAATTATTGTTTATATAGAACACCTTGTAATAATAATTAGCTAATTCTAATATACACCCTCTTTAACAACAAGCAAGTTCAATCAGCCTAGGCATAGATTTCCAATGGCAAACACCCCAACAAAACCAACCTTGTAGCTTCCTAGCCTCCCGCATCGAAACATATCAAGCCAACCAGCAGTTAATCAGTTATTAAACAGCTCCAGAAATCTTGTTCATTAGAGACGCTAAAAACGTCATGGCAGAGTAGATCGTTGCATAAGAAAAGCTCATATCGAAGAGGCAGGATTGGAGCATTCCTTCAAACGTGGGCTTGACGTCATGCGCCACGATGTCGATCGGCGGTCTTACGCTCTCATCGCATTTCTGGAGTTATTCCTTGCTATATTGCTTTTCCGTCTATAAATATCTGTCCTACCCTCTTCTTTGTGTCTTGACTTTTTGTCTTGAACTACAAACTACAAACTTGGCATATCATATCTCGCCACCTTTAAGCAACTTCTTCATACCTATCCACATACAAACAACACCAACAAAACATAACCAAACAACAATGGACAAGGACGACAAGACCAACACCGCCAACACTGGCAACGTGACCGACCAGGTCACCGGCACCGCGCAATTCGCCACCGGCATCCTTGGCAACACGGTCGGCGGCCTGACCCGCACTGTTGGCGGAGTCACCGGTGCAGCAACTCGCGGCTTGGGCGGCACTGTGAGCAGCGTCACTGGCGACGCTGGCCGGCCTGTGGGAGATGCGGTGGGCAATATCGGCACGGGGCTGGAGGGGGGGTTGGAGAGCGTTTCCAAGGGTGTGGAGGACGCTGGGAACTGGAAGAAACAGTAATCAAAAGCAAAAGGGGTTGCGAGGTGGATGATGTTGAATGACACTGGATGATACTGTACGATACTGTCTATTGATAATGAATCTTTAATGAGTTTGAATCAAAGTCTTTCTTGATAGGGAATCTGTAATACGTTTGAATCAAATCTGTCTTTACGACATGCATTGTAGTGTATTCTGATAATCACTGTAATACCAAAAACTAGGACCTAGCTGAAACCATACCTCTAGAGCCGCACCGTAATACATGTAAGTCGCCCATAGTCTTCGCCGTAAATCGCATCCCATGATGGCCCTTGATACCTCCTCCTTTGGCCCCATATCTTTTGCAGCGCCCAGAAAAGAATAACACTACTCTCTCGGATCATTTGTGCTACGTTACATCTCACGCGGCTGAGAGGTTTTTATCCGCCATTTTTTGGACGCCGCTGTGCTATTCCTGGCTGGTCATGTCTGACAGGCGCAATGTCCGTTTAGACTTGCTCGGCGCCCCAGCCAGAATCGGCCTCTCGCATGCTGCTCGGGGGTTCGATCAGGGGAACGAACTCGAGGCCAACGTAGCCAACTCCGGCGATACCGACGATGCCACCAGCAATGTTGGCAATGGTCTTGTCACCAAGGAGAAGGCCTCCGATGAGGATGTAGACTGTCAAATTCGTAAGTAGGTGGCCCAGTAAGACAGGGAAAAAAGGGCCATATCTTGTAACATACAAACACCACGACCAATGAAGGAGAAGAGGAAGTTGGCGTATCGCGAAACTTGGGGAGGGACTTGAAATTCTGCAGTTGTAATCAGTATAACCTGGAGCATTGGCGGAGGGGAATTATCAAGGAAGAGGGCATACCCAGTAGAGCAATAGCAAGTCCAAAAACAATCATGTAGACACCGATAACGATATTCTGGCTACAGTCGAAGAATAAATAGTCAGCATCCGCCGACTTCATATCCGGCCCCGCAATGCAAAGCTCCAGCAAGCACTACAGCAGCCGGATGACAGTGCTCGGCCGCATTCGACGCGCGAGAGATGGCGTTTGTGTATTTCTTTCGAGGGCGAACCTACAGTCCAATAGGGAAGATGTGGAAAACACCACCAAGAACCGTGACACCCGCCACAACCAAGTTAACAATGCGGCTGCAGCGCGCCGAGGCGCAAAGGTCAGCGAACCAAGTTCAATTGCACCGCGCGGATCATGCGGATGGACCAAAGACATACAAGATATCGGACAGTTCCATAATTGCGAATAGACGATGGCAACGTTGGAATTCGAGCTCGAAGAGGGCGGAAGGGCAGGAAGATGTTTCGAGGGAGGCGGAAGCGTCGCAATGCGTGGATTTTGAGTGTCGCGGGGGTAGATCGTCGCACGTGGAAGCTAAGCAGTAGCTCTATCCAGGGGGCTAGGAATAGGAGGACGAGGAGGAAGACGAAGTGGGAAGACGAAAAGAAGAAAAGAGTTACGAGCTGGTCATGAGAAGCAGAGAATTGAGGATGAGCTGGTTAGATTTGAGGCTTGCGCAATCGCTTTCAGACAAACAAAGCTTCCCGGAGTGGCTGGCTGTGACCCTTGAATCGCACAAGGCTGTGGCTGTGAGGTGACGTATGTTTACTGGGGCGGGCACGACGGCAAAAAATCGCCAAAATGTCGGAGCAGCCGGAGCAAAGGTACCGAGGTACATTCGTCAGGCACCTTTACATGGAAGGTGCAGCAGCATCTTTTGTAGTAAGCTGGGCATACAAGCAAGTGCCAAACTCCATCTCCATCTTGCACAGCGTATCTCGTTTGCAAAAGCGAAAATCGCGCTGTCAGCAATGAATCACTTCATCATCTCGTGGTATGCACTGAATAAGTCATCATCTCTAATCAATAACTGTATGGCTGATCAGGAAATTAGAGACGGAAACAGGGCGCTCCAGGTTACTGATGGGCAGCAAGTGCTGTTTTGCTAAGAGAACAAGACTAGCTACTCTGCAACGAGATCATGATCGCTCTTCATCATGGAAAGAATGTTACCCACGTGGAGAGGGCAAAGAGCCTCTGCCGGCGAGAGAGACCAAGTAGGCCACCTCCGAGGCCATAGCTATCTAGCCATATGCCCGCAACCAAAAAGGTCGCTAAGAGCTAAAGGAAGCTGGTATTGCAATCCCGCACTCTAACGCAAGGTGACGGGGCACAATATGCGAGTGTCTATGAGCCAGCAGATGATCTATCATACTGCATTACTACTTACAAAGCACAACTATTGCGGGACAGCTATGGTTTCTCCCAAGAGCATAAACATCGAATCCATGATTGTGCCAATTCACTCATAGAATCAAGATGGATGGAAATGGTACGACGCCGAGAGCCGAATGCTACTGAGTCTAGGCTCGAGACACGTTCTGCGACATAGGCCGATCCCATCACTCTGGGAAGCGTATGAGTAAGTCGGGTCAACCATCACAGTGGCCCATTTCATTCTACGCACGGCTACTGCCATCCCCGGAGACAATCAACGCTCCATTCGTTATAATTTTAGAACCAAGGGATCGAGAACTTTCAGAGCGAAAGACGTAGCCTGGTGGAATTGGTCAACTGAGACAAGCTAACGCGAGGCCTGGTTGAAAATGGCCACTATGCGCACTAGTCCTCTGCAAAAGCAAGCAGGGCGGCAGAGAACAGGGGTTACGACCTCTAGCAACAGCGATAGTCGCTTTAAGTGAGGCGACGGAAGGCATCCGAGCATACTATCGGTGTTTCACGCAGGCGTCAAGTACATGAACCAGTACGAGCACTGGATGCCTTTCAGCTGCTATTGTGCTCGGAAAGCTCTTTGGAGGAATAACACTACTATTTGATTCTCTTTGCTTCACGGCTGAGCACCTTGTCCATGTTCAGTTCTGTTGACCGAAGCCCTCTGTATGGCCAACTTCGCCTCCTCTTACACGCCTTGCATGAAACTGCATGCATGGAGTGGAGATGAGCCCGGGGAAAGGGCCGTGGATGGTAATTCCAGCCCGGTGCAAACGGCACAGCGGTGAGTCGGGAGCTCTGTCAGTCGCTATACAGAATATCATTCGACGCTCGCTGATAGTTCCTCCTTTCGGATGCCGCTGAGCTGCTCGTGGTATGCACATTGCTTCGACCAGACGATGGACAGCATTACACGTGTCCCGAAGAGACCACATATTTCTCCGACGAGGCCAGTCAAGGAGCCTTGATGCTCCGGCGTCGTTATCTGCCAATGCTACCCCTCAAAAGTGCATTATGCAGTCCCAATGTTTCTCAGCCACACATCATACGAAGTACATGTACTCCAAGAAGACGCAAGACGCAAGACGAGAGAAAAAAAAAGGCCCAAGGGAGCTACCAAAAGGCCGACAGGGATGATAACCGAAGTCGAATTTATCACACACCCTCCCACTCGCCTACGCTCCTAATCACATCGCTACGGCATGCTTGGCAGTGGTGTGCCAGGCGTGTCCAAGTTTTCCGCGAGAGGAAGCCCTCCCTGCGTTTTGTTTTAGTGAAGTTAGCTTGGCATCGCCCGTTGATGGCTTCACGCTCGCCGTTCCCATTTGGTACTAGGCGTTTTTTGCTGTTTTTGTGAGCGAGCCTTGTGGTGGAGGCACTTAATGCCGGGAATCTCGAAAGAAATAGGCCGATCGTCTTGTGGGCAGATCAGTGGGTACTCTTTGAGAATGCTGGGGGGAAGCTAGCCGTGAAGTTAATATTCACTGCAAGAAAAGCTTCCAAGAGATTGGGACGGTTAGGGCCAGTCTATACAGCTCTCACCGGCTGATATTCGAGTCCAAGCAAGCGCACGGTCGACTATATATGGTCATTGGTAGGAACTGCATGCGGCCTGAGTCTGCGCATCAACGAATACCTACCTGCAATATATGACCCAATAGGCACTGCCATGGAGCCTGGCTACTGGGAGGGGCAGGCATATTCCCAAGCGGGAATATACGCTAACACACGTTCCACCAAGGCTGCATAAATCTCCTATGGGATTACCACTACTTTGTCAATGTGCCAAGACCTGTCGTTTCTCCTCAGCAGCCGCAAGTATATGATTCGCTGATTTCGGGTTTTGTATACACCGAAAGCAAGCCAACTCGAATCTGTATTAATCCCCATTACAGTACGACTTTGCATCATAGTTGAGTAATGGTATGAGGCACGAGTACAGATCACGGAACAAGCAATACGATGTATACAAAAGTATATGGAGTGTGCCATTACACGTCCATACGATGCAGGCTTCTCATGCTGATAGTGCGGCGCCCTATCCATGCAAGCCGCACTTTGCGCAGGAATCAAGACCTTGATCCCTGCTACAGTAATATATGATACGCACACTAGGTAGTAAGCTAGTGGGAGGGGAAGCAGACGAACATTCGCCGTCTGGTTCATTCAGTTCAGTGAGGGTGAAGCTTCGGGATGGGGCTTGGGCGGGACAGGGGTTGCCAGATGCTGGTAGTAGCACGGCTGTTGTTTTTTTGACAGCCGGTTTAGACAAGGCCCCTGTCATCAAGCATGTATCACATGCGTGACCAAATCCCCCCCCCCCCCTCCCCCACGATTTGAGAGTCATTTCACCATTACTAAGAAACTCACAGATAGACACAGTACGAGCAAAAAGAAGGCGACTGGACCAGGGGCTGCCTATGAGGCAAGTCTTGGACGAGAACGGAGTGGAGGATTGAGAAGCACCTAGACCACTCTCGATGCCGTACTATCTATGCTGATCACTTCAGCCTGGCTTCCTAGATAGAGCAGCGAGCCATGTGATTTGTGCCACGTCAGTCCTCTTGGTACAACCAAACCCGTGGCACACATTAATTAACTGCATGAGAGCAAGGAAGCCCTGTCGATGGGTACAATATACAAAGTACGAAGTACATACGGCGGAAACTCAGAGTATTTAAAGAGAGCGGGGACTTTATTTCACGACTTGATATCTTTTCGACTTTACATGTTCAACAAACTTGCGCATTCTCAACTGTTTTTTTTTAATAACGCGTCTTTGCTCTTTGCACTTTGTCGTTCTCGACTGAATCAGAAACTCTTATTCCCAAGCGTTACTTTAGCTTACAAGCTTATGACAAGCAAGATGGCTTCCTCCAACAGCACTCCTCTCACCAGCATCGACTCCATCAACTCCCAGATCGAAAAAGTGGTCCCAACCGCGGATGAGAGTAAGTTTGTCCAGGGTTTCAGTAAGGAACTGTGGGAGGGTCTCGCTGCGGCCGCGAGATCCTCATCATTTGGCCGCAACACCATCGATCTTGGTAGCCTGGTCAAGCATGGGCCCAAGATGCCAGATGATATGGAAAACACTACTGAACTCACGGGATTCGCAACCTGGACGACTACAAGGGAGCCAAAGTCGCTCATGCCCCCTCTCCGTGTACAGCCTCACAACCCTCGCAACGGCCTCAAGCGGCGATGGAGTCTGATGAAGTCGCAACCTACTCCCTGCGAAATATCGGAGCGTAGCAGCTTTCAAGTCTCAGATAGCAAGTCTAATGGTCTTGCTTTCATGTTCTTGGCTTGGTCTTACATCCTTTGCGTGTTCTTGCTTGAAGAGCAGCGTACTTCTGTTGTTTATGAAGATGCAGCAGCTCCGTCTGATGATGAAACGCCCAAGAACAATGAATTCACTGTGGACCTCGGCGATGCCAGTGATGAAGAATATCGCTGGTGGTCTGCTCTTCTCTCTCCTGGCCAAGGATGGAAGGCTACTCGCCCTGGGCATCCAGTGTGGGCTGTTTCATTCACTGGAAATGTCAAATTCAACGTCATCAGCCAGCCCAGTGCTTCACAACCATCTGAAGAAACTGAAGAGATCAATGAGATAAAGCCTCCGACCAGCAAGGAAGCAATTGCATTCCTCTCCCGTTTTGCGTCCTTGTACAACTTGGAAAGTCAGGCTGCGTTGGGCCTTGCGATGGCGTTGACTGTCCCCCTTCATAAGAACATGTCTTCGACTATACACCTCCCAAAGCCACTTCTCGCTAAACCAAGTGCAATTTCTCCGACATCTGTCATTGGCAAGGAGTTTCGCCAGCTATCTTATTACATGGTTCTCAGCTCCAATCCTTCCTTTGTGGCTTCGGCTCTTTGGTCTGTCTTTTGGGAGCCTGAAGTGGACTGCAATCTGGTCACCCCTTGGTTCGACCCAATAATCGATGTCCTTCAGCCCTTGATTGAGACTGAAGACCTTGAGATGGTGGGCCATATACTGGCACTTCGAAGGCCTGGCATTGCACCCCTGTGGTATGGATTGCTTGCCTGTGGGACTACAGAGACTGTCTTGGCAATTGTTCCCTATCTCAAGACGCTCAATACTCGCGTGCCTGCAAAACTCATACCCGAAGTTGCTGCTTGGACCGATACACCCCAGTCATTCATGGATCTGCCTGGAGATGGCCCTTACCTACAGGGAAAGCAGATCTCACGGGTCGACGCGTGGCGGCTTCGGTATGAGTGCTGCAATTCTTGGAAAGATGGCGCTCATTTTCGGTATCTGCCAACTACTCCATTTCGCCCTTTTGGCTTTATAAACGGTGATGAGCTTGAAGCCGTGGTGCGCAGGCATGTTGAAGAATGTTCGAGACATGAATGGACGTACAAGGGATTCACATGGATATTAAAGACTGGTGTTACGTTGCTCCATGAACCTCGTATATTAACCACGTCCTGGGCTGATTTCGAAGATGATTCGGTCATTCAACCACCCAGACGAGAATCAGTAGACCCGAATTATGAACCAGATCACGCAGCAAGCCAAAGAGCTGTTGGTGATATTTTCCGATGGGCTGCTACAGAGATGGAGGCGTCTGGGAGGCATATCTACGCCCACCCTTGGGTCGATATCAAGTCGCATTGTATAGAGGCTGAGAATGCGAAGAAGAGTGGGAAAAAAGGGATGGTGCGTCTGTCAGAACTGTTGATGGAGAGAATCAAAGAGTGGAATGACAATCTCAGTGAGTAACCCAGTTCTTTTCTATGTGTTTACGATATTCTTTGTGTGTTTTTGTTTGTTTTGACCATGGCTGATCGATGATTATCACCTAGAAGAGGACGACGAGACGGTTGTTGGTGCTGGACCAGCTTAGAGAGAGGAGTTTATGCTACGAGAACGATTGTTTTTGTATCTAAATGCAATAACATACGACTATAAGGAAAGAAGAGCGGCTATGGAACTCAGATTGTTAATCAAGGCCAGCCGACTGCGTATAGGTTCTTTGACATTGGAAACGGGTGGGAGTCGGCGAGCTCCCCAGACGGCTACTAGGGCTAGGATTCGGGTATTTGGAACGGTAGTCCTCTGCTGCCTGGAAGTGTGTATTTCGTAATTCTTATCAACCATAATTCATGTCTTTCATTAACTTGATAACCTTGTCTCATTCAGCAGTTGTGAAGGACCGTGCGTGTTGACAACCTTGCATCCGACGGACATGCGGGCAGCGGAACGAGCACCCTGACAGAACTGGCTGGCTGTCCAGAAAAGGAAATGCTGCAGATTTTTGATTGGCCAGTCTAGGCAGAAAGAGAAAAGAGACAATATCAATTCAAGAGCGAGGCCTGGGCTACCTACTGTAGGCACTAGTAGTGCAAGCGAAAAAGGCGGCGAAATATATCATCACCTGGATCCTTTCGTCAAAGTCAACGGAACGCGATCAGATTGGCTCCTGTACGAGATATTGCGGGGCGCAACCATCAGCCCCAGGTAGCGAGCTTGTCAAAGCACAGCGAAAACAAGTGCACTCGGTACCGGCGTGTACTTGCATATCCTGTACGACGTGAGGAAGCACGCTGGCTGTCCTGATGTAGCACAACTTGGATTTTGTGTGTACTGTCCCCACAGTACGGATTGCGCATGTGCACAGGGCACCCCGGATAAAGGGCCGGAGCTCCGCTGGAGGGGCGGGCTAATGCAGGTCGCCTATTTGCCGCTGGGTGGGTGACTGCTTCCTGCCGTGCTCTCGTCGTGTGATCCAAGTGTGATGGCGAGGCAAGTCGGATTCAGAAGTGGCTGCCTTAGTTGCGGTGCTCGACCCCGGCAAGCGCGACACACAGGATGCTGTGTCACCGACCGTGCGAGGAACCTTGGTAAACTTTGGCTGCTTGGTTTATCTCAATACTACTATGTATGTAGCGCTAGTACTATTACGAGCTTGTAATAAATTGTATGGACTTCTACCAGCAGTGCTTCGCAGGCCACACTAAAAGGCAGCAAGTGCGGGAGTGGATCACCCGGGCTTCGATTCCGGCCCCGCCCGTCCAATCAGTCCCGGACAGCACGGCTTGCTCTTGCCTCTAAAGCAGCTTTGCCTTCCCTTGCGTATAAGCCGGCCGTTCTTGCTTGCTCTGTCTTTGTCCAGCCGCACCTGCTCTAGACCGACATTTCCCGCCGCTGTTCTCCTCCCTGGTACCCGGTACTTGGTATCACGCGGCCGGCGTGCTACTGAGCGACAGGTACCAGTACTTTTGCTGGCAAATGTATGACGGTATCGCTGGGAAGGATTTCAAGTGCGGAGCCCTGCAAATGAAGGTGTGTTCACCAGGTGAGCTGGGATTTGGCGAAAAGCGAGACACGCAACACAAGGAAGAGAGAAGGCCGAATAAGACAGACAACAAAAGAGAAGCAAAGAAAGAAGACAGCATGTCTGTGTGTCACCACCGGCTTACGCTGTTTGCCGCTTGGCTGAGACATCTTACTCAGGCGACGATGCGTCCACCAAGTCCATTTCGCTCTTTTTAATCGACGTCTTAGGCCGCTGCCCATCTCTCGCCTTTGGACATCACTGATATCGCTCTTTGTTATCGTCTCGACCACTAAAAGCACCGCTGCCTTCACACTCATCGGGCCCCCTCTCCGCTTTCCCCCCTCCATCTTCTATTTTTGCTGCCTTTTTACATTGCATCCACTACCTAACCAGATGGATCCCATGCAAGAACAGCCGCCGCAGAGCCAAGAACAGGGTGTCGAGATTCTCCGAGAATACCACCCTTACCCCAACCGGCCGCTCTCGCCAATCATTGAGGAATCGTCAGCCGAGCTTCCCCATAGCAGAAAGCGAGTCCGCGGGGGTGAAGTGGCCCTTGACGAGACCGCCGAGGATGATCGTGGATGGAAACGACAGCAGATGGTGGACTCTCACGACACTGTTGAAACGGCCGCTACCGAGGCCAATACTGAGACCGCTGCTGGCGAAGAGACCAACCATGTTGACGGAAGCCATGAAGAGGCTGCAGAAGAAGCCGGCGATGAGGGAGCAGACAATGAGGGAATGGACATTCTGGAAGCCAGTGTGGTAGAGGCAGCCACGCAAATCGCAACCCCTCTGTGGAGCTTCTATGCCGTCTTCGACTCGGACGACGAAGATGTGGAAGACGAGGATATCCTCCAGAGCGGATCGACCTACCAATCCACTTCAGCCTCGCCATCCCCGCCAAGTGAATTCGATCGGGCGCCTTCCATGACTCCCGCCCCCGAGGCCGATGCTAGCTTCTTTGTGTTACCCAAAGACAGGTGGCCCGCGGAGCCCAAAAGTGCTCAGTACCGAGATGCCTTGTGGAGCATTGTGTATAACAAGAACAAGACATTCATGTGGGAATTCCACGAGGGACTTGCTCAACGAAGCTTCAATCTCTGCAAAGAACTGCTTGGGAGGGAACAGCTGCCTCCCAGGGTCTCTCTCTTTGACGATGAGGTTATTCACGAGATTAGTGTGAGGTGTCATCGGAGGAACGAGACGAGGATATTTCGCGACATCACTCCCTTCATTGCGCCGTCGGCCGAGCTCGTCGCCTTGCGAGGCGATAAGGAGCTGGACATTTTGTGCGAATCTGCAAACGAAATATGGACCTATTCTCAGCAATTGCTTCAGTATCAACCACAGCCCTCCTACTCCGTTGGCTTCAAAGCTCTAGCATTTACCGAGCTGCAGTTTACCAAGGTCACAGAGTTCTTTGAAGACAGATGCACTTCCGAGACGTCGCCTATTATGGGTACTTCTCACATGTTCTTTCCCTGCTTTTCATGTGAGATTGGGGGCTTCGAGATCACCCGACGACAGAACACGCACAACATGACAATCGGCATGCGTGCTGTTGTCGACCTCTTCCGCGGTGTCAAACGCGAGTCCGAGGTGCACCGCCAGATTCTGGCCTTTTCCATTTCACACGACTCCTGCGAGGCGGAAATTGTTGCCCATTACCCGGTCATTCTAGGAGAGACTACGGAGTTCTATCAACAGGTGATCGCCTCCTTTGCGTTTACCGATTCTAGATTCGACAAGTGGACGGCATACCGCTTCACCAAAAACATGTATGAAGCCTGGATGCCAGTGCAGTTCCGCTGGATCTGTTCTGCCATCGACCAGCTGCCGGAAGGGTGGTCAAGTGGAAAGGACATTGGCCAGCGCGAATTTGTTTGAGCATTTGCATCACACGGACTGGTTCTAGATGTTTTAACGAACGCTGCATGTGACCTGGGAATATTGGATTTGGCGACAATGGTATTTTGGCATTTGGATATAAGCGACGGAAGGCGCTATCTTGTTCTTTTGCAGCATCTGGCTTTTGATCTGCATCTAAAAGTAATCACTCGGTAATACGGCATGCAAGCATCGGAGGAAAATTAGCAGTAGATTTGTATTTGACTTTGATAGAGTAGCAACTAGTATACGATAGTAGTTTCATCCGGTTTTGAATTGCTATGTAAAATTTCTTTCTATTTGCTCATCAGATCCCAAAGTAAATTATGTTATAGTACAGGTAATGGCCCTGGTAATCCAGGAATCTGTTGTTGCTTCATAGTACAGATATTTGTTACAACTCTAGTCTTTGGTCAGGTAGATAACAGTTGATGATTTCCGTCTTGATTCCCAATCAACCTCCGATATTAATGAACTGCATGTTCGCCGAGCTAAACTCTCCTTTTTACAGGCCCTATATCTGGGGATTTGAAACTATCCCAACTTTTCGATACATGTACACCTGCTGGGCGTGCCGATACTCACAGCTCCTTGGCCCCCAAATGCACGTGGGGATCGAGAACCTTTTCCCGGGGCTCAGCATTCAGCCATACTTTTCGAGCTGCTTCCTCCTGCATGCTATCATTGGTGTTTACCTGCTTGCGGGCAAACAATAAGCCAAGACAGCATTGGCCTTTTTGTCTCAGGTGTCAGTCTCAAACCGCTCTTGGAGCGCTTGGCGGGCCTTGCAGGCTTGGAAGAAGTAGATACTGTGTGGGATGAAGATTGAGACTATCTAATATTTTGCATAAACTTGGCTTTTTTGGTCTCACCGCTTCAGGGAGGGGAAAGACGTGGCGTTTCGTAGTGAATTGGATTTTTTTTTTTTTTTTTTTTTTTTTTTTGGTTCGGTGTAAGCAGCGTGTTAGTGCCTGAGGGTTATGCAGTCTCGAGAGAAATCAGGATGTGGTTGTTCCTAGCGGCGAAGCTGACAGGGGAGAAATGGTGATACATGCGCAAGGCTTTATGCCCCTACAGGATATGGCGTTCTAGACTGGGCACTATTTGTTTTCTAGCTTTGCAGTGATCCCGGCAAGTGTTATATCTACCCAGGTACGTGTAATCATTGCCGTGCAAGTAGATGTGCTTGGGACTGGGATTGAATTCCCACTACTGATACATGAGTTTTCTTGAGCAAGGAAGTCCCTTGCGTCAAAAGTCTAGACTTGATCCAGTGCTTGGGGGCGCCTTTTGAGCATGTCAAAGTAGAGGAGATGTGAATCTAGTTTTATGCAGTGGCTAGGGTTTTCCATCACACCGAGATTGCGAAGACTGAGGCGGGAAAAGAGGTTGGTGCGCGCATGGGACGTTCCCGAGCGTTGGTCATACAGGATTGAGGCGTGTTTTGCCGAGATTGGAGTGTAGCATTGGTGTCTTGGTTTACGAGATTTGATTGATGTTTTTTTCTTTTTCTTTTTATTTGTCGGAGTTGCGGTAGGGAGAGAGTTGTTTGTGTAATATTGCTTTGGGTATTACTGCTGGGGTTATCCTATATGACTACTGCTGGAAATGTGGCTGGCTCCTGGTATTATGTCTGAGTAATAGGGCGAGTGAGTATGACTTAGTATCTATATTGGGAACTAATGGGTATATACTATCATCTCCAAGAACTATGGTATCGATTCCATCTCTCCCTTTCTTACAAGATAGACACCCAAACAAGCTCTCTCTTGCCCAGTTACTTCCAAACAGAAGACATCATTTGTAATGCTTGGCGTGAAGCAGATGGCACACCACCGTCTTCTCTTTGCCCGATGACCGCGTTTTGTTTGATTGTGATTGTAGTTCCCGAGGGCTTACCCGCAGCAGCAGTGAAATGCTCTAGAACTCTCAAGACGCGTTAACCGCATGCACCTCTGCCACCATAAGCCATAGATAAGCCCATGAGCAAAATAGCATTTATACCTCGTATGTCTGTCCAATAAATTACAGCTAACCGTTGTATTTCACAAGTGCCGATGCATTAGTTTTTTTTTTTTTTTTTTTTTTTTTTTTTTGTATCAATCAACGTGGCTCCAGGCAAAAGCTGCGGGTCTCGCAAATAGCACCCGCGGGTTTAAAAAAAAGGCCATCTCCGTGCTGACGTTTGGTTGCTGTGTTGTTGGGTACTTTGAAGCGGGTGGGAAATAAATTAAACTGGTACAGATTGTGAATGCTGGCCAATGATGGTGGGCTTTGTACTTTATGCAGTACAGTGACCTCTGCTTTGGGTAGTTTTCATGTAAGTTTAAAGTAGATGAGACCTACCCTACTGTTGCGCTCTGGAGGCTGAATATCCAACTGGCTGTAGGTTGGCCGTTTCTCGACATCTTTTAGACTGCGTCTCTCTTCTTAGCTGTGGTGGTTTAGTAGTGAGATCAAGAACATCTAGAGGAGAGGTTATCAGTGAGGATATCGATATTCTGCGAAATGTGACGCTTCAACGAGGGCTATGGTGTAGATATGGCGCGGAAAAAGAAGAAATAGATAGAAAGGGTGTCGAGAACCAGTCAACGCATTCCAAACCGGCGCCATTGTACTTTCAACAACCCAATGTGTAGGTTACAGTTGTCATATCAAGTCTAGCCTGGTGATGTCGATTGTCTTATACGAATATACGGACGAGACTAGTTACGGAGTGTGGCCACTTCAAACGGTTCTTCTACGAGTGCGTCTTGTACGCTGCAACAATTTCATAAATGATCAACTATTTCACCGTCTACTTGTGAAATTTTAATTTGATTTGTTAAATAGTAGAAGCCGGATTGGATCGGTTGTCTGCTTTCTAAATCAGCCATCAACAACTACCCAGTATCGAGCAATACATGTTCCGACTTCGTAATGAACAGCAAATTACCCAATAAGTACATAGCAATGAAGTGTTATCCTACAAGCCAAGCAAGCGCCAACTGAGATTGTATATCCGGGAGAGCGGTCCTTTATATGGACGCTGCTGCTCAATCATCACACGCAAAGAACAGTCTTATCAGTTTGTTGTTGAACAACGACAAAGCCCAGGGCTGCGAGAGCCTCATATATATACTATTTGTCTAACGGCATCTATACCCACACGACTATGCGCAACCCAAAAGCAGAGAGGAAAACAAATAGAGCTCTAATCGAACAAAAACCAGTCCCTAGCCAGCGGCCGCAATCATGACAGGCCACAACAGCCCATCTACCATGCCAAATATCATACAAGTTCTTCTTTTACTGTGTCTCACCAACCACTTTTCGAATGGCCTGGGCCACGTGGTCAATGTTGTGCGTATTTAAGCCGGCCATGCTGATTCGGCCGTTCTTGGTCATGTAGATGTGGTACTCCTCTCGGAGCTTCAGCACTTGGGCTTCTGACAAGCCGGTGAAGCTGAACATGCCAATCTGATCTGTAATGTGGTTCCAGGTTCCTGGGGTGCCAAGCTCCTCAAGCTTTGACCGGAGAGCGTTGCGCATATCAATGATGCGGCCAGACATGGTCTTCAAGTTGCCTTCCCACTCCTCAAAGAGCGCGGGGTCATTGAGAACGGTGCTGGCTATTCTGGCGCCGTACAAGGGAGGGTTGGAGATTTCTGATCGCTGGAGAATGGCCAGCTGAGATGCAATGCGGGTGATGGTGGTGGTAGCGTCGGCAGCAGGGGCGGTCACAACGTGGAAGCAGCCAGCGCGCTCTCCGTAGAGGCCAAAGTTCTTGGCGAAGCTCTGGGCAACGACGAGCTCGAATCTTTGCTGGACAAAGTAGCGCACCGCGGCGGCATCTCGAGCAAGGTCGCCAGAGGCAAAGCCTTGGTAGGCGCAGTCAAAGAAGGGGAAGTGCTTCTTCTCCCGAATGACAACGGCCAACTCCTTCCACTGATCCAGTGTTGGGTCGACACCGGTTGGGTTGTGAGCGCAGGGGTGAAGCAGGATGATGGAGCCTTCGGGGGCTGCGGCAATCGTAGACTTCATGCCATCAAAATCCAGTCCTCTAGTCTCCTTGTTCCAGTAGGGGTACTGGGCGACTTTGATGCCGACATTGTTGAAGATCTGGTGGTGGTTTGCCCACGTGGGATTGGACACATATACGACTCGGCTGCCCTTGTAGAACTTGGAGAGGAACAGGGCGCCCAAGTGGACGGCACCAGTGCCCGAGATGGTCTGCACCGATGTGGTGCGGCGCTCCTGGATCGCGGGGGAGTCGGCGCCGAGCATCAGCTCCGCAGCCTTGCTGGTGAAGCTCTCGATGCCAGCAATCGGGGCATATTCGTGGTTCAAGTCGGGGTTGTCTCGGAGAATTGCATCCGCCTGGATGACGCAGTGGGGTCAGTCAACGCCTTGGTAGTTGGAAGGGATGCGCCGAGATATGCAACAAGCTGGCTCGACCAATAACGGTCGCGCCAATCGAGCTTATCCTGAGCATCGCAGGCGAGCTAACATGGCAATGCATGGGCTAGCTCTGGAGATGGGACGAAGCCAAACAAGGGACGACAACATACCTTTTTGACGACGGGAAGAACCCAGGGCTTAGCATTATCGTCTCGGTAGGCGCCAATTCCCTGGAAACAAGAACAGTCAGTCAGTCAACCAGCCATTCGTATCTATTAGTAAAGCGTTGGGCGATTTGTGGGCTGGCTGCCTCCGACGTCGCAGCCGTGCTTACAACGAGGGAGTTGTCGAGTCACAGCTGGCAGAAATCCCCAAGTAACAAAAGGAGAGGGGAAATGTCGCAGACGTACCAGGTCAACCTTGAGCGGGCTGGTGTCTGCTCTGTAGGCGCGGGCAAGGCCAAAGAGAGCGTCTTCAGGCGCCTGCGGCACGGTGTCGGCCGGGAAGCTGGTTGTGGAAGCCATTGCGGGAGAAATGTGGCTCGCAATGTTGTTGATGCGCGCGAGGGAGGCCGATGATGATGATGATGATGGAGGAGCCATGGTTGCGGTGGTGGGAGGCTCGATTGTAGATAAATGCGCTGGAGAGCAACCTCTCAGGCTGTCGAAATGCCACACGCAGCGCGCAAATGGCCTGATGGATGCGGTCCAGGGCAGTGGGGTGACGGCTAAATGCAGCCCAGCTCCGTAACGGAGAGCCTGTGACGGGGTCGCGGGGGAGGGCCTTGGGGCCTAGAGGCGCCTGGAGGGAACCGGAGGATCCGCTGTGGCCGCTACACGCCTGCTTAGCTGCCTGCGATTCGAACGCCTGCTGCGACCCGCCGATGCACGTCACCAGACCTAAAAATCCCTTGGAAATGCGTGACGAGACGGAGCCGATGGGGCCGGGAGGCTCAGCACAGCGCAGTAGCTGGCAGGCAGGACTCGGGGTTCTAGAGTCCGGGGAGAGCTGGCAGGGAGTTTTGTTCCCCGTGATACGTTTTATAGGGGTGGTGGCAGGATTGACTCTTGTCGTATCAATGGATTCTCTCTGTGGCGAATGCGGTAATCTTTGGGCCGGGATGCAGTCAGCAAACAGTCCTGCCCAACCTTGAACTCTTCAACTCCTGGCTCGCAGCAACGCAAAGTCCCCTGAACGAGCCATTGAACTCGGGGAAACGGAGCGGACAATGGGAAGCCAAGCACCAGGCAGCGCTGCCAGCTTGCATGCATGCATCGTGCGTACCTTGTTTGAGAATAGAATTGACAGTGGTCGTAGTAGTGTAATACGTCAAAGACGGCCCGGATCCGGGGACAGGTCAAGTATATGCTCCGTAATAACTCCGTGAAAAAGAGCGCAGTCAGAAGCAGTGAGTGCTATTCAGATGAATAAGTAACTGCAGTGGTGCAGTGATATTTTTGATAAAAGGAGAAAAGAGTTGAAATGAACTCTGGCCTACACGCCTGTCCATAACCTCACGGCCTTTTTATTCATCGCCATGCCATGTGCTCGTTCCAGGGCTATGGGGCTGGTTTTTGGCCGAGGCCTCGGCTCGTGCGGGCTACAGAGCCGACACGGTACAGACTTGCAGACTGAAAACAGCCATCGAGACATGATGATCTACGTGCGTACAAGAGGCCAATTACATTCATACTAGTCAGCCTCATCTGTAGACAAGTATGACCAAAATTGTTCGTCATGGGACCTCTTTTGAACCCCCCTTTCTATACATAGATAGTTATCACTCCTCGGAATGATGCCAAAGAAAGCATTTCTTCTATCTGATAATGAAAAGGATTCCTTCTCCCCGAAACAAGCCGATCCTCGTAACATCACACCAAAGCACATGGAAGCCAAAAGCTTAAAGGAGTATCAACTCGTTTTCATGTGCATCCCAAGCCGATCCTTTTTCGAACCCCAGGTCTAGTACGGAACAGCTCGATCCCGATTGGACGAGCTCGATGTCGAGGTTTCTCCCTTTTTCTTCTCCTTCCTTTAATCTAATGACACACAAGTACGTACTAGGTATTGCGAGTGACCTGTCCACAACCTTGGCGCTCTTTCTTGGCTTTGTCAATCCCAGAGCCAGGTACCATCGCTGCAGATGGGCCACTCCCAACTAATCCTCGTGGCCTGAAGAAAAAAGATCCCATGAATCCCCGCAGAAAAGTGGCTCGCGCTGACTCTTCCCCGTCTTTTCACATGCCGCCGGCCTTGCCCTAGGCTCAGCCCCATGGGTCAATCTTCTCACAGTAGGTACCTAGTCCCTTTTGTCATACCAAACCAAAATTGTTACGAGAAGTGGCGTTGAAATTGTATGATTTTCTGCTGAATGCTCTTTACCAATGATCCTACTGCTTACTGGACACTACGCCATCATGAAACGATTGCTTGATATTTTCTCCTACCGCTTCATATAATCAGATCCCAGAGAATCAAAAACGCACACAGACCGCTTGCTGCAAAAAATGTATACCGCGCCGTGCTCGGCCGTTGTGTGGCCTTTTTAAGCTGTCTGTTTCCTCCACCGACATTATCCGCCATCGATGCCGAATCAGAGACAAGCAGCTCAATGTTTTCAGACTGCGCCGACAAGTTGTTAACCAGCAGTGTCTGGAGTTCTGAAATCTCCAACAGCGATTTCTCCGCCGTCCTGCAATGCGCCATTATGTTAGTAAATTCTTAGGCGTGTCTCATTCGAGCCGTGGTGCCATGTTGTCAGGCGTAATCATGAACCTACCTCACTTTATCCAATGTGCTCTCGTAGTGCTCCATCATGCTCTGGTTGCCCTCCTCAAACATTTGCACCTGCTCATCAGTCAAGCCCTCTGTAAACGCAGCGGGCGATGATTCTTCGGCTCCCGGCTCAGAGGCGCCTCCCGGAGTCTGCCGGTGTGGTTTATGAGCTGCCGGGGCAAACTCTGCAAAGTCCCCTACCGGCAGCATGCTGCGACTCTTTTCCAGCTCCCGACGTAGCCGCGTTTCCATCATGTCTTGCTGCGTTCGACAGCACAGCTCCAATCGCTGGCGTAGAAACCACACCACGCCGTCTCGGTAACCGCCCAGCTGTTGGGCTTGATCTTCGGCCGCAGCATGTTCCGCCGACTTGCTGCTGGCAATGCCACCAGATGCCCATGAGCCGAGAGCGCCAAGCCCTTTTGCGTACTTTTTGCGGATAATCGCCGCTTCCGTATCCCGGCGAAGCTGTTCAGCCTCATCCAGCGACCTTATACTGGCATTGAGCTCCCGTATCATCTGCTTGGCGTTGGCGTCGATTTCCTCTCGTTCTCGGTCGGACAATACTCGCGGCTGGTTCTGGACGAATCGCGCTTGCGCTCGGCGAGGCTGCGCCGTGGATAGGTATGCTTGCCGCACATCTTGAAGCTGTCGATGCAAGCTAACAATGTGTGAGTTCTGCAGTATGGTTAGTATGAGATGAGCTCAGAAAGCATGTGCAGGTAGTTGGCCAAGAACTGACAATGCGGTATGCTTCTTTGAGGAAGCTGTCAATGTCGTCCAGCGAGACCTTGTTCACGACTGGTGGAGCGCTGTGCTGCTGAAGAAGCTCATTGAATTGCGCTGTGATGTTTACCGCTGCCGATACCTGGACGCCCGAACCATCCATCTCGACTGTCTTTAAATATTACAAGACAATATTCGTACAATCGCACCTGGTAAGGCGGTATAGCTTCCAGGCAAGGTGTCGCTCACACGTCATTTTGCCAGCCAAGTTGATTTGGAGCTACGTATTGTGTAAGCTTTTGGCAGGCCGGCGATGGTGCTGAGTCATCACATTATCCACTTCTAGAATCGAACGCTTTCACAAAGCAAAGACCACGAGTTGCCAGCGCTGCTAGTTTCGTTTCTGCGCGAGAACCGTATCCACAGCATTGCATGGACCGGCCTATTTCCGTCGACTTTTGACTTCATCGGCCTCTGTTTGCACGATTCAGGGACGAAACCAACCTTACGCCAACCTAGAGGCGGCGCTGGGTCATGAATTCGCCCGTTCAAGGCAGATGGTTGTTGAGTTCGAGTTGCAGAGTTGCAGAGCTGCAGTTACCGGGATTCTCACCTACTCCGTGCCATTGATGCGACTGCAGAGAAGACGCAATTCCAAGTCTGCCAATTACTCGAGTATGGAGCACATACACGGCTTCCAATGAAAAGGCTCTTTCTCTGATCGCCTGTGCAACCTGAGCTACTGCTTGCAGATCGGCTTTGAACCGACATATGCAGCCAACATGCAGCGCCCAAGCTCCGCATTTTGCACTTGCCGGATATCGCTTCGCCTCGCTTCGTCAAGTCCATCTTCCAAAAGCCGACGGGATGGGTAAGGCAGGACGGGCGGCAGGACGGGCGAGCCGAAGCCTCCTATTCTCGAACCGATTAGATTGGGCACTCTGGCCTTGGCTCATCAGCTTATGCTTATGCCTGTGCCTGTTCCTGTTCCTGTTCCTGTTCCTGTTCCTGTGCCTGTGCTGTTGCCCGCGATTTGCATGCAATGCTCACCCAACTGGCAAAACCCGCGTCGTTGGTGCGCCACCGGAGAATATCGACGCTAAACGCTAAGGCCAAAGCAACTTTTGAGTTGTGTGGGCGGGAACTAACGGCCACAAAGCTGTGATTCGCGGGTGCAACAGACATCTTATACAGTTTTTTTCCCTTTTTGCTCGGACGTCGACCGAGGAGGAAGGGGCGCGTGCCGGATCGATGCTAAATCGCAGGGTTTTTTCTCCCTATGCTGACCATGTGCCGGGTATTATTACTGTACCACTGCTATCCGTACTACCTGAATTCTATTAATAAAGAGACTAAATGCCTTCGGTATAAAGCCTCTGCTGTAGGATGCCGGTACATCTCGACGCCTGGCTCCATGACTCCCGAAAGCCGCGGATTTTTTCCGTCTCGCTGCCTTCTGGGAACAACCGCAGGGGCATCTGAAAATCCTGACGGAACATTTATATGCTCATCCCAGCTCTGGATTGCGCCCAGGATCAAGCCCTCGCTGCATCTTCCATGCGGCCTGCCAAGATCCAACGCAGGGAGACGACGCCGGCATTTCGGGGGCAGATAACGGGCATCGACCGAATCTGTGGGGAACCGCAGTTCGATCGTCCAAGGCGAGTTCGTCCGCTACTACCTTACCCGATCCGAAAGCTGGGAGCTTCTGCTCCTCTTCCTTCGCTTCCTCTCGCCTTTGTTCTTTGATTTTTGCTTTTCGACCCTTCACCATCGACACCCGCCACTCGCCTCGGCCACTGCTCCCTTGCTGGATTTCGTCGTCAGCGCGAATGCGTCGTCATGAAGCAAGATGAAACCACAGTCCAGGTCGACAAAGAGGCAGGCGAAATCACATCGCCGGTCAAAAGCGAGTCGGACTCGGAGTCTCTAGGAGACCAGGCTGCGGGCCAGACCGTCGCAATAGAGCTGCAGACGTCCCAGTCCCGGGGCGAGCCTGTCCTGAACGATGTCGAACGGTGCCTTGGACCTGCGATCGGCGAGCCGTACAGCATCTTTTCTCGCCGCATGAAGATTTGGATCACCTTCATGGCGACGGTGGCCAGTGTTGTCTCACCAATGACGGCCCACATCTACTTTCCGGCGCTGGACGCCTTGGCCGAGGAGCTGAATGTCTCCATCTCGCTCATCAACTTTACCCTGACGTCTTATATGATTTTCCAGGGGCTCTCACCGACGATATTTGGTGATTTCGGCGACATGGCGGGCCGTCGACCCGCTTTCACCGTGGCCTTTATCATCTATCTGTTTGCCAACATTGGCCTCGCCTTGCAACGCAACTACGCTGCCCTCCTCGTGTTACGATGTGTCCAGTCAGCAGGCAGCAGTGGCACCCTCGCGCTGTCGTACGCCGTGATTGCAGACATCACGCCAACCGCCGAGAGGGGCAAGTACATGGGCTTTGTCAGTGTTGGGGTCAACATCGGGCCCGCCATTGGCCCCGTCATAGGAGGACTGCTGAGTCAATACTTGGGATGGCCGTCCATCTTCTGGTTCTGCGCCATCTTTGTCGTAGTATGGCTGGTCCCATGGGTTGCCACCGTTCCCGAAATGTGTCGAAACGTTGTTGGAAACGGCTCCATACCTCCTCAGTCTTGGAACATTACTTTGGTCGAGTTTCTGAGGAGAAGAAAGACTGGAGATGTGCCCGAACCCGGACCCAAGAGAAAGCTGCGGTTTCCCAATCCTCTAGGTACCCTGGCTATTGCCTTTGACAAGCAGATGAGCCAAGTGCTGCTGATTGCGGCCGTCATTTACGTCAATTTCATCCTGGTTGCCGCCACTCTATCGACCCAGTTTGCTGAGATATACAACTTTGGAGAATTAGAAGTAGGGTTGTGCTTCCTACCATACGGCCTAGGATGCTGTTTGACGGTTGTTTTGCAAGGATATGTAGTGGATTGGAACTACCGCCGCATCGCAAAGAAGCTGGGGGTAGATGCAAGCCACGGGCGCCGCAACGAGATCGGGGACTTTCCCATTGAGTCGGCACGCATTCAGCCCATCTATCCTTCACTGTTAGTCGGTGCTGCCGCCGTCATTGGCTACGGCTGGGCGTTGCAGGCAGAGACGAGCGTAGCTGTTCCGCTTGTCCTCGTGTTTATAATTGGCATGCTGGTCCCAAGCACTTTCAGTATTCTCAACACGCTCATTGTTGATTTATACCCCGGTTCAACAGCCACGGCAGCAGCAGCGAACAATCTCGTCCGCTGTTTGTTTGGCGCTGCGGCCACGGCCGCCGTGGATTACATGCTTGATGCCATGGGCCGAGGGTGGTGCTTTACGTTTCTTGCACTACTCATGGTGGCATGCTTGCCCTGGCTCAGGTTCATCGAAAAGAGAGGCCCTCACTGGAGGGCCGAGAAGTTGCAAAGGAAAAACAGCACTGAAAACGGACAAGGGGGCACGGGGCCGACGGAGGCCAAATGAAAATAATGGCCTTAATGATGACATGACATGGCTTTTTTGGAGAATTTTATTGTTTTCCTTTTCCTTTTTTTTTTTCTTTTTTTCTTTTCTATCTATTTTGTTTTTGCCTCCCTTTTCATACTCTACATACATACATCTGCTTGAGAAGCATAGCGCTGTATCGCTTGTAGAACTGCATAGCAGCGGCGTTTTTCACCGGGCAGTAGATCTGTCCACAGCACATGATGCTCATCAAAGTCGTATTATCGTACTACACTATTAATTTCTAGATAATTTCATTAATTCACAAAGCTAGGATTGCGTGCTCTACAGGCTCTCTCAGAGATTCCCACATCATCCAGTCGGAACGTGTCGTGCTATTTGCGCGTCAGTAAAAGAACAGATAAAGATGTAGCATACAAGTGGCAGGAAAGGGCGCGCTTCTGTCCTTGTGACTTACGGTAACAGGCCCATCGAGTTAATCTTCCACACGCCCACCGCCAGCGCCAAAAACTGCATTGCCACGTACACTAGCTTCGTCTGCAGGATCTGGCCAGAGTTGCTGTCGGTCTGGAAGCGCTCAAAGGCCTGGTTCGTGCTCATTAGGCCGACAATGGGGTTCTTAAACGCCATGAAGACCATCATGATGCTAAAGATTTGTAGCGAGTTGCCAGACATGTACATCATGATGGCGGTCATGGGGAGGCCCTTGACGGGGGCGAGGGCGACCTCCCAGGCCTTTTTGACCTTGAGCGTGTCTCGCTCTTCGGCGGAGGGGGGTTTTCGGGGCTGGGCCTTGACGTCTTTGCCTTTCTATGTCAGACGTTAGTTTTCGTCCTTTTCTCTTCCTCTTCCTCTTCCCTTTGTCCGACATGCGTCTTGTTGTTTCACGTTCTGTGAGTAAAGGAAACGAAACAAACGAACCTTGGGGGCGCTGCTGGGTGCTGTAGAGAAGCCTGGGGGATCGATGATGCCGTTGACCTTGGACTTTGCTATGGGAGGGAAGTCGAGCTGGGAGACCCAGTACGGCACGGAGGGGTCTTGAGCCGCGGCCATGATGTCTGTGTCTGTTGCTAATCGGTTGATGAATTGAAGATGCTCGATATGGTGCACGATCCTGGGTCGTGCGAAACGTGGGTTTGGGCGCTCGTTTGCTGGCTGGATCCAAATTCGCCGCAATCGATATTGCGGATGTAGCTGCTGTGTTGCTACTTTGTCACTGAGCAGCTGGTGGGTCGCCAAAACCCACAGCGCCTAATTAGCTCTTATCGATAGCCCCGGAGTGCGCCATACACGGCCAGGCCCTTCTGGCAGGTACCTATACCGACCCTGCCGGCGGCGCGCTTCCTCCTTTTTCCCTTTTCCCACCAGACATTCCATCTTTCGCAGCTTCTTGGAGCCGCAAGAGACCAACGACTAGAGTTTCGACTTTTGTCTTTCTTCTCCGTTTTTTTTTGGGGGTGTTTGACCTTGGGTCCGGAGACCCTCTCCCTCGCGCTTCCGATCTCCAATTCTGTTTCCCTCGACGCACGACGCACGACCCGCGAGACGCTCAGGACTTTAAGGCACTCCCGGAACGAAGAAACTGGCGCGTTCCTGCATCGATTGGTCAGCTTGACTTGTTCTAAACGGAAACGAAGATACATGCCACGGCGTGCGATTTTATTATTTCCACATACATAGCCCTGCGTTGTTCAAGAAACAGGTGGTGGGCGTAAAGTGTCTTGCAGAGCGCCATTGGTTTCAACGAAGCAATTTAGGCGATTCGGCCAACACATTTTATCGACAAGGCTCTCTGAAATCGAACCGGAATTCGGGCGCTTCTCGCTTTTGGCTGCAGCACCATCCCGCATTTTGCCTTGTCTGTACCTGGACCTGGACCTGAGAAGCCCTCTAAACCTCAACAAGGGGTGCCGACGACGGCGCGTGACGACGCTCCCGCTACCCGAAGCGACGATACCACTTACACCTACGAGATTGTCTGAAGCAGACTAGACCCAGGCCGCGCTGCATCGATTCTGCGGGGGAGGAGGACGAAGTGATTTGTAGCTGCTGGCACCATGTCTGGCAACGTTGGCGGAGGGGACTCCAAGCTGTTCGCTCGAGTAAGCTCTTGTCCCTCTTTCTCTCTTCTCGCTTGTTTCCGTCTTGTGTCCTTTCCATGATACTCTACTATTCTGCGCTCTCTTTTTTGGTCTTTCTTTTATCTGATCCTGCTCACTTCCCTTTGTGCGCGCCTCTCCATGCGCACCGTCACTCTGCCTCTCTTCTCTTCTACTGCTAGAATACCCTCCTAGCGGCAGCGACGATAGCGTACGAGTGTCTTTATTGCATTCTTGATCTTCCTGAGAGATTGCGATAGCTGCGCTCTGCGATACCCTTCCTCGCTTCCACTTACAATGACTATTCCCTTTTGCGCAGCTGCGCGACTCATGACATGATGGCCCTTCCACTCGGATTCATTTACATGCCAAATATTGCTCTTGATAAGCTAAGATCCAGGCAGGGCAAAGTCGCCGAGCTGCGCCTCGAGCTGAACAGCGGCGGAAAGAAGGATAAGAACTATGCGACCAAAAAGATTGCGCTCAAGCGTATTGTCGCCAACATGACGATGAGCAACAACGACATGGTTGCGCTGTTTCCCGACATCATCGGATGCATGAACATTTCGAGCTTGGAAATCAAGAAGATGTATGACCCGCATCAGAATATATATCGTCGGAATGCGAAAGAGTGACGATGTTAATATGCTTGTGTTGTTAGGTGCTTCCTGTACTTGGTCAACTATGCGCGCGTTCGACCAGAGATTGCCGTTAATGCGATTCCCATACTGGAGCATGTGAGTTCAGCGACGCCATCTCAGGCTCAAGTATCACAGCAGAAAGCTAATTGGAATACCAGGATATCGAAGACCCCAACCCCCTGGTACGAGCACTCGCTCTACGGACGATATCGTATATCCATGTGCGCGAGTTTGTCGCTGCCACGGTTCCTCTAGTGAAGCTTATGCTCAGAGACTCCGACCCATACGTTCGAAAGACGGCCGCATTCTGCGTTGCGAAGCTCTATGATCACGACAGACACATGGTCGAGCAATCAGATCTCATCGATCGACTCAACTCGCTCCTCAGAGACGACAACCCCACGGTTGTTGCCAGTGCGCTGGCAGGATTGATGGACATTTGGGAGAGGAGTGACGCTATCAAGCTGACTATCGACTACACCAATGCCTCGAAAATGGTTGCCATCCTGCCTGATTGTTCCGAGTGAGTTGACAATTTGACTAGGGATGAGACCTGTAATACGTGTTGCTAACTGTCCATCAGATGGGGCCAGACATATATCCTGGAGGCGCTCATGTCCTATGTTCCTCAAGAGTCGGGTGAAGCCTCATTGCTAGCCGAACGAATTGCGCCACGACTCTCTCACTCGAACTCATCAGTTGTCCTGACTTGCATTCGAGTGATTCTGTACCTGATGAACTACATCGCCGACCAGAAGCAGATCTCGGCACTGTGCAAGAAGCTCTCGCCACCTCTCGTCACGCTGTTAGCCAAGGGCTCCGAGGTGCAATATCTTGCACTACGAAACGCCCTCCTCATCCTGCAAAGACGGCCCGAGGTGCTACGAAATGACATCCGAGTCTTTTTCTGCAAATACAACGATCCCATCTACGTAAAGGTCACCAAGCTGGAACTGATCTTCATGCTGGCCAACGAGAAGAACATTGACGAAGTTCTCACTGAGCTGAGAGAATATGCTACGGAAATCGATGTACACTTTGTAAGGAAAGCTGTACGCGCCATCGGCAAGCTCGCCATCAAGATTGAGCCAGCGGCTCGACGATGTATCGATCTGCTCCTGGAACTGGTGGCGACTAAAGTCACATATATCGTCCAGGAGGCTACGGTGGTGATCCGAAACATCTTCCGGAAATATCCAAACCAGTACGAGTCAATCATCGGTACGCTTTGCGAGCATCTCGACTCTCTTGATGAGCCAGAGGCCAAGGCCGCCATGATTTGGGTCATTGGACAGTATGCGGACCGTATTGAAAACAGCGACGCGCTGCTAGAGGATTTCTTGTACTCATTCCAAGAGGAGCCTGTGGAGGTTCAGCTGGCACTTCTTACCGCAACAGTCAAGCTCTTCATTCAGAGACCAACCAAGGGCCAGGAGCTGGTACCAAAGGTCCTCAAGTGGGCCACAGAAGAAACAGATAACCCTGACTTGCGTGATCGAGCCTACATGTACTGGCGACTGCTATCAACCGACATGAACGTGGCAAAGAGTATCGTTATGGGAGAGAAGCCCCCCATTACTGCCGAGTCAGAACGGCTGGAGTCGTCAACGTTGGAAGAAATGTGCCTCAACGTCGGCACTCTGGCAACAGTCTACCTCAAGCCAGTGCAGTCCGTGTTCCGCTCTGCCAGGCCACGAAAGCTGATTGATTCCCCGGCATTGCAGAAGCAGCATCTCGCCAACAACATTGACAACCAGAAGAGCATCAGCATGTTTGGCAACGGCAGCCAGCCCACGAATATCGATCTCAGAACACGCAATGCCGTTGCCTCTCCTACTACCAACGGAGCACCCAACTTGGCACAGGCCGTCAGCGATGCAGACGCGTACTTCTCCAGCATTGGCACGCAGCAAATGGCGGCACAGATGGCGACAATGAGAATAGATGGCGGGGATGACGGCTTTGGGGGAGGGACGGGCTATGTTGTGAACGCCCTCGCGCCACAGGCTGTGCTGCAGCCGGCTCATGGCGACGGGAACGGTGACTTGCTGGCCCTGTAGACAGACTGACAATATGATTGGATGGACGCATGGACGGACGGGAAGAATATGAGGCAATGAACAGGCATTTGGCGAGGCATGAGATGAAGCTTGATGTTTTCGTCACTTATCGCCATGTATGTGCGTGCTTGTTGGAAGCAGCGTTGTATGATTTTTTTTTTTTTTGGCTCAGGATGTAACTTTTAATATCCCTATATTTTCCAAGTGTCTTTAGTATGAATATAAGCCTATACATAGGTAGGTAGGAAACCATATAACAAAGCTTGCACCCTTTTAAGTCGAACGAATCATCACTCCCTCCATACCGAGACGAGAAATGCGCATATACTGCACTAGGCCTTGAAAATCCACTCATCGACAAAGTGTCGTTTATCTCGCAGACAGACGCCTTGTGGAGCAACAGAGACACAAGAACGCATAGCATACCTATTCATGTGGGGAAGCGAGAGGGGGACCCTGGAGATGTTAGCAGAAGCTTGGCGCATTCAATCTGTATGGGGTCCTTTTGCGGGACTTTGTTTCGTATAATCTTTCATCTATACCACCTGCATGCAAGTAAATCTGGGCTGTAGCGTGCATATATACGTGTATTTCTTATGTCTACCATTGATGTGTACAGTAGGTATTTTATATTCTCTTTTGGAGTGCATCCAAGGTTTGGAATCACTGCATGAGGGGGGTCTTTGTTGTCCAGAAAAAGGGGAAGATACCAGGCTTTGGGGTGGTAGGTTATTAGACGCCCGTGTCAGCTTACAGCTAGAAATGAAGTGTGACAGGACTTGATATGAGTGAAAAAAAAAAAGCATATCGAATTTGCCTCATGGGAATTGCTATTTTTTTGCCTCGTTCAAAATGAAGATGGACAGAATCAATCAATCCATAAGGTTCTCGCGTAGATATCACAGGCGAGCTGGCGGGCTCGTCACATCGGGAATGACCAGCAGTCCTTCCTTTATCAACACCAAAATGCTTACTTGGACTGTAGAAATGTAGTGTTTGTTTGGTGCAGGGGCCTGAGCCTTGTGGATACGTCGTGACCCCGGGAGCGACGGCATTGTGCGGAGTTTTAATTTGAAGCTCTTCAAACGGAGATTGCAGGCCAGTGTGGCCAATACTACATTGTACAAAGCTCCAAGTAGGTAGATATACAAGCTATTGTTCTTGATTCCTTTTGCCCCTATCCCAAAGTCTGATTAGTAGTATTAGTATTTGACACGGACTGCTCGTAGCTAAATTTTCTTTTTAGAGTTTATGTGCCTGTAAGACACGCAGTACTGAGCGTGGAGGCAGTGGATGTTCCTGGTATGGCGTGCACGAGCATGCTTTGTTGGCGTTGGCGCTGAGGTGGCGCCGGCTGGAGATCATATCGGTAAGAAGCTTGTATTACCTGCCTGTAGTATAGACCGAGTACGAAGCGTGTATGGGCAATAGATAACGGGAGAATTGGCGCCTAGCAAGGGCTTCCACGTAGCGTGGCCTATTGTAAGATGATTTCCAAGGCACTAGGCATGGTGTGTTTCAATACCTATTGCCGCCAGGTCGGCGATATGCCTGGATGAAAGCGCTGGTCAACAACCACAAAGCCGATTTATTAGCTACTCGGCTATCCCGGTACGGGATTGCCGCTGCCAGGCATCTGCTTGCATGCAGTCCTGCGGTGACTCCGTGATCCGTAGCCTGGGGTTATCTCGTCGATATCAAACGGGTGAAACCCCTCGTCATCTCTCAAGCTGGGAAGAGCCGAGGTGATATCGCCTGGTTTCGTTTTATTTAGTCTTGATTGAAAACAACAGGCATCCGTATTTTCTATCTTCTATGTATCTAGACCAGGCTCAAATGCCGTCCTTGCAACGTTTTGACAAGTTGGTCCAAGACGGCAAGGCCTTCCCGGCTGAGCAAAGTTCAAGTCATGGTGTTGGCTGGCGCTGAAAGAATGCTCATGCGAGACGACAAGGCGGATATCAGCGCTTGTCTGGGCCTAAACCCGGCTATAAGTGAGTGCGTCAGTATGAAGTGTTTTTACTGCAAGACGAGCCACTAGCCGCCAATAGTTGTATATGCTAGACCACCGAGCCAGGCAATACCGGATGAGAGCCGGCCAATGGACTGCAGTAGCAGCCGGCCGGTCCAGATGCGGGCGTGATCGTCTGTACAAGCATGTATGCCAGGCATTTGCCTGTACTTGTATGTATGGTGTTGGGCCTATCTTTGATGCATCTGCTCGCAGCAGCCTGGTGTGCGAGTTTTGTGCGTCACCAACATTCGTCAAGGGGCTTGCATGCTCCGTATGGTGCGATCCGAACGTTTGTACGACGACTGTTTCCCGTAAGATTCACCATCTCACATACATTGTCCCAGCATCACCTTGTTTGCATGTAGGGATGCCCACCTGCATCCCGAACTCGACGTCTCAATAGCAGCAGCTGTGTCTTGATCCTACTTGTGTCTAGTCCTAGGTAGAAAAGCGCTGGGTTCCTGGCAGCTCGATTGGATCTGATTCGGCATATCTTGCTGGTCACCGGGCTCTTGTTAGTTGCAGATTCGGATCTGCTGCCGCCCGCTGGCTGTTCGTCAGCCGTTGGACTCATTGTTGTTTGTTGATGGGTAGGCAGGTAGCCGTTGTAGTCAATTGAGCCAATCCTCTCAGCTGCCCGGAAGGGAATATGTCCAGCGCATATTGCTCCGTTCCTGCCTCACCATCTCCTCGGTCTCTGCCTCTCACCGACTTGGCGGCAGAATTTATTTCCACCTTTTTTTATTCTTGACACACCAAACCATCTAGCCTCCATTCCAACAGCAGCATCACCACCTCAGCAGCGTCCTTCATTCATTACTTGATTACTGTACTCGGAGCACCGGACCGCTGCTTGGTTCCCCGCGCCGCTGCATACGTCTGTGTGTCTCCATGCGGCCAGTGGTGTGTCTTGTTGGCGCTACACCGACAGGGGTCTGATTACCTAGGAACACGAAGTGCCGTGCCCATTGGCCTGCCTCTCGTTGACTCTCTCGTACCAGCGGCTGATCTCCGTTTGCTCGTTTGAAGAGCACTAGTATTTCTTCCTGCTCTTTTTTTTTTTTTTCCCAACCCCTGTCTCGGCATCTGGCGCAGCTGAAGGGCAAAAAGGGAGAGAAATTGAACGAGGCTTACCAGAAGCAGGACGCTTCATTTCCACACCAGCCTCTTCGCCCTCCTATGAGGCGTGCGCTCTTGCGTCTGCATCGGGCAAAGCCTCCCAGAAACAGCACTCTTGAAGCTCGGCAGCGCTTTGATTTCGTCTGGCTAGCGCATTCATCGCTCGTTCGCTTTGCATTCTAGTAAGAGGCCCGCTCTTCGTTTCCTCGTCCCCACACCCCCCGTGTCCCCGGAACTCGAAATCTGGGCTGGTCGTTGAGCCGGTTCGTTGATTTGATCTGCCAAGGTTCACTGGGTGGCCTTTTTCCCATCCTTTTTTCCCTTTGACATCCATCTGCGCATCCATAGCCAGTCTCTAACCGAGACTGTTGAATCCACTTTACAGCCTCGAAACGTTCGTTTACTCGCCGGCACCGCCTTTTCTTCTTCTTTTTGACGCGCTCTTCATACCACGGATGAATTGAACCGTGTGATACGCTCCTTTGTCGAGATTCGCCAACCCCCTTTGGTGCTGCTGCACCCATCCCGCATTCCTCGTATCATCACTTTACTACGGCGGATTTTCCAACTGAAACATGTCGGCTCCTGCGGATTCTACCATGAACGGTGGCAGCGCTGCTCCTGGCAACGACTCGGGCCTCGAACAACCTACGGATGCTGTGTTGATGAAGAATATCCCTCAGACGCCTGAGGCAGGCGACAATCCCAGCGATGAGGCGACTACCGACGCGGCCAAAGACACATCCGCTGTCGCGACGACATCGACCGACACCGTATCTACCGACGATGGCGAAACAGCTGCCCCAACTTCATCGTCAAAAGGCAAGGAAGTAGCCAGCGCTCCTGAGCCGATAACCACGACCAAAGAAGATGTCACTCAGCAAGACACTCCTAAGCAGGACGCCCCAAAAGATGAGTCTGCCAAAGAAGAGAAGCCCAAGGAAGAAAAGTCAAAGGAGGACAAGCACGGGGAGTCAGCTATGGCTATCGGTCCGGCAGAAGAAGAGATTAAAGCTGCTGGTTCTGGTGGTGCCGACGGTCCAGTTTGCAACATTACTCTGTTGCTAGCATCTGGGGGCCGACATCCTTACAAGATTGATGCCAAGTACCTTAGCAGGAGGCATGTCGCCATGCCGGATAAGGACGAGAGCGGCAACCCCGATCCATTCAGCATCAGTATCTACACTTTGAAGGAACTGATTCTGCGGGAATGGAGATCTGACTGGGAGGCTAAGCCTGCCAGCCCCAGCAGCATAAGGCTGATTCATTTTGGCAAATTATTAGATGATAAGGAGCAGCTAAAGAGTAAGCATGACTCGCATTCTCTTCCTTTTCCTCTTTCTGTTTTCAGCTCTTTTCTCTAGATGCTCCTCTCTCTCTCTTACATTTAATTTATTGATTGTTCATGTTTCATCGCTGACACCGGATATAGAGTATCATTTTCTCCCCGATAGCCCCAATGTGGTCCACATGAGCATCCGGCCCCAGGATCTTGATGAGGAGGAACCTAAGAGTGGGAGCAAGAGCCTCCCTGCGGGTGCCACACATGGGGATGGCGCGAGAGAGGGACGTTGCTGCATTATTTTATAAAGCGATAATAGCGTTTGGTGCCAACACCACGTGCCACCTCGTCCCTCTGAGCCCTTTCTTTGATGGCGATACACAAGATCGATCGGACGACTGCAAAGACGTGTTTGCATAGACCTTGGCCGCCGGGGCGGGTGTTCTGGCTGAGCGGCTTCTGAATGGCAATCTGGCTTGCTTGAAAGTATTCACTGGTTCAGATACAGCTGCGCGTAAGGACGGCTTACTGTATCACTTTGACATTAATATTCCGTTTTTACAAGTTGCTTTTGGAGGAGGTGATTCTTTTTATTTGGTTTTTATTGAAAGTACTTGCCCCCTTTTGTGCGTTTTGTGTTTATTACCTTCATTGTCATTTTCGTCTAGCCACTCAGGGAAGCAGCGCGAAGGGAATTCAAGAAGCGGAAGAATCTGGGAAAATGGGGGATCATTGCCGGCGTATGTTAACATTATTGATTCGTGTACAATTGTGGCCTCTGTTTCGGTTCTTTTACACTCCTTATGCTTTTCATAATTTCAGAAGGACCCCGTCTCCAGGATGGAGACGGCTGTTGCTATTGCAGGATAGAAATGCAGAACATATTACTCTACTACTACCTTGACGCCATACTGATGAAGCTATCGATGTTATCAGTGCTACGCAGATTGGAGCGATGCTGATTTTGTTCTTGACTTTGTATTTCTTTGTTCCTCGTTGGACTGTTCATATACCTATCTCCTGCGTATCGGGACGAAAATCAACATGCCCATCTCCTTTCCAGGTCTGGCATACACACAAGGCTCGAATAGCTTGATTTCCTTTTCTATTACCCTCTTCTATGTCGATCGCTAGCCACGCCTCCCTATTTAATTAATCTTCAGCTTCTTCTCCATCTCGTCATGGATTCCAGGCAGCGCTCTCGACTCTTCACCGGTAAAGACATCCTCCCAGGTAATCATATCCTCTCGCCCCCTCAGAATATCCTCGTGGACGCTGGGAAGGCCGCCGCCGAGAGCCATGGGCCGCCACTCGCCCTCGCGGACAATCTTGAGCTCCATGCCCCGGCGGATGGGCTCGGCGATGCCAAAGGTACGCTTGAGAGACTCCATGCGGACGGCCTCCTGCGTGGCCTCCCAGTTCTTGAGGCGGGCCTCGAGCGGGTGCGTCGAGACGGGCTTGTTGGAGGCGGCGTCAAAGGCCGAGACGCCGACGCCGTGGCGGAGGGTGTCGTGGATGCCGGGTGCGGAGGGGGCCGAGGACGAGTGGGAGGCGTGGGAGAAGGTTGTGGGTGCCTGGGAGGCGGGGACGATTCGCATAGACTGAGGAGGGAGAAAAGGGGGATATTGTTAGCTGGAAGATGGGAAGATGGGGCGAGCTTGGAGAGGAAGCTGGTTCTCTTCTTACCATGATGGGTGGTTTTTGTGAGGATTGGATGCCTCACTGGGGTGGGAGTCGGAGAGGAACGGGAGGTGCTCGATGCCGTTGGTGCTGGATATAAAGAGACGGCCAAAATCCTGTGGCAGCGACTGATTTGTAGTAAAAGACGAAGAGACAAGTCGTTGAGGTTGATGGTGATGACGGAACGCAGAGCTGCCTCTGGCTCTCTACAGGCGCCTTAGCTTGGCAACTCTCCAAGCTACAGGCTCCAAGCAGCCTCGCGTCCACTAGAAGCGCTGCCGCTTGCTGCGAAGGAGGGGTACGTACCTTTGTTCGAACGTCGTGCCCCCCACTTGCTGGAGTCGGAGATGCTCCAAATACCCTGGACCGATCGCGGAGAAAGCTGGTGTCAACATCAATTCGTTGTATGACGGCGTCGTTGAATACATTGTTTCTTTTCTTTCTTTTTTCCTGTTTTTTTTTTTTTTTTTCTTGATCCGCGACCCATTTGTATTAGCTTTGGCCTGGCCTTTTAGATTTTCAATTGAGTCCGCAACAGATCTACCTACCTGTTGACTCTTCGTTGGACGCATGCAAGCTCATCCCATGTTTAATTACATGATACAGGATTCAACTTGCTCTTGAGTATAGATTCCGGCCATGATCAGAAACATCCCGCCGTCGGCGCGGTCGCCCATCGTTCGCATCGCCAATGGCACCTTTTACCGGTACCATCCGAATTCCCAGCCATCATCTCACGCCAATCCGGCTCTCTTCAAGAATCTCCAGTTTGAGCTGCCATCTTCGTCGCCAGAGCCGCACAACTGGTGCATCGTTGGGCCTTCTTTGTCCGGGAAGACGACATTTTTGCAGGCTCTGAGAGGAAGGCTGCTCTGTGAGCCTCCCACGGCGAGGTCATACCCATACCTGTCATCAGATGCGGTGTCAGCGAGACTGAGAACCCCCAACAAGGCGATTCAGTATGTCGGGTTTGACGCTGAGCAGGCGGCCGGAGGGTTGGGCGGCGCAGTAACAACTTCGGCATACCTCGCTGCGCGGTATGAGTCTCGCAGGGAGATTACTGATTTCTCGCTGAGAGACTTTTTGTTGGGCAATACGGAGCTGAACCCTGCCAAATCTCCCGGCCAGGAGAGCCAGGAAGAGGGCGGGATATTAACTGAACTGCTGAAACGCGTTGTCAAGGACCTTAGGCTGGAACATTTGCTCGATCTGCCTGTGACATTCCTAAGTAACGGCCAAGGCAGGAGGGCAAGGATAGCTCGAGCACTTCTGACGAGGCCCGAGGTCTTGCTTCTGGACGAGCCGTTCATGGGACTCGATCCTCCGACGGTGACGGGCTTGAGTCCGCTGCTAGAGTCTCTTGCCGAAAAGGCCAATCCGCGGCTGGTGCTGAGTGCCAGGCCGCAAGATCCTCTCCCAGAATGGATTACACATCTGGTATACCTGAGAATGGACTGCCAGATTGAATCAATGGGGCCGAAGGAGGTTGTGCTGGATGGCCTGAAAAAATACATTCAAGGCGTCAAGGTCGGCGGGCTAGCGGAAGATGAAAAGTTGCCTATTCATACTTTGGCTGATATTGGGCGAGTTTTATCGAAAGATTCTGCAGCTCACAGTCACGACCAATCGGAACCTTGTTCGACTTCAGCATCATTTAATTCACAACAAGCTATAAACCCCAATGCTGAGCCTCTGGTGGAAATGGATGGCTGCCAGGTCCGCTATGGTGATAAGATTGCTCTTGGAAACTGGTCACAGAAGACGCCTCAAGGTGACAAGGCTGGTCTGATATGGACTGTTCGCCGAGGTGAACGCTGGGGCGTGTTTGGTCCCAACGGCTCCGGCAAAACGACCATTGTCTCTCTTCTTGGCTCTGACCATCCGCAAACGTACTCGCTGCCTATCAAGCTCTTTGGGCGAAGCCGTCTTCCTGAGCCAGGCTCTGGACAGCGGCCGCTCACCTTTTGGGATATTCAATCTCGTATCGGCCATTCCAGCCCAGAGGTCCATCAGCACATGCCGAGGAGCCATACCATTCGACAAGTGGTCGAAAACGCATGGGCAGAGACCTTTGGCGCAAAGCCCAAACTGGGCGCTGAAGCAAAGGCCAAAGTCGAGGCAGCCCTCCAATGGTTTGAGCCAGAGCTAAAGCCAAACAGCGCTGCTGACGGCGAGGGCTTGAAATGGGCTGACGACTACATGTTTGGCGAGATTTCATTCAGCGCTCAGCGCGTGGCGCTGTTTATACGATCTATGATCAAGGGGCCCGACATTGTTGTCTTGGACGAGTCGTTTAGCGGCATGGACGACGCCGTCCGAGACAAGTGCACGCTGTTCCTCACTGATGGAGAGGCGAAGACTTATGCGGGCGAGGAGATTGTGCAGAGCCAGCAATCCAAGGACGGCACCATCAAGGTGGAGGGACTGTCGGACCAGCAGGCGCTCATATGCATTGCGCATATCAAGGAGGAGGTCCCGGATTGCGTGAGAGAGTGGGTTTGCTTGCCGGAGGCGAATACGGAGCAGCCGGCGAGGTTTGGGAGACTGGACGGTGCGTTGAGGGAGGAGGAGAAGAGATGGAATGAGATTTGGGGGTTTTGAAAGTGTCATGTTTGCGGGGGGTTTGTGGAGGTGAAGAATGTCTGTATAACTAGGAATGAGTTGTAGCTATTTATGCTTTTATGCCCTGCATTATAAATTGCAAAGGCTGGCATGTTTCAATCAAGATTACAAGTCTACCGGAGTTCTCATTTTTTTTTTTTTTATAATAAAACTTGCATCATTTAAATTCATGTGAAAACAGATACTGTTTGAACGCATTCTGGTATAAACGAGTCTCGTGATGTTAATCGCTGGGTTTTGTTCATATGATGATGCCCACAGCAACGCCAGGCACGTGAGCCTCTGCGCCGCTTCCCGACGTCATCCCAGCAAGCCCGAACCCCCCAATTCAAGCAACAACTTTCTTTTCGCATTTCGCAACCCACCGATCGCATTACATCCTGACCATAGAAAGGGGCGATATATGCCCTTTATGAATAATCGCATAATAATAATTCAATAATTTCCGAAAGGAAAGAGGGCAAAACAAATTATCTACGCCATGTCCGACGAAGAAACTCTCACAACGAGCCACTGCCTACCATTCATCTCCCTTACAGAACCCATCGAAGTCAGTGAATTAAGGTATCCTTCTTCTTTCTATTTATTTTTGTATCAGATGGACAGATATAACAAGGATCCGACGCAAATGGTGGTCTGACGGCCTCTGCAATAGATCGGATGGTTTCACCGACGCCTCTGCGTTTTTCCAATGGCCGTTTCCTAGCCCGCTCTTGTTTATCAACGAGAGCAGCGATGCACGAGATCACTGCGCCAACGAAAGAAGTGAGTTCAGCCTGCTTACTGACTTTCCTTATCCTTGACTATGTAAATACTAATCGCAAAATTAAATCACGGGTAGCCTTCCTTTCGTATCTTCGCCTGTCTATATACATGGCCATTGTGTCCGTCGCTATCACCGTCTCGTTCCACATCAAGGGCACGCCTAGCGATCTTGAGCGCAGGGTAGCGAAGCCGCTCGGCGGAGTCTTCTGGATTCTATCTGTAGTGACTCTAGTCCTGGGCGCGGGGAACTATATAAGTAAGTTATCTAATCTCGCTGCTGGGAGATATCCAAAGAGTCTCCATGGTGCTGGGTGTCTAATTGCGTCTTTTTTGCCCTTTTTTTTAGGAACTGTCAACATGTATGGCAAACGAGCTGCCATTGTGCAATCTGGCTGGAAGACACAAGTAGTAAGTTTTAGGTCCATCTATTTGTATATGACCCGAGGCTGTGTTGGCTTACGCATGTGCAGATTTTGGGTTTCATTGCCTTTTCTATCATCGGGACGTGCATCGTACTTCTTGTCATAGACAAAGTACGTCAAAAATGACACGGACAACACTGCGAAATGGCCCCTTTTTTGCTTCATTTTGTGTTTTTTTCTTATACCCTTGGAAATACAAATAAGTTGTGTAGACGTCGACCCATTGATTCAAAACAAGATGAAATATAGAATACACATAAATGACAACAACTCCGCCATGATAACATCGAATGACTCCAAATGCCCCTGCAAATTCGCCATGCGCCATGCTCCAACCCAAGTTTATCTACCATTGGTAAAACAGAACAAATCCCTAGCATACGGCTCGGCGGCCGGAATGAGCCCCGCGCTCTCATCCTTACATCCTCCGATCTGTGCACGGAAGGCTTGCGTATATTTTGCTGCAGTCCTCGCAATGGCGCCGTCATCCGTGTCTTTGCCATCCCAGGTCAACCACGGCAAGTGGTAAAGGAGTGGCATGTCGCCATCATGCGGAAGCGTAGCCAGCATATCTACATGCGATGCTGGGTCAAATCCGTCCAGGGCGAGCTTGACAGAATCTTGTTCCTGCTCAGCAGTTTTCTCTTCTTCGTATTCTTCCGGCATATCATGAAGATCTGTGTGGATGCCGACTATGGTATTGGCGGTCTGACGGGTAGGGTAAAGAGTGAAGTATCCTCGAAGCCGCGACAGCTGGAGAATGTATTCTAGCCAAGCAGGATGCTTTTTACCAACCTTCTTCTTGGCAAAAAGATCTGGCGTTGTGGACGAAGCATGCTGCTTCTCCAGCAGCTGAGATACGTAGCCATGAAGCTCTATCCACTTGTCGCCAAAGATGAGAATCGCATCGCTGCTGGGGGCCTGCCAAAGAAAAGGCGTGCCCTCTACATCAGACTCCTGCTCTTCTAGCGCCGTTGGTGGCGTGAAAGGAGTGACATCGTCGAGATACACCGTAGGTGCTGAGAGACTGATGCCGAAAAGCTTGTTCTCCCAGTGTTGCCGGTTGGCAATAGTTGCGTATCGCTGCTGCAAGATCGAATATTTGACATCTTGCTCAAATTAGCGTGGCAAATTCAGCCAAAATCGGTGGAAAAGCTTACAGTGAAAGAATTGAGATGTAATCTCGGTATGAGGCGATAGCACTATGACATGAGAGTGAAAGGGATTGGCTGGCCAAAACGACTCCAAGAATCTGACAGCGCTCTCCTCTTCAGTCATTTTCTGTCGAGGGATGCGGCGGCGGAGCGACAGCAGCTTCGTTTTAGGAGCCACGCCGTGAACCTTTGGTGGCCATTCATAACCGTTCAAAAAGTTGGTTAGGTCGTCTTCGACCACTGACGGAAGCTCAATGGTCAAATGGGGCGGAGAGACTCCAGCTAAATCCGCCCGAGCAAGGGACCTGAGGAGCCGCTTGAGATTGCCGGTGCCATGCTGAGGAGCCTGGATGATGATATCAAAATTGACCTCATTCCAAGCTGTGGCAACAAGAAGTCATTAGAATGTGTGTGAGTCAAGGGTAGGTGCTCAACAAGTCGCCTTACCTGCTAAAGCAGAAGAGTCAAGCTTCGACAACCATGAGAATCGCTGGGCTGTCTTTTCCGAGAGCTCGATCAACGTAGCCTCTGTGTCTCGGATCTTATCACGAATGCCGGCGAGAAAATAGCTTTCTTCAGTAGACGAAGAGTCTATGATGATTGCTTGTGGGTGCATGTAGAGGTTGATGTAATCTGACTCTCTGTTAGGACAGGAACAGTGCAATGCCAGCTGATTTGCACTTACGCAAAGCTCGGGTTACAGAAAGGACCATCCGGGGCTCAGCTGCTGTTGTGGAATGGTCAGGGCGAGCATCTATGTCAATCGGTTACATCAGCATTTCCCCCGACATCGTTATTGTCTGAGCCTAGGCCCCAGAGTTGAGACAAAGTTCGTCGTACCGTGCATAACCAGGGGACATGACTTATCAATGCCGTTGATCGCCAGCAACTCCTTTGTGGAAATATCACTCCTGCTCATCAGGGCGAAATGCACGTAGCTCTGACGCTCTGTGGCCATTTGACATGCCATTGGGAGAAGCAATGCAGCGCTTTTAAGGCTGGCCGCCGAGAACAAGACATTGCGATTGTGCTGCATCCTCCCCTGCGTTTCGAGCATGATAGCCTCCAACGAAGAGCCCAAGCGCGGGAGCTTCAGTGGTCCATTATACAGCTTGGATGGATCTGCTGCAGCTTTGGTTCCACTGCCATCGGGTTTGGCTTGTGGCTTTGGCGTCTTGGGTGCCTTGGGAGGTTTAATGATAGGAGCATCCTCCTCCATCCGCGGTGCATCATATCTGGGAGGAGGCCGTGGCCTCTCATACATGGGCATTAAGTTTACCGGATCAAGAGATGAGGCGCCCGCAGCTGGACCGATAACCCTGAACAGCCCATAGCTCGTCAAGAAGAAGGCAATGGCGTATAGAACAAGCCGAAGCACAGAGGCCACGCGCAAAGATGCTTTGGGGGCAGGTTGCCAGTGCTCACCATGCCTGGAGTGTCGAGGCAGGCCGAGATCGTCGTCCTTTTTGCTGGCCTTTTCTTCGTTGTCGCGCCAAAGCTGCGACAAGGACCAGCCGCCGCGGGATGCGGAAGGAGGCATATTCTTGTCTTGAGCAGCTCGAGTTTAGCTGAGCAATATTGAGTTGGGCAATGCTGGTTTGGAATGTCTCAGCGCAGCTTACAAGGTCATATAGGGGCAAGAGACGAGGTGAGAGGGAGGTGTAAATTCGGAACCAGCGGTTACATGGCGGGATCAATTCTGGCGCCGATTGCTCGATCCTGTTGCTGAATTGAGAGCCCTGCAGCGATACGAGTTGACAAAAGGTGAGTGAATGAGACGAAGCGAAATGGGTGTTGTGGCAGGTTATGGCTTGGTGTCTCCATAAAAGGCTAATTTGGGAGCTCTCGTCGTTGTAATACGGGAGTCTGGACAGCGCCGCCGATTAGATAAGAGAAATCTTGCCTGATGCGGACAGACGCAGGAATGCTCGAGACACCAAGGCGGTGCTGAAAATACAGGGCGCCGTCTTCTGGAACCGCCTAAACTTACGGGGCGCTCAACTGCTAAACGGACCGCTGGAGGGCGCTGTGGCTGGCCTGACGGATCTGCAATCTGCAAGCTGGAGGGGCAGTTTTGGTCCACGGTGGGGTACGAGCAGCCAACTTGGGACAAGAAAAAAAAAACTTGATACAGCACTTCAGACATTGTAAACATCCAGCCTCAACTCTTATACACTACAGCGATTGACGCATTTCCACATCCCCATTGACTATATAATTTATCTCCTCATCAATCTCATCCATTCACACATAGACATACATCATGGGCAAATCAAAGAAACCCAGGGCCGGCCACCGCTCCGATCCCGTTGCCAAAGCTGTCAAGCCTCCTTCAGATCCTGAATTGGCCGCCCTCAGAGAGAGCAAGATTCTCCCCATCATCAACAATCTCAAAAGCGCCGACCCCAAGTCCCGTTCCACGGCTGCGTCTGTCATTTCCAGCATCATCCAGGACACTAAGTGCCGCAAACTGCTGCTCCGAGAGCAGATCGTCTACACGGTGCTCACCCAGACTCTGACAGACGCCGCGCTTGAGAGCCGAGCCGCTGGATGGGGGATCTTGCAGGTGCTTGCCCAGGAGGAGGAGGCCGATTTCTGCGTTCATCTCTATCGACAGGATGTGCTGACGGCGATTGAGTTTGCTTCAAAGCTGGTGAGTCGAGACTCCATTATACAAGTGAGAGCTTACCTTGACGCAAATCAAATCAATTAGATTCAAGACAAGATCCTCTCAAAAGAGGCTCCCTTTGCAAAGCTACCCAAAGCGGAGAAGAGTTTTATTTCAAGCATTGCGGCGTCTCTCGTCTCACTACTACTAGCCCTGGCTGAGGCGGATGATGAGATTCTGGAATCAATCTCCAACAACAACACCATCACCAGCCTGCTCTTCTCACTCATCACATATACCTCTCAGGACGATGAAGACCCTATATCGGCCATCCGTGGAGACGCCATGGCTTGCCTGATGGTCTTGACCGAGGACAACACGAGCCTAGCAAAACACATGACAAGTACTCCCGCCAGCATCGCTTGCTACGAGACACTGGTGTCCCTAAAGGACGACGTCAGCGGAGACGGCGTCTTGGCCTGCACCGTGCTTCACAACATTTACGCCTCCCTTCTTGAAGTGAAGAATCTATCGCCAAACATCGATGTGGCTGATGACGCAGATTTGATACCAACACTCACCAAGGCCTTGGCTGGCTTTGTCCCCGGCCAGAGCGAAGCCAACGGCAGCGGCTGGTCCAGCCCATCAGAGTTCCAGCAGCTGGCCCTGGAGACAATTGCATCCATTGGCACAAGTCTTGGTGTTGAGATGGGAGGCTCCGCTCAGCTCTTCACGAAGAAAGAGTTTGGAAGCGGTGCGGCCGCGGCTGGCAAGGAAAGTGGCGATGAGAACGACGATGAAGACATGGACGAGGCTGGTGATGATATCGGTGATGACATCGAGGGCGAAAACGGAGATGAGGACGAGGGCGACGATGACGACGAAATGAATGACGATGAGATTGAAGCCGACATGGACATGGTCACTGGCGCGGACCACGGCGACGACAACATTGACGATCTCCCGACCCTCAAGTCTCTCGTCCAAATCGCCATTCCCGAGCTCATCCGCCTCGCCAGCCTCCAGCCAACCGACGACCTCTGCCTGAAGATCCAAGGTCACGCCCTCTCTGCCCTCAACAACATCGCCTGGTCCGTCTCCCTCATCGACTTCTCCGAAGACTCCAACAACGACGTGCTCGGCGCCTGGACCCCCGTCGCCCGCGCCCTCTGGCAGCAAGTCGTCTCGCCCATCCTCGCCTCCGACACCGCCGACGTCGACCTCGCCACGCAAGTCACCAGCATCGCCTGGGCCATCGCCCGCGCCCTCCACGGCGAGACGCCGCTCCAGCCCAACGAGCACCGCAAGTTCATCTCCCTCTACCAAGCCACCAAGGGAGCGCCCGCGCTGCAGGACCCGGAGGATCCCTTCCAGGCGCTTGGCGTCAAGTGCGTCGGCGTGCTGGGGCAGCTGGCGCTGAATCCGGCGCCCGTGGATCTAAACCGCGAGATTGGAACGTTCCTTGTTACTCTTGTTGCGGGCCTTCCTGGAACTCCTACTGCCGACGCTGTTGAGGCGTTTAATCAGATTTTCGACATTTACGGAGACGAGGAGTATGCGTACGATGCAGAGGTTTTCTGGAAGAGCGATTTCTTGAAGCATCTTGATGGAACGGTGTCAAAAGCAAAGGCAATGGCCAAAGGCGTCAATAAGAGCCAGCAACCAGAGCTGAGAGACAGGGCAGATGAAGTTGTCATGAACTTGACGAGATTCTTGTCATACAAGAAGAAGCACAAGCCGGTGCAAATGACAGTAAGAGAGAGGAGTTGAGGGAGAAGAAAAATCTTGGAAAGAGTGGATGTACATTTGTATTAGATATGGCCGCAAAGAAAACTGCGAACGGAAAATTAAATGTATCGCATAATACGCCATGAGATAAAAATAAAGATAAAAAGAGTTGAAACAATCTGTAATCTTCAATTGCGCCTTTCCTCCCAACGTATGCCCATTCATCAACACCGCTCAAAAACCCGATAGAGACCTTTCAAACTAGCCACCTCCAACACAGCTCCGTCCATGAGCCTCTTCGTCGCGACCAGCCGTGACCTAAACGCCGGAAAGAAGATGTGCTCGACAGCCCACCGGACGTGCTGCCTTCTCGTCCTCACTTCTTCGAGGGCCGCATCGTCGTAGTCGTCTCCAGTTTCGTCTTTACCCTCTGGAGACGTGGGCAGTGCCTCGGGGACATAAAACGTCGCCAGCTCGGTGATGAAAGTCTGGAAACACTCCTTTTCATCGTCCCAGTTGACGTGAGGTCCAAGACGGAGGAGAAACCGGGGAAGCTTGCCCATGGATGGCGTGTAGCCTTTGACAAGGAGCGGGATGGAAACCAGCTCGCCCGTGGGGGTAATTTCGAGAGAAAAGTACGCTTGGAGCATCTCTCTCCGTTCAATGAGCCGAATCGCTACCTTTGCAACTAACGATTCGACATTGAGTTCTTCGTCGGTGGCTCCCATGGCCTCCTTTTCGACTTCGGCCCCGATTTTAAGAATTTCTAGGAGGTTTAGAGGCGGGCTGAAATTGATAACGCCAAAATTACCAAAATCCGTAAGGCCGAGCTGATAAAAGTACTCAAAACATGTGTGCCCATAGTCTATCAGATACAGCTTCACGCCTCCCTGAATGGCAGCCAGTCGCCGTCCTTCGTCGACTACACCAACAAAGGTATGGGAAGCAATTATCTCCGTTAGCTCGTGGTGAATCTCGTCGCGGACTTGTTGGCGTAGCTCCTTCACACTCTTAAGGCGGCATTGCATATGCTCACGGTCCGTTGTTGCATACGTGACTGGCTCTGGGATAGCCCATGCTTCATCTTCTGGAGCTCTAGCGGGAGAGCCTGTTTTTTCAACAGTGCCCGCCGGCGAAAACAATGCCGTGATTTTCCCCTGGGATTTATCTGTTCGGACAAGGTCGTTTGAGTTTCGCCGTATCTTTCTAAGAGCGGGCGTAGTAAACTTATGAGTGGCATCGCTGTCATCTTCGTCTAGAGACTCGACAGGTCTAGCTCCCGGCAGTAATGTCTGCGTCATAAACGTTCGACTTGTGTCCACAGTAGCGAGCTCCGACTCTATTTTCTGGCAGATAGCTTGTATGACCTCCTCTTCGTTGAGGAAGTGAACCTCCCGCTTGGTAGGGTGAACATTGACATCTACCCGGGCCGGATCGATTTCCAGGCTAAGATAGATGAAAGGGTGGCCGCCCTTGGGCAGGAAGACGGAATATGTCTGTTCCAATGCCTTTTTCATGGTGCTTGATTCAACACAACGGTGGTTGATAAACAAGAGCAACGTTGTCTTCTTGATGTGATAATTGGCATTTGTCACGTACCCGTTGGCAGAGAAGCCCCATCGGTCGTCAGAAACAGACAGTTCTATGAGCTCATTGGCAACGTTGCTGCCATGGATCTGACGGATGCGGTCTATCACAGTTGCTTGCACTTGCACGGAGAGAGCGTTGGAGGCCTCGCCCGCCTTTTTACAAGTAAATCCAACACCCTTGCAATGAATTGCGTATCGTCCGGCCATGTCAATAATCTTGTTGAATTCATCGGCATAAGATCGAAATGCTCTCCGACGAGTTGGCACATTGAAGAACAAGTCTTCCACTGTAATCTGGGTGCCCTGACGTCCAGCAACTTTTTTGGGTTCGGCAGATTGCCCTGGCTTTGCGGGAACCAGCTTTCCATCCAGGTAATGCGCACGCCAAGCAAGAGGCGAGTCCTTGGTCTTCGTCGTCACCGTAAGATGAGCAATGTGGCTAATACTGGCCAGAGCCTCGCCGCGGAATCCATAGGTGGCGATGGATGACAAGTCCTCAAACGTCGAAATTTTGGATGTTGTGTGGCGCACGCACAAGATTTCCAAGTCTTCTTTCTGTTGGACATTTGAAGAAGGAGGGGTCAGCTGCGGTATGGACGAGCATTTGGGTGGTAAAAGTCAAAATACCTCAATCCCACCACCGTTATCTGTAATTTGAAGCATTTTCAACCCCCCGTCTTTTACCAGAATCTCAAGGGACGTTGAGCCTGCGTCCACAGCATTCTCAACCAACTCTTTCAGCGCATGAACAGGAGCCACAATAATCTCGCCGGCAGCGATCTTGTTGACCACATCTGGATCAAGAGCCTATTTACAAAGGAAAAAGTTAGTCAACAACGAATTTTTATGATAAACAGTGGAATCCCGTAGACTCTCCAAGCCGGTCAAAGAAGACGAAGGACACAACGCTGTACCCACTCTGATTCTTCGCGCAGGCTTCTGAGCCTCGTGCTCTTCCTCTGCCTTTCTCTTGGTCCCGCTCGGGGCGCTGTCAACTTCCATATTATCCATGGCCGCTTTTCGATCTGACAATTCTCTCTTCAGCTGAATGAGTAAATCACATCCAAACAATTTCGTAATATTTCATGCATGAACCATTGCAAATAACGCCAGTATCAGAGAAGAGAAGCCTGCGCAGAGCTACCCATATAAACGAAGCAAATTTTAACAGTGATTAGGGAAAAGGCAAGACAAAGGTCAGAAGATGTCCATCTCATTCGCATTGATTCTTCTCAGAAATGAAGATGCAAGGCGGTGGAAGCAACGTCGACTTAGGACCTACTTGGCTTACTACGCGAAGTTTCCACGCTTGCACGTGACTCGTGAGAGGTACCTGGCTTTTGTACGCGAACGTCGATCATGCTTCGAGGGATCGATTAGTAGCCAAATAGACAGGGAAAAGAGGCATGAGTCGCTTGTTAGAAGAAATTAATGTATATCGAGCTATTCACGATCACGTCTGATTTATTAGACGCTGTATATGTTTCTCTATAGCATCGTTGCAAATATAAGACTCTGACTAGAAAAGAGGTTCTTGGCACTTGCATCAATACAGTGGCCGCCAGCAAATATCATGAAATTTCAGCAGGATGCAAATAATTTATATAACAAGGAAATTGCTAAAACATACATTCGTCGTACTAATATCCAACCATAAGGCTATAGCTGTAAGCCAAAATCAGTCTCCCTGCCACAGATTATACCTGTTCAATGCGTAACAAAAACGAATCCGCCTCAATGTCTATGCCTTAGCTCGCAATGACTAAACACATATGCCGCCTAACCATCTGTTTGTTGCCCTAGCCCAAGATTTGCAAAGCTTTCCCAAATGCTATTGCAATCAACGTCACAAAAAAAAAAAAAAAAAAAAAAAAAAAAAAAGCAGGAAAAAAAAAATAGCTCTTGCTTGAGTAAACTCCATATAGCCCAAATAACAATCAAAAGGCATAGCGCTACGCTTAATCATTCAGCTCAGTGTTTCCTCTCCAAAAGTCACCGCTTCCAATCCACCGCCCCTTTTGCCATTGTGCCTAAAGAGATATAGAGAAAATAGAGAGGAAAATTCAACAAAAAGGAAATAAGAAAGAGACCAACAAGGGAAAAAAGATAAAGAGAATCAGTCGCATGAGCTTTTGCAGGCAGTGATCCCGTAATTCGTTGATAAGATGCAAAATTTGAGTTTCATCTCCGATTGAGCGATACAAGACAAGATCAAAACAATGACATCGCTAAGTTCATTGAAATTTCAAATTCCATTTTCGAATATTTCGAAATGGAAACCAAACAATTAGCTCAAGCGCCGGCGCTGATGATCAAATTGTCAAACAAGAGGAATACGCAAGATAGCCATGCTCAGTGGACAAGCATCCCATTGTTTAAAATGTATGTAGTTCCACCGCTATTTCTTGGCAGCTGACTTCTCTTCCCGGGTATCGTGTCCATATGTTGAACCTGTCGAATAGGGCTAACGCCTGTTCATATCGCCAGGCTGCTCTAGTAAGCCGCCAATATCAACCCGTCTTGGTCGTTCAGCATTGGACCAGTTAACTTCACGAGAAGAGGGCCTGTGATCTGTCTCGGCACGAATAGGAGGCAGCTGATAAGATGGCTGGGTTTGAGGTTGACTGGCAGGAACGTATTCGCTTTGGGATGTCTGATAACTTGACGCAGGGTATTGTGGCGGAGTATAAGATGGGGCTCCCGAGCTAGAACTAGCATGCGAAACAGATTGATTGTATGGCGATCGAATGGAACCGTCACTGTGGCGATGTCGGTAAGACTCGGCCGAAGAAGAAGTTGGCTGATCACCGTAAGCCGCTTGGTGCGATACTGATGGACGATGATACGATGAGCTAGACTCTCGGGCACGCTGCAGACGCTGCGAGCGCTGCGCATGTTGAGCATGCTGTGGCTGTTGAGATTGCTGAGAATGTTGGGCATGTGGGTGCTGTGGATATGGTGAATGCTGAGAAGATCCTGGCGGAGGGAGCTGTGGGTGAAGCTCTCGAAGGCTCAACAAAAACACAATAAAATAGAATGATCCCTCTTTTGCAAGCCCAAAGCGGAGAGGGAATGTTCTGGTATAGCCGTCGTATCCAACAAAGCCAAAATACTCCAGATGATTGAGGCGAAATCTTGACACATCTTCGGTCATGAATCCATAGTCCTTGATAGCAATGTCCAATCTGCCTAGAATAGGAGGCAGGTAATTCGGTTCGAACGTTCGCTGTTCTTCAAACAGTTGATTTTGAAGGTTGGTGAGGAAAGCAGCCTGATGCGGCGTAACGATATCGCTCAGCTTATTTCCCAATGGGTTCGATGCATGGACTATTTCCATAAAAATTGGCGATGCCTTGACGATATCAAAATCCATGCTCAAGTATGCCAGAGGCTCCATATTATTCGGTGGTGAGCCCTCATAAGTTGCGGTGTAAAGGTTCGGATCTGGGGCAGGAGGTCGCTCTTGGTATGCTACACGTAGTCCATTCTCGTTTGACGGAGGATCGAGGGGTCTGTACGACTGATTTCGTCGGAGGGAGTCTTCGTATGGGGAGATGCCAGGCATTGTCGAAGGATATATACTTAGTGGCCTTCTCAGCGTCGGCTCTTGAGGATTCGAATATCTAGATGGGTCGAATCTACCATCCCTTTCGTCTCGCAAACGTGGTCGTCCTCGTTTTTTATGCTGAACATCGACACAAGCGTCTTCTTTTCCGCTGCCAAGGCACCTGGAGCAGGGTCGTTGTGCTGTGAACAAGTTAGCTCAAAAGTTTCATTTCATTTTACTTCTTCCATCCAGAGCTTTTCCGCCTAGCCGACGGTATAAGCCTGAAGAACTTGTAGGTCCAATGAACACGACTCTTCCACCAGAGGCCATTGAAAGCTTTAGTTGGCTCGTACATCCGGCAACAAAAACTTCCTTATAGCCCCAGTACTACCTATGCAATTCCTGTATTGTATAGAAAAAATCAAAAGACAACGTACCATCACATCTAAGACAAGACAGCGTCAGCGATCAACACAATCACAAAACGATATAGTTATTAATGCATCTTTCAAACGTTCTCTACTTACCGAAGATGAGCTTTTTTGCATGGTACGCAAGCAGAAGCAACATGGCCTTTTGCTTTCCTCTGAGATTTCGGCGACGCATACGGTTGAGGCTCAGTTTGCGGTCGATCAGGCACAGGGTAGCCTTCCGAATTCGAGGGCGTTGAAGTCGGATATGCTGTTTGAGAAACTGCTTGAGGCATTCCATGGTGGTGCTGAGAAACATAGGGGATAATCCTCCCCGATTCTTCAGGCCTAGGGTATGCATATGGAGACCTCATTGCTGGTTCTTGTGCATATGGCCTCGCCAGAGATGAGGCTTGCTCGCGAAGATTTCCGGGAGACGGTTGGGCAGGGCCTCCACGAAGGCCATCCAGAACTCTGGACGCAGTGTAATAGCCCGGAACTTCACTACCTCGACTACCAGCCTCTTGAGCCGGTCTCAGAGGCAAGGGTGGAGAACCGGACATAGGAGGTGAGGGATATGCCCTGCTCCGCACAGCCGACTCCTCTTGGTAGGCCTCTTTCCGGGTCCAATTGACGTCGAAGGCACTGCGTGTTGGATCAGGGTAAGCTTGGCGATGCCCAGGCACGAGGGGCGGCGTTGGATTAGAAGAATGTGTTATAAATGTCATGGATGGAATTTTCCGAGAAAACCCTTTCCAAGGAGCGAACAACAGCACCGAGTTATAAATGTTGGCAAGTTTAACTTTTGATGATGCAAAGAGAATAATTCGAATCGTAAACTCTTTGACCAGAAATGATCTAATGAGCCACTCCTGGGTGTATAATCTCTTGAATCCGGATATAGTTTTCGACAGGCAAATTAAGAGTAGCTCGCTATCGGAAGCAAAAATTCGTAGCAAATTGCTGTTTGAGCTTAGGTACCGAAAGAGAGGGGGGGAAATCCCGTGCTCCTTATCAACGATGACAGCCGGAAGAAATCAAGTGATTGTGTGTAGGAAAGTTCGATCTCTGAGTGCATCTGGTGTCTAGTATAGAGCGAAAAATAACCGGCAAAAAGAAAAGAAAGAAGAAAAAAAAAACCCCTCCTTGATCCGGGCGGCTGGTGTACAGAGGATGAAATGAAGAAAAATGAACAAAATAAAATAAATAGATAAATGAATAATCGTCGGACGTAGGGAAGAATCACGAGCCAGAGAGGCCAACTAACGAGCTCGAAACCAGAATCGAACCGAAGATCCAGCTAGGCGGAGAGCAACCGACGTGAAACAGGCGCCGCTGGAACAGTGTGATACCTAGTTGGTAGCCCAGAGATATTAGAACGCTTCGTGGTACAGCATGCGGCCGTGTCGTCGGTGGTTATCGAGATGGAACGGCAGCCCGCAGCAAAATCGCAAAGTTTCACGACTTGAGTGACGGGTTTCTGGCGAAGCTGAAGCTGCTGAACCCGACAAAGTCGCTGGCTTGAACGACTGAGTCAGAAGAAAAGCACGACGGGGATCAGCCTCAAAATGGCTGATTGGCGGCTTACAGTCGGTTTTTGTGTGACTCTTGGGTCCAGTCCAATTGACCCTGTTGCCAAATGCAAGGCAGTCGGGCCAAAGAAAATAGGGTTACTCGCCGAAAAGCCTGCAAGCACAAAGAGCTACTTGTACATAGTAAGTAGGTAGCCAAGCAAGTAGTCAAGTACAAGTAGTGTTGAGAAATCGGGGGGGCCCACGGACCGAGTTCCTGGTCTAACAATGTTCTTATTGCAGCGGGTTAAATCAGAGACGACAGGACATGGCTTGTTCCAGGACGATCCCTGCCCGGTCAATCCTATCTGACAATTCTCCGCTGGCTTGTCTCGAGAGGGGAGAGGCGGCCGCCGTGCGTGTGAGATTTCACAAGCGCAATAAGACACTGGAGACGGCTATGATTGGGGCAAACTGGGAAGGGAAAGGCGGGAAACCAGAGGAAAGCTGTGGAGGTTGGGTGGGGAGGGGGGTGTATTGTATCTTGTCTATCTCGTGGAGGTGTGCTGGCTGGGGTGAGGGCTCGGCAGCAAACAAAGGATTGCTGCCACGGTACGAAGTAGGCAAAGATGGCTTGGGCGGTAGCCACAGAAATGGACGGTAAAGAGACGGTGATGGAGAGGCACCATGGGCGTAAGAAGATGTGATACAGCTGAAGGAGACTAAAACCCGGAGCTCTCAGCCGGGAGGCGGCAAACTGGAGTTGGCTGGGTGATATCTCTCCCCCTACCATATGTACACGTTGGTCCGGGGGACGATTCGTAGAGGGTCGTTATTTAACTCTGTTCCCCGACCAAAATTAAGATGCCGGGATAGCCTTGGCGTTCTAGAAATGCATCTAGCATGTATGTGCACATGGCGTTCAAGTTTTTGGTACACGTATAATGCTACCACTGGGAGCAAAAATGATCAGGGGTGCGCGACTTTTGCCATGCCTGACAAGTCAACGAACGGTCAAGGGTGATGATCGAATCGGCGACAACAGGCAGAGCAAGGCAGGGCTAGAAAGACTTTGGCGCACTCGGTATATATGTAGAAGGCCTGGACGATGTTTGGTGCCGGCCCATGCGCATGTATGGAGTACCTACCTGGTGGTACTGGCGCCAGACACAAAAGTAAAGGCTTGCGAGTGAGCGATGATAGTAGTGGAGATGCTGCTGCTGCCTCCTCCTCCCTAGAGCTTTCAAAGTTGGCACACTGGTTCTCGTACATCCATGGCTCGCATGTGCCCTGAGAGACAAGGAGCTTACATGGGAGTCGGGGAAGCTAGCAGACCTGGGATTAGCAACCCTAGCAAGCTTTGCAAGCAGTAGCGTGTGGAAGTTGGCTGAATAGCAAGGCCTTGGTGATGGATTGATGGATTGATGAATTGATGAATCGGGGAGATGGCTTCGTGATCACAGATGGACCACGGAATGGCCACCACGGATCAGGTCCACGAACCTTGGGAGGCTGGGCTACCGAAGAGGGTGTCCCCAGGGCGCCTCTGCTTAAGCGGGCCGGCGCTGAGTGCTAGATTTCTACAAAGCACCCATCCGGCTAAAACAATCAAAGTGGCATCATGGAGCCATGGTGGGGATGACACGAGCTGGAGGCTTAATTAGGGACCGTGCCGGACCCTGCGCCCAGGCCCTGCTTGCCAGACATGGCTACCAAGTCCAGCGCCCTCTCCATCTTTCCGGTTGGTGCCCAGAGCTGTGGATTGGACCCGACTTTGTCGACAAGGCTGGGTTGAGTTTTTGGGATACGGCATGGGTCCTCCGAAAGAGTCTTCATCCAATCACCCAGGCGCGGTGCGCATGGACATGGGGGCACGCGACGACGGGATTCAGGTCGGAAGCCGAGTGAGTTGGTACTTATACTCGTATAAATAGCTTGCTGGCAGTCTATTAAAGACTTTGCAAGCTCCCACCTCGAGGTAAGATGGAGAATAAGGTAGCAATACTTGGCGGCCAAGAACCCTGGCTTTTGTAAAGATGGTGGTGCAAGTATAGACTGGTTGTTGACCGCGAGGTGTGTCTAATAAGACATGGCTGGAAATATAACAATAGAAACAGCAAGCTCTGCCGCATTACGCAGAGAAAGCGTGGCTTTGTGGCTTCGAGACATTGGGGGATCTAAAACATACAAGCACAGACAGATCCCCCCTACCTATCCTGACACTAGCCAGCATTTTGCTCGTCGTCATCTGACAGACAGCAAGATAATCAAAGCGTGAGCCCATCACTTTTGTCAAGGCACCAAAAAACTTGAGGCCAAGCAAGGTCGGCGACACCGATCCCACTTTGAATCCGTCCGTGCGGCTGGAGGATTCTATGCACTCCGCCGGCAGTAGGAATATACCGACTGTGTTCCGATGTGCCAATACGCTTGAAGATCCGCAGTTGTACTAGTATGGGAGTAAACCTTGTCGTAACGGAAAAAAAACCGAATGGCAAAGTTAGCCCCCAAGTGGCTTCAGGCACAAATGCTTGTACTGTAGGCATTGCTGCACTCCTTGCTGAGACGTGAGCTGAATGCCTTCCAACTTGGATGACGTTTTGTGGCGGCCTGTCATTGGGTCGGTGGGTCGCTTTTTCTCATCCCTTTTGTGTCACTCAATATTAATGCCTTTAGGCTTCCAGCTTAGCAATGTAACTGCAATGGCTGGGGCGAGGGAGCAAGGTACCAGTATGTACGAACGAGATCGTCGGTATAAGGCAGCCCAACCCTTATATTCTCACATCGAATCCAGGAGATGAAACGACGTCTCACCCAAGCCAGCCCGAGGCTCAGCCCAGCTTTTCCCCAAAGCTCCGTGGTATTAAGATCCGACTGAGTGCTCCGAGGCTGCAGAATATGATGGGAGATGAACGGGCCAGCCTGCGGTCCGCGGGCATTTTGGGAGGCGTGTCATTTAGCGTATGGAGCGGCGCCTCCCCTTGTCAAAGCGTGGCAGCTTGCCGGCTGGTATGACCCAAGATTTCCGATATTAGTTTCTCCATCACGTCAAAAAGTAGCTCGTGTCTGGGAACGCAACGGGTACTTGGCGGGTACCGGTACAGATCCAACCACAGGACAAGTACCTTTGTCGAGCCTGCAGCCCTGCTTTGCCAATTGTCGGACGGGTCGTGAGCGAAAGACCTCAAACGTCTACCGGTGCCTTATTAGACCGAAAAGTAAGAAGCTGCTGTTGCTCTAGTTGGGCACTTCGTATCGCGCCCTACCAAAAGCAAGGACATCGATTCGTGAGCAAGCCTTGGATTAGCAGGGATTGATTCAAGCCGCTCGCTTGCTCGAACCAATGCAACACCTTGCTATACCCAATATATACTGTACAAGCATACACGTACAAGTATTTGCGGTTTGACGCAGCGGCTGAAGGGGAGAGAAAGATGATGGTAGCACTAGAACATTGACCCCAGCTAGGTCTCAGAGCCTCAGCAAGAAACCACACACCAGCTGCCTCGGATGTAAGGTGAACATCGAGAGCCCTGGTCTGAACTCGTGAACTCGTCAGAAACATGTAATACCTACTCCATGCGGCAAGAGCACATGAACCAGCCTTTTCATCGTACGAGTCTCTCCAGTAAAAGAGGCACCTCGCTATCCTCTAGATTCCCGAGGGGAGACAATTACTCTGGCGCCGCTGAAGCGCACAGGCGCTAGAAAAATAGCCACATATCAATTATCACTTCTCAAAGACGCAACCTTTGCGCCGGGCTTCTCTCCTAGATCGGATTGGCGCTCTGCAAGCATCGCCGACCAAACATCTCAGCGCTATTGGGAGAAACCCCTGACACAGAGAGTAAAGAGGGCTTGCCAGTAGCAGTAAGACCTTCTCTGGCAAATTGCATTACGGGCTGAGTCTGAGTGCCCTGCACGAACAACCGGAGCGTACAAGTAGGTACATAGTATACTATACTTGTAGAGTGCCCGTGCAGCTGTGCGACGTGCTATCCCGAAACCAGATATTGACACATGATGCTAATAATTCACCCGACGGAGAGATCCTTGTTCCCGCCCCTCCAATTAGCGAAGAGGGCACAAGTACCAGTGAGAACTCAGCTTCTCTTATTGGTGGTATCTTGGCTGGGGATAGGTATCACCCCGTACAGTACTCTTACTTGTACTTGAAGTTTGATGCATCCTCGCCCGGATATAATCACTAGGGCCCCTTGTTATTAGTCGTCACTGTGCGTAGGTATAAGTAGGTTAGCAAAAGACATCATGTTTCTTTTCCGGGAGCTGCTTAGTCACGATATACCTATTCCCATTCCCACTTTCTAGCTCTGGATCTTGAGGATCATCTCCCTTTTCAGCAAAGATCAGAGGGCTGGGGCCAAGCCGTCTGAAGACAGCTTCTGAGGGAGGGGACGCCCGTAGCTTGCTGAGGGACAAGACCCGCTTTGATGCGGTCTTTGATGCTTCAATGCCAGTCAGGCGCCCATTCCTCCCAAAATACTCCAAGCTGCATAAACCCTTGCAGGAATCTGCTAGCAACGCGGTCATTGACCCAATCTGACCCAATGACTCGGCTCCGGTTTAGTCGCGATGTAATCTAGTCGTCCACTAGGATGAGGCTACTCGCTTTGTTCTTATCTGAGACAGCAACCGGGAGAATGAACAAAGGCCGTGCAGAATTCTTCCGGGCCAGTGCTTTGGTATCGGCGTTTTTGTACCAAATCTGTGCTTTATCTTTTTTCGATCGACATCTCCTAATCAGTCCTCAGTGCTACCTTGGGGTTACGTGAGGACGATTCCATCGGAGCACCCTTGACACTGACGCTGATATTGTGTGTCCTTGCTTGGTAGCCAGCTCAGCGTCGTCGTTATCTGTCAATCTCCTTCACTCTCTTACATTTGTTTTCTCCTTCCCTTGAGGCTGTGAGTTCTTTTTTTTTTTTCTCTCCCCATCCTCTCTCATGCACCAGTAGCACAATGAAGATACCATTGATTGCTCCGCATTTGCTGCTCGGCTTCCCTTCCGGATGCGTCATCTATGCGAAAGAAGACCCAAACGGAACGATGATCTATGCATGGCTAAATCCCCCGACCCGACGACGCGTTAGTTGCTAGTCATACCACTCCGTAGTCGTACTGCTGCTAGTGTTAGAACCTAGTTGGCGCCCATTCACGGCTCTCGCTTCCTAGCCCCTGGTTTCCATTTAGCCAGCGACCTAAGAGCTCGCCGGCGCACGACTAGCAGCTTTAACATATGCGCTAACGGTATAAACTGTCAGAGAGTACGGATACAAAGCCCAGAGATAGAGAACATCGACCTTTGAGTGATAGGAATGGGCATGCCTTATTGTACCTGGAGGGGAGGCTTTCTGTTCAAGATCACTGAGGGTGTTATCCTAAGCAACAAGCTTGTTTGGCCGTCGAAAGCCGCAGAGGTGACGACTCCTAAATGCGGCATCAATGGCGTTGTTTGTGCCCAAAGTAACAAATTCTGCGTTGTGATACAGCTGGAGTTATCTTGTTTCTCCTCTTATTTTGTCTTGTTCTCACGGCCTAAACTCGTATTTGCAGTGGTGAGTGCGTTGTTTTCCCTCATCTCTCATCTTATTGGGCAAATATTCTCTTCCCGGTCCACAGCTGTCGTGGGGATCCGAATCATCTCTTAACGAGTCCAGAAATGGCATGCCTTGGTACCGAAATCCCAATACTGTCAACCACAGTTCATGCTTGTACTGAATCTTAGGATCCGAAGCGTAGTAGTGTGATATAAGTAAAGGCGCAAGAATTTCCTAAAAACATAGCATAAGCACTTCTTTTCACCCGGACCCTGATGAGTTAGCTCTAAGACATATAACGACTAGCTCCTGCGGCGTGGAAGACCGAGACTGTCTAGTAGTCAAGCTAGCAGGATGACGCCTGCATGCAGAGGTACTCCCTAGTCGATTGAGGTCATTGTAGAGTGAGGGGAGTAGATACTGTACCTAGCTACCCAGTAGCATTGCCATCTGTGTTCCATACTGTACATACAGTATAGCCATGGTACTCCGTTGACCAGAACGCTTCCTTGTATATAGCAGATGCGAGAAACTCGGTTGCTTTGGGCATTTGCACATGGCTGGTGCCCGATGCAGGAGGTACGGAGTACTCCGTACAAGGAGTCGCAAAGAATGTAGCATTCGAAGCGCAAATCCTGACAATGATGCAAACCCTGGGACGAGCACATGGCGTTAGGCCTAGAAATCCCCGAACAAGGAACCCCCTTAATAACGAACCACACTCGACACTCGACCCAAGTGCTGTACGAGCACACGCGGATTCAAGGAATGGCCGTACCTGTACGCAATACCACCTCGCTAATACGAAATCCTCGTGCAGGGCGGAGTCCGGATTCTGTGCACTGCCTACTGCTCCGAACAGAACAGGTACTCGTACTTTGCATCTCGCCCGTTTGGAGCATGAACCCTTAGCTGCAGACAGCTAGGACATTATATTCTGGTGGTGACAAGTGGCGGCGTCGCGGACCTCTAGCTGCATTCTGTCAGCACGTTATTGATTCTCCAACCTTGGGCAGGCAAGCACAAGTGCCTTGGCACTCACATGCTCTGCACCAGATTGCAAACTGCGGCCTGAGCGGCCTGAGCGGCCAAGAACCCGTTCTCGTCGAAGCTGGGCATGGCGATCGCAATGGCAGCAACAAGCTGAGAGCAGGGCATGGAGTCTGCCGTGCTCCAACGCTGGATGAATGTCGCCGGGAACCCAGCATTGGCCGCGGGAAATTATTTTAACCGAGCACAAGGTCTGGTGATGGGAAGTCGCTTCCATCCTTCATTCCTGCCGTTGGGCGTTCGAAGCCAGGTCCCGGTACCGTACGAGGCGGGGTCCAGGTACTGTACACCAATTTGCAACTCCGGGCTCTTCTTGCGACCGACCTTGATTCACCCACCGGGTGGCGTGCGCTTGGCCTTTTCCCCTCCAACGTTCCAATCGAAATTCTCCGTAACGCCCTCATCTGCTTCGTGCATTATGGAGCAATGCCCCATATCGCCCGCTGCACAGGCACAAAAAACTCGCAACCGAAATCAACAGTCACCACATTCATATGCCTGTCATCTGCTCGGCAGCCATTCCGCAAGGACAGAACCATCAGCGCCGAATCCTGGACTCATCCTTTCGCCGGCTTGGAGGCTTTGTCTCGGTACGTTTGTCCTCGTACGCGGCACTGGATCTCACAAGAGGAGCGGCCATCTTCTAAGCTATTCTACAGACCAGACCAACAGCTTCAACCCTCCTCCGCCAGATTTAGTAGGTGACATCCCACGGCCATGGTGGACACTTGGCCACTAGTCAGATCATGGGCTTTCAGACAGCCTGCTGCTCGCTGCTTTGCGGTATCGTGAACTGATCACGCATCGTTCAAAGCAACGGGAAGCTGCCAGGATTCAGCCGGGCACCTGTGCTTCGAAGGGCCCAGGCCATCTGCTTTTCCCGTGGCCTTGACGGCGCGCCCCCGCCGGGCTCCATTTCGTTCTGATGGCCGCAGGACTATTGAGGAGCTAAATTTCCGGGGGGGAGGGGGCAGGGGTGCGTCCTCGTGTGAATCTGGGGGAATGGCACAGAAATTTCCCAGACGCACACTCCTGCCGATATCAGAGGCGAAAAGACCTCGCACCCGAGGCGTCTTTGCACAGGGAAATCGACCAAAGGGGTGTAAATACAAACCCCCCCACGCAGCAAGAAAAGAAACGAAAACCCATCTCAAGCATTTATCTTCAAGATGCTAAAACCTTGCGTTCTCAGCAAGGGTTCTCATGCATCTAGACTTGTTCCGGTAGGAAGGCGCAGATTTCGGCTAGCGAGCCTTAGGCTGTGAATCCAGATGGAACCAAATTACAAAGTACGAAATGGTGCAGTTTCATTTGCTCCGTTGGACGGGATATTTGGGCTCCCGGTCGTGGGCCTGCATGCATGTAGTACCTACTCAGTACGGAGTACACGTGCATATTCTCATCAATCCCAAGGCGGCCAACAAATTGATCTGGTCTGCGAGATATCATCCTCGGCACCTGGCGATGGCCGTTGGATTCATCCAGCTATGCGATAGCAAGAAACGGACAGCAAGGCTGAGCAGAAGAAAAGAAAGAATCATCTCACCAACAGTCCGTACCCAATATGAACAGTGCAGTCGTGGTCGCCGCACCAAATACCACCTACCGTCTGGCGGGATACTTGTATATCTATGAGGGGCTACTACTTAATACGATCGCCAGTTGTTCCGAGTATCATCCCGGGGAGGCTCGGCGGCCAATGAACGCAATGGCTAGAAAAGCCTCTCCTGGTTTTTTAATACTGCGAAACAAAGCATGGCCAAGCAAGATAAGCAACAACCGGAAACGGGAATCTCAAAGCGAAGAGCCCCTAGCGGCCATTGCCACTAACCCGTAGTCGGCAAGGAAACCAGACGGAAATTTTCTGACAAGCGTCTATTATTCTATCACATCTCGTCGATGTGAGTGGGGGTTGAGTGAAGGGGCTGCGAAGCCCCGTCCGGCGAGCCCACCGTGACATTCTCCTACATTACTCAATCTTACATACATGCAGTGAACGAACCTACGCCAAGTACCAAATACAGGCTTGGCGAAGCGTACTGTCTTGCCGCGGGCTCTTCTCCCCCTGTGCACCTTTGGCTCATATTTGAGCTCTTTTTCTTCTTTTCATGCTACCACTGGGTGGGCTGTGCTTTGCCGTCTTGCTGATAGCGTCTCACCAGTGTGTTCAGATCATCATTATTTCATTGTATCAATAGCTACTACCTACTACAAGCGTGCCGCTCTCGGAGCCTAGCTGCTCAATCGGATCGAGGTATCAAAAGCCTTCCCTAATTTACCTTGGCATCCACACCAGCTACATTGCTAGTGCCATACCACAGCTCGTACTCCGAGAAGCTACCAAGTGCTTCATATCATGCATGTCCCTCGCCGATGGGACTAGGGGAGTGGAATTGGCACGCGCATACCACTGGAAGGGTCTGGACTGAGCTGTTAGATTTTCGGATGCGTGGCAGCCGCCAACGCTAAGGTAGCCGGGGCAGAATTATATGTCCCTCAGAACCAAATTCGACTACACAGGAGCTAGGGAAAAGTCCCAGTCTTTGTCTGGTGAGCACATTCTATCGCCACAAGATAGGCAGATACGCTGCAAAAGGTCAGCGCGAGTTTGAGGAGGCGAGTTAAACTCCCAATCTCTACGTCGTATTTACTATAAGAGCACACTGAGGCGATATCTGAAATAGAATAAAGCTCGTTCGTCAAGACCACGTGCTGAGACAGCCCCTTGTCGACAGGCTTTCCAATTTTTCCATTGCTGATTGATACTATTCCATACTGCTGCTTTGTACTAGGAATCGGCATCCCTGCGGCAGTTCAGTTCACCAGGGATTCTAAGCAGTAGCTCTCCAAGTCCTACGATGTGCGAACGATAACCCTGTTGCTTTGAACAAGCCCTGCTGTCAGCAGAAACTGTGATAAATGTCCCGCCTCTGACTTGCGGGCTAAAGTTCCTGCCTGAATGGCCGATCTATTGCTATTTCTTGTCATTTCTTGCTAATGAGCATGATGACGAGTTGGTGTTCACCTCCTTGATTCAGTATTCCAAGAATAACTATTGTCGGAGCACGAAGACTCACGACTTAAAAGCACAAGCTACGTGTGTGTTGTGGCGTCGGCCAAGACAAAGCCAGACGCAAATTTCGGGCAGGAAATTGAGACCTTTGACTCTCAGGACACCCTATTATATGTGAACTAGCCAGGGAGTTGTTTGTGCGTCCATCTCAGCTTCGCCTCCATGCTATTGGATTAGATGCTCAGCTATCGGAACAAAAGGCATGCAAGGAGGTGAGCCCAGCATACGACTGGTTAGAATATGCCGCCATTAGCTGACCCCCCGAACACACAGCCTACATTTACGGCGTACTCTATTGCTGTTTGTGGTCCTAAGCGTCTGCGACCGGAAATGCGCCGACACATCGCCACATGTGAAAAGATGTGTTAGATTATGCAGGGGGGCCTAAGCAAGCCGATGACAGAAGAGAAGCTAGTATTTCAAACAGAGCACGCAAGCCAATAGCCAAAATGTGCCGCCGGGCGAGCCGCGGCCAGTCCATCTTTCAACAAGAAGGCAAATTTGGCCCTCGTGTCAGGTCAGCATGGCCGGTCTGTTCATCATGTCCCATCCATGTTCAGCTGAACCTCTGACACAGTCGCGTACAAACATGGTGCACGCACACAGATTATGCCACCAAGGGAAGTTAAACACCGCAGGCGTGTGCCAGCCTCGTGTGTATGTGTCTCATCCAATAGCTGAGCTGCAAGGATAACACTGGCACAGCCCGACATGCATATGAACCAGTTGACTCAGTACAGCTGTTTGTTGGCTGAAAACGTGGATATATCATAGCCAGGAACGATTTCCGCCTGCGTTCAAGAGGGTACAGAGTACCTTGGGTGAACCAGAGATACACATTCCATTCGCTTGCCTTGACCTTGATCTTTGTTGAGCCCCTTGCTTCCTCCTCCTGCTTCCTCCCCTTGCTTCCTCCCCTTGCTTCCTCCCCTTGCTTCCTCTTTGTCCTTCATCCCTCCTTGTCTTACTGTGAATCGCTAGGCGTGGGAATGAAAGTCACCTTGTACTGCATGTCTTACTCTGACGCCACTGCGTCTATGTGTTTTTTTAGCGCCGCAACACATGGTCTATGGAGATGTATCCAGGTAGGTAAACTGCGGCCACGTCTAGATCTCGCCCCCTAGGCGTGCAATTATCTTAATCTTTTGATTTTTCATTTTCCTTTCTCCTCCCGCAGAAGAACATACAAGAATTTCCCAACAAGAGAGCTCCATACGCAGCTCGCTTCCTGTGGCGCGGGGATGCAGTGACAGGATCGCACAAAAGCCCGCTGGGATGAGTAGGTACGTGAAGAACGCTACCCATCTCCGTAAATGGAGAGACAGAAAGGAGAAAAAAACCTCGAACACTCTTATCCCGCAATCCGGATTGCCGGATCGACGTAGAAACAGGTGACATACAAGTAGTATTTGGATATTATTGTCTTAAATCAATAGCTATCGCTTGTAGCAGAAGTAGCGTACGATACCAAAGATCTGTATGATCTGGTCATGTCTTATCTCAGATCTGATACATTTCAAGACTATGCCACGCTCCCCATCTCCCTTTCTTGTATATATGACGCTAGATTAGGGTTCCAACAAGGGTACTTGATCAAAATGCAAAATGCAAGACACAAGGATAGAATTCCCGGGACGCCAGCAGACAAAATAAAATAGAAATCCTTATAGACGACTCTCCAGGCCAGCGTACTGGTGATCTTCGGCCCAGTGGGAATCAGGCCAGACCAGTCGGATCGCATCCCAAATGTGGCTATTTTACCATGAAAGTTAGTAAGACTGCTTCTGCAATGGCATTTTCTTTTCTGATGATGATGATATGAGAGGGCAACATGCATAACCGCAAGGCGGTAAGAATTTGACTCACTTTACATGGAGAATCTCTAGACCATCCTTGACTTCCTGAGGAAGATCCTTGACGTCCTTGCGGTTCTGCGCTGGCAGTAGCACCGTCTTAACCCCCGCTCGGAGGGCACCGATGAGTTTTTCCTTGATACCTCCGACAGCGGTGACTCGGCCGCGGAGGGATATCTCGCCCTGTATTTCCATGTCACGTCAGCCTATGTCCGTCATGGTTGGTGTGTAAGGGGGGATGAGGGGAGAAGGAGGGTTTTTTTTTTTTTTTTTTGAGTTTTCTTGGTGTTGAGCAGAAATTGCGTCGATTTTGGTAACGATGAGGGGGGAGAAAGCGTACCGTCATAGCCATTGTAGGTGGCACTGGCTTGCCAGAGAATAGTGAGATCAAGGCAATGGCTTGGCCGATACCACTGCTGGGCCCATCCTTGGGAATGGCTCCTGAAGGGCAGTGGACGTGAATACTGCGATCCTTCATGATATCGACGTGTGGATCAGAGGTAAGGCTCAGTTCGTAGGCATGGGCTTTGACCCAGGTGAGGGCAACTTCAACACTCTCCTTGAGAACGTCGCCCAGCTTGCCCGTCAGCTGTACCCGTCCATTGCCGGGCATGTCAGCAACCTCGATGAAGAGGATGCTGCCGTTGCCACCGGTGCTGTAGGCCACAAGGCCCGTCACAATGCCCGGACGGCTCGTCTTCTCGGCGATTTCCTCCTCATACTTCTCAATGCCCAAAATCTGCTCAATGTCATCGAGCGTGAGCTGCGGCCGGTACGTGTCCAGGGCGCCATTGTCTCTCGCCTCTGCGTACTCGACAGCCTTGGCACGACATACAGAGCCAATTTCACGTTCCAGATTGCGAACCCCTGACTCACGGGTGTACGACTCGATGATTTTGGACACCACCTCCTGGCTGAACTCGACCTGGTCATCCGCCAGTCCGTTGGACCGGAGCTGCTTGGGGATCAGATGCTGGATGGCAATGTGGCGCTTCTCAAGCGTGGTGTAGCCAGGAAGATAGATCATCTCCATGCGGTCCAACAGAGGGCCGGGGATGGTGTCCAGGCTGTTGGCGGTGGCGATGAAGAGCACCTTGGACAGATCGACCGGCATGCCGACGTAGTGGTCCTGGAAGTTGTGGTTCTGCTCCGGGTCTAGAACCTCGAGCATGGCGGCCGAGGGATCGCCGTGTACACTCGCCGTACCAATCTTGTCAATCTCGTCGAGCAAAAAGACTGGATTTGCCACACCGACCTTTCGAAGCCCTTGCACGATGAGCCCGGGCATGGCCGCCACGTAGGTCCTCCTGTGGCCACGGATTTCAGCTTCGTCTCTGACACCGCCTAAGGAGATGCGGTGGAACTTGCGGCCCAGAGCAGTTGCAACCGATTTGGCCAGGCTGGTCTTTCCGACGCCGGGGGGTCCGATGAGGAGCATGATGGGCGACTTGTCGACTGTGCGCTTGGATTTGAGCACCTGGAGCTTGGCGAGTTCGGATCCGGACGCCTCTTGTCGACTGGCGTCGTTTTGAGCAACGTCTGCTGCTATTTGGGCGGTGTCGCTGCTCTTGCCGTCGGTGATTGTCTTTTCAGCAACGGCGGCATCGGCTTCTGCCTTGCGAATCTGCTCGTCCATGTCGTCGCTGATGGACTGCTTCAGCCTCAAGACGGCCAGGTACTCGATGAGCCTCCTCTTGACCTTGTCCAGGCCATAGTGGTCGAGATCAAGCTGCTGCCGAGCCTTGGTCAGCGTGTCAGCCCCGAGCCGATCATTGGTGGCCGCGGTCCATGGGATTTCAGATATCGTCTCCAGCCAGTTCCTTGTGACCTGATATTCTTGATTCATGGGCGGCATTCTCTGCAGCCGGCGCAGCTCTCTATCCACGGACTTTGAGGCTTCTTGCGGTAACTTTGCTGCCTGCAGTTTCTTCTTGAGTTCGTCAAGCTCGTTGGCGTCTTGGTCCTCGTTTTGGTCATTCCCTCCTGGAGGTGGTAAAAGCCCCATGCCCGCCATTGGAGGCATCGTATTTGGCCTCCTAGTCGGGTTCTCATTTAGCCGATCGATGATCTGGACCGGGACTGTTGTGAATGTAGTAATCTTGAAGTTGTTCTTGATACCGCCAACCTGGCGCTCCAGGAGCTCGATCACCTTAGTGAGCCTGACCTTGATATCCAGGGCGGCTAGGATGCCGAGCTTTTCTTCATGGGTGCCATCGAGAAGGTTGGCCATGAAATCAGCCAGCAGTCCAGCCTCCTTCAACTCCCTTCTGATAATGAGCATCTCTAATCGTTTTGTGACGGCGGGTGAGAGAGCAGGGCCGCCTGTGCGCGGGAGCAACGACGAGATACGTAGAATCGTGACCAGCTCTCTTGAGCGCATTTTTAGCAGGGTGAACAAGTCTTGCAGCTGCTTATCGGTGACATCGACTGGTGATGGCAAACTGAGATTAGAAACCCAAAGCTCAAGCCAAACACACAAAGGGATTCTAGTGAGAAGTCATGGAGATGAGAACAACGTACCTTCGTCTTCATAGTAAGTTGCCTTGGCCTCGAAGAAAGGACGCTCGCGGACTATTGCGTCCAGTCTAATCCTACTTGTGCCCTCCACCCGCAGCGCGAACTCGCCGGACCCGCGTCCATCGATGCCGACGATCTTGGCAGCAACGCCAAAGCCAAACAAATCGTCCCTCTTTGCGGTGCCCGGGTTGATGGAGTCGACGCGGGCACTCTCGGGGTCCTCGCCGTTGGTGATGAGGAGCTGGCCGTCCGGGCCGACCAGCGGGGAAGACACGGGCACACACGCTATCGGGATGGAGTCGATGCGGCCATCCGGGCCCTTTGATGCGGCGAGCTCGTAGACGTAGGCGAGAAGGGCCGGCAGGTCGGGCCGGCTGGAGTTGACAGTGACGCGGTAGGCGAGGCCGGGGAGCAGGACAGTCCCGCGAGGGAGAGGAATCAGCGGGAGGGTCGCGGTCTGGGATCTCCCCATGGCGGATGCGGATGTGACGATGGCGTGTTGGTGGTGTTGGGGTTGGTGTTGGTGTTGGTGTTGGTGTTGATGAGGGCGCAGAAACACAGCAGCAAGGCAACGCAACGCTATCGCTATGAACGTGGCAAGCAGGTGAAGAGAAGCAGACGGAAGATGAAAAGGACAATGGCCCGGGGTATTAATTGATCGCCGTGGGGAGACTTGTGTAGAACACGGTGGAAGGGCGATTTCTTGTTGTTGATGCCAACCCCGGCTTATGCGATCATGCTCCGCGGTTTGGATTGGCAGCGCAGCGTTGCCGGCCACCCAGTTCGAGTCAGGCAGGCTATTATGCGACCCCCGGCTGGAATTCTTGCCGAGGCTGAAGATGCGGAGCGCTTATTGGCCGGCGCTGCTGGAGATGCCGTGCGGGAATCTCGTGACGGTGGCGATTGGGGCATTGATTTATATAAGCCATGACAAGCTTTAGCAAAAAAAGAAAAGATGTGCGAAACATCAATTGCGTTGAATTAAGAGAGGTGCGAGATGGATCCTGAGAGCAGCATTTCATTGAATCGCGCAATAGAATGTGGTGTTGATACAGTGAGTGCCTTGCATGTAGGTATTACAGTGAGTGAGCCACCATGCATGCGCTATGTACGTACCTACGTCGTACCGAGGGTAAACGTCTCCGACTTCCAGATTGAGAGCCTTTTACGCATCTCGAATCTGAGCAAGTATCTGATTACAAACAGGCCACATGCATTTGGATCAATTTGGAATAATTGCAAAGGGAAAAGAGTAAAGGCCAATGATTGTCTATCCATGCATGTACTTGTCGTAAAGTCATGTAAAGGCACGGTGCCTGGATTCAGCTGCTGAGTCAGCCCGCTGCTCGTGCTCACGCTCGTGCCTATTAGCTTGTCGCGGGGCAAAATCCATTAAACAAGGCGCGCTTCAAACGCGTCTCCCACTTTCGAGAAAAGCCAGCGTTCACCACATCACTGTCGCCATAATGTGTAAGGCAGACCCCGTTTGCAATCTTGACTGTTTTGTACTCATCTCCTATCTCCAGCTGCCTACGACGGATACTCCAAAACTAGCTACGGCGCCCAAGGCGGCGATGATTCTGGCGGCTTCTTCGCTGGAGGGGGTTCACAGCAAGGCAGCCAAGGTGGTGGCGGCAAGGTCAGCGCAGCGATTCCCTCGATTGATGCCGCGTACATCCAGAGTCCCAAAGCTGACGTGTTTCAACCAACAGTCATATCAAGATGAATCATTACGACCCTTGACAATCAAGCAGATCCTCGACGCAGAGGAGCCGTACTCTGGTGCAGAGTTCAAAGTGGACGGCACTCCCATCACACAAATCACATTCGTCGGCCAAGTCCGCAGCATAAACCCACAGCAGACCAACCTGACCATCCGGGTCGACGACGGCACAGGGCAGATTGACGTCAAGAAGTGGATCGACGCAGACAAGCAAGACGACGCAGAACCCGGCTTCGAGATTGATTCACACATCCGCGTATGGGGCCGCCTGAAATCCTTTTCCAACAAGCGACACGTTGGAGCCCACGTCATCCGGCCAGTCACAGACTTCAACGAGGTCAACTACCACCTGCTGGAGGCAACCTACGTGCATCTAGTAAACACCCGGGGCCCTGCCGGCGCGGGAGCAAACGCCAATGGAGATGGCATGTTCGTTGACGGCGGCGACGGCTTCAATGCAGGCGCTGGGGGCGCCCAACTCCCCAGCAAGCTCTCTGGATGCAGCGCTGCTGCCAAGAGAGTATACACCTACTTGAACGACACACCTGGAGGCAACGACGGAATGCATCTGAGCAACATTACGGGAGGCACGGGCCTGGGAATGCGCGAAGTCATCACTGCGGCAGATGAGCTTTTGGGACAGGGCCTGATATATACAACTGTGGACGACGAGACATGGGCGATTTTAGATTACTAAGGGCAGCTTGACGACGCAAAAATCTCTTCTTTGATATATAATACCTAGTGTACGGTAGAGACAGGATTTGATCAAGTGAGTTGAAAAAGGTATCTCACTAAACAGGATGAGAAAAACACAACAACAATAACGAACGAACGATAAAATTCAAAATCTGTCCAAACTTAAGCTTACTTGAACGCATGATGAGATTAATGAGCGACTGGGCAATCGATGTTCAAGCCACGCAACTTTCAAAATCAAAAGTCTTATGAAGGAGAGAACGAAATAGAAGGGGGTTCAAACTTATCAACAATCCTGACAGTCCTCAAATTCTCCATCCAGCCAAAGCTGTCACAGGCATCAGACTTTGACAGTCTCAATCTGGTCCAGCGTTGGCACTGCTTCTTCGACTACCTTGGCGGCTACGGCTACTGGCTCGCGCACCATGATGAACAGCGGCACGGGCACCGGTCCTCTCTTGAAGGAGATTTCCTTGCGGTACTTGAAGCCGAAGCGCTCGTAGTAGCTGATGTTTTCGCTGGAGCTGGATTCAAGGTACATGGCGCGGCTCTCGGCATCAGCCTGTGTGGAATGGTTAACTCATCAGTCTCATCTTTCTCTTCATATATAGAGATCCCGCTCACCTTTGCCGCCATGTCCATGATGAGCTTCTTGGCATAGCCCTTGCCCCTGGCGCTGGGCTTGGTTCCGATATAAGCAAGGTAATAGTACTCGCGGTCTCCCATGACTTCGTCCATTGTCTCATGCAGCAGAGGCAGCACATCTTCGTAGTAGCGCTTGCGGCCCTCTGAGCCAAGCTGGTAGTAGAGGCGCCACATGCCGCTCCGGAAGATGGTCCACCAGCCATCCATGTGCATCCCAGGAGGCATCCTAGGGCCATTTCATCAACACGATATATCCCACGACAAGAGTATAAGACGGGACTCACCACAACGCCACGCAATCATAGTCTGGGCCAATGGTTGTGACGAGGCCGCTGTAGCAATGGGCGGACACCAGATACGTCATGATGTGGACGTGGAGTTTCCATTTGGTCTCGTCCGAGTAACGGTCCGTTTCGTCGCCGTCGAGGAGATACATGCTCAAGGCATCGGCGGCAAAGGCGTGGGCGAGAGAAACGCCCGCCTGCTCGCACTCAGTCAGGCCAATCTTGCGGACGGATTTCTCCCACGACTGAGGGACAAGAGAGCGGCGGCGGTCCACAATGGCCGTTACGGTGGCAGTGGAGGCGGTGGTCGTGATGGTATCAACGGCGGTTTTGCTTATAACGTGCGCCATGTTGGGCTAAAGGTGTTGGTTTTGTAGCTTTCTTGATTTGTATTTGACTTGTCTTTTCTTATACTTGGAGTTGTTGATTTCACTCTTTCCATTCACTCAATATTTCCTGTACGAGTCGAAGCCGCATCAAAAGAGGCGCCTAGTTTAGTAATGATCAATGGATTGATGCAGATGGGGACTCTGTACGAGTTCGACTCACGTATTATATTATGGGCACTATCGCCGGTATGGACACTTGAGAGTTGTGATCTCGAGATGGGCATAAACCTGGAAGGGTGTTGCAGGCAGTTTAAGCAGTCGCGTAGGTCAACCGACATCAATGTGGATTTTAAGGCCCCAGGACCGTCAAGTTGAAAGATGTTTGGGGATATAGAGGGTAGAGGGTAGAGGGAGAAATAAGATGTGCTGGGCAAAGTATGGCGTTTGTTGTAGTTGTTGTTGTTGGACTTATAGAAAGATGGAGGGCGATGACGGTGTGTTGTTATGAATAACCAGTCAAGCAATCAATCACTTCACTGACGACGACAGATGGATATCGTCTATGCAGAGGGTGAAGAATGGAGACGGAGACCACAATTAGGCGAGAGATTATGAAGGCAGTGATGATGGTGACGAGTAGTCAGAATAGAGTGCGTCAAGAGCGGTGGTTGAAGCAGGCGACTTGTTCTAAAACAAGATGCAAAGAGGGGAATACAAAAAGGATAGCCTCGTTCCCAAGCCCTTAGTATGGATGACCTAGGCCCAGTTTTGAGTCTTTCTCTTTTCCCTTCCCCGTCCTCTTAGCCTTTCTTGTTATTTTCTTTGTTAGTTCTTGTATTCGGCAGCGGGTTCTTCAGCGTTGCTATTCTTGGCGAGATGCTGTCGCTGTAGGCAGATTGTTTACCAGACCGGAATTAGATCAGATCGAAGAAGAAAAATCCCTAGGTGAAGCAACAAGGTGGAAAGGGAAGAGAGAAGAAAAGGCTCCTTGTCTACCCAAGATGGGGGGTTTTGTAGGGATCTGACACGGATCTGCACCCTGGCTGGGAAATCGTCGTTTTACGGACTAACACACACGCAAACCACGAAGAGCTGGAATGTCCATTACGACTAACACCACTAAATTACTTCTCCTTTGCGGCCGCTAGCGAAGCCATGGCAAATGATACGGGAGGCGCAAAGCTCCGACGACACCGGAACGCGGCAACTCGTCCAAGAACAAAAGAGATAAGAGCCAGCAAGTATGGATAATGGCAGCCAAGATTCTCTGGCGTGTGGACGGCTCCCCACGCCTGGTTGGCCGGGTTTGGCTGAGGGGATCCACGACTGGCGGACCGCCGAGGTCAGGCTTGTGGTCAGATGATACGCCTCGGTCGGATGGGCTTGACGGTTTGGCCGGGGGAGGCTCGGATTTTTGATGGAGTTGATGCTACCGCTGATACTGGACTTGTTGAGAGTGCCTTGTCCAAGAGACAACAGAACCCGGAACTACAGCGAGACAACGCATATCTATCGGCATCAATCACAGTTCGATACATACCTATACTGTAGAGACCATCTTCATTCACCCAGAAATCCGTTATCTAGATCCCGTCTCTTCAACCCCCAAGCCTAACCGCAACAGGCTGCTATCTCGCAACTCTCCGCCGTTGACGCCCATATCATCGAGTGCGGAGTCTGCCGGCGAGCTTATACTGGATTTGGCGGAGGACCAGAGCGGCCCCGCGCGCTACAGCGGGCCTCAGCGCTAGCAGTTGGTGGATGGGGCCGCCTGGAGCCTCCCCCGGAAAACGGACAGCCGCTATAGATGGGAGAGAGACCCGACGATAGAGATGGAGGCTAAAGGGACGAATAGTTGACCGAAATGCCTAGATATCGGCTATGACTGTTCATCGGGCGCTCTAGACTTTGATGATAAGATATGGCAGTGGCTAGAGAATGGACATGATGGCAACTCCAACTGTTGCCAATCAATATACGCTCCCGAAACCCCCATTATGTAAAGTGTATGTAAGTTGCTGGAGGGCGTGGGGGATAAAGACACGGCTGGTCGTCTTGCCTTATCTCCCGATGAATGAACATGCGCGTCAAGTCTCGTGCTGGGTCTCGTGCCAGACGTGTTGCTGATGATGAGATGCCAGATTCGGGCATGTATTTTGCGGGGGAGGGGAGGCTTCCTGGGGTAATGATGGCCTAATCATACATAATAGCCTAAGAGTTGAATTGCATTCAATCATTGGCGTTATTGTTATATAATAGTGTTGCGGGAACGGCGCTCACATGGAGTAGGATTTGCATGTGAACGAAACTCTATTGTACGGATTTCGCATTTACATTCTGACCTGGAATTTAGTGGTTACTTGCTTGCCACATATAGGAATCGTATTTTGGCACCCTGTTGGAATTAGAGGCAATTGGATACGCAAGCCTAAGGGCTGTTCTTCTGATGAAACATGGGGGCAGTATCTAGCAGGTCTTGGTGTTGCAATACTGGAGTTGACAGAGGAAGCTACAACTTGGTAGGCACAATCAACCTGACTAGGTAGTTATCATGTAGGTTTGCAAACTCAAAGTCGCTTTAGCTAGACTGTCTCGTCTTAGCCCATCTTTCCCTTTCCCGATCGAATTCAAAAATATCTGCACTGTCTGCAGCAAAGCTCACGGGTTTGATACACATGTTTAGGGTAGCTCACGACTTGAACCAGGTCACCAAATACGAATCCTGATACGAGTACGACTTGGATAAGCCACCTGCGTGCAATAAATCTCAAACTTCGAGTTTCATAACAAGAGATTCCCTGCAACTACGTCGATGCTATGTGATTCATCTTTGACGCCATCTGCACTGATTCGCGTCTTGATAACTTGATTATGACGCTCCCGCATCTAACTTTGCTATAGGAAATACTCTAATAAAGATTCTCAACATACACAAGCAACTTTAGCCGTATATTGAACCCCAATAGCTTCTATCATCTTGTGTATCGTCGTCTTCCTTCAAGGGCAAACACACATTGTGCCGCATTCGCTCGCTCATCCACATTACGTTCCCTCGCTGCTCTCTCTTACATCGTATTCGTATTCATGTTAATTAAACTTCGAGTCTCACAGCATGCGTCGAATCTCCTGCTCGTTGGTGTACTTCTCCAGACCAGAGTCTAAGCTGTCCCACCACTGGAAGAGCATCGAGTTGCAGATCAGCTTGAACCAGGGAGTGAACTTGAGGCTGGGGTCTTCAAACTGCTTCTTGAGGCTCTCGGGGGAGACGTATTGAACGGCCTGCACCTCGTTCTCGTTGATGTTGAGGTCGACGTTGGCCTTGATGAAGAGGATGTAGTCAACTGTTACAAGAGTTCACCGTTAGCTTAGTAGTCCTCATTCAAGGGTGGGGAGTTGTTCATATCTCGTACTCTCGTGCTCGCCCCATTTGCCGTCGCTAGGAGCCTTGTAGTGGATTCGGGTCAGGAAGTGGAAATCCTCAAAAGGGACCTGCTCCTTCTTGATGCCCAGCTCGTGCTCCAGCTTGCGCTGAGCAGCACGCTTCGCTCCAGCGATGGAGTCGACCAGGTTTGCGCCAGTCTCGGTGGGAATGCTCAGAGGGTGCGAGCAGCAGGTGTTGGTCCACATGTCGGGGAACGTAATCTTCTCAGTGGCGCGCTGCTGGAGGAGCAGCTCGTTCTTGTCGTTGAAGAGAAAGACGGAAAAGGCACGGTGCAAGAGGCCCTTGTCGATGTTGGTCATCAAGTGGCCTATATGTCGGAGAAGTCGTCTTGTTAGCCGACAGAACTGCCATGGCCATGCCCCGCCATTTCACGATTCCAGGGGGAGAGGGGGATGTTTCGTACAAATCTTTTTGCTCGCAGTGCCAATGGGCGTATCGTTTTCGTCCGTGACGATGCAGACCTCGTCCATCAGGCGGATTTGCTCCTCGTCGTGGCCCGTCAGTGCCTCGCTGGTGGTATCGATGTCTGGGAAGAGACGAAGCATGGCTTCAGCCGTAATCGGCTGGGCCGTGGTGGTAGTGGTGGTGGTGGTCGACATTGCTGCTCGTTTGTTTGAGATATAGCGACCGTGTCTATGGAAAAGGAAGAAGAAATCAAAGACGCCGTTCAATGGAAAAAAAGAATGGCCACTCGAGTCTCCTGCGTGGCGATTGGGTATCAAGCTTAAATACTGGTATGAAATTATGCCCCAGCAACAAATCCCCGACTGACAATGTCTCCGACAATGAGAAAAGAAAATGGACGCCCCTCTAACTGGATGGACCCTGGACCTTTTCCCCCTTCTTGGGCTGTCGCGTGGGGTGCAGAGAAAATTAAGCGACTGTGATTGGTCAGTTTAAATGATCGCCCTGTAGAGGCGCGACGGCTTATCAAACGATATGCAACTAGGCCTCTTATACGCTTATGAGACATATACTGTGTCATAACACGAGAGCCAAGCCTACTGATTAAAAGCGAGGTATAGGCCCAACTCTTCGTTTTGGGTTATCGGAATATGTAGGTACCTGATTTGAGCGGCAGAAAACTATAAAATTTCTTACCCAGAGCCAGATTGACCCTTTCTGCAATGGCGAAGCCCGGAACGAGCATAGGCTGATAGTGTAGCGCCACCCAGGTCCCTGTATTCATATTGGCATAGCCGCCAAGCGAGGCCCTAGGCTCCGCCAATCCGGGCACAGGCACATGTACCCCGTCCAGGTACAAGGCGCATGTACACTCTAGGTCTCTCCGTACTGGGCATCGCCAATATCCGTAGCTTCGTCACTCGCTTGCGACTCCTTGCTTTTGCACCCGTTCGCTCACTCTCGTCCCTTGCGGCTGTCTTTGCGCTCTCGCGATTTCTTGGTGCTCTGTTTGGCGTCTGGTCTTGTTCTTTGCGCCTTTTTCAGTTGCGCCCGGCGACTGCAGATCAAGCTTCGAGAGCTGGTTCCAGCCAAACACCTCCCAAAGCGGCACTCCTCGGATCGACCCGAGAGCTCCAGAGACGATGCCTCCCAAGATTGAGCAGAAGGAAATCGAGACATACTGGAATATCTTTTCCGACAGGACAGGCGGCGGACAGTTCCTTACTGGAGAACAGGCTGCGCCCGTGCTCAAGAACAGTGGCCTCCGCGATGACCAGCTAGAAAGGGTGTGGGATTTGGCGGACGTGGATAACGATGGAAACTTGGACTTTGAGGAGTTTTGCGTGGCCATGCGCCTCATTTTTGATATTCTAAACGGAGTAAGCCATCTACCCTCCTAAATTACCCAGAGACGCGCTCTCAATGGTCAAGGCAAGACAACTAATGATGATTCCGCGTTTGTCAGGAATATGCCGATGTACCAAAGACTCTGCCCGACTGGATGATTCCGGAATCGAAAGCCCACCTGGTGCAAGCAACCAAAGCCATTACAGGGAAGCAACCGCAATTTGAGCAAGTCGAAGACGAGGACGACACCCCCGGCCTGAAAGATGGGTTTGAGTGGTATATGAAACCCGCAGACAAGGCCAAGTACGAGCAGATCTACCAAGAGAATCGGGATATGCGAGGAGAAGTAGCATGTTAGATTACCCCTTTGCCCCTTTGTGACCTTTGCCAAAATGAGCCGCACCAGATGTTAATCCGAGTGCAGTCGCATCCCTTGAGGATCTTTACGAGTCCCTAGACGTCCCCGATACAGACATTCGATCGGCTTGGAATCTCATCAACCCCTCTGCTTCCTCAAGCATCAACAAGGACGCATGCCTTGCATTCCTGCACATTCTCAACAATCGACACGACGGATACCGCATTCCTCGCACAGTACCTGCCTCACTGCGATCAAGCTTTGAGCGCAACCAGATCGACTACCAGGTTGACAACCAAAGGACAGGAGTCTCATCACGATGGGCTACGAAGGCGGATGATTCTACAACGACGGGTAAGAAGGCCAAGTTTGGCGACCAGTACTTGACAAGACTCGGACGCAGCGGCTTCAAGACAGCGGGCACCGACTTTTCGACGGAGAAGACGGAGGACTGGGAGGAGGTCAGGCTCAAGCGCCAGCTGCAGGATTTGGACGAAAAGATGCGAAAGGTGGAAGAGATTGCAGAGAGGCGCAAGGGCGGGAAGCGCGATACTAAGCCGGCGCTCGTCAAGAAGGAGCTGGATCAGCTCTTGGACTACAAGCGACGAGAGCTGAGAGACTTGGAGGAGGGCAAGGGCAAGAGCGCCGTGGGCGGAAACCTGAAGAGCATCTCGGATGACTTGGAGACGGTGCGTGAGCAGGTGGATGGCCTAGAAGCTCACTTGCGGTCTCGCGAGCACATCCTGGAGCAGCTGCAGAGGGAGATTGAAGATGAGAAGAGGGGCTAAACGAGACGATGGATGGGAGATGGAGAGAGAGAAGACATGGGCAGATTCTATATGGAGGAAAACTATTTTTGGGTGTTTTTTTTTTTTTTTTTTTTTTTTTTTTTTTTTTTTTTTTTTTGTGAGCGTAAACCAGATAGCGAGATTGGTTGATAATGGTTTGCAGATGTAGGAATAGGTAGGTACTAGGTATATATCTGTTCTTGGAAGTGTACATGCATAGACTGGGAATGCAGGTAATCAAATGAAGTTGCAGTTGGTTTTGAATCAAGAGAGCTTGTATTCTTTTGCAGCAATTCACATGTAATTCATTCTACAATCCTGCGTCTCACGTGAGTTGTGAGGCCATCGCCATCAGGAACTGCAGCTGATGCATCCGACATGTGATTCTGTGCTTCAGCCAGGCCAATCGCAGGTCTCAGCAAAACCGGTTCATGCTCGTCATCTGCCCCTCCTTTGGGTGCTAGCTTGGTTGGCTTTACCCCGCTGAGCTACTACCAGGGAGAGCTTTCTTTTTCTTGAATCGTGCCATACCTTTCTTTCTTCCTTCATCATACACCGAGAAAAAGAAACAAATCAGTTTTTAATCATGTCGGAGCTCGAGAAGCAATTCAACACGGCCGTGGTCGAGGTCAAGAAGTTGACCAAGAAGCCTAGCAACGACGACCTTTTGCGCCTCTACGGTACGCGATGATTTCCCCTTCTATGGAAAGAGCTGGAAGGTTGGAAAAGATGGCGCGCTTTGGTTGCGATCTGAAGAGAGACGTAGAAATGCGCAAAGATGTAAATGGGGACTATTTGCTGATTTATTTACGTCTTCTACAGCCCTTTTCAAGATTGGCAACGGCTTCGAGTTCAAGAAGTCTGACGAGCCTTCACGGTTCTCCTTCGAGGTACGTTGCGCGAACGAGAGTTGTTCTTTTACCACTTTCTCCCAAGCCTTTATCTATTGCTAACTCTCATCTTATTACTGCAGGCCCGCGCTAAGTGGAAGGCCTGGGAGGCCGCCTACGAGGAGGAGGGCATCACCGACCCCGCCGAGGCCCAGAGGAAGTACATCGACCTGGTCAAGGATCTCAAGGGCAAGTACGGGTATGACGAAAACAAGGTTCCCGAGTAAATTGCCTTTATCATACACTTGACGAAAGAAGGGAATCATGCATGGCGGATTTTTACACGAATCAAGACGCAACGTTGCTAGAGAGCACCAGGATAGAATGCCATAGAGGGTAAAGAAATCATGGAATAAATCTTTTCAAAAACACGTGGATATTGTATTCTTTTTTTTTTTTTTTGTTTCTCTTTTGGCGCTGATATTCATTATACTGCATGTAGATGATGTTGTAGATTGGGTTCCTGCTGCACATCGGGTTGCCTCGGTACGTGTCCAAGTGAGGCTGGTTCTGTGAGGCTGAAAACGCGCGTACAGGCTAGGCAGAAACTGCTGGAGGTGTGATTCAGCTGCTGTAAGGGCGACGTAGACAGCGGTAGAAATAGTTTGCTTTAGAACTAACTGCGCAAGGTTGCTGATTCCAATACTGATTGTTTGTCTTGTAAGCCTTTGGTGCCAATTAAGCTTGTATCAACCCAGCTCCCAGACGAAGAGACATGCGTGAATAGCATGCAGTCAACGACATCAAACTATTGCCTGAAATGGCAGGTAATCTGGGTCTCGTCTTGACAAAAGATCTTTGCAGCATGTCCTATTAGCCGGCAATCCTTCAACCCCGTTTAGGCCCAACTAACACGCGCTTAAAAGCAGCTCATGCCCATATCCTCGATCCGCCCTTGTTTTCTTCACCTTCACCTCCATCTCTCTGAATCCAAGTGAAAGTTATCATCATGAATACATCCTCCACCCCCCTCTGCGCTCCCACCGCAGACGCTGCCTTTGGCCCTGTCGTCGACGCGGCCTGTCGCGATGGCTTCGACTTCACCCTCGTCTTTGAGCAGTCCGTCTTTGTGCTTCTGCCCGCCGCGATGCTCGTCCTCATGGCGCCGCTGCGGCTTGTTCAGCTGCACAAGTCGCCGGTCAGAGTGGCCGACCAAGCGTCGCGTGTGATCAAGCTGGTAAGTCGCTTCGCTTAGCCGCCAGAGACGCTCCCACAAAGGCATCAAGACAGAAACTCATTGCCTCTCCCCGCCTCTTTGCTCTACAGTCTGTCGCAGGTTGCCTCGCTGCTCTGCAGCTGGTCCTTATCGCGCTCTGGGCAACCCACTATGGACCGGCCCGGCTCAACAGCGTGTCCGTTGCCGCGGCAAGTATCTCCTTCGTCTCCAGCCTCACGGCCTGCGCCCTCTCGTATTATGAACATGCCAGATCCCTCCACCCCTCCTCGCTCTTGAGTCTCTTCTTGCTCGCGTCTCTGCTGCTTGATGCTGCTGTCCTGCGTACCGTGTGGCTCGCCCTCTCTGCGACGGCCATCCAGGCTGTTCTCACCGCATCTTTCGCCCTCAAGACGGCGCTCCTGGTGCTCGAGGCGCGAGAAAAGGCGAGCCACGTTGTTGGCCGGCCGACGCTTGCCCCGGAAGAGACGTCCGGTCTGTTCGGCCGGGCCGTGTTCGCGTGGGTGGCTCCGCTGCTCCGGACGGGCTTCCGGCGTCTGCTGCGGCCGGCGGACTTGTATCCGCTGGACGAGGCGATGAGCGTGTCGAGCCTGAGCGAGAGGTTTTGGTGGCACTGGCGGAAAGGTTGGTCTCTTCTCCTCTATCCTTCAACATGCCCATTAGATAGTCGTAAAAGAATACAATACAAGACATCAGCCAATTTAAATGTAAAACCGTAAAAGGCTCAATGGAGCTGAAGCTTTGTCGAGCCCATCAACCTTTACTGACTCGATGGGATACCCGCTCTCTATCCAGCATCTCCCTCAACTCAGGCGAGCAAGCACCGTCTCGTTATTTGCTGCATTGCTACCCTGCGTTCTGCTCTCTTCTCCGTCATTGTCCCACGGCTTGCGCTGCTCGCCTTCACCATCTGCCAGCCCCTGGTTCTGACCCGCTTCCTCGGCTTTCTCAACGACGAGTCGCAGTCTATGAATATCGGCTACGGGCTCGTTGGCGCCTATGGACTCGTGTACACGGGCATTGCGGCCACGCAGGCTCTTTACTGGCATCAAAACGGCCGGTGCGTGACGATGCTCCGCGGGATTCTCGTTTCGGCGGTGTTTTCCAAGGTGACGGAAGTGAGCGTCGTTGCAATGGACGATTCTGCTGCCTTGACTCTCATGTCTTCTGATGTAAGTCGCCATGTGCTGCTATCCTGTTGAGACGTGCGCTAAGACGATCCTTTGACTTGTTGGTGCAATAGGTCGATGTCATTGGCCGTGCTATGCGAGAGATTCACGAATTCTGGGCCAATATCATCCAAATTGCCATTGCGACATGGCTCCTGAGCCAGCAGATTGGATATGCGGCAGCAGGGCCTATCATCGTATCTGCCATCTCGTTGGTAGCGACTATGCTTGTTTCTCCCCTTGCTAAAAAGTATCGCGTTGGCTGGCTCGAAATGACCCAAAAGCGAGTTGGTAAGTTTCTAGGCAACGTTTGATCAATTGTCCATTCTTTGTATAGATGAGTATCTAAGCATTCTACAGGAATCACTTCTGCCATGGTTGGCCACATCAAGAGCATCAAAATGTCCGGCCTGTCCACGCATCTGTCCGACACCATTGCCGCCCTTCGTGTCCAGGAAATCGCCGCATCCAGGCCCTTCCGAGTGGTTGGAGCTGTGACATCTTCAGTCGCGCAAGTGCCGCTGCTCTTATCCCCAGTCCTGGCCTTTGCCATGTTCCGGGGCATTACAGCAGCAACGGGCCAAGTGCTCGACCCGACGAGGATGTTTGCCGCGCTGTCACTTATTACGCTACTTGCACAGCCTCTGTTTTGGATTTTCGAGGTGATTCTTGATCTGAGCGCTGCTTTTGGTGCTTTTGATCGAATCCAAAGCTTCTTGGTCAAGCCTACTCGCGACGAGTATCGGATGCTGGAAGTGGCCAATACTGCTAACTTAGCTGCGGCGGTTGGTGAAGAAGGTGGTCTGATTGAACTTCAGGCCTTGAGGTCTCTTGCTTCTCATAATACTTCGTCAAATAATTCGCACAACTTGACAGCTGTTATTGACGTTGAGGATGCTACATTTGACTGGTCGCCAGATCGATCTGTTCTGAGCAATGTCACGTTCTCTCTTAGCAGCGGCCAGCTTACACTCTTAATCGGCCCCGTTGCATCTGGCAAGACGACTTTGCTAAAAGGTCTCCTGGGAGAGGTACCTCATTCTAAAGGAAGAGTATATATGGCCAGAGGCTCTCTTTCTTGGTGTGAACAAACTCCTTGGATCATGGTAAACGCCCGATACTCTCACGATAAAAAATGAAGACGTTTTAACATATTTAGAACCAAACTATCCGAGACAACATCATAGGATACTCCCACTTTGACCAAGACCTATATGACCAAACCGTTCAAGCGTGCGAGCTTGAACAAGACTTTGGGCAGCTCCCCCAAGGCGACTTCACCGTTGTGGGTAGCAAGGGACTTGCTCTTAGTGGCGGCCAAAAGCAACGTGTGGTGAGTTAATCTAAAATGACTTGCTGCAAACCGAAAGAGAAGGATTATCTAATTCCGCTGTTTTTCTTATACAAGGCGCTGGCTAGAGCTGTCTATTCTCGACCGCACATTGCTCTCTTTGACGACATCTTTAGCGGATTAGACAATGCCACCTCGCAACGCATCTTCAAGAATCTGTTCGCCTCCCATACCGGGCTGCTGAGAAAATGGAAGACGACCATTCTTATGGCTACGCAATCTGGTTTGTTCACAATTTTGCTGCCTCGTTAGACATTATGCTAATGTGGTCGCTCAAGTCGACTTCCTCGCATCCGCAGACCACGTCATCGCTCTAGGCCAAGGCAAACTCACAGAGCAGGGTTCTTTCGAAAGGCTCTTAGCCGCGGATGGATACGTCCAGGCTTTAATGGCGAATACGTCTATTGTCTCTGTTACTGACGCTCACCAGGACGAGATAATCTCCGAGTCTACAGCTGAAGCCTCTGTGCCAAAAGTGGAATACAAAGCGAAGCAAGTTGAAGTCAAGGACGATAAACGAAGACAGACGGGAGACTCGACGGTCTACAAGTATTATTTTGGCAGTATTGGGACGGTCTTCATCGCCGCCTTGCTTGTTCTTGAAGTCGTCTGGGCTTTCTTACAGAGCTTTCCAAGTAAGCTGAATCAAGATCTGGGTGTTTTTCTCTCTCTGTTGATGCCAATAGCTAATGAAGATTTGACAGCTGTTTGGCTTGAATTCTGGTCAGATTCTAATGCTCAAGGACATGACCGATCAGGCTTATATCTTGGAGTCTACGCTGGCTTGCAAATAGTCGGCGTCTTCTGGTTCGCCCTGCTCATATGGTAAGTATATAACTGTCGACACAAAAAGATTTCTCGAACTAACGATCAAAGGTTCGTCCTCGTTGCTATTGCGGCAAAGTCTGGGGTATCTCTCCACCACAGGCTCCTCTCAGCAGTCATTAGGTAAGCTCATCTCTCATCGCTTCTATGAGATACATCTCCTACAGCTCATCATTTCTAGTGCACCGCTATCACTCTTCACGACGACCGACCTGGGAGCTATTACTACGAGGTAGGCAACATAATCTTTCTCTTGTTGACAGTTTCAGATGCTCACATAACTCATACTAGATTCTCCCAAGATATTGGCATCCTAGACAACAACCTTCCACTCGCTCTCGTGATAACAATAGCAAGTTAGTAAAAACTCAACTATACACATATCTACGCTAAACTCACCATAAAACAGGCTTCTTCGGAGTCCTCGCCAGAGCAGGCCTTCTCGCAGCCTCATCTTACTACGTTGCCATCAGCTTCCCCTTTCTCGCCGCCTTATACTACTTCCTCCAGCGCGGCTACCTCCGTACCTCTCGACAGCTCCGTCTCCTCGACCTCGAAGAAAAAGCCCCCGTCTACACGCAGTTCATGGAGACGCTCTCCGGGATTTCCACTATCCGGGCCTTTGGATGGCAAAAGCAAGCCATCTTGAAGAACCACCAATTGGTCGACCAATCTCAGCGGCCCTTTTATCTGCTCATCATGGTCCAGCGCTGGCTCGTCCTCGTGCTCGATCTCATCACCACGGCGCTCGCCCTCCTCGTTGTTGGTTTTGCCGTCAAGCTTCGTGGTTCCGTCTCCGTTGGACTCGCTGGTGTTTCTCTCGTCCAGCTCATTTCCATGAGCGAGACGCTCAACATGCTCATCCAATTCTGGACTTCTATAGAGACTTCTATCGGGGCTGTTGCTCGCATTAAGCAGTTTGCAGAGGAGACCCCCAACGAGAGTCTTTTGGGAGAGGATCAACAGCCGCCTGCTGACTGGCCTAGTAGAGGACATGTTGTCATACGTGACCTTGGAGCGTCGTATGGCCAGAATGGTGATATCAAGGCTCTCGATGGCGTTACCCTGGATTTGAAGCCTGGCGAAAAGGTTGGCGTATGTGGGCGCACAGGAAGGTATGGTTAACCCTCCACCTCTTTTATTCTACTTGCTAGCTCCCTGTTTCTACAACTAATGTCATATACATTTCGTAATAGTGGGAAATCGTCTCTTCTTCTCACCATCCTCCGCCTTCTCGACCCCTCTTCTGGCACTCTTACCATTGACTCCATTCCCTTGAATACCATCTCCCGGGAAGTTATCCGCTCTCGTCTCATCACCGTAGCCCAGGACCAATTCGTCCTCCCGGGAACGATACGCCAAAACATCGATCCTTCATCCTCATATCCCGAAAGTGCCCTTGTTGAAGCTCTCCAAGCAGTAAACCTATGGGCCGTCATCGATGCACGGGGTGGTCTCGATATTGTATTTGAAGAGGATGTACTTAGCCATGGACAGAAGCAGTTGTTTTTCCTCGCAAGAGCTGTGCTGAAGAAAGATTGCGGCAAAGTTGTGCTCCTGGACGAGGTTAGCAGCAGGTAAGTATTATATACCCATAGCCACTCTTTAAACCATTGGAATCTACAGCTAATACAGTAATAATTAATGACAGTTTAGACAAAGAAACCGAGCAAATGGTCCGCACCGCCATCAATACGCATTTCAAAAACCACACCGTCATCTCCATCGCCCATCATCTCGCGACAATTCTCGATTTCGACCGCGTCGTGGTCATGGATAAGGGCCGCGTTGTTGAAGTTGGGACACCACGAGAGCTGCTGCAGTCCCCTGGCCGCGGCAAATTTAAAGCTCTATGGGAGGCAAATAGTCGTGGAGCTATGGATGAAGAATAGGCACATCGGTGGCGACGCTATATGACTGAGAGTGCTATCAAAGGCTTGCTCTTCTATTTACTCGATAGAAAAAGCGCTTATCAACTTTCTTGACTAGCTCAACCTGGTATGAGTAAGAATAGTACAATACTTTTTATTTCTAGGGCATGCCGTCCTCCACGTCTTCTATTGATCTAGCTTGTTCCTTTCCACTGTAATGATTCTTCCTTTCCCTGCTCGCGCAGTCCTGATATGTCTCTCCACATTGGCAGCCACCTCGAGAGCCTCGCGGTAAGCAATCCACTCAGAAGGAAGAGCATCTTCCCCAGGCGTCCACCCAGTGTATATTCGAAGCAGCGTCACTTTTCCCCAGGCCCCGACCCAGTCCACAAAGTCATGCTCCGAGTGCAGCATTAGAGCCTTGAACCACGGCGCACATCCCGTGAGATCGAGAAACTCCAGTGCGTACAGATTCCTGCTCAGCAGTCTAAGAACTAGCAGAGCCTCGCTCCAATCGTGATCGATGGAATGAGAGTAGTAATTTGTGCCCCCGTACGCAACACTCTGGCCCTGTGGTGTAGTCACGGTGGAGAGACGCGCGCGCGGAGTAAGACATGGGTCAGGCCAGTAAGCAAGGCTCAAATGAGTGATGGTGGTGAGCTTCGATGACATGGCCAGCAGCTGCTTCCAAGATGCTTCCGAGGCCAGCTGTGGGTCGAAAGCAAGCGATAGGTGCGTGAGATTTGGCAGCAGCACTCTCGGAGGACTTGGGGTAATCTCGCTCTCATCCCAAGATTCTTGGGGTTCACCCAAGTCCTCTTGTTTTTTAGACGGATACAGAAGCTCAGAGACTTCTCTGAGGGACAAAGAGCGACCTAAAGCGCCCGATAAGTCGAGATAATTCACCTCGGCGTTGACAGCGGTATGATGATCAGAGGTATCATCCTCACCCTCTTCGTCTTCATAGATCTCAGGAGGGATGAGTATCAATTTCAAGTCATCAAGTGAGAGGCCATCCGGGCTTGCAATTCCAATCCACCGAATCAGTGCCGACTTGAGATGTGAGGGTATGTCGTACAGATAGTATTGGTTAAACTCCCGATGGATGTCCCAGTCAGCAGCAATCCTCCTGAGGATGATATCAATGAGACTCCGGGAGGCTGGCAGGTAAGTGCCTGGCAAAGTCGAATCAACCAGGCCGCACCGGTTCACTGTCGACCGCGGCAGTTGGCCTTGACGACTCGTAGCACCGCTCCTGGCAGTAACCCAGCTTCGAGGGGGAGGGGGGCCGGCAGGGAGCCGGCGGCCATTGTTGTCAACCCTCTGCCTCTGCTGCCGTCTGGGCGCGGGGAGTGGGCTCTCTGGGATCTGCAGTATCTCCCTGAGGGCTGGCGGCACAGACGGTGTGACGACGGGCAGTTGTTGTCGCTGAGCTTCTGGGCCAAGGGAGACGTGCCGCAGATTGGCCAGAAGCTCGTTGACGCTCCTAGAAGACTTGCCTGCGTGGATGGATCACCAACGGTCAGCTTCCGCCAAGCAGAAGAGCTCCCTGCACGGACAAGGCACATGAGAGCAGCGGCTCACACTCACCAGCTGCGTTGGACGAGGCCCCAGGCGCCGGAGATGCCGTCGGGGTTGGCTTGAATGATTTGAGATGCTGCCTTTTCTTAGGCATGCCAGCAGCAAAACAATGTGTCTGTGCTACCGGAAGCGTGCAGAAACCAAGCCGCAGGTTGCGAGCCGCTTAAATAGCACCAGCAGCGATGACTCGATTCCAGGCCCCGGATAAGCCCCAAGAGTTGAAACCATCGACGCCCCGCCGGCCAAGGCGAGGAGGTGCCACAAGGCCAGGCTAGGCCCGCTTTGACTAGAGCCAGAGTCATTGGACGTCCTCCGCCACCATCCATTTCTATGACCCCGGAAGGCGATGAGATCAAGAGTCACAATCACTTCGGCTTCCTCCGCAGGCAGAAACGGCTTATACAATGAGTCCGCTGCTGGAGGCAGGCCCGGCTACCTGCATGCGCCACCGCCGGTCCAGAAGTCCAACAAGAATTAGTATTGAGTAGTTATCGTCTTGCAGAGACCCCTGTCAATGCTGTGCCGCATTTTTTCATACAGCAGATGGCTCTGCTTGCTTGGACCGATGACTTGGCATGTCCGCCTGTGTTGATGCTCGCATCCGTTCTGGCATCCATAGGAGAGTATGAAGTCCTAGATTCTGCAGCGTTTCTTTTTTCTTTTTTTTTTGTTCTCCCTCGTCTATTCCTTCGATAGTGGCCTGCCTCCTTCAGACCGACAGTCGATGCAATGTAGCGGCAATGGTTGAAAGCGCTTCTTCTGTTATTGAACCTTCTGTAGCTGTAAAAAGCTCGTAGATTTAGCCTCTCAGTCCTGACGAGTTGTCTATATGCGATTAGCATTTTCAAAGTACCTCTAACAAGGTTGGCAGACACGCATTCCACGTATCCACACACATCACGGCTACTCCCAACCTCTCATGCTCTATTGGCGTGACCAAGTTCCCTTAATATCAAAGTATGAGGGGTGTAAGTGTAGCTCTCACATGTAGTGGTGTTTGAGCCCCCAAATTGCTGCCGCTGTGTCTAGATCCGTACATGTAGTGGTCTGCTTGGTTGGAATATCCTCATTGACGTGGGCATCACTGATAGGGGTGTGGCCGAGTCCAGGGCCCGCAGCTGGGTCCAAACACGCTGCATTCCTATTTACTTCCGAGACTATCAGAGAGAATCTGGAACTGTCCGATCCCGCAGCGGCTCAGGCTCCTTCACTGGCGATCTGCTATATGCAAACACCGGTTGAGATTGCCCAACGTATTGCGACACCTGCGTGTCATTCACGCTCCGCTGCTTGCGTGAGTGGTACAGAGTTGTTTAGTCTTGGAGGGTAGCCTACTCTTTCCACTGGAGTGGCGTGGGCTGCTTGGATGCCTTTTTCGGTTATCCTAGAACGAGCAAATCTAGATCTGCTGTCTTCCGCGCATCGATGTACACATCCATCTGCCAATGTGTCTCGGAGCCTTTTGATGTACTAGAGTGTCAGAATTCAGCTGATGAGCCCCATCTATCTTTTGGCAATAACTCCGGCTTTTGTATTCCAGAGTTTTTATCTGGTATCCGTGGCTCATAGCATCGAATAACCCAGCTTTGCCCTCAGCAAGAATGAAGCTGATTGCCGTCAATTTCCGCGTGCTACCACCTAGCTTCGAAGGCCTAGATAATCGCCTAACAAGTCAATTGCGAAGTGGAGCTCAGAGAACAGGCTTACAGAGAAGGGAGGCGTGTACTATTAAGCACCAATAACGGAGACGCCCATCTCTCTCGAGCCAAGAGGCACCCATCGTAATACTTGCCTCATCAGCTAGGCAGGTGAAACTATGAGCTTGAGTTGCCCAAAGCGGTAACGCGAAGCGAACAACATGGCAATCAGGAGATAATCAAGGGGTCTGAGTGACGCGAAGGGCTCCAGAACTGTCTTGGCTGTCAACTGGCATATCAGCATATGAGAAAACCGAAGCTGATATCGTAGCCTCCCTGGAGAACTAGAGCGGCATGAGTGATGGCAACTATTTGAAATGTGAGAAGCAATTAATGCAAACAAAGATGCTTTACCTCTTTGATCACACCCATTCACATAGATTTGCCATCGATACGCCTACCACCAGCAGCAGTCATTCACTGCCATGCAGCTGAATTATCGGCCAACAATATTGCCCTGTTTTAGTGTCTGCTTGGGCGTATATGTAGAAAAGGGGAGCAACTTCGGACAGACGGTTGTGATGTATGACATACTGCCAATTTTAGCGTCTTGAAAACGATGCTAAAATACTATCAAAATGGCGACCATGCAGTTGCTCGGCATCCTGAAGCCTTTCAGGGCATCGTCAGAATCCCCTCCTCTGAGATTGAAAGGAAATGGACGTAAATAGCTACTTGAGCAACTATGATACAGTAGCCGTCGATACGGCACGGCGAAATATGAAGTTTGCGTAGGACAAAGGTGGAATAGTATAAGAAATTGAAACTTTCAAACATCTCTCAGAAGGCCGGTCAAGTTGCAATAGTAATTCTCTTCAAAGTAATAGGGGCGTGGAGGCAAACATAAAAATCTCCTGGCAGTTACGCCGTCAGAGCGAATAAAAAAAAATGGCGAATAGAGTTTTGAAATTCGCATTTGATCGTGCAAACATCTCTTCAATATCATTGCCTCCTTTCCTCTTCCGAGCCGGCTTCGACATCAGAGTGACCTTTGTCAACGAAGCCAGACTAGCTTTCCAGACTAAATTAAAAGAAACTTTCAGGTGTTTAGATTCGGTATAGAGTAGACATGGGGTCATCAAGTGGGAGATATTCGTGATTGTTTTGGAAAAAGTAGGCATATGGGCCGCAGGTGCATAATGTCTTTGATGAAAAAAGTGAAATTTCGGTCTCATTACTCACATTATGACCACTTGGCCATACGCTCAGCTGTAAGCATCTCCATATGTAATCAATCGATAGAGTATTTCACCTGGAACAGTGTGGCAAGCTCGGGCGTGCCGCAACCTGGTACCATATTAACCCAGCGTTTGAAAAGCTGGATATTTGCATAGTCACGCGCTCCCACAACTAGTGAAGTTATTCACTCGTTTCTCCAGCGGCGCTTGCCGTGGAAGTGTGGATTAAAGTTAGCAAGGATGGTCTCTGATGGACAAACACGTCAGTCATATTGAGCAGCCTGTCCCATCAAACCACGTTGCCCGCCTCAACTATCTTGCTGGAGGGAGCTGCATCACATCATGTGCGTAGCCGGCATAGGGGAAAAGAAGCAGGGCCAACGCCGCGGTCCACGTTGCACTGACGTAGCAGCCGCCACGAGAAGTAGGCACTGGGCATTGCATCAGGCGTAAGCGCGAGACGGATAGATGAGACGTTTGGGATAAGGCCGAGCAGAAGGCCTTTGCAGCAGCAATCCTCCGCTACCGCAACTCCTACTGGCCACCGGCTGTCGGCGACGTGCCTCTCTCTGCTGGCCTGGGCCCATCCCAGCATGAGCCTACGCTAGGGGCCAAGGACGGGAGCGAAGAGGAGGCAGTGGCAGAGAGCAGAGGGCCGAAACGCTTCAGCAGCTGCGTATGTGTGCGTCAGCGTGTCTCTGGCACACAATCATGCGCCGTCCGGAGCGCATCCGGGTGACTGGAGGGGAGGAAACTGGTTGGTGGCACGATATTAGCAAGTAATACGACAGAGTGTCTCACTTACAGCCACCAGAGACCTTCGCCGTGGATCTGATCTAAGCCGTAGGATGGGCGTAGCGTTGATAATGTCGGCCGACGAGTTTGCGTGCGACCACGGCAGCGTGGAGGATGGATGATGGCATTGCTAGCCTCCCTCCTTTGTGATGAGGCCTGTGACGCGCGACTGGCGATGAGGGAGTGAGGCTTCCCGGCTTCTATCCCAGTTTGCTCGACTGACGCCCCTGCGAAGAGGGGTGTGATTTGAAACGGCCGATGCGACTACGGCAAGTGATGATTTGTTGTTTGGAGTGCCGTTATCGTCACCATCGCCCTACACGTAGGTATTTGTAGTTTCAAGTGCAGCTGCTGTGGGTAGCAGCTATGTAGGTTAGGTTCAAGTTGTTTGAGCGGAAGACGTGGTGAGAGAGAGAGGTACAAGCGAGTAGTACATTCGCTCCGTTACATTAGCCCGTGCCGTGATAAGATAAAGATCCGTGCAGTTTGTACGAGCAGTATCAGGCACTAATTTCAACTGTATTTTATACGCTGCATGGAGCGTAGAGTGGCATACACAGTACCTCTGCATCTCTGATAGAGTCGCAACGCCCTGGTGCAGCGGCAACGTCGTCATCTGCCGCTGCCCGCGTATCGAGTACTTCCATGCCAATCTCGGTGAGCCCTTGGCAGAATCCATGCCTATGATCAGCGAACCGCCCCTCTTCTCCAGACGCGATAGGCCCCATGGGCCCTGTAAAAGCCCTGCGAACAAGCCTCCACAGGCGCTAGCTGCGTCCGGTTCGAGAGCGCCCGGCGCTATCTCAGCTCCCCCAGGCCCCGTTCCAGGGAGCTTTCGGAGCGAGCTACAGGCGAGAAGAGCCCATAGCATGCGGCTCCGTATCCAAGGGAGCCGTGGCCCGAGATCAAGCAGCCAATAAACGGACGCGATGCAACGACATACAGCCTCCCTCAACTTCCGCCCAGGCGTGGCGCTCGCAGCCGGCGAGGCCAGAAACATCCAAAGCATTGTCTGCAAATCCACCTCCCGGGTTCGTGGAGAGCGCTGCGCTCTACGAGTATGTCTCTGAATGCTATTTTGAGCGCCCTGTTGACGCCTTTGCAGATCCCCTGCACACCGGTCGAGATGCAGCACATCTCGAGGTGAGCGTGATGGAGACAACAGGTCGACGCAATGGGCGAATCAGCACCTGCCAATGGCCAACCGATGGCCAATGGACGGTCGATGAGGATGCAGGCAAGTTGCCGCGGCAGCTCCAGCCAGAAGCCACGTCCGAGCGTGAGACAAAAGCCTCAACGGCTGGACCCTGGCGCCCTCTCAGCTGCTCTCAGCTTTCGTCATGCCCTCTCGTCTAGCCCTGGCCTGGACTCGCCGGCCCATCATAGGCGGCCAGCAATGACGGATATCGCAAAGACATGGGGCCCTAGGATTCGGACCATGGCCGACTTCCTCGTGTTCGCCTCCAATGCGCAATGCAGCAGCGGCAGCAGCAGCAGCAATATGCGTTTACGAGCATTTACTTTTACCTCCATCCCGAGAAGGGCGACAATGCTGAGGCCTAGGCGGCCCCCAAACTTGTACCACCCATCCTCTGGCTTTGACTTACAGGTACAAGCTGCCAAAGATGGGTAACGCCAACGATGCAAGACATTTTCTGGCTTTTTGTGCTCTGTTGTGGCTGGCAATTGATAGCACAGGAGCTGCTCAGTTTAGATTTTGGAGGACCTGTTCAGATTTGCCCTTGGTCGTATCGAGATGTGAAGCTGCGGAATCGCCGTTACGACCTCTCACCTTGTACAGAGATCTATCTGATCTCTTACCCGTTACCTACCTTGGTCTGGCCTCCCTGTCAGAGTCCAAGGGGATGTTAATGGACGAGACGACTTTCGCTTGGACCATGTTTCTGGACGCTGCCGTTAAAGAATATCCGTTCCTATGCTCCTGGCAAGTCTGCTTCGTCCATTGTCTCTTCAAACGGACCATTTTGTACATTCACACGGCGTCTTTGGCAACGGGCCGATCCGAAAAAAAAAAAAAAAAAAAAAAAAAAAGCTCTAAATGTATACTTTGACAGCGCCAACACTTGGGTCTTTGTCTGATCTCACAGACAAACAATGCGGAATCATGGCCACTCGATGCTCTCTTTCCCCTTTCTCACCCGGAGAGTTAAATCAAGTGTGCAGGATACAGCATCTTTGCTCTAAACGTCAGTGTCGCCCTCGTCCTTCCAAGGGTTACACGGACAGATAGTGCATGAGTGGCTCATTAAAGGCTCCCATTGGAGACATTGATGGTCTGCTACATGCCTTGCTTGCCTGGCCGGTTTTCTGTTGTTTTCCCCTCCGCTGTCGGATCGGCTGATCGGAGACGACAAAGTCCACCTCGCTCGGGTAGATGCCCTTATCATTGGTCATCATCAACATTGCGTGGCTCTCTAGTGGGCTAAAAGAAGATGATTCACGGACAAATTGGCCACTATCGAGTTTGCGGTGACCACAAAGCAAGCGCCATTCTGCAAAGGATTGCAAGGCGTCAGCCCCACACCCTTCTACTGATTCCTTTGTCTCTATAGCATGTCAAGCTACCTCCATGCCGCCTGATAGTAACCTGCTGTCTGTTCTAAAGTCTGGGGAGAAGGATGAAACCTGAGTGCCAGACTCGCGTGTCTGTAACATTACCTTGACAATCATGGTTGCCCCAAGTTGTGATACTGTTTGTATTACGAAGAGGATACCTCGTGGCCCAACATGCAAACCGAGGTTCAGATCCACGCTGGGCCTTCAGATGGCATTACCTTTTTGCTTGTCTCTCTTATTTTCTAGGCCCTCGGAGGCAGTTTGATCAAGTGGCACACTGCAAATGAGCAAGTTGCTGGGCTTGGCCCCATAATCTCAGCATTTCAAGAACATGCAGTGCGCTGGCCAAGTCACGACCATCGCAGTTTGATAATCAGAGCAGTGGCGTGTGCCTTGAACGAGAGTTCATTGTGGGGGCCTGGTGCGTCTTGAGCTTGGCTTGACTTTCGAATCTGAGTGGTTGGGCGTTAATCCGGCTTCTCCTCTTTCCAACGCATTGCTAATCTCATGCACCTACCCGCCGCTTCCCTAGCGTTCGAACTCAGCCAAGGATCTCTTTCTTAACAACAGGCTCACACGAGAGACCGCATTATAGGCGGAGACATGGCGCCTGGATACTTGCATGCCTTAGTTCCCTGGAAGGGGGGAGGGGTGTGGTATCGCAGCAAGCGGGTTATATTCAAAGCAAATCGGGACGATGGAAACAAACTTGACAACCCTTGACGCAATGGCGGCTAGCTGGACAATGCTTTCGGACGGACTTATGGTCGATGCCCAGCCCATCTATACTAAGGCCATGCAAGCGAATTGCTCAAGCTTTCGGGTCGTGTAGCACGCAAGCCATCTCTCAATGAACTGATTGCAAATGAGATCGATGGCCAAGTTATGCTCGCTGTAGTCGAAACGGGTCGCTTCCCCGGTTCCGCGACAAATTTCAGAGTCTCTGTTTGGCTGGGGTCGCGAGTTGCTTGCAGCTTGGGCATGGCCCTGCGACTTTTGCGGCTTCTTGCTTGTTCCTGTAACGAGGAAACCTTGGGCCTCGCTCGCTCAGTGAGCTCACCCAGCAAGTTATTTCCGCGGCAGCCAGTCATATGCACCATGATGATCCACAGCCTGCACATATACGACTTGCTTTGCCCGAACCGGGATAAAGCCTTATAGATACGTGTGGAGATAGAGGGAGAAGAGGAAGAAAAAAGCTACGTCCGGTCCTTGAGCTCTCCACGCCATTCCCAGTTGAGCTCTTAGACCCTGTCTCAGCAGCCACACGATAGACGCCTGCTTTAAGCTTCTCAGTCTAACCCAGTCTCTTGCTCGGGCTCTTTCAAGGCTTTCTGGCCGTATTTACATATAAGACACTGAAAGCTCTCGCTCTCTGCCGTCTTTCGTTTCTTCTCCATTACTTTCTACTCATGCCATTCACCTTTCGATAACAGAAGCCTTCTCAGATTGTTACGCTGAGTCTCCGAGTAGACTTCAGGTAACTGAGTCCACCTCAAGCTACAGGGTGTCTTGCTCTTCCCACCTATCCCTGCTCACAGTCTTTACAACATCTACCATTGTTATCGCTATTCACATCATACCTCCATAGAACGCATCCATCCTTTACGGACAACGAACCATCAATAAGCCCAACTCTCTCTTTTAGCCGGCTAGCTATTTCAGTAAGTTTTCTTTCTTCTTGTTGCGCAGACGTCCAAGTCACTGGAGGTTCAACATTGTCCTACGGCCAGCTCGATATATGTTCGGATTTCGGTAGATCCTCTCTACCCAGAGCCCCCCTCCATCAATCCTTAGCTGTGTGACCACACGAGAATTGAAATATGAGGAAATCCAATGATGAAAGCAAAAAACTAAACTATTCTACAGTTCATTATCACTTCTCGAACAGCCTGTCTGATCTCTGCTTGTCGCCTCACTACTGGTAAGAGCTCCTCTATACCAAATTAGTCCTCGACATACGTTACAAGGTTTGGACTGGAAGCTTGGCCATTCTATATCTTGATACTCGATATACCATCTCTCGAAACGGACTGCGAACTGATTAGTTTCCAGGCACGCGCCACGGACAGAAGCGGAGAGATTGATGTGCTGGAGCTCCCCGACGCCTTACATGAAGGATCAAGGGAGACTATAAAGGGTACGGGTTGACGCTTACTTGTCGGCGATTGCCTGTCTTAACATTACACTGTCTGGCTGCAGATCACGTTGTTGGCAGCTTTGAAATTTCTACAGCCTTTCCAGCCTTGTTTTATCCTTGTTGCGGGCATCCTTTTCCGCCAGAGATCCTATCGCATGCATTCCCAGCAGCAGAAGGTACTACTACATTCTTTCGCTTTCCCCCCACATCCTGACATATAACCGCTTTTACGAGCAAACCTGGGGGCACTCCAACGCCTAACAGCAAGCTTTTTTACGAAGACGAGATGGGTTCGTCATTCTCATTCCATATGAGACGAAGACGCTCCAAATTTCACACGGAGGTACGTTGAAATGTGCATGAAACAAGTTCTTTGCTGTGAATCCCCTGTCAAAAATCACCGTCATTTCAAACATGATCGGCGTCGCATTGCACACGCCCTTGCTGGGGATGTGGCGAAGAGGGGGATACATCAGATTCTCTAGCACTTGCAGCTGCTATCGCTTGTGGCAAGATCTCGCCATGGGCGATTTCGGCTCCATATGCGAAGGAGATGCAGACTCCCCTCCAACGACTAGTTTGCCTGGTGTTACAGCCAGCCGCATCTATCCCCAGCACGGCTTGGCGTCCTTCTTCCGATATGCCCTTGCACTGCTTCCGAGTACTGGGATGTAGCTGGATGTACTGTACTTCTCAAGACGTCCAGCTAAAAGACACTCCCCTCATCTCGGGTACCACACTCCAAGATTGCCCATGCTAATGCCTCTTTCTACTTGTCTCTAGGCATCTACCCAAATTGCCATTCATTGTGTTGTCGGATTGTTTGTGGCCGAATGGAATAGAGCGGCAACGGCAGAAGCAACACCAAAGCTTGCTGGCCTTCATCCCCCGTCATGTCTCAAAAGCATATATACATTCTGTTCGAATCCAATTCTAATGAATTTGGGCCATAGGACTACGACTCGTCGCCACCACCTCCATGCTCGGAGCTTGATTATCTTGATATACACTCTCAGTCTGGCGATATGAGGTACGTTTTTCTGCTTTTTGTCCACCACACCAAATTTCCACCGTTACCTGGGCGGTCCACCCAAATTTCCCTTCGCAAAAGGCCGCTACCCAGCAGGCTTATACGCCTCTATCTAAGCAGCCCTGCAACGGGGCCTGCGAGGTTCAGCACCGACGGTTGCACTTGGGCTTGTGCTCACATCACTGCTCTGTCGCTGGCCGCTAAATGGATTCGTGCATTGGCCTTGTGCTACCACTCGTGCTGGCAGGTATAGCTTCTTGGCTTTGTGGTACTCAGCCGGCCTGATCTCCCTAAACGTTCTTTCTCATCACTACCTACTCTTCCTTCTCTCTCGCTCTCTCTCTCTCTCTCTTCTTATCATATTTACCTTTTTATGATAGATCCTCTCTTCCTGTCTTCTATATTCCTTTCTTTCAGATATTTGTCCGAACCCTCTTGTTCTAATCAGACGCCCAGGTACACCCAAGAAGCAAACACGACTGCTCTAGCAATAGAGCCTCCACAGCCTCCTGGCCTTCTGGGCCTATTTCATCCTACTGCTGCCCTTGCTACCACGACGCACTATCCTCAGGACGGTGCCTTTTACCAGCCAACGACTCAAGTATTTCCGGGCCTAGATGTTAGATCTCGCCTAAACAACAAGTAGGTTTTTTTTTCTTCCTCCCTCTCTTGAATACAACCCATGACGATGGTATTGGTGATGCGCAAAGAAGCATGGTAGTGATGAGTCGTGGTCGCTTGTTATTCTTCAATTTTTAACAACGGCTTATACAGTTACAATAGCGTCGCGGCCTCACCTGGCATGGCGCAGGCTCACACCCACCAACAGCACCGCTCCGCTGGATTACCGCATATTACAGCGCAAGTAAGCACCAGAGAACAATACTCTACTGCAACACCCTCGTTTAGGAGGGCCTCCGAGCACCCTGTCAGGTCTCCGCCATTTCCGGGAGTACCTCTCCGCCGTTTGCCACTGTCGCCAACCCCAAGCCCACTCACCTCTTATGTCGCTCCGGCTGGGAGGATGGAGGCTAGCCAGTTCCAAAACCGACCCTCCACAACAGCTGTGCCTCCCCTCATGTCCGTCCAGACGTCCGGGTCCCTTCAGTATGATAACGGGACGCCAATTAAGGTTGAGATTACGGGCACTGTGGACAAGGGTTTCTTTCTTGCCGATGGTGAATGGACCTGCTATCGACGAAACTATATGACCTGCGCATGCTCATACTCGCTGCAACCGCACTACGCGAACACGGGAATTCACTTCATCCCCCCGGGAACCACTCAGTCGTTCCAAGTCTATGGACTCTACATGTCGATTTCTGCTGTCGTGGCAGATAATGATCAAAGCATTGAGCTAGTTCAGCACACTCCTAAGAGGGACAAGGGACCAACGTCCAAGCCTGAAAAGATTCAGCTGGCGCCCAAAAATTCCGTCCCGCCTCATCACACCAGCATGTACACTGACAATTCGAGCGCATCTAGCGCCAGAATGTACCAAGACGGTTACGGCAACGGGCAGGGAGTTGGTCAGCCTCCAACTGAGCACACGTTTGAGCGTATCCAGTTCAAGCAAGCCACCCAAAACAATGGCAAGCGGAGGGCTGCTCAGCAGTATTACCATCTTATGGTCGAGCTCTGGGCAGACCTTGGCTCACAGATTCCTGAAAAGTTTGTCAAAATTGCTTATAGGAAATCTGAGAAGATGATTGTCCGCGGCCGCTCCCCCGGCCATTACCAAAACGAAAAGAGACGAAGCCAAAGCGGCGGCCCAGGAGGCTCCTCTGGATCACTTGGAAGCTATTCGTCGTTGGCAAGCATTGGAGAGTTTTCGACTCATCCCAGTATGCTCGGCGGGAGCGGCACGTATAATGCATCCTACGACCCAAGAGGATCAGTATACCAAACGCCAAGGAACCACGAGGTTCCTGGAGAAATGGCAATGTCTCCCGACGACGAAAAGGCTATTGGGAATGCCAAGGGATATTTATACTATCCTGGGTCAATGTACGACAGCTCTCCGCCGCGACCTCTTGAGATGTTTGGCACTCGCAACGAGCAAGAGCATACTCCATCGCAGTTATCCACCGACTCCAAGGTAAAGAGTGAGTACGACATTACGCCTCGTGTCTTTCACCCCCCACCGCTCACGGATAGTCGTCGCCAGCTGTCAGTGTTTGAAGGGAAAACCACTTCAGGTGGTTACTACCCTACCATCTTGTCTCCTAGCGCAAACATGACTTTGTAGTCGAGGCGCTATCAGCTGAGAGGATTATGCACGCAGCGCTACGACTTGGCGTTGGTCTTGCGACGAATAAAATCGTCACGACGACCAAAACGGGAAAAGGTGGGAAAGGGGGGAACAAATGCAAAAAGCAAACAAACAATCCAAAAAAAATTGAAAAATTGAAAAATGAAAACGACAATCAACCTCCCTGCAGGGATTATACTGGACTATTGGAAATAAATTGCAACAAATGGAAGGACTAGAAATCGGGACAACAAAAGCGACATTTGCTTGGGAAATGAGGGCTTGGGAAATACGGGAACACTATACGTGACTGGGCAGGCCGCAGGGCTCGTGTCGACAGCAGCAAGCTCCGGCAAATCCAGGACACACATTGAATGCTACGGCCAATCTTTTTTTGCGAGAGAAAAAGAGAATTGTTTTTGCTTGGAATAGATTCATCCCTCGACCGTATCTTGGGTAGAGAGGGCAAAGGAAGTGACATTTGGTCTTTCGGCTTGGGCGAACGCGGCAACGCATGGGATATCAGGATTGGATACCAACGACGGTGTAGAGATTTGGATTTGGATTTTGGAATTTTTTTTTTTTTGACATTCCTTCAGATTGGATTCTATTGTTTTTTTGGATTCTTTCTTTTAATTTTTTACTTTTATTTTTATTTTATTTTTCCTTTACGATGTATTTTGGGTTCTCGATAATTTTTCTGCTTCCTCGTTCCCCCATTTCTTTCTTGTCTTGCATCTTTGACGACTCTGTTCTACTGCTTCTAGGTTCTGCATAATGCTGCTTTCTTTTTTGAAGGGCACTGCGTGTTGTGACAAATACTACGGCGGGCTATTTATGCCATGCAGACATTCGCCTGACCAGGTACCAGGATCCCTATGCGAGCATCACAGTGACGTTGGCATAACAATAGCGGAATGTTTTGCAAAGGAAGGGGAGCATGCATAGGCAGAGCCTGGCCCTGCATAGGCTGAGGAGTGCTCCATACTTGTCGTACCGCCACCGTCGGTGCACTCTTTTCTTTTCTCTTTCTCATTTCTCCTTCTCAATGCCCTCTCGAGTACTGCGATAGGCCAGTCCAATTTATGAATGCAACATGATTACACAGTATACTATTGTGCCTGCGGATGATTGCCGGGGGCCTGGGAACTATCTGATCCCACCTCCTTAGCCGATATGATTTCAGCCGGCTTACACAGTATTGAATATTTGAGGGCTGAAATTTGAGTAATGTTTGTCCTCTGCACAGCAAAATTGCTAGCTGAGCTTTCCCCCTCTCTCTATCACATACAGGTACGATGACCTCCAATGAAGCACAAGGGGGGAGTGTGTATTCACAAGCGAGCATACTAATGCAGCGTGCAGGCAGCCACTTTTATGCGAGTTGCAAACACAGCGTATTGCCGCCGGCCTCTAACCGAAGCCACAAGCGAGACACGATACTACCACGGTGAAGGCCCAGCCGCAAGCCATTGAACTTCGGAGTAGACGCACGGCGACGATTTCGGCGTGAGCAGTACCAATGGCCGCATATGCCGCAAGTTCATCCCACGCTCACCGATAAGATACGTGCGCGGAATGCCTATTTGGCTTATAAAAATACGCTTTACGGGAATGGTGTTTGCTGGTGGAGTCTCGTCGTCGAGGTGAGGCCAAAGTACCCCGTACCCGGGACTCAGTAGGTTAATGGGCTTTTATAGGGCCATTAGACACGAGACTACATCCTCCTGGAGAGCCCAGTACCGCATACCAGCACGCTTTTGGACATGGGGAATCAATTCTACTACTTCCAGCACTTACTCGTCCGCGTTCTGGGCTTCTCAGGGACCTTTCTATACGATGGATTGGGCATTCGGAAACAATATGTCCCAAACTATACAGCAGTGCGATTGAAAACTGATGCTGTGTCTCTCATTACGAGTTCTTGTGGCATTGTATACGCCAGAAGAAGGCATGTACTTGCTATGGGAGCCCCCACGGGAAATTGCTTTAGGACATGCAGCTGAACATCTCAAGGGTCCTCTGGCTTGGGCTATACTACTAGCAGTACTACTAGTAGTACTACCTAGCAGGAACGGTAGTTGACGCGTCGTGCTCGCTGTGATACCGGCATGCCTCCATATGAAAGCATCTCTACTGTTCTCTCTTATTTTCTTCTCATTCGCATGTTTTATCTGCAGGCGGCCAACTCATGTCGCCTTTGCCCCATTGAGTTAGTTGTACGCCACCGGTCGAGGACAGTTTGCACGCTGTATTGTGTGCTGTGCAATGGTGAGAGCAGTTCCAGCGCACTCCCCTTGTTCTCGCCTTTCCTTCACCTAAAGTGCCGAATAGCTGCGCTTCAAAGACACACCTATCTATGTAATTTGCGTACTTCTAACGCTGCATATACACACTACTGCGAAGCGTGTATGTGGCTTTGGCTATTAAGGCCTTTCGTCTGCAGCTAAATCGAAGCGGGCGGCTTGATATTAATACTCGCTCGATCCTAATGGCGCTTGCAACGCTCACTTTCTTTTCCCGCTCTAGATCTTTGAGAGGATGGTTGCCAGCGTGCATAGGCGAGAATATTTCATCGTACAGCACGGCCAAAGGACGTCAGACTGCGTTGGTCAATCGGCCCACTTTCCAACGAGAAGATGATATGATACATGATATCTAGACTCAGATTGGGTTCTTGCCACCAACATTGGCGACAATAGCGAAGCGTGCTCGACAGAGACGGTGTTGTACATGAAGCCTGGACGAGCAGATAACAACAGCACTGTGTTTCTTAGCACTGCTATTAGTGACGCCGCACAACATGGACCCCCATCTCATCCCCCTGAGACCCATAGTTCGACCCGGCCCGTCCCTTTTTTTGACACCGGGGAAGAAGCCACTGCAGTCTTGTAGCAGTGAGGGCACAGACGATGCTTCACCAGAAACAAACATTTTCTCGCAGGGTCTTCGGACAAGATGCATCCGGCCCTTTCACAGGACGACCGTGGGGCTGGGTTCGTCGGCTCATTGCCGTCCTCCGCCCAAGGCTCGGCTCCAACTTACGGCAATAAGAGGCCATGCATTGCCGTGTCAGTTGGTTAACAGAGGCCACGATGCGAGTCTATTGCAGCAGCTCCCCGCTGCGACAGCTACCATTGCTGCAACGCGAGGCCCACGCATGGGAAAAGGGACAAGAGTACTACTAGGAAGTAGGGGAGAGATACAGTGCATCTGTTATGATCCGCCCTGCAGCAGCAGACCCCTAAACGAGACCCCAGACCCCGGTTTATTCCAGCTAATTTTGGTTTCTGGGGCAGGCCGCTACTGTACGAGCTCGAAAGAAGGCCTTAGCATGTGCTTTTGGGCCCTGGCCGTATCTCCTTGTACCTGCTCATTCTCTTAATAGCCGTACGCCCCCCTCCTTCGGAAAACCCAATTTTTGGGGAACATCCCCCCACGCCCTGTGGCATCAGGTCATTTATGTCAGAGCCCGCATATGAGGACATCGTTTGCCCCCCCCTGCCGAGAAGCAAGATGCGGAAATGAAAAATAACAAGAAGAGGAAGAATAAACTACGAGGACAACTATGTTTGTCTTGGCGTTGTTCATAGAGGGAACCTTTTTCGGCGATGCTCGCGTGCAAGTGCCAGCGAGGAAAACCAAAGAAAGAAAAAAACCAAGCAGCACCTCTGTCGGAGACCGGAAGAATTTCAAAACTGTATTACTATCAGTACTGCTTTATACTGCCATGCACATTTTACAAGCTTGGCCTCCTCTTGCGGCGACCCCACGGCTGGCCTATCAAAGAGCAAACATATAATGGATCATCCCAGGGTCAGCCATCAAACCGGGGAAAACACCACTTACCTACCTGCTTTGCTTTTTCTTCTTTTCGTTTCTTTTCGTTTTCGTTTCCTTTCCTTACTTGGGAAAAGGGGGGGCATTTAGAAGGATCCGGTAGAGGATCCCGAGAAAAGTACCTGAAGCGGACTGACGGACTATCACTGACGACCGCAGAAAGGATACGCCATGTGAGAGAGAAGAGAGCCAGACGACAAGGCTGCGCGGTGGATCATTGGCGACTATATGAAATTACTTGCGTGCTAACTTTCATCCTAGCTGGCAATGTCTCACATGGCAATGCCTCGAAATGGCACTCTCCTCCAGGCTAGTCTTTTTGGTATGGACTTGCAGTGTGTGATGCAATACGAACCCAGAAGAAAGATGAGTACAGGGCAAAAGATGGCATGTTTCTTTTGTTTGCGCCAGCTTTAGGCTCCTCCTCCGTCGGTCTTGAGCTTGGGTTTGCATATTCTATTCGTTTCCCATGTCCGCTTTCACCAAAAAATGCCACCATTGATTGATTGTTTTGCTACTAGGTATTCTCACAGCACAGGGAGGGCCATCTCAGCTCTCCCTAATTTTCATATCTCATATATCATATTTTTCTCCAAGGTCATTCAACTAGTTTGTAGCTTCTTTTTTTTTTTGTGCTCGCCGGATCAGCCCTACCGGTGCATCTACTGTTACGTCCGCAATCGGATCAAGTGTCACAGCAGTTCGGTCTACGGGGATGTTATTCACAAAGGAGCCAGCCGCAGCGAAAAGAAGGGGGGTGGGTGTGTTAGTAGCGGCTAGGCATGGCCGAAGGAGAGAAAAGAGACGACAACAAAGACGAAGAAGAGAGTCCGGAGGAAGGGGGGGGGGGTGAATTGTCTCAAGTAAGCATAATCTGCCTTGCAGAGTTGACCAGGAGGATTTCCCCATCCTCTTTTTTTTTATCAGCACACAATATCTTTTTTTTTTCTCATTCGGTTAGGCGGCCCGCTCGTTCGCTTCTCTTCATTTATTTGCGTTTTTGATGTACATGGTATGGAGGACAGCCTGACTCGCTTGTTGCAGCCATACCGTTGGGTAACCCGAATCCACGTGTTGCGGCCCTGCATGCCACCTTGCATGTTACTCTTTGTAGCGTCTGGCTGGTGGTGTTGTAGCTGTACATGGAACCTCCACCCTTGTCCTTGTGAATGGCTTCTCTTTTTTTGCTCCCTCACAACGAACGAGGAGTTGTTTGTTATCAGTCACGCCACAATAGCTGTAGCCATAGTCGCAGCCCCGTTGCCACGCAGATGCAATGTTTTTTTGCGTAACGCCCGTGTTTTGCATATATGCGTGTACATGCACAACGAAAACCACGCAGCAAGCCATACGGACATGGCTTTGTTGCAGTGTCACCCGGCGAGGTATTCCGGCCCAACACGAGGATCGAATCTCAGCAACGGAGGGAGGGGGGGTTCACTGGTCTGAAAGCCTGAATATCACAGCGTCAGGACAATAAGAGAAAAAAGCCCCGGCTATCGGGGGGCTGGTTGCACTGCATAGTCTTTTTCCTACTGAACCCCCTCCCCCCCCTTCATTATCATAATCAGCTTCAGGTTTTTCCTGGGGTCGCACGAGCTGCAAGTCCTCACCGGTGATCGACGGTATATCTGAGAGGGCTGGTTTCCGAAGGCTTGATTGTTACCACACGATTTCAGGGATCAAGCGTCATGTATGACAAGGAACCCAGCTCGAAATGTGTCCGAAAAACTGGCGAATGGAGTATGCCACCCACCGGCGAGGGAGGTCGAGTAATTTTCCCAGATAAAAGATAGATTGAGGCATCAGGTCACCAGGGGGCAGTCGTATTTTACCCGATTTGCAAATGTGTCCATTGCATCTAGATGGCCAGCGTCTTCCCTCCCCCCTGTATGAAAGGTGTGGAGCAAGTGGACGGTCATGGCGAGGAGACGAAGCATCTAGACCAAAGGAAAGAAGAGGGAGGAGGGGGAGCCAAAGAGACAGGTCAAAAGATATGGAGACGAGGGAGTCGAGAAGGAAGTAGTAATAGACGCGCAGCCTAGAGGTCGAGTCAGGTTCATATTTCAAAGCTCAAGCCCTCCAGATGGCATCCGACATGGCCGTGACCAAGGCCATCTCCCGAACATCGTGCACACGTATGACATCCGCTCCCCCCTGAACCGCCGCCGTCACCGTCGCGGCCGTGCCCCAAACCCTCTGCGAGGCCTCGTCCACTCCAGTCACCTTGCCGATGAAGCTCTTCCGACTCGTGCCAACAAGCCACGGCAGGCCCTGTAGGCCAGGCCACTCCCTGAGCTCGTCCAGGCTACGCAGCAGCTCCAGGTTCTGAGCGGCCGTTTTTGCGAACCCAATCCCCGGGTCGAGGATGATCCGCCACCTTCGGATACCTGCTGCTTCGGCTGCGGCCACGCGCTCAAGCAACTCGGCCGCAACGGTTGGCACCAGGCCCTCTGGGTAGGCCGTGAGCTGGGTCATGGTCTGTGGAGTCCCGCGCATGTGCATCAGGCATATGGTCTTTCCAAGCCTGCCCACAGTTGGGAGCATCTCAGCATCGAGAGTGCCGGCGGAAACGTCGTTGATGATGTCGGCCCCGCTGGCAATGGCCCTCTCAGCGACGGACGCGCGATAGGTGTCGACGCTGATGGCGACGTGACGCGTTTCCGGTATGGAGCGGATGAGTTCGATGGCGGGCACCACCCGAGAAGTCTCTTCCTCTGCGGATACTTGGAGGCGCCCAGGAGCCGTCGACTGCCCGCCCACGTCAATGATGGATGCCCCGTTGCGCACCAGATCTTTGACGGTATTGGACAGCGTTTCCAGGCTGTTGTTGCGGCCGCCGTCAGAGAAAGAATCGGGCGTCATGTTCAGGATCCCCATGACGCTAGTCTTTCTGTTACGTACGAGGGGTGTGAGTGGTGGCAGCGCTGAAGACATTGGAGTAATGGATGATAGAGGCTCGCCAGGAGTGAGGTCATTGAGGTAGTCCTGGACGAGCTTCCACGGTTGCGACGCGTAGAGCGGCTTTGATGGAATTAACCTAAGTCGAAGAACGAAATCATAATCAGTCATGAGATGTCTTTTTTGCAAAACTTGGGAAATGAATTGTCTTACTCGGCCAGCGGTCTCAGGACGAATTCGCGCTCGGGGATACCAATATGCGGCACATTGAGTCTGTCATGCCGGACCTTTTCATCGCCATAGAGTAAGATATCCAAGTCTATATTGCGCGGACCTTTATCAATCACTTTATTGCGGCCCATGTCTCGCTCAATGGCTTGTAACTCGTCAAGCAGCCCCAGAGGCTCAAGCTCCGTCTCAACCTTGGAGCACGTATTCGGGTCAGCAGTAGTCAGGCTTGACGCAAACATGAGCCAATCGGGGTGCAAGACTCACCTCGCACGCACCATTGATGAAACGATCTTGATCAGTTACATACATGGGCTCGGTTTCCCAGAGGCTGCTGGTCCGCTTGACCCGAATGCCCCTCCGGCTCATCTCGTTGCAAGCCCTTTCAATCTCTGATATGCGGTCCCCCAGATTGCTCCCCAAGGCAATGTATGCGGTCTTGACATGGTTTGTAGCAGCAGCAGCTGGAGCAGGATGACAACCGCATCCTGAGTGAGATCGACTCTGTGTGCTTGATGACGAGCCTCGTTTTGCCAGGGCTCGAGACTTTGGCCGGTGGATGTTGGCCAAGTGACTCTGCGGAGATGAGTGGAAGCTGCGCACGCCGGAGCTGCGCAGGCCCCTCATCAGCGGAGCGTGGTGTTGTATGTGGAATCTCATCTTGTTGCTCGATCTTGTGCTGCCATGAGGAGAGCTGGACTCGGGTGGCAATTGCAAACTAGAGCTGCTGTGCTCTTCGAGCTGGAGCTGTTGAGGCTGCTGAGATTTTGGTGGTTCCAAATTTTCCGATGCGACCTACCCTGGAGCCAAAGGTGGGTCCGTTTCTGGAAGCCACTAAAGAACATCTTCAGCTTGACACACATATTGGATGCCTCGGTCAACTGCTGATGCTGGTGCAAATGGCAAACTCTCTCCGCAGTAAGATTGATCGCTGCATTCCGGTTCCGGCTACTAATTAATTCTAAGCCACGCGACACCGAGGAGGCGGGTATCAGGCACTCAATATACACATGTAAATACTAGGTACCATCTACACCTACTTTACCGTTCTCGTGCAAAGATCCAACTGGTTTCACGCATACAGCACGTTTCACATCCTGAAATCCGGGGAATACCAGCACTAACCTCCCCGCAAAACAGAACAAGCATATGCTTCATGCTCAAACCATCACATCCGTCAATTCCTCATGCAATTCTCGCTCGGCAGATGACTAAGCCGCGCACCTCGGCATCTTTTCCCCAGACCCACAGCCAAGGCTAGGCCTCCATTAGCCGTAGCGTCTGGCCCAAGCCTCGGCTCGTCAGGGTCAAATGATGGAGATGCTCCGAAACCAACGTCTGCGCTCGGGGTCCCCTCTCGGCCGGGAATCTAAAATATTATTCTTAAGCTGGGATTGCCTCCGCCATTCTCCTTCTTCCATCTCCCTCTCCTTCCCTTCTCCATTCCAAATCGTCTTTTTTTTTTCTTCTCCCCTGATACCCTTTCCCCGGCGAGACTAAGAAAACACCATCCACAATGGCTTCTCCTCGTAAGTTTCCGCTGCCCTTGCCACTTGTCCCCCAAAAACTCGCCGACGTCACCCCAGAGTCGCGTCCAGCATGTGCAAAGACGGCTAACCATGAGGCGCGAACAGAGCAGATCCGCACTCCCATCACCGATCTTTTCAAGATCAAGCACCCCGTCCTGCTGGCCGGCATGAACGTCGCTGCCGGCCCCAAGCTGGCGGCGGCCGTCACCAACGCCGGCGGTCTCGGTGTCATCGGCGGCGTCGGCTACACGCCTGACATGCTCAAGGAGCAGATTGCCGAGCTCAAGAGCTACCTCAACGACAAGAACGCTCCCTTTGGCGTCGACCTGCTTCTCCCCCAGGTTGGTGGAAGCGCCCGCAAGACAAAGTAAGGCTTACGCCCTTCCCCCCAAAAAGAAAAACACGCCACCTCCACACCGATTATCAATAATCACATGCTTTGAAATCGGTCTTTTCGGCCAGCGTCGGCGCCAAAACGAGCGTTGGCTGCTTGCAGAGAGGAAGAAGAAATAGCTAACAAAATTCCCAACAGCTACGACTACACCAAGGGCAAGCTCGATGGCCTCATCGACATCATCATCGAGTCCGGCGCCAAGCTGTTCGTCTGCGCCATCGGCGTGCCGCCCAAGCCCATTGTCGAGAAGCTGCACAAGGCCGGCATCCTGTACATGAACATGATTGGCCACGTCAAGCACGTGCAAAAGTGCCTCGACGTCGGCGCCGACATCATCTGCGCCCAGGGCGGTGAGGGCGGCGGCCACACCGGCGACACGCCGACGACGGTGCTGATCCCCGCCGTCGTCGAGGCCGTCGGCAACGCAAAGTCGCCCCTGACAAAGGGCCCCGTGCAGGTCATCGCCGCCGGCGGCATCAGCAACGGCCAGACGCTCGCCGCGGCCCTCGTCATGGGTGCCTCGGCCGTCTGGGTCGGCACTCGCTTCATCCTGACCGACGAGGCCGGCGCGCCCAAGTCGCACAAGGACGCCGTCCGCACCGCCGGCCACGACGACAACGTCCGCACAATCATCTTCACCGGCCGGCCCATGCGCGTGCGCAACAACGCCTACATCAACGACTGGGAGACCAACCGCCAGCAGGAGATGAAGGAGCTCGCCGCAAAGGGCACCATCCCCTACGAGGCCGATCTCGACAAGGTCCTCAACGGCGGCGACAAGCCCTCCATTGTCCAGACCGCCGAGGAGGCCAACAACGACGAGGACGAGGATCCTCTGGAGCAGTTCCGCCCCTTCCTGATGGGCAAGGCTGCCGCCGTTGTCAATGTCCAGAAGCCCGCCAAGGCTGTTGTCGATGAGCTCGTCAACGATGCTGTTGCCCAGCTCAAGAAGGGCAGCCAGCTCATCGTCGGTGCTCAGTCCAAGCTGTAAAAAAACATATACATATATCAAGACCATCTTTTCCTTGTTTTATTGCTGGGTTTGTTTTGAATGAAGCCTGTTGGTATTGCATTTTTCTCTTATTGTTTCATGCCACGTCATGTCATGTAGACTATACAGGTAGCATATCAGGTTTTGATAATTACATGCATACTATGTAACAAAATACAAAAAAAATTAAATGACAAAAAAAACATTTTCAAAAGTTCATTGAATTACTAGTAGCCGATCGTTGTTCTTACTCATCGTGACTCATCCAGATACTTAAGTTGGAACAACATTACCATCATGTAAATCACGAAAAGAAGCTCGGGCTAATCATATATATTCAGAGAAACAGATTAAGAAAAAGAGAAACATCAAGAAAAAGAGAAAAAAAAAAAGACTCCACGTCTATTCGTGTCGGCTTTTTCGACATTACAATTTGCGCCATTCTCATGTAGATCCCCCCGCCCTTCCAACACCATCTGAGTCCTCCATAGCATTTCACTTCCGTCACCCTGCATCATTTCCCATCCTGTAACATAATTTTTTCATCCAAAGAAATCAAGGCGTTGATGTATGAACCCTTGTTCCCCCAAATCTAACACTAGCATTGTGTATCTGGCACTTAACCGTCGAGGTAAGATCGGATAGCGCCTTGTAGTTTTGAAGCGCCCTCGCCAATGACATTGGTCAAGTTCTCCAAATCATCAGCGGCCGTAATTCCAAAATTTCGCACAAAGTCCTTTGCAGCCGTCTCGATATCGCCATAATCTTCCTCCGCTTCCTCCTCAGGTCGTCCAAAGTAAGCGTTTGAGGAGATGGCCGTAGCGCCTTCGAATCCTTGAAGTCGTGTCTTGGCCTCGGCCTGAGCATTAGGGTCATACGAACCCTTGCCGAAATACTCGTCAGAGGAAATGGCCTTTTGGGCACCAAATTTGCTACGGGCAAATGTCTCGGAGTCATCTATACAAGAGAAACATTAGTTATTAGGGTATGATGGTCAAGTTTTGACAAAGACTTACCAGCTGTGGTTGCCTTTACAGGCCCAACAGACCCAAAACCACCAGCATTCTTCTTGGCAGAAGAAGCAGACGCAGCGGCCTTGGCACCGCCAATCTGGCCGAATCCGAGACGTCCCATGCCCATTCCTAATCGCTCCATTTCAGCATTTGACTTTTGTCGTGTATGCGAGCTGGGAGCTGGGCTAATGGGAGTTGGGGAGATGATGGCGGCAGCAGATGAAGTGGCACTGCTCTTTGCGGCCTGCTCTTCTTCGGCTTCAGGGTCGTATCCCAGCTTGGCGATACGCTCTGCTTCCTCCTTGGCCTTCTTCTCCGCCTCGTCAAAGTCAATGATATCCCCAGTGACCTTCTTGACGCCCAGCTTTTGCACCTTCTTGGCACCAAGGATGTTGGCCTTCTTGGGGCCGCCGGACGGGGTGGATTTTCGCAAAGCAGCAGATGTGGTGACACGGCTGGCGGCAGGCTTCGACTCGGTTGAATCTGTCTTTGATAGGGGGGACGCGGCACGGGGAACGTCCTTGTTGCCGGCGTTGAGGAACGGAGATGGAGTACGGCCGACGACGGGGGGAGTTGCAGTTCGTGACAAGGGTGGCGTCGGCTTCTTAATCGTAGGCTTGTCCCAAGATGAGAAGAAGTCATCGTCAGGCTCTCCGGCAGGGGTGGAGCTGCCATCAGCCTCGAGGCCGTCGACAATAACTTCCTCAGGGTATCTAGCATCATATTTAGAGATTTGTGTTTATACAGCCGGAGCATTCAGGATGGCATACTCTAGCGCATCACGCGCCGCACGTCGCTTCAACTCATCCTTGTACTTGGTAGCCGCGTTGGACTGGTATTTGGTCTTGGGGTCCTTGCTGTTCAATGCCGCAGTGCCTCCGTTCTGCTGGAAGAATTTGGTCGCAGATTCATTGCCGCCAACCTTCATTACTCGAAGCTGATCCCATTGCCACTCTAGAGAGCTCGAGTCAGAAAATGTGTGGAAATGATGAGAGCATCGCGAGATACATACGATCGAGGTTTGTGGATCGCACGAATGAGATGTGGACACCCAAGTTGCGATGGTTCGCGGAGCAATCGAGACACAGGTAGATGCCAAAGGGAACTGAAGTCCAGGTGGGATTCTTCTGTCCACAGTCAAAGCATATCTGTAGAGACAACGGCGCGCTTAGTTCTCCGATCATGACCAGTGCTCACTGCGTATTTCCATACCTTGTTCGCCGGCTTCGTCTTCAACTTCTCAAAGATCTTGAGCGATTGCTGCTTGGTCGCGAGGGGGGCACTCATCGTGGCAGGTGGCGTCCGGTTCCGATACGGGTCTTGCCGAGGATTCCTTGATGTGTCTAGAGCCCGTCGAAGTGTTCGTCTCTACAGCGACCGCGTCGAGATGGAGCAGAGGACGAAGTGCAATCACGATTGGGATAATAGTTATTAAGGAGACTCCCAGAGCCCATTTGGCGATGCGGTAAAGTGGCATAATTGGAGCCGCTAATCTGCTTCTAGCTAGGCGGTCTCCCCACCTGGGTTTTCTGCCGAGGGCGGTGGCGCGCAAGATGCGAGCACCACAACAAGCGATTGCTACTTGTAAAAGCTTCACTTTTCTATATCAGGCTTCTGCTACTTCCACTCGCCTGGCTTTACGCTACCCTGCGGCGATCTCATCTAAGCGAGCTGTCTCGGTAAGATGGAAGCCGGGGAGCCGCCATGATGACACCGACAACTACAGTTCCGGCGATTCGAATCGTCGCCAATTCCACAATCAGACAATCGGCTCGGCTGCTTTCTGCGCGGACTTATGCGACCCAGACTGGGCTCGGAGCTGCCACGACGCCAAAGCCCAAACGAAGGAGCGTCACGCCGTTTAACGATACTGGCTTTGTTCCATGGAGTGAATTGTCAGCCGCTGAGAAGGCGGCGAGGGCAACCCAGCAGTCGTACAACTTTGGCATGATCATCGTCGGCCTGGTCGCTACTGTACGTGCAATATGAAGATGTTACTGTTGTTTTATTGGATAGTTGTAAATTTACATGAAATCGGTAAAGCTAATTGACAATTGGCGCACAGAGCGGCGTTGCGTATTTCCTGTGGACAGACGTCTTCTCTCCCGAGAGTAAGACAAGACAGTTCAACAGAGCTGTCGATAAGATCAAGAAGGATCACAGATGCCTTGAGCTCCTAGGCGACGCGAACAAAATCTCAGCCCATGGAGATGAGACGTTCAACAAATGGAGGAGAGCACGGCCCATCACGTAGGTAATTCAAGCACCTGGAAGCCAAACAAGACGCTTACATGGATATCTGCAAAGATCCACCGAGAGGACAGACGGCCAGGGCAATCAGCATCTCATGATGCATTTCTACGTAAGTCCTTTGGCTCGAACACTTGGTTACCTATACAATACTCATACCATATATTTTTAGGTCGAGGGTCCCAAAGGGAACGGGGTAGTGCAATGCCACATGGTGATACCTCGTGGTGAGAGCGAGTACGATTACAAATACCTATTCGTGGACGTCAAGGGCCACGAAAGGATCTATCTGGAAAACGCAGATACTGCCAACGCGCGGGCAGGGAAGAAGCCAGTAAGCTTCTTCGGAGTCAAATGGGGTTGAAGAATATATGTGGGATACGGCGCTTCAAGGTATTGTTTTGCCTTTCTCTCACGTCTCACGGGGATGGCTCTGAAAAGGCACATCATCAAAGGACAGCTTTCATCGATCTATTTCAAAACAGAAATTATGCATAGCATTACGCGTATGGCGAGATGATTCATCTGTCAGGATTCATCTACATCTTGGACGATGGGCTTTAGGCTCATTGATTGTTGTTCAGCCTATTCTTTCCGGAACAATCTGACTTTGTGAAAAATCTGGATATTGGCAACGGCTGAACGGAGTCTATTTCGGTATATTCCTTCCGGATAGAATGCAATATATCGAGTTTCTCACGGCTCGTTGTCGTTTTCTTGTTACCGTTTTCCTAAAATACGAGTCTACGGTTCTCCTTCGAAAGAAACCCGGATAATATTGATTGGTCTCTTACAGCGTCACAGTGATACATAATGTCAGTTCAGTAGAGCATCAGCATACATGACCCTACTAAATAGGGACTATTTTGCGATGCTACATGCAACGGATCGCGATAGTTTCATTGCATGTCCAGGATCCAAGTTCCATCAATCCGGACAAGCAATGATTCCTAACCAGCATTTTCCAACAAATAGGAAGAATCAAGGCATCTCACCATGTGGGATTCTGTCCATTCTGCCGACATGCTCTCTTGAAACCGTTCTCGAGGACGTTTCTCCATCACCGGCAAATTCTATATGACAGTACTCTACTCAACGATGTCGGCAAACATCCCGTGTCTTCGTCTCGAGAAGCTTCCTCATTAATCTCCTTCAGCAACCGTAAACTCCCTGCATAGAGCCGATATGCATAACGAGGCCGCAGAAAGAACTATTCAGCCGGGCGACAAACCTACCCATTTCGTCACCGCGACTGCAACTCACACCATCCGGCACTGCAGCATGTAGGCCCTCAGAAAGAGCAGGTCGAAAACCCATCTCCTACCGTTCCGTCTTCCCAGGCAGAGCCAACGTGAACCGTCAGCTTCCCATCTTCCCATAGTATGTGTCACATTCTCCCTGTGCCGTCTGTATTTTCTCTACTATTCCTCTTCTCGTGTGGTTGCAGCCTCACCGGACCTGTCAGTCACCCTGCCTGTCGGCTATCGGTGTCTTTCTGCCGCTACCCAGCTTCGTTCCATCGTCTCGTTTTTTTTTTCGGCCCCCATGGTCAGACCTGCAGCTCCGGCCATGCGTGATACCATATACACCTTCTCCTTTCCGACAAACTGGGCAGCAACGCGGGAAAAGCGAGGCATTGGCACCCTTCTGCAAGGCGACAGCAAAACCCGGGGCCCCGCGGAGCACAGCGTTGTCCTTTTGCCAAGTTTCCTATGCATTGTTGTTGCTTTTGGCCCCTCTACTCCCTTCATGCAATCTGTCGCTTAGCAAAGGTCCTCCTGCCGCCCTTTGTTGGTTGAAGATATGCAGCTAGGCACAACCAACAGACGCAGGTTATGTGGAACTCCCTTTCTTCCATTTACGAATAGTAATAGCCTTGAAGGCATAAATGAGGGGCAGAAATGCCTGATATCGAAGACGTGTCCCATCTGAAACGGTTTAGAAGACTATGCATATGCTTATCTTGAGATACCATCCAACTTCACTCTCCCTTCCTTGAGCCCCCCATCATCTTGAGAAGAGCCGAGATTGCGGCTCATAAAGCCAACGGCACTGTGAGATGAGTATGGTCATTGGCTGGCAGATTAGAAGAGACAACAGAAATATATTACAAATGTGCATAGCCAACGAAAGTCCCCCCGTGAAAGACCGTAAACGAGAGCGAGGACACAAAAAAAGGTGTACTGCCAATCAATCACAACGGTCACGATTCAAGGAAGCTCGCTACAAAACCATTTTTGCCATCTAATGGTTGGCATTTTGACGATACGACGGCGGGAAGCTCCCTTGCATTGGAGCAAGAACGAGAAAGAAAAGAAGAGGTACAAGCATCGAGGCCATCACAAGTATACTACGCTCACCCTCCAATCAATTGAAATGAACAAAAATATCAGACTTCGTCATTAGAGCATCCTTCAAGCCAAGAGGTGTCAAAACCCCCCCAATGTATCTCGTCAACAAAGTGACATGACATTTACTATTCCCACTTGGTAAGAAACCGTAACGCCTTGAGTCACATAAGGGAAAATATAAGTTTCGTAGCGAAAAAAAGATATGCGTTTCAAGGATCTGTATTGTGAAATCTTCAGGGATCTCTTCTGTAAAACTGCCAAGAAATCTATACTGTAAAGAAATTACCAAAGGTAGTATATCTCCTTTCAAGCGAAGAGCGAATCTCCCCGATCTTTAATCTTTTTGGCTTTGAACATTTTAGATCAGCGGCGCTTGAGTTAAATCTACCTTGCGTTTGATGCCAATAATAGCCGTCAATCTGCCACAATTGACGTGCTTTTCGGACCTAGTAATTGAAAGCGAAAAAAAAAAAATATCGTCTCAAGGAACCGCCGGGGAAGACGAAGTAACGGCGGGAACTTTCTTTTTCCCTTTTCACGTGTTCTGCCTAGGACTTCTGATTTACTATTAAGTATCTCTTACGTTTCTTAGCACGGATTATGCAAGCCTCCAGAATCAGGGTTTCTTATCAATCTATACCTGACGTCGGGAACTCTCGGGTTGGGCTTATAAGCCGCTTCGCAGAGGTGATCTAGGTACGGAGCAGGAAAAATACAATGGTCATCTTATCCAGCCAATCTGTCTGTGTTGCCATTAGATATAATTTACTCCATCAGATATTCATCGTCATCAGTTTGCGTATGGGCTTCATCTACAGCGTTCGGACAAACATAGAACAGTGTACATGTGCCTCATACATGGCATTTACAGCCGTTTGGATAGATATCAATAGATATCAATACGCGGTAGATAATCAACTAGCAATCACGCAATGGAACCAGAAATAACTTATCTGGGGTCGTTGGGGCTCGGAAGCTTAATTGCCGGACCGTTGGGGGTTGGTACAAGGCATTTGGTCGGTTAACCAGCCGAATTGAATGGCGCTCTCGGTCCGATGGAGTTTCCTTCATATCCAGCTTCACGGAATATCTCTTGTTTAATTTTCCTCGCGAAAAGAGCCGAGCTTAAACCAGGTATCAGGCATCATCAAAACAACCGGCTGAATGGAAAGGAGCCTTGGCCGTATGTCGGCACTATGCCGAACATATTAAAGATCTCGGAGATACTCCCATGGAGCTACTAGCTCGTAGCACTTTCACATGCCTGATAAACAGCTTTGTTCCTTCCATCTCTGGCTCGGTACATTATCCGAAAGGTGATGATGTGATATCGTTAGCTTTGTGAGCTAGAGGTCATTTGAGTTAGCTGACGCCCATTCAGATGAGATGGCACACAAATGGGTTATGCGGCAATTGTACGATGTTAACTGTCCGTGCTATAGCACAATGGCTCTGTGCTGGCATGCGTAAAAAGGCCCAGATGCTGGTCTGTATGCACTCCGTACTGTCGCATACGACATCCCTGAGCAGTAGCAGCAGCAGCAGCTGGGGAGACGCCACAGACTGTGGGGGAAAAGGCTTTTCCAAGTTTCTTCCTGCGGCAAGTTCCAGTGCTCGTCGGAGCGGAGTAATTGATGCAACCCCCAGTCTGCCCCGAGGAGATGCAGAAGAAGGGGAAGAAGAATTACTCGTACTGCTCATGTTCAGCTCATACCGGTGAGGAGTGAATAAGGAGTAACGGAGTTGCTGCATCGACTGAGTAGCTACAAACCCTGCTGGCTGTGGGTTTGTTGCAGCTGGCCCTGCTCCTCTCTGAGCCCCCCCCCCACGATAGGATAGATTTCGGCGCATTGAAATCGCCAGGGGGTCCTTCTCCTCCCCCTGCGTGCGTACGGAGTAGGCGCCATCTGGCGATTTCAGCGCGCAGCCCACTGATTGACCAAAGACAGAAAGCAGGCGCATCAGAGACTGGTGGAGCAACAGGGAGAAGACCGGACTGAGGCAACCCACTATTCCGTATTTTGGCCTGAAATGTATTTGCGCATACGCAGACGTACAGTACTGTACGGAGTACATACAGTCTGCAGGGCGCTTGGCATTATCCATGGGCGTATAGCGCCCAGAGTATAGGACGGATTTAATATATTGTGCATGAGGCGTGAGATGATCATATAGCATGTGGATCGCCATCATCCGATCGTGCTGGCTGTGTGCCGATACACACTTTGGCGGATGGCCGGCAGACCAAACGGCCGCGTCGACGGGGTAGCATTCGGATCAACTCTGTGCTGCAGGTGTTGTATGATACTGGCAATGATCTGATCCTGTGCAGAGGGCACGGAGGCTCGCTTGCGGCTCTCGATATTTGTTGGGCCTGCCCGCGTGTTGGCCCGCGGGGGTTTCGACTCTGCGCAGCGGCAGCGGATCTCGTACGATGGGCCTTGGACTGCCTTTGCGGGTTCCAGATGTGAAGCAGCAGATTGCAGCAAGTTGCGGTGTCTCTTTGCGGGCCCCCATTCCGATGGAAATGTGGGCGGCAGCGGTGCGTGCCTTGCATGGCATTGAACAAGGCCGAGTCAGTCCAGGCACGATTGCAGGTCGCAGATACCAGCATTAGCACTAGCGGCTGGATGCAATGCGAGTTGCAGGTACTTGCACGGACTGGCAGCTGTGCTGCGTTGGCACGGCTGGGCAGGGATGCCGGTGCTTGTTTGAGGTTGAGTCGAGTTGTCTGGGGCTGGAGTCTTTCCGAGTCTGAGCTGGAGTGAAGTCTCGTCTTTGTGAGGCTGAGGAACGTGGCTGCAATGCTTGCGTATTGCCATCGCAGCCCGCAGGTACACATCTGGCCCCCAAAGGGTACTTCGGCTCTTGTCCGGCCAGGGCGCCTTTTTGCAGGGGCTGCGCGGTACCTGTCGGGATGGGCGGTACGTACCGGCAAGCCACAGGGGCGTCTGCGTTGATGGGCTGACGCCCTGCCCTCGCGGCGATTGATTGGCTGCTGCGCGGCATGTTCCTTTTTTTTAGGTGCGCCTTGGATACCTGACCTTCCTTGAACGTCTTCCCCATGCAGCAAACGTTTTTTTCTCATGAAATTTCTTCCTGTTCCCTGCCCAGCGGCCTAATATTGCAACGTAGCAGGCCAGCCGGGCGGTGGTGGAAGAGAATGCGACCATCTCGATGCAGCTCGCCACAGGCGACTTTCGCTTGACAGTTATGCGCAATGCTAGTGCTTGTGCAGGTGAATTTAGAAGCGGTACTTGCAATGTTGGCTAAGTGGGGTGTGACAAACCTGGAGAGAGACGGCGATAGCCTCGCTATCCAAGGCTACTAGTAAGTACCAAGGCAGCCAGAGACTCGGACAAATGCCTCGAACATGCTCGTATCAGACAGGAGGTGCGTGTGCTGGGTAGTTTGTATCATCGCCAATCCGCAAAAGGGAAGAACTGGACTCGGGCTTCTTTTTTATCTTGCCTAGTTTTTTTTTTATCTTGTTTGGCCCGAACTTGGCGCCGCAAGCGCACTTTGAGTCGTCGTGATTAAAACTGCGGCCGACGAAACAGTCTCATTTCTGCGCTCCATACGAGGCATTCAGCTGACGATTATGCCTGCTAGTCGCTGGCCAGCAGCAGCAGCACTTGGCGCAGTGCAATTCCAGGCTTTTCCCGCCACGTCGGAGAGTCATCACCGAGGAGCATCAGTTTTGTGTGTGATGTGTGCTCTGCCACCCCACTGCCTGGCGATCCTCCAGGGTACATTCACGCCATGTGATTTGATTTTGCATTCTTATTCTTGGTTTGAGCCAGTGACAGCCCCGTGGGGGGTCTTGCAAATCTCTAGCATACGAGGCGAGTATCAATCTCGGTAAATTCTGCTTTTACCCATCGCCCATAGTTGGAAATCGCTTCGCCATCCGCGTTGGGATTTTTGCCGAGCATGTCTTGATTGGGCGGCGGAGCGAGCAGAAGCCGCGGCTTGATTGAGCACGGCTTGCTACTTTGTAATCTGGGTAAAATCCCCCGCAAGCATCGCTGCCGGGAATGCAAGATAAGGATGATATGTTGCTGGCTGTGTGGAAGGGCAGAAGGGCACAAAGACCGGGAGATATCGAGGCGTGCATGGGCTACTTTATCGGCAAGATAGGCAGAATGGAAAGGTTGCTGTATTTCCCCGCCTTTCCCCCAGCCCTGGGCCATCTCTAATCAGAGATTGCCCATCCATTCATGCACGGATATGCACCTAAAACCGACGTGATATTGATTTGATAGTATCAAGACGGCTGGTTGGTGCTGGCCGTGGAGTGATTCGCCACCCAGAATCTCCGTTTCACGGCCTCTGCCTCTCCCTCTATTCCATTTGGAGACCAGGGCCCTGCATTTAATCATTCTGTCCAAAGAAAGCAGGCGGCTCTTTCGCGATCGAACGCTTACATCGCGACAACCAGTCTGCTGACGCCTGGCTGCTAACCCGATGCAAAGCCGGAGGACAATCAAACCCCACCCCCACATTTGCGGGATGGCTAAATCTGATGGCTTGACGGATGAGACAAGTGAAGGCGATGCCTCTGTGTAGAATGTATTAATGGTATTAATGATGAATCATCATCCAATGGACGGCTTCAGCTTACCAGCGAGCTCGGAGCGGCCGTTATGCTAGAGCCTCTCACTGGCGCTGCTTTTTCCCACACCATGTGCCACCGTCACAGCCCACCAAGCAATTCTCACGTGGAGGACATGTCAGGAATTGAAAATCACTGTAGCCGTAGACGGGAAGAAGCAAAGGGCAAAGCAGAGCCAAGTTGAAAAAGAAACTGAAAGAAACACTAAGAAAGGAAAATTCTTCACCGACACGTGAGACAAAAAAAAAAAAAAAGGACGATCTATGCTTCAAACTGGCAGGACGACTAACAGAGTTGAGAAGAAAAACCCCCACCATAACAGTTCGAAGTACAGACTCTCCGCCATTCCTTACCTCACTAGAATGCCGTCTGCCAACACCCTTCCAAATTCCTTGGTGCTCAGACTTTTGGCAGGCAGCCAAGCCCTTTGCGTACTCGGCTCTCTAGTTTTACAGCACACCACCTTCGACGTGGTTTTTAGTGCAACAACTTTGCAAACTCGGGGGGCGCACGGGTAAAACAGGCACAAGGAAGAGGTTGTCCCCCCGTTTTGCTGGTGTATGTGTTACACAGCTTCAGACTAGCAGAAATGTGGTGTGTCTCGTCGAGTCTCCTAATTCGCCAGGGCTTGCTGAAGCGGTGAGGAAGAGATTGAAACAAAGGGTGAAGAGAGAAGAAAGAGAGAAAAATGGTGTGTGTCAGGAGAAGACAAAAAAAGAGCAAAGAATGTCTTGTCTCGACTGCAAGCACAGCCAAAGAGTCATGCAAGCCACCAGGAGTCCAACCCCACCACTAGATGTCTTTACGCAGAGCAGTTGCATCGCATGCTCCTATTACCTACATACATGTGCATGCAAACATGGCTTTGTAAGTAAGGAGATAGTCGTGGCCAGGGCTATTATTTTTATTTGCCATTTGTTTTCCTCTGTGGCCCGTTTTCGGATCCCGTCATCGCCCCGACCTCATGATACTGCCACAGACATACGAACCAGTAGTCCATATTGGCATCAGCATGTATCCGTGTAGCATCGCAGACAAAACATCCGTTTGATCAGATCACCCGCCAGCAGCGCCAGAACGGCCAACCAGTCGCTGACGTGATCTCGATCCCTCCCCCATCTCAACATCCAGACCGCAAGTGTGCTTCCGGCGCCCTGCCGTTGCCCAATGGGTGAGCGGCATCACACAATCCGAAAAGGCCAACGCAGTCCCCCTTCCCAGCCTTACCGACCAGGTTTTTGAAACAGCAGCAGCAGCAGCAGCAGCAGTAGGGAGGGTATCCATTAACATGCATTCAGTCCTCTCGCAGACGAGTTGCTAGTACGTACTGGCTCTTCTTCTTACATGCTTGTGCAGTCTACCGCATGAACAGGCTACTCGCAGTAGATGGATACCTGTTAGAGAAGAACAAGAAGCCGGGCGTCGTCACCGTCGGCTGAGTGGGGGCCGATTGCCGTGAGCCAAGCTGAAGCCTTCGACTCAGCTATGTATATGCTCTCACGGATACTTATCTTTGTGGTGCCCAACATGCAGCACCACCACCTTGTACTTTGAAAAGCCACCATCTTCAGCACATCCACTAGAAGTGAAAAATACGTCTTCAGACTGGCACAGGAGCCGCTCCCGTAGGCGAGTACGGTGTTGCACAGCAACACACTCAGACACCGACGGACGCACGCATATGGGGTCCAAATCATACAAGAGGTCCCCAGACTATGGGGAATCTAATCAGAAGCCTCGATTTGCAGTATTCCATGTACAGTATGCCCTCTTTATTAGGTACATACGTTCATATTTCAGGCAGCGCACGCACGGCAACTCACACACCCAAACGAAAGAAAAAAAACCCCCGGTGTCGTGTGTTCTGTTTCTGCATACCTGTACAACATGCAATCACCCGCCACATCAGCAAAAGTCATTTCCTTCTCGTACCAGTGCCACATCGTACCATTTCCCAAAGCAAACTGCTGCCTACGCACAATCAGCTGCCAATAGGTCCAATAATAATAAAAAAAAAGACAATTTCAGCAGCACAAGGCAAAAGGCATGTGGCCTCCACAGCCCCAGCCAGAGCGTCGCAGCAGCGCAACCCTCGTAAGAAACAAGGCACATGGCTATCAGTATCCTCAACCGTAGCACCACCCAACTCAACCTCGTATCATTCATTCTATACATGCAAAAAAAAAAAGAAATCTCCCTTGTTTCCCCCGTATGTATCCAACTTGGTACTATCTGCTTCTCTCCACACTCCCCCCTTCCATCTAAGCGAGCCAAACACATGCTGCCTGGCCCTACAAGCATCCTCGCCCTTCACCATCCCATCAAACCCATCCCACAGACACACACACCCCCTTTCGGGAAGAAAAAACCCAACCCACCCCTTTCAATAGATCATTTGTAACTTGTAACTTTCTGTCTACAATTGCGTTTTTGCTTTGGTCTACTGTTTTCCACGCTCTTAATCTCCCCCCCTCCACATCCCCCAGAGATAAACCTTCTTAGCGCTGAGGCACCCATCGGATCAGCGTAATCTGCGCTAGGAACAAACACCCAGAGATAGGCTGATAGGGCCCCAAAGCTGGACGCCCTCAAAACAGCCTCTCTATCTTTTGGTCAAAATAAAAGGGCAACTGCCAGATGAATCCTTCAAAATCAAGGTTTCTCCGGGAGAAAAGCCACTTGGACTAAAATAGATGGATAAATAACATCTAAAACAAACAACCAAACTCTCTTCTTTTCCCCGCAAAACCCTCTGGTACCGTCTTAAGACGCCAGGCTCTACCCTTTTTGTTCGTACGATAGCCAGTGCACAGTCAGGAGATAAGACGGGAAACACCGGAAGGAGGCAGCTTTAGACTTTGAGTACCTATATCGACCCCATGTACACATCATAAGTACTTCACCGTTATTGTCATTTACCATACAAGCACTGCCTCTTTGACTCATTCATCTATCCATTACTTCATCAGTCGCAATTAGTACACCGTAGCATCACTGCAAGTAGGCCAAATTACAGTGGTGCGGCGATGAAGTCATCCATCCTCTGTGCTGTAATAGGTCGCGGGTCCCACGGATGTACCGCCTTGCCCGTGGCTTTTTTTTTCCCTCCCCTCCATCCATCAACCATCAAACCCCCTGATAATATCCTGCTGCTGCTGCTGCCGCCGCCTCCGCCTCCCCCATATTTTGCATGATAATCCCCATATTTTGTAAAACAAGCGTCTTGGGCCAATGCCGGCCGAAGACCGTCAAAAACAGGTCCAAATGCCGGGCTCGGGTTGCTCCTTGGCGGTAGATGGGCCAAGGGATGCAATCTTGCAGGCAAACCAAGAGTCAAACACGGGGCCTACATAGCACGACAGGCATCAAAATGAAGAGCGCGTGATTTTATAACAATAAATATATTTTCCTTCTTTTTTTTTTCTTTTTCTGGTCTGCCCCCGTGCTGCTGCTTACTATAGTATGTAGCGTCAAATCCAATTATTACGGTAGTACTAGTATTGCATAATAAGCATCCACTGTATTGAAACACCCCAAAACGTGAAACAAGCAAAAAACAAAAGCCGAGAAAACGGAATAAAATTTTTATCCGCCTGGGAAAGTGGTGATGTCTATAACGTCCTTTGGCCATCCTATGCGCGTAGGATCCCATCCAGTCCTGCTTTAAAAAAACAAACCCAAATCGAATAAAGGAAATAAAAAAAAGCAAGAAGTAAAATAAAAGCCACGCGTCAAGTCCTGTGAGGGATGACTGTTTCCATTTCCAATTCCATACCAGAAACGCCAACTCTTTCTATCCTTCTATAGCCCATAGTCGTCAAATCATTCGAGGCACCGTCGGGGGGTATTTTTCATCGCTCTCTCCTACATCCGATCCATGAGATCACCGCCGGCAAGGCTGCCTGTGGTTGAACTCCTGCCGCTGTTGGTGAAGATGCCGTCAGAGAGGAGGTCTTGTACCGCAACCTTGGGGACCTGGGGAACAGGCAGTTTCCTCTGGCTTCCATCGGGACGACTGATGATGTCGGTTAATGAAATGCCAGAGCCGCGAGAGGTCAGTCCCTGCGCCTGAGGAGGGAACTGATGAGCATCAAGAGTAGGCTCCATGGGGGCCAACGCCGGAGTGGTGTTGTGGCCCAGAGACAAGTTTCTCAAGCTGGGCAGCTCATATCCGGAAAAGGGGCGGAGTCGGGGTGAGTGAGCAGGAGTTGCAATGGGAGTATGGTCCGGAGTGGGCGACAGAGAGTCGTGCGAAAAGGTGGGGGAAGAGGGAGCGGTAGAGTTGGGCGAGTTGGGTCTCGACCTCTTGGCGTGCCTCATGCTTCCGTGGTAGTGATCGTCATCATCATTGAAGTGAGATCTGGCCATGTGGTACGACGAGAGCGAAGGACCGTGGCCCCGAGGGCCCTGCATACCAGGGCTGAAGTAAGGGTGGTGCCTTGAGTTGTGGTTGGAGGGTCCGCCAGAAAGAGTCTCGCGCTCAATTTGATGGGCGGCGTTTGCGAGCATGGAGATGTCAGTGCCACGGCCATAGTGAGACATGGAAACTGCAGGCACGGCGAAGGAAGAGTAAGAGTGAGGAGGCGAGACGTTGGGCGAGACCAGGGCCGAGGCGGGCGCTGAGCGGATGGCCTTGGGCGCAGGGGGAGGAGCCATCATGCCGTCGACGTGCAGAGGGTGAGGCATGCCCTGGTGGAGGTGCTGCTGGTGCTGCTGCTGGCCCTTGTTGCCTCGCCTCGAGTTGGGGTTGCTGTGTATCCTCGAGTGCCTGGTCAGCTCGTCGGAGCGGGAGAACTTCTTGCTGCAGCCCGGGAACTGGCAGGCATGCGGTTTCTCGCCGGTGTGGGTGCGGATGTGTCGAGTCTGATGCTCCAGGCGGTGGAAGGCCTTGTCGCAGAGCGGGCACTTGTAGGGACGAGGGAGCTCGTTGGCAGACTCGGAGGCCTGCGCTCCTGGAATGGGCCCATTGGGCTTGATGACGGTAACCGCAGCGGTAGACATTGCTCCGCTGCCTTGGTCCTGGCTGGGTGCTGCCGACGATGGATTAAGGAGATTGGAGAAATCCACGGCAGACCGAGCTCGTTGCATGTGTCTGGACAAGCGAGTGTGAGGGTTGGCGGCTGCGGTGATGCGAACGCAGGATGATGTGCGATTGTCCTTTGGCGGGGCGAGATAGACGGGCTGCTTCTGTTATATACGCAAGGATATCTGGTTGCGACGGTTGCTGATGCTGTCTAGTCTTTCTCTCATGTGTCTAGGTGCTTCTTGGTCGTCGGGAGGGATAATGGCAAGGTGCAAGATTCGCGAATGGTTTGCGAGTGGCGACAGGTTGGGTTTTGAACTTTGCTCGAGTCGTCAAGGGAAGAAGACTTTTTTACTTTTTTTTTTCTCGGGAGAAGGAGGGGACTGGGGGGAGGGAATCGCTTTAATAAGGGCGGGCTCGGCCGGGTCGGTACTTGGTACAGGACAAGGGAGCACGGCGAGGTACTTGCGGGCTTGTACCCGGCTGCATCAGCGCATTGCACATGCTGGTGGTCGCTATACGCGGCGGCAAGTCAGGGGCGTCACGCAGGGCTTAGGCGGCGGCCTTGGGGGTGGGCGACAGTGCTGCATGGCAGCGTCCAGCGGGCTAGATGGCGCGATGGGGTGCTGGAGGGACGAGGAGGGGGACACGTAGCCAGGGCCTGAAAGGGGCACGGGGTACTTGGCGGCGCCCAGATGGTTGTACCTCCGGCCCCAGCATTCGAGCCCCAGCCCTTGTTTTCGCTCAGTGGGAGCCCCAGCTGGGGCGAATGGGCAGGAGCGAGCGGCAGGGGGAGGGAAGGCGAGAGGGAGGGGGGTGTCGCAGAGTCGCACGGGGCGAGGGGTGCGGCGTGGAGATGGCGCGCTGAGCACGGTCCAAGGATGCATGTAGCGTGTACCACCGGCAATGGCGAGATGGGCGATGTGCGACTCGTACCCCATACCTGTAGCACCACAGCCAGCCAGCCTTTTTTCGGCCCACGGGAGATGCTCGCTGTTGCTGGCGCTGGGGCGCAAAGTACCTCCGCCGCGCTGGTACTTGGCCAAGCTGCCTTGCCAGATGCGATGCTAGCGTCGAGGGCCGCTGCAGCCACCCCTCTCGGCACACGATTGCGAGCAAGTTGCCAGTTGGGAAGCTGTGGGCTTGCGGTGGAGGAACGGTGAAGGTGGCAGTTGCAGTAGTTTTTTTCTTTTTTTCTTTTTCCTCAGGGCTCGTTCTTTGTTGAGGCTGTTCGCTCCACCGAGCCGTCTGTCTACTGTGTGCCACAAAGTTGCTGCTCACAGTATGGGCACTATCAATTACGTTTCCATGCGCTCAGTGCGTTTTATTGTACTGTAAAAGCCCAGCACAGCTCATTTTGCACGCCCCAGGCGACGGTATCGGGGGAAGTGAGGCGCAGCGTCTGTCGTGCTCGACTGATTGGCCGCCATTCCCCGGAAAAGCGATGAGCGTGCTGGAGACGCCCAAGAGTTGCGAGTACGAGGATTCGTGGTAATCATGGAGTGAAATCAATGGCACCGAGAGCGATTTGGCACACCATGGCATGACACTGCTTGCGGCGACCGACTACAGTAACATCGAAAACAGTCACGATGCCTGAGTATAGAATATAATTGCGCACCAGTAAGCCTATCTACTCGGTATCGTATTTAATTTTTTTTCTTCCGGCGGGCAGCCTAATTAATCAAAGTAATATACGCAGTGCGCCATCTCAAAGCGTGGCTGCCGTCGCCCCTTTGGCGCCCAGGGCCCCAAAAAGAAGCTGCCAAAATTTCTTCTGGCGCATCCAGTGATCGCCCGCGAGAAGCCATTACTCTATAGATTCGACTTCGGCTCTGCCTGGGCACGACTCATTTTCCCGTGTGTCGTGGGGCCGAACGCTACTAGTAGCCACCACCACGACGGTCCCAGGAGCCCCAGAAGCCCTGCTAAGGCCGCCTAGCACCAGCGTCGAGAATGCAGCTCACACGCACAGCATTGCTGATAGCTTAGGAGACGTTGAAATTAGTCCGCGCGGCGCATTCCTCAAGGCCTTCCATGATGATGCCATGCCCGGGGTGGGATTTCACTGGTCTTCCTGCAGTATCAACTGCTGCTAGGCCCGGTAGATTCTCGATGGGCACGAGTTGATAGAAACTCATGCTCACCCTCACGCACCCGGATGACTCTGTCCCGGCTCTGGTTTCGCTTTCGCATCTCCAGCACTGCCCAGTCAACTGTGGCCTTGTCTGCTATACTTGGACGGCGCCCGTCTTCTGCTCGCCGTCCCCAGTCGAGGGTCATCAGGACGCTACATCCCACCTTTTTGGGGGCCGAAGTGACAGCGGCCCAGCTCCCTCATGCCACAAACTCCATTTCCAACTGATAGTGAGCCTCGATGGACCGCAGGTGGGGGGCTGGCAGAGTCACGCCCACCAACAGACAGACGCAATAGCCGTGGCAGCTCGCCTGTTGGGTCAGGCTACCATTATCATTGCCCACCAAGCACCGCTCGCTATCATCTGTGCCGTTCCATATCAGGGGAGCCATCCTCGTTGCCGTTAGGTTATCGTGAGAATGGCCCCGAAACCCCATGGAGTATGTGGTCACGCCTCCTAGGGGGGATCTGTCAAATCATCTGGTCGCATGGACAAGGCATGATGAGTGACATGATGGGTGATTGCGGCTCGCTGCTCGGGCGCTTAGCCAGCCATACGCATACAGCCTGGTACGCTGTCGGGCAGGTAGCAGTAGCATTTGGCACTGGTCCTAACGCCATTCATGCTCGAACCTCAGGTGAGGCAAGATTGGCTCTGAAGATCACTGGCCGACGTGACGGTAGCCCTCCAACATGACAAACGGAAACCAGGCCGCGCAACAAGGGAGAGACGACGGGCTGTAGAGAAAGGGCGAAAGGTGCCAGCTAAATAGCCGAGACACGGCTACGTTGTCCGTTTCCTGCGAATGGAAGCGTTGGGAAACAGTGTCATGATACTACATGCTACTATACTGGACTGTACTGGTTGCGGTTGTCTTTGACTGAGGCAAGGAGAGAGAGAAATGCCTGGTTGCAGCTGGCTGAACAGGGCCATGATCAGAATGAAACGCTATGAGCTGAGTGAGTGCTAGGCCTGCGATGATCAATCTGCTCTGGCCCGGCACCGCTTACTCGTGGTGCTCTGCGGAGTGAACAATACATTGCAATCACCACCGCTCCGCCCCCGGCGTTAGTTTGCAACCGAGCCTGTTGATTGCAGCGGCTGTATCGTGATTCCTCTTGGGCGATCTCGACGGTCCGTGAGACATGGATGGGGTGCGGATATGCAAAATCTGGCCCTTGTGCAGCACACACATTCCCCAGACTTTTCCTTGCTCCTTGATGCTAGTATTGCCAGTCCGCCACGGCGCCGAGTGGCGTTTGCCATTCCTACAGTAGTGTGCCCTTTCCAAGATCAAAAGTACTCCCGTACAGCTCCCGACTATCTGTTGGACATGACTCTTCACCTTCCTGATTGTCGCCGCAAAGTCTTGGAGCGAGGGCCCTGTCAAATTGCGCTGCCTCCATTCTTCCCCCGGCCGGGGTCCCCAGAAACACCACTGGTTCCCTCCCTACGGTAGAATGTGGGGGTTGCTATCTCTGGCCAGATGCACTGCGTCTTTTCCCTGCAATTGGTGCGGCGCAGAGCAGAATAAGAAAGAGATTGCTAGTCTGCTGTGGCCTATCCACCGTCCCCATCCAAGTGTCTTACTGGTATTATCCTTATCAGCAAGGCGTGCGATGCGGCTTCAGAATCAAGCACAAGAGATCCGCAGCGGTCTAGGCATCCGTAAAAGCGAATTTGCCATTGCCATTAGCGTGCATTCTCAGCTTTGGTCTCCGATCGAGAACGGACCATCCCACAGACTGTTCTCGGTGTATTGATGTACCTGTGCTGCCTGTATTGAGCCTTTCAGCTGTACTGTATATGCCGGCTACTGGGTATCACCACTATCAGCTCTCCCGGCGCTCGATATTGCCTGTCGCCTCCAACCCTTGCGCGCCTAGGCCGCTTCAGGAAATTCCGGGGTGCCCATTGATCTAGATCTCCTGAATTGCTGCTCCCTTGTCACCGAACCAAACCGCCACGTAACTTTTCTCGGAACGGGGAAGCCCGGCCGACACCCCGGACAAGGGAACTGTGCAGCAGCACTGGCAATACGACCTGAGCTTAGACGCAAGCGCATGAAACAGAGGTTACAGAGCATGAGATATTGGTTTCATGGCCCGAAGAGAAATCAAGATGAAAATCTTCCGCCAATACGGGGCTGTGCATCGCAAGACGAAAAGGAGTTGGGCGCTCTGGAATAGCGACAAGACATGCGGCATCCTTGTCTGGACAAGATGGCCAATCCTTTGTGTTTGCTCAGCGATCTATCATGACCCCCCCCCATCATTTATTACACCTACTAGTACTGTAGGATTACCGTCATGTACTCCGTACCAACGGTGGTATAACTGATGAGGCCATAGTAGCGCCATTTTCGCTCAGGTGTTAGTATCCTGACGATGACCCCGGCAGCCTCCACCAGCGCAAGTCAGTGCCCGCCGAAAGCCCGCACAGGGGGACATGCAAAAGAGAGATAAGGAATATCTGAGCACGATGCATGATTGATGCGCATGGCCCGCGTTGAAGAGGTATATTCGGTCCATCTACGGGCTGCTTCGGTGCTCCGTATCAGACGTCTCGACGTGCCTGTTCCCCCGGATCAATGCTCGGCGCAAACGGTCGGTTGCTGCGTACATTCCAGTCCAGGAGGAACACGGCTCACAAATTCAGCAGCCTGCCTTTCTTTTTTCAGAAGGAGAGAGCGCATAAGGCTGGGAGCGAGAGCACCGGTGTCAGATTGGAGCGTGGCATGCAAGGACCAAGGTCCAATGTCCATATTCCTCCTCGTTTCAACCGAGATACCGGTTCACAATGGATCTCCCCGAAGGGAAAACCTTCCGGATGCGGCCAGAGGGCTTGATATCCAACGCCCCGGCAGAGTCGGCCTCTTCGGCTGAATTACGGAGGAGCAGGGTCCAACTCGAGAGTCAAAGCACATGTCAAAGTACATGTAGTATCTGTTGGCAGAAGAAGATGCCAGATTCGACTTCAGCCTGGGGATCTATTGCCCACGCCTTGCTTTGGCAACAATAATGCGATGGTGGCATTGCCAGGATCAGGCTGCTGGAGGGCTGCGCCCGGGGCTCCTCGGGTGCCGGCTGCTGTACTGAATGGGCATCTATCTCGTCATAAAACATACATAGCCATCAAGAAGCCCTGCTTTCACATGCACATCGAAATCGGACATGCAAGGACACAATCTTGGTTTTGCGGGCTCCATTCAATAGCCTCAAAAATCCCTTTCCAGCAGGCTACTGACCGAAAGGCCCATATCAGACCTCAATATCGCCCACGTGCTTATCTCTGCTCTCAAAATGTCCGGCCAATTTCCAGTTTCCCCAGAAGGCGGGGCCTTTCACCTACAGTATACTAGTAGTTTCCTTCACTTGTAACGCAGCAAAGGGCTTATTCTTCGCCCCGAGCGATAGCCGACAAGTGGCCTCGGCCACTGGCTGTTTGGCGCCGATTGCGACACTTGGGCTGATAAGAGACGATCCCGCCGGCTAATAAATTGATTGGCAACATAAGTCTCACGCCCAAAGGGGTGTACGGGAGAGGACGGCTAATAGCGCTTTTGCGTGCTATTACCTACCGCTACGGCTCGTTATAGCTGACGGTCAGCGCCGGCCAAGAGCAAAATTACGTCGGAAAGTAAAAGGGCCAATGGGGTCCTAAAGTGGCATCATCAGTCCTCAAGCCTAGGCTGGGACTTTTTTCTCTTGTCCCCCAAGCCTTTTCGCTTTCTTACATACAGGACGATGCAACGTGTTACGCCTCCATGGGGGTGTGTGCGCTAAAACCTGGAGAATATTCGCCTCGCCCCGATTTCCGTCGTTGTCAAAATGCAAAAGTGCGGGCACCTTTGTCATTACTTACCTACGTATTGGATGGGCATAGCCTGCAACAACATTGAGGCACTCTTTTCGGCCTCTCCCCGTGGATAGCAAGGAAGAAAAGGCAATATTGGCCTGGGGGATGCCCGTCAGCTCTAATTCTCCCGGAAACCTTCTTGACCATGACGAGTCGTTTTTTGTCGATGACCGCTACCCAACATCGAGCACTGCCTTTAGGCTGAAACATTGTCAAGTTTTCTTTATCCCCTTTCCTTGTCATGTTTGCAATGTTTTCATGCCGTTTCTCCCCTGTCCGCCCGACGCAGGAACAAACAGCCATTTCGATAATGAAGCAAAAGAGGGGCTCATAATTTTCCCACCCCACGGGGAGACAGGAAAAAGATGGGGATGCGATTCGGTGCCATGATTGGGGGGGCGTGGCTGTGGTGGAGGAGTTGAATCCTCGCCCGACCAAAAGAAGGGGACCAAAACTTGACGTTTCGTCGCTGCGAGTATCTGGCCATGGTTCGACTCTGTTTCAATGCAAAGGCGCAGACTCATTGGCTCGGCTGCGAACCTGTTTGCTGTCACGCAGCGACTGGCACCACGTATGATGCGTGGCGGGAGCAGTTTCAATGTAACGCGCGCGAACTGCAGGCCAGCGATTCGCCGGGCTAACAAAGGCTGCATCTACACCCAAGAGCAAGCCATGGCCTATCATGATCCTCGGGTCTTGGAGACGTCGTACGAAGGGTGAAACTGGGCTTCCATTCTCTCTGCGGCTTGTTTGTGCCGCACCGCCCCTTGGACAGCCCGACTCTAGTTTTGCATCCCAATCCGCCCCCAACTGGGTTTACGAGGCCACAACTACTGCTGCTGCTGCTGCTGCTGCTACTACTACTAATTCCTTTTAGTATCGTGTTTGCGTTTGTGTGCGTGTGCGTGTTGTCTTCATTAGGAGACTCTCGGCGACGCCGCGCGAATCAAAAGTAGCAGCCTTGTCTTGGGAGTCACTGAGCACACCCCCTTTGTGGCGTTCTAGGAGACAGACAAGAAAAAGACCCACGCGGCAGCATGGCCGTATGAGGGACCGAGCAAAGGAACAGAAAATGTTGCAAGTGTGTGCTTGCGTATGTCTTGTACTGTTCAGATGGTTTTTCGATACGTGCCTGTCCGGAGTACGCCGGGCGTCCCTGGAATGCTCTCGAAAGAAAAGGCCGCTTTGGGCGGCGAGGCGGACTTTGCTTGGCGGGAGTAGTTTGCGACAGCGACGGGGGGATTCAAACATCAATGTCTGCCTGCCTATAGTACAGTACAGGGGAGCAGCAGCTATACACGTCTCGATGGCGAGAGAAGGCGTGCAGATCTTGCTTAGGCTGCAACTTTACCCCATACAAAAAATCTCAAACCGAGTAGTATGGCGTTTTTTCCCCAGATCTAAGCGTCTGGAAGTTTCTAGACTGTGGCATAGACTCGCTCTAACAAGCAATCTGAGGCGCAAATCTTGCACCTTAATTCGACCATCTGTGGCTTTTGGGGCAGTCGAACACAGTAACGCCGAGATGTGGCTAACCCCAGAATGAGGGCTCGGGTTATGTCAACTTATAGGGACTACCTATAAGTTGACGCTTTTCTTCATGTCATATAGGAACTTTCGATTACTGATTTATTAGCCGAAGCCAACTGACCTTTGGACGTCCATAGCTATAGTAGTGAATGCGAGAGTGACGCCAACCAGCGCCCTTTGGTGGTTGGTTGCGGAGTCCATCCTCGGCTCGTATCGTAACTCGAGAATGCGAATCGACAAGTTGCTGAGTCTGGTTCTGCAAAGCTTTTTCCATGGCTTCGTAGTTACGAATAGAGCCGAAAAATAAAAGCAATTGGTTAGAATTAAGAACAATCATTGCGCGGATAGTTGAGCGATATTTTCGGCTTCGTTTCTGGATGCTCTGAGATACAACACCGCATCTATCAATTTGCATCTTGGTGAAGTCCGAAGCACCAAAACTACAACTACGAAAATGCCCATCCAGTCAGCCATCCTCCGCGTAGCCCGCCCCTCCGACAACATCGACGCCCTCCTCCCCTTCTACGTCGACGGCCTCGGCTTCGAGCTGCTCTTCCGCTTCGACCAGCACGAGGGCTTCGACGGCATCATGCTCGGCCACAAGGACGCGCGGTACCACCTCGAGTTCACGGCAAAGGCCGGGCACGCCGCCGGCCGTGCGCCCACGCAGGACAATCTACTCGTCTTTTACCTGCCCGACGAGACGGAATATGCAGCGGCGGTGGCGCGCATGGAGAGGGCTGGGTTTGGCGCCGTGACGAGCTTTAATCCGTACTGGGACCGGTGTGGGAGGACGTTTGAGGATGCGGATGGGTATCGGGTTGTTTTGGCGAGTACTGAGTCGCCGTTTTGAGTGATGAATCTGGATTTCGAGAGGTGGAAGCAAATATTGGCATGTAAAACAGCTACCGGACACTAGAAGTTGAAAGCAAAGGCTATCCAAGTGGCAAATCGCCTAACTTACAAACTCATGCATGCAACGTTGTCCATAAAACAAGTGCCAAAAAAGCACACAAAAAGCCGGAGCAATGCTCGGCTGTATCCTCTTCCAATACCAACACCCCCTTCAGCTTCAGCTGCTAAATAGCTGTCCGTGCTCTTTTTCTCTTTCGTACCCGCTTTGCGCAGAAAAAGCCATGACTAAGGACCCGAGCTATTGGGGTCTGGAATACGCCGCGCAGGCGACAAGCTTCAAACAGGCCCCTGTTAAGGTAAGCTTGAGATTCGCCGATACGAGAGCGCAATTCTCCGCAGAGGCGAGCTGGGCGTTGTGGGATTTGGTGATGCAGACAAACAAACAAACAAACAAACAAGCAAACAAGTGCAGACGAACATTTCAATAATCAAGGAAATATAATGCTATAATGACTGACAACAAGAGAATGAAGAGCGGTACGGTCGTAGTAAGGAAGTGAAAAGAGATGGACTGCGGTGGAGCTGGTTGCCGCTTTCGGACACCTGTAAATTGAAATCACGTGCTTTCGTTCTTCAACCGCGCGTCTGCGAAACGAAGCGCTTCACGCCCGTCACTGTCTGCGGCTTGGCTAGAGATCCGGGGCAAACCGGCGATGGATGATGGATTATCATGCCATCCATGGCCATGATACAGCCAGTTTTGACATTCCAAACTCCACGCGTGAGTTGTCTCTTGCGCTGGCTTGGCTGGCTGCAATATTTGTGCCAACTAACGAGGTCGACATAGATCGTCTCCCAACCGTGCCGGCCTCACAGGCTCTGGAAGATTTGAAAGCTGATCCGGCTGCTCACATCTCGACAGGCCTGGTAACTCTTGACTGTGCGCTGCTGGGACTAGACTCGGAGGATTCTCAAAATGCTGCTGTGCATGGCGGCGTTAAGCGTGGCCAGGTAACCGAGATATGGGGTCCTCCTGGCTGCGGCAAGACTGCCTTGGGGTAAGGGATCTCAGTGGAATATGATGAAGTTTCAGAGGTTGACGGAACTTGTAGGATTCAACTGGCCGCCAATGCCCTGAGTGACGGTAACGGTGTGGTCTGGGTAGGTCGGTTTGACGAATATAAAATGAAACCACAACTCTTGATACTGTCACCAGAACTAACAAGGGGCGTGATTACCAGACTGCTTCCAGAAACTACAAACACAGAGAATGGCAAATGTGCTAAAGAACGTCAAAGAATCCCGAATGTTGGCGGATATACAGAGTATTCAAGACGTGGACCCGGCCAAGCTGGTTCACTACTCTTGCATGACGCTGCCGCATCTACTTGCGTTTATATCTCGACCAACAACAACCGCCATTGCTTCAAATGTTTCGCTCATCGTCATTAGCTCTTTATCGGCTTTGATAAACTCCTCCTTGCCGAGGTCTTTGGAAGCAAAGGGGGGCAAAAAGCCTGCAAAAGGTGTGTCTTCTTCTACAGCAGCCTCAAGATTTTCTCACTTCTCACACCTGCCGCCTTAGGTCCCACTCAAGCTTCAAAACGCCTACAAGGCCTACAGTTTATCATCACCACGTTGCAAAAGCTTGCCGCAACTAAGAACTGCGCCGTGGTGCTATTATCGCAATGTGCAACCAAGATGCGAAGCGAGCAGATGGCTACGCTAATCCCGTCGATCAACACCACGGTCTGGGAGCAGGGCGTGTCTACAAGGCTAGTTCTATTCCGGGACTGGGCGTGGAACGCCAGCAAGTCCTCGAGCGTCTTCCTAGCTGGCCTGCAAAAGATTGATGGCAGGGTGGCCCAAGACGCCGTCGAGCATGTATCTGCATTTAAAGTTGAATCTGTGGGTTACATTGATCCTCCCCAAGCGTCGGCATTTGCGAAATACTAATCTCAACTCGGACATCAGGCCGGCATATCAAGTGTCCACTACGAGGCCAACAGTTTGGATATGGAGGTGGCGGTTATAGCACCGCGACCAAAGAGGAAACTGGGGCAGACGGATCTGGAGGTGCCGGACAGCGACGACGATGAAGACTATGGCTGGGCAGACGAGGACGAAGATGCATTGCCACCGCCGCCGTCTCAATGGCAAGGCAGCGAGGATCTTATCTTGGGCGAAGACGCTGGCCTAACCGAGGATGAGGCGGAGGCGGAGGAAGGGCTCCAAGATTACTATTATGAGGACGACGAGACCGGGGATGGCGACCGAAGTAAATGAGTTGAATGACTAGCTGACTCCTCCGTCCTTGACCTGGAGAGCTGGGCTGAGAGAGAAAAAAACTGGGGGTGGCTTAAGCGCCGGCAAACGGCCGAAGAGCCATTCTGCGCCGTAGGTGTATCCGAGATGGAAGCGAAGATGGAGCCGCATCTCCCCACCAAAGCGGGCGGCTTTTGCTCTCATCTCGAAAACAGAGCCCTAGCGAGCAATATCATGACGAGGTGGCGGCGTCGTCCCGGCCGGGATGCTAATTTGGGGTTAGATTTCATTTTCATGAATAGATGGTGAATTTGCATGCTCACGGAGCACTGCTCTATATGATATAGCTCTCTGTAAAGCGAGAGCTAATGTTTCTTTTTTCTTTCCATCGTCTTTCTAGTTGAAAGGCTAGTCTAGACGTTGTTACGTTCTAGCTCTGCGCTGAAAGTTCCAGCCTCGGCAAGTCCAGTCGTACTTTGCCTCTGCACAGGATTCTGAGTCGTGATAGCAACAGGAAACCTGCATATTCTCCAATGTATGGTTGAAGCCTATTTGTCGGAGAGACCTTTCCGTGCACAAGGCATCTCTACGACCCTGGCCCAAGGCATGAAACAAAGAATAAACAAAGCGGGATATTTTCGGATTGCGGAACGATCTGTATATTCGTATCGCCTGATCACCGCAGCAGCAATGTCGACCTATCACGACGTCATGAACATGGAGTTCAGCTTGGTCCGGGGTCCAGGCGGAAATAGTATCCTTTTTGCTTTTCGCTTTTTCTTAAACCCGCCTGAGCCTGAGCAGTGTCTAGAACGTGAGCGAGGTTTGTTGCCGACATGTGATAAGCTGAGCGCTCCTCTCCCCCAGGCCGTGGATCCATCTTCCCCCAGCCAGCCCGCTATATATGGCATTATGTTGAATGATTGACTCGTATGAATTTGCTTTTTTTTTTTTCTTTCAAAAATGGTTTTTTTTGGTCCATTTTTTTAAGCCCCGTCCAATGTCCGTGTCTGGGGAAGGGGAGGTGTTTAAAGGGCTTGGCTGGGTTTAAACCACGATACGCGCGTTGTTGAGCGGGCTCACAATTTCGTTTAACGGCCTGCCTATTGTATACATGGCTCGAGCGTGAACATGTGTATAGGTACTAATAGGTAATGATGGGTTGAATCGAAGAATACGGAGCAGTGAGTTAATTGAATGCTTGGTGCGTGGTGCTTCTACGGTGTATTCACGTATTCACTCCCCAACAAGACTCATCTCATCTATGCAGAAAAAATCAAAGTCGCACCGCTGCAACCAGCCAGCATCATCCGCGACTCAACAAGGCTGATGATGCTTCTAGCATGGCACGATATCGGCCCCCCGGCTCGGCTGACATTGTTTGCAAAGTTCGGCTCGGAGCTCCCTCGTACTTACAGGGCGTGCTGCAACGTACTGTAGTAAACGTTGAAATGTGTCCGGCCCGGCACCTTGATGGGCGATTTGTTCGGCGCCACGTCGGAATTCGCAATTTGGCAGCCTGTTCCGATGCTTTTCGTTGACGTTTGCCACCTCTTGGCCCGTTTGGGTCCGAACTTCAACAAGCCACACGATGAGCTGTCGATTTTGTGCTTTTTGTTCCTGGCCCTGCCAAGGACACGCTCAAGCTGTAGCCGAAAGCAAAAAAAAAAACAAAAAAAAAAAAAATATTTTCTTCTTTGTCAGCCTCGAGAACAATCAGGGTTCTCGCTGTCTAGGATTTGCTCTCATGACGCCTTATTAGATTCTCAATAGTGCGTCAAACAGATTATTGCTAGCCTTCATGGGAATTAACCTGTCCCATCACAGCTTCAGTGCTGGTCCATGCATTTGCCCACATGCTTCTGGAAGAGAGGGCAAAAAAAAAAAAAAATTCTCCTAATTGCATCAGCGTTTAGCCTGGTCTCCACCGTTATCTTTGGCTCTTCTTTCTCGCTCGCTCGTTCTCTTTTTTGCGCTCGCCGGCTTCGCTGAGAAATTTTGAACGATCCACTGCGCTGGATTGTACCTGTGGGGAAAAGATACATGGCGCAAAATCCCCGATCTTGACTCCACGTTTTCGTAGGCACACGCCTCTATGGCCGCTTTTTTTTTTCTTCTCCCGCCAGAGCTATGATAACGTGCTGAATATTTTTCCTATGACTGACGCGATTGCCCTTTACAGCGGGCGAGTGGAACAGACAGCAGGCAGCCTTATTTCTTCTCCCTTGTGCTTGTTATGCACAAATGTGGACTCGGGGTTAGTCCCAGGGCGGGCATGTCATCGTCATCGCCATGATTGCGTGGCGGGAGAGATGCACGCATGCAGAATGAGGCAATTCATTCGCAATGGAAAGATTGCACAAGGCATCCAGGTCCAGCTTGCAAAGCTTGGCCTCTTTCCAAGCCCTCGCTAACAGGTTTGCACCCAAAAGGCCAGATTGTTCTAGACAAACATTGAAGCCTTGGCTTTTGCTGGTCTGAGACATTCAGGCGTGGTGGAGTCTCGCTTTGCTTCTGCTCTGGGGTCTGCTGCTCCGTATGGGGTCGTGGCTCGAGCAGCGAAAAAGCGCTCAGCCAAGGACGGCCGCACCCCGTGCACGCACTATCCGGGGACAGAGTCGCTACAGTAGACAATGGCACGATACGGGGTGCATGCTGTAGCAGTGCCGCCAATACGATTACGCAGCTTCCAGCCCGTTGCAGAGGCTCCAGCAGTCTTATCGCGACCCGGGCTGTGGTACGATGAGAGCCCCAGAACCTGCTGAGACGACTCTGGGCACCGTGGAAACGACAAGTTTGCCGCTGTACTGAGCCGCCATTGAGGGAAATTTCGGAGCCGGCATACGCCACCTAGCCTGGCCGTTATCAAGGTTGCCAAGCGCTGAGTGAGATGCTACCGACTGATAGCAGCTCGTAGGCCTGGAATTGCGCCGACTTCTCCCATGGCCCGTCCGAAAGAAACAAAGAAGGCGGCGCCATCCCGTCCACACAACTGCCAACGTGGTTCCCCCCATGCCCGGATCGACGGCTAGCAGCAACAAGCGCGCTGCGGAGATAATGGCCATTGCCTGCTACCGAGGGCGGGGAGCAAGAGAACAAAAGGCTGCTGATATTACAGCATGGTAGATTGCAACCGCAGAGAATGCAGCCGTCAAGGTTGGATTTGTGCTTAGCGAGCTTGTCTGCTGCTGCTACAGTACATGTAGGTATATGCCAATGTGATGTGAGCTTGTCAAGCTCCAATGAATCGGGTGCTTTGCCCGGCTCTTCAACAGAGCACCAAATGACTCTTCTTTTGCCTTGTTCTTCCACCGACTTCCGCGGCTATGCCGGGTACTTGTGTCTCTGAGCCCTTTGCTACGACCAATTCGGCTGCTGTCAATCTCCGTCAAGAAGCAGCCAAGATGAGAAAAAAGACATGGGGGTCGGCACGCCCCGATTGGAGCCGACTCTGGAGGTGGAGGTGGGAAACGTGGGCGAATTCTCGCTGCAAGCCGAAAAGGGCCGTCGTATACAAAGTGGCATCACCGACGCCGTCTAGATCGGGCGATTCACGGGGAGCGCAGGAAATGCTACCCATCTGCATTCCTTTTATCGCTTCGCATTGCCAGCCCCTCAGATAGTCGTCGGCAGGGTCATCTGCACAATAGTCCTCGATGGGCCGAGGACGAGGGAGAAGCCTCGCGATAGTGTCATGCGCCCAGAAACTCGACACATGCCGAGGGCATGCGAGCGCCGAGCCTAGGCGCGGATGCTCACGGGCTACTGCTAGTCGGCTTTCAGACTCGATCTGCCAGAGCAAAAGATCTTTACGTCAACTGTCCTGTCGATACAGACAGGGCATAGTATAGTCTTGGAATGACACAATCGCAACTCCCCTCTCTATCCTCCACCCCCTTCATTTGCTGCCTCATGCAGTCTGTAACGGGAGCCCTGCATCGGATGCGCACCTGCTGCTTCCGTGTGGTTGCACCAAGGTCCGGGGTGAGGGAAAAACGCACAGATGGCAGGGTATAGATCGCGACTGGTCTGCGATCGGCTCTAACACAAAGCAAACTAGCAAAAGCTCCATGCGCTGCGTTGGATAATGCATACTACAGTACAGTACAGTACCACAAGTACTAGCTAGGAAATACTCCTTGGCGGCAGTGGCATACCTGGAGATGATAATTGTTTCAACATGGAGAGAGCCTGGGGTCGGCTGCATTGCCATATTGCTTGCGTTAGTGTAGGCAAACGGCTTTTTTCATTGGTGAGCATGTGAACGCAATGGGTGCTGCAATATCTCTTGGTTCATGGATCAAGGTTCATATTTTAAGCCGGTAAGGGCTTCGGATTCAGGCCTCGAAGCTCTACTCTTTGTGAAGCATAATACGTACGAGCCTGAACGAGGCTCTTCGAGTAACAGGCTAAATTCCAAGTTTCATGGGAGCCCTGCTCTCCTTTAGCCGCACTACTTGGGTTTTTTTTCCTAGAGTTTTACGGCCAACTACAGATTTGTCCAGCTTGGGAAGATAGGCATATCAGGTAGGCCGGATATTGAGCAACCAACGGCATAAGGTTCGGGATTGCTTGCTATTGGCTCTCTTATAAGAACGGCAGGGGACGACACCGAGATATAGTCTTCCTAGGCAATCCTACAAGCCAGTCGTCGTCTTATCCGCTGCCGAGACGGTGTTATGCTCTGAGGCTGGGGTATATGGGTAAATCTAGGACGGAAACGAATAGTTTCCAGGCTATATCGTGTAGCTTAAAAATGTACACGGACGTCCAACACACTTGAGAGAGAGGGGAGCTTTGTATCTTAGAACCAGAACAACAGATAGGACGAGAAGATGGAAATCTACACGGCGTCAGAAGTCGTAGTCTCATCTTGAAAAACTCATCTTATCATAGCAGTAGAGGCAGTAGAAGCACTGGCAGTAATGGTAAGCTAATCTACAAACTGTAGTAAAACTTCAGTATACGAGAACCAGAAATTCAGACGGCCCTTCAACTCGTAATAATTCTCCTCCAGCGAGCCATCCTCCGTAACATGGCCGCTCTCACAGTCAAATGTAACCTGAGCGCTTTTGGACGTACGAGTCTCCCTGACAAGATCACTGACATTCCGCTCGTATTCCACCGGCACGTAATGCATGCTGAGAGGCCTATGCCAGCTTTGGACGTCATCCAGCCCCAGCCGGCACTGCCCCAGGGCTCTCTTGGATCCGTTTTCGTACTCGATCAGAATGCCCTTGCAGAGCTTTCTCCAGCTCACGGTGAAGACGTGCACGTCGAGGATGCCCTCCAAAGACGCCGACGAGAAAAAGGCCTTCCAAGGACGCGAGGCCGTGTGGTCGGTTGCGCCAAGAGACGCCATAGTCGGCGGATTATCTATGACCATGGCGGCATACCGGCCATCAGCGTCAGCGTCAGTCGCAAGCCCGGCGTCGACCCGGACTACGTCTGTCACGACAAAGGGTAGCATCTCGCAGACGAGGCTGAGATGTTGCGCATCATCGTCTTTTCCCAGCGTGTATACCTCATCTGGCCCCACTCTCGCGGGTAGCACCTGCTCTTCGAAGGGGGTGCCAACCGCAATCGTTTCTCCGGCCTGTGTGTAGAACTGGAAGAAGGCACGAAAAAAAAAGTTAGTCATTTCCTTTCTTCTCCTCTTCTTCTCCTCTTCTTCTCCTCTTCTTCTCCTCTTCATCTCCTCTTCATCTTCTCTTCATCTTCTCTTCATCTTCTCTTCATCTTCTCTTCATCTTCTCTTCATCTTCTCTTCGTCTTCTCTTCGTCTTCTCTTCGTCTTCTCTTCGTCTTCTCTTCGTCTTCTCTTCCCTTCTTCTTCTTCTTTCTTCTCTAGCCCCCTGGAAAATAATCACATCACTCCTTTTGTGCTTGCTTACCTGGTAGAATGGTGATCGATAATCTCCTCCCCTTCTGGGCCTGAATGCCGTGATTGCATCTCGTGCCGTCAGCGGCATGTAGATCCATTCGACGCCGCTGCCCCTGCCGTCAGGGTACAGGGCTTCCCTGTACTTGAATTTCTCGACATGCGTAGGGAGATGCCGCGTGGAATGGCAATGCGCATGGACGTCAATCATGTTGTGGTTGTGCAGGAAGAAGGAGATTCCCGTGCAGCAGCTTGGATCCAGACCGATAATGTTGAGAGTACTGCGGTCTCCTCCGAACCAATATCGGAGCTTGTTAGTAGTAGCCAGCGTGCTCCTTACCTGGAAGTTACCAAGTCTGGGTCCAACGTCGAGATGACCCATTCCGAGCTGAAGATGCATTTGGTTAGTTTTCAACTGAATAGACAAGGTGGAGTGGACAATGGTTTTTCATGCCTCAATGTCCATCTTGGCGTCCAGTAGGCTTCCTGTTGGGGCTTCGATTGGCTGTATCGCATACACCAAAGAAGGCGAAGGCACCTCGCTGCCTGTGATCCTTGAGGGCTCGGAGATCCTTTGGATGCTCTTGAGGCCGCGGGCATCAATCGTAAGCGCAACCAGGGGGCCGGCAAGAGATTGATCCTCCACAAGCTTGGGAGCCTCGCCGCGGGACCACGACAGCACTTTGGGCAGCGGGTACGTGGCAGTCTCCAGCGTCTGTGCCAGTTCCAGGTCTCGCAACAGCTGCAGAACCGAGCAGAATCTCCAGAGTATGTGCTCCCTCGAATGGCTCTGGATCAGCAGCGCCATCTCGGGCAGCAACACTCGGCCAAAGCCGCATATCTCGCTGATCATCTCGGGCGGGCACCTCTCCAGCGTGGCGCTGCTCATGAACTTGAGCGGCACCATGCCGCGCCAGGCATATCGTTTCCTACCCGCCAGCCAAAGGCGTCTGTAGACCTCCTTTTTCCGGGCCGTCTCGCTGCCGGCATCCTTGACAGCGCATCGCTGCGTGAATAGATGGAAACAGTCGGCGTGCACGGTGATGCTGTCGTCCGTTTTGCGGCATGAGACACAGTACATGTTCTTGCAGAAGACTTCTTCTTTGCCGCATGCGCGCCGGTAGCTATTCTCGTTTGAATGCCCATAGCCCGAGAACATGAAGGCATTGGTGATTTCCAGAGATGCGCCTTTGCGGGTGACTGTGTTTCGTCAACATGCCTATGCCTTGTTCAAGGCAGTGAAAGAACGTACTCGAAATGATGGGGCATTCACGAGGCCTAAAGAGCTGCCCACAGGCACCGCACTGGGGTTGGATGCGAATATGTGGCTCAACAGCCTCCCGATACCCAGGTTCCGATTCCATGTTTCTTTCCCTGTGGTGAATATGAAATGAATATGAAATGAATAGCGTTTGTATATGTGCGCACTGGTTCTTCTCAATACCAAGGTTTGAGTTGCAGTTGAAACGGCAAGCCTTTTATGGATGATGGGATTCTCAATGGAAACTACTACTAGTAAATGTGGGCAAGGCAGACTGCTGCCTGGTGTTGTTGGGCTTGAGGCAAAGGATTGTGTGGGATGCTATACGCCTCGCTCAATTGGTGGAGATGCGGATCGTATAGAAGGGACTAGATCCTACATTTTAATGTATTTGTCCGAAAGTTTCTCCAGTCCAAAGACTGCAAAGATTCAGCCTTGCCATTCCATAAAGGGAACAGCTCTCTTTGACTAACATCGTGCATTAGAAAATGGATCTTTTGTCTACTTGTGGATACGAACAGTGTTTACATATACTAAACGCAAAAGTAAACATGCAAGAGGAGTAGCTACAGCTGCTAGCACTTTAGCTATGCCACCCTTTGCATGCGGCTGGAAGCAAACAGCCCATCTGATACCAAAGCCCGAGGCCCATGCTTGTTTTACCGCTGTAAATAATGACATCCATCTCTTAGAAGCCCAGCTGATTGGCGATTCGCAAATCTAGGCTGCAGCAAGCCCGGCAAAATTCCAGGGTAGGCATGCAGCCTTCGTTTCTTTTTGTCTGGACTCGACTTACATAAGCCGCAAACACGAACTGCAAGCCACACACGCCACACCTGATTCTCAGCTCCGGAAAGTCGCCTTCATGGGCTCTCAACTCGCCATTTCCTGCCGGCGAACAAACGACATTTCCGACGATTGTTCATGCAGCGTCCTTCAAACCGGGCATTCATGACACGTTGAAGGCTTCCACAACTGCCTGGTTTGATTTGATTGCATTCATCGCAGTAGCGTGTCCAAGAGGCAGGATTGACAAGAGGCACGTCCGTCTATTAGAGTTTTTGGCGTTTGCAGAACAGTGAGTGAATCGGTCGCAAGTGGCATCATTCTTCTCTTTTTCCTTTCTCTTCCCTTTTTGCCTTGTGTTTTATTCCAAGGCTTGCAGCACGCGCTCATAAAGGTTCGCATCTTGTTGATTCTCAATTTCGTGTGATTCTAGAATGACTCTCGCGTAGTGGCTTCATCAGCGCTGTGAGCATCATCATCATATGTGAGATTTCGATGCATTCGTTTGCACCTTTCCCTCATTGCATTGACCTCTGTTTCATTCAAGCTCACTATGCCGTCTTGAATTTTTGCTTGCTGCCTTGGCTGATTCACATGGCATGTGCTAATTTCTTCATCAGCCTATCATCTTATAATGTCTCCTGATCCGCCCTCGAAAGAGGCAGCCCCAGAGGCAGTTGCCAATGGCACCACAAACGATGTACCAAACGGAATCCCAAAGGAAGCCCCGAAAGAAACTGTGACGGGGGTATCAAAGGAAACTTCAAAAGCTGTTTCAAAAGAAGCTACAGATCAAAAACCATTCTCTTGGACGTGAGTACATTGGAAGGAAAGAAGAGAAATTACTTTCTGCCCACGTCATTACGCAAATACTGATAACATTCAAGCCAACCACATCCCATATTCGTCATTATCCTGGTAGGAGTCGATGAGCAGCCGTTTGGCATTCAGAAAGACTTTCTCTGCGACCGTTCCGAATTTTATCAGAAGTATTTCCAAGAAACTGCCGCAGAGCCTGCGATAGAGCATATTGTGAAGCTTCCAGATGCAACACCCCAAGTGTTCGGGCTGATACAAAGCTTTCTCTACACTGGTCAGATTGGGGATGAGAAGACCAACGCTAATTCCTATGAATCGCTGGTTGGTCTATGGAAGTTGGGCCACAAACTTGCCATCAAGGGGCTATGCGAGCATACACTAGAAGCAATGGTGGAATGCCGACGGACCACTGGCCGCATTCCGGCCACGCCTCTCCTCATCCAAGTCTGGCGAGACACTCCCGAGGGCTCCTCCATCCGAGTCTTGCTACTGTCTTGGGCTGCGGAATATATGAGATCTTCGGATGCAAGGGCAGAGTTTGCCAAATCACTGCCCCAAGAAGTTTTGAGTGAGCTCGTAGTCACCATGAGCTCGTTTGAGACGATGGCTCCTCCAGCTCCAACGCCGGCCCCAGCCCCGACCGCCACTGCAGCTACAATTGCCATCGCTGCCGCTCCTCCGAGCTCCATCAAATCGTCCAGTGCCCCTATTACGACAGTGATTCGAAAAAACGTTCATTATCTTGATGAGCTGACTGATGAAGAAGCCCTTGGTGCGAAGAAGAAGAACAGGCGGTCAAGTGGCATTTCCAGCGATAACAGCTCAAGCCGCAGGCAAAATCGCAAATCTGGGTCATCTCCTCCTCTGAAGCCGCAGAGGAGACGCACAAGTGCAGCTGTTTTAGAGGGCAAAACGTTTTCAACACAGCAGAAGCTTGATTTTTGTGCCGACCTACTTAATAGAATGCTGTCAGGGCCAGGTAAAAACTACACAATTGTCTGCTACGTTGGCCAAGTATGTCACTAACCCATTGATAGGATTTTGGACTCGTCTAGTTGGGCCTTTTCGGGAACCAGTCGATCCTGTCGAGGACGGCGTGCCGGATTACCTCGACAAAGTCTCAAGGCCAATGGACCTCAGCACGATCAAGCGGAAGATGGATCAGAAGGAGTACGCAACCGAAGAGGACTTCCAGGCTGACGTGCGCCAAATCTTTGAAAACTGCTTCACGTACTGGAAAAAGGGCGACCCGATGTGGGCCGCGGGCGAGAGGCTCCAGCGGACCTTTGAAGAGAAGTTTTCGCACATGTACAAGTGGATTGCCAAGCTGGGGGGCGAAGAGGGCGAGTAGAGAAGCTCGGGGCTTGAAGAACGGAAAAGCTCATGGAAAAAGCTTAGCCAAGAGCTGTGACGAGGTCGGCGAAAACGAGTTGATGGAAATATTAGTACTCGTTTCCTTACTGTATTCTATGATGCTGCGTTTGCGTGTTTGGTACGCCGAGAGGGAGACGTGTCTGGTTCTTGTTTCTCTTGGCAGCGATAATGGTTGTGGATTACAGTTGATGGAAGGTGTTGGCTTGCGTTGTCGATTCAAGATGGCTGGTGGTGATTTCTTCGGGGATGAGACGTCGAGGATGTAATGGTACTTTGGCCTTGGGTCAGTAGGATCCTGGGCAATTCTGTAGGATTAATGGAATGTATAGTATGGTACGGATAAATAGCTGTCATCACGTCTCTGTTCTCTCTTCCAGCTGCATTTCTAGCCTCTACTGTAGCAAAGGCTGCCCAGAGATGCGCGATTGCCCGTGTAGTGAGTAGTTTAACGAGATCAACTCTGGAGATGCGGCCGGGCCACCCGTAGCAAGATTGCTGAAACTAAGTCTATATATTAAGTTTTACAGTATCTACTCTAGCCAGCCGTAAGAGCCGAGACCTTGAACCGATTTGACACAATCCAAAATTCTACAACCCATGTGGTAGTATGAGGCAGGCCATATTTACGGGCGTGTTATGTATTAATTCGACTCACAGCGTAGTCTGGTCGACTACGAAACGTGAGCTTGCCATTCCAAGAGGAATTGGATTACCTGAATGAGAAAAAGTCCAATCTTACTCACAGAGCAGGGCTTCATGCGACTGTTGCGCGCCTGTGATGTCGCTTCTGCTACTCCGTACAGCAGGTGGCATTGTCATGCTCTGCTCTTGTTCCGCCGGGTATACATACAAACATGCCCAGCCAAGAGATTGCAGCTGGTGTTTCGCATGCCATGGTAAGATCAAGGTCCCCCCTTTCTGTTTCCAATTTCATTGGCCGGGGGAGCCTGCATTATGCGTCTGGTACGGCAGTACTGCCTCCTACTGCACAACTCCCGCGAATTAAGCTTCGCCCTTGTTCTGCTCTACTTGTACTGTAGCTAATCTGATTAGTACTACTAGCCATTGCTCATTGATGAGGAAGAATAAGACCGGGGGATGGCTTTAGGCATGGTGAGACAGCACGTGAACGCGAGGGACTGTCTGCATGACTGCATGGGCAGAGAGCGAGATGCGGCAATGTCGGATGCGTGTGATCTGAGTTGGTCTTGCATCCGGCAAGATGGTGTCAACATCCTCCCTCCATCTCTCCCTCGCCGTCTTTTTGTCTTCGACCTCTTTTGCTGTGCCATATAGCCGCGATCGGCAGTGGTCGCCCAGCCACCGGTAATTGCTCATCTTGCTGGCGGTGAGAGGGTAACGCTGCCGGTGCTTGATTGGTGGATTTAGAGCCAGCATCAGTGAAACCAGGATCCTTTGGTGTGCTGTACAAGTACAAGAAGCGCAAATTATGTGTGTGAGTGCGCGAGTGTGCCCAGGCCTCTGCATAAACGGCTGGCTATAGCTGTAGAGAAATTCATCAAAGCGCGTCCTGGGCGGCAAAAGCCATCGACCCAAAGCCCCATCATCAGTCGCATGGGCGAGAGCGAAATATCTCGTCTTCCCACCATTCTCCGCAAAATGGCCGACGTCGCTTAATTACCCCAGCGCGCTTCATGATCTACTTACTCATCCAAGAAGCGAGAGCATGCCGGACTTGCCCAATGCTTTTTCTTCTTTCGAATAGCCAGTCTTCATTTTCCTTTTGTCACCGCCTGTGCTACTGTACCGCTACACAGCAGTGGCGGGCCTTTGGAATATTGTATTGCCTGGGGCCATCGACAAGTGGAGACGAGGAAATGAGCTTGTGCCTGGTACCTTGCAGCTAGCGGGTTTAGCCTCGTGTTTGCTGCTCCAGAGGTCTGAGGCTAACGTCTTTCTGGACGGTTGGGCCGGGGGCCTTGGGCTTCTGCTTGAGCTGAGGGTGGGCGGCGGCCGCGAAGATTACTCGTGGCGATGGCCTCGTGGTGGTTTGGTTTGATTTGACTGCTCGCGGGCGCGTAGAGGAGCGTCAAAGAACCCCGAGCAGAAGCTGCTGGGCGCCCAGAGCATCGCAGCCACCTATATATAGACGCGTAGTTGGTCCGTTCGATTAGCTGCATCTCGCCTCTGTGATTCTGTTGTTTCGCTTCTTTGTCTTCTGGCGTCTCGTCGTCTCGCTTCGCTTCGTTTCGTCTCGGTGTGTGCGCACTGAAGAAGTCTGGCGCTGCTGGGAAATTGCAGACTGCGGAAAAGGAGTAGCTGCTAGGCAGGGGGCCATGGGGGCCTCTGGCGAGCCGTCCAGGGACCCATCCACTAATCCACTAGCTCCAGGTACCCAAGCCTTGCCCTGGAAATCACCAACTCTGAGCTTCGGCCAGCTGCTGCGTGGCGCCCATTGGCTGCTGCGCTGCGCGACCCCTGCTGTCCTCTCACAACTCCATCCACATCTCGAAAAGCTTTTTCTTCCAGTCTCTCCCACCTTCATTTCGTCCTTCCTGCAGTTTTATTCACGCTCATTGAAACACCCAGAGTATTCGTCAATACTCGTTCCATTCTTTTTTCCGGGTCGCTACACGTCGCTGTGCAACCTCAAACCTTCGTTTCGCAAACATCACGAGCCTCGTCTCTTCGATTCCAACGAATAATCCTGTCCTTGCTACCGCGACAAACTGTCCAGTCCTTAATTCTCTCACCGCGTCAAGATGCTCTTCCGAACCGCCACTTCTGTTGCCATTCTGGCCGCCGCCGCCCATGTCAGCGCCGAGCCCAAGCCCTACCGCCTGGCCATGATGCCCGTGCTTGGAATGAGCCTCGGTCGCCGCGACACCAACGGCTACAAGCCTGAGCAGACTCAGTGCGGCGATGGCGAGACTTGCTCTGAGGCCTGTGGCGCTTCTTACAGCGCGTGCTCTGCCACCAGCTCCGAGAAGTCGCACTGCTACAACCCTTCCGTTGGCCAGAGCTGCTGCACCGACGGCTCCGGCAGTATGTTTATGACTTCAATTGCGTGGCTCCAGGATAACGATTGCTAACCAACCTTGCTAGACGCCTGTGACTCTGGCTACTACTGCACCCACGACTCTGCCGCCGTCACCTGGTGCTGCCCGGACAGCATGGATCTCGCTGCCTGCGCCGCTGCTTACAAGGTAGCCGGCGCTCTCGAGGCTGCCACCGCTGTCTCAACGACCTCGACTTCCACTTCCACTTCCAGCACCACAACCAGCACTTCAACCACCAGCACGACTCCTGTCACCACCACTGCTGCTCCCACCACCACCAGCACCACCGAGGCTCCCACCACCACGGCCGCCCCTACAACCACCGCTGCTCCTACGACCACTGCCGCTCCCACCACTACTGAGGCCGAGGAGACCACTGCTGCTCCCGCCACCAGTGCCGGCTTCACCAGCGCCATTGGCGGCTTTAACAGCACTGTCACGACCGCTGTGCCCATCAAGCCCAACCAGTCCAAGACTCCCCAGGGCCCCGTTGCCTCCATCGCCACGGGTGCTCCCCAGCCTTCTCAGCCCTCCACCATCAGCGGTGCTGCCACCACCAGTGCTAGCGCCCTGCTGCTTCTCGCTGCTGGTGTCATTGCTCTCCTGTAAGAATCTGTGACGGAGTAGAGACGTGGTATTCAACGTCGGGTAGCCAAAAACACAAGAGTTTCACTGCTCAGCGCAGCCACGAGGGTTTACGAGTCTACGACATAGCGCACATTTTCTTTAGGGGGGCGGTATATCCTTGGGAGATTGGGGGAAGAACTTTTGGGGTGTTTTTTTTGTTTAATAATATGGTGGTCTTTTTCTCTCTGGTTTTTTGACTTTGCATCTTCTGTTGTGGTTTTTTCAGTTTTCGAAAAAAAGTGCGCATGATTCCCCTTCGATAGTTGTTGCAATCTCCATTTTCTTTTTTTTTTACATGGAGCTTTGCAGCAGGATATTTTTTGTTGGTGTTTTTTTTTTTTTTTTTTCAGGGGGGTTATATGGATGGTCTGGTGGACAAAACAGAAGAGGAGAAGAATTAATTAATCTTGACTGCGTCAGAGAGAGTGATTTCCTTGAAGTGTTTGTATCATACCCATACATTATTATATACCTGCAATCTGTCTACCATTTACCTTGTTGTCACCACCGTCGTTCTTTATTATCTAGAATCTATTGATCTTTCCTTTGTAAAGCATTTAGCTAGTCTGCTCATGTCTCGTTCACCCCCACACTTGTTGTGATCATAGGATCGGTGCCACAGGAATGTGTCAATGTGGTGTCCCAAGCGATGATATCATCGACTCACGTCGTCATTCATTCATCCATGTCTCGTATATTCCATGTTGCTCTTCGCGCACAGATGCCGCGAGAGACTGAAGAGATCGCGGGGAAATAGGGGTTGAAGCGACGTTCCAGGGGGGCAAATGAGATACGAGCTGTGATGGAGAGATTTGGTTAGAATAGACGTTTACACTGCCACCTCCACATTTTCGCGTATTGTGCTTGGTTATGCAGTGCACAAAAAAAGATGAATAGAATTGAACGATGTTTGTCTGGTTTGGTGATGAAGTTGGCTATGTTATTCTCGATGCCTGCTGTAGGGATGGATCGCTGCTCATATAACGTGGTTATCAATTACTCGGTGAAACGCGATGGCGATGACATCGCCCTTCAACCAGAATTATCGTCTCGCCACAGCGCGCGGCTAATTCTCTCATGAAAGTATAACCATGTTTAGATCAGAACTTGTCTCGGCGAGAGTCATTTATAAGAGTCATTCTTATAACGCCATCTCGGATGCAAAAAAGGAGCGGCAAATTCGTGTTGTACAAAATAGCCTCGAGATGCGGCACTATAAATCCGGATGAGTCACTGGCCGAGCGCTGCAATCTAGTGGCTGTAGAACTGTAGATCGAACTCCAACTTTACGGTCCGGCCCTCATTTTTCGAGCCGGATCGACCTGAGCGAATGGATCTTTTTTTATTGGAGACGCTGCACATGTGTAGAAGCTAAAGGCGACTTCTGGACTCTTGTTTAGGAAGTCTGCAGTAGGTTGTTCGGGATTCGTTCTTCCGTCGCTACGCTTTTTATTCCGGTTCATACTTAAATCTGCCTTCCCTTTGGTAAATCTTTTCTGCTCAGAGATGAGAGATTCTTGTTTGTATGCCAATTGCTCTTTGAGATTTCGCGTGGCTGAACAATTACGCATCCAAGCGTGATACTATCCAACCAACTTCAGCTATTGTTGCCAACACCGCCAAATCAGTATTGTCCATCTCGCCACAATGACCTCCATGGCAGCAGAGTCTGTGGCCACCATCCTCTGCACGGCCAAGCAGACTCGCTTCAACATTGACAGCACAAACTACCGCGAAGTTCGTTAGACTTGTAAATATGGCGTCATTTACACTGGCCAGCGTTGAATTGACAAACTGAATTAGCTCGACATTGACGGCCTCAACATTGTCGTCACGTCTGGCGAGAAGGCAGACAAGCCCGAAAAGGCAGCTGGCAAGTCCAAAGGCAAATCAAAATCCGATGGCCTTGAAATCTTGTCCAACGCCAAGCTGCGATTGAAGGAAGGCCAGCGCTATGCCTTGGTTGGCCGCAATGGAACGGGGAAATCGAGTGAGGATTGTCAAATATGTGCAGCGCAAGATTCTAGGCTGACTAGAAGTTCACTTTGAATTGCTGCAGCACTGCTCAAAGCTATTGCTCAGAAGCTCATCCCCGGAATTCCAGAAGGCTCCAGGATCGCAATTCTGCAGCAGACAAAGCTTACGGAATCTGATGAAGATGACAAGACGACAAAGGATAAAAGGGGCGAGGGATCCGTCTTGCAGGAGGTCATTGAGCGAGCCACAGCACGTAGCGTCATCGAACAGGAGATCAAGGGTATATCTACAAACATCATTTCTTCAACCTTGTGCTTACACCTTTCTACTTAGTTCTCGCGGACGGCGTCGATGCTTTGGATCCATATGCCCCGGTTTGGGCCTTGAGAGGATTGAAGCACGAGAAGCTTCAGAAACGTCTCTTTCTCGTTGACAAGGAGGCCAGAATGCGAAGCGGTGCTCGAGGACTACAAGCGAGGAAAGCTCTTGTTGCTTTTGAGAAAGTAGTTGCTGATTCACAAGCCCTGTAGGTTGATTTGAGCTAATCTACTATAACTTCCCCCTGCCTATTATTGGTCACTGACTCTGATGGTATCCAGGCTAGACCAGCCAGAAGTCGAAATCTCGGCCGACGCTCTTCAAACGGAAACCCAAGAGGCAGCTGATATGCTGGCGGACCTGCAAATCCAAATCGAGCCTTCACGGCTGGCCCAAATCGAAGTCGAAGCTCGCAAAATCCTGACTGGTCTCGGATTCACCGAGGCATACTTGGAAAAGCCTCTGTCCAGCCTGTCTGGAGGCTGGCATATGCGAACAGCCTTGGCCTCCGCGCTGCTACAAGAGGCCGATATTCTGATTCTTGACGAGCCAACCAACTTTCTGGATCTGCTTGGAATCGTCTGGCTGCAGCGCTACCTGCAATCACTAGCAGATAAAGACAAACCTCCTACGCTGATCCTCGTTTCTCACGATCGAGATTTCATATCCCTCTGTACTGATCTTCTCATCGTAAAGGACAAGCAGCTCACCTATTTCCACGGCGACATTCAGACGTACGAACGATCGCAATCCGAGCGCAGGCAGTGGCTCATCAAGATGAAGGAAGCCCAGGACAAGCAGAAAGCCCACATGGAGAAGACCATTGCCCAGAACCTCAAGGCGGGCAAGGCAAACGACGATCAGAACAAGATTCGCCAGGCAAAGTCTCGGCAGAAGAAGCTGGATGATCGCTGGGGCATGCAAGTCAGTGCAAAGGGAACGAGGTTTAAGCTGAACAGAGACCTCGTCGGCTTTTTCCTAACCAGCCGAGAGGGTATTGATATCCCACCGGAGCAGCGGCCTGTCATCATCTCGTTGCCTGAGCCTCCGGAGCTGAGATTTCCCGGATCGCTTATTTCGTTGGAGAAGGCATCTTATCGCTATGCACCAAGATCGCCATTGATTCTCCAAGATATTACTCTTACAGTCGGCATGGGCGATCGTATTGGCATTCTGGGGCTCAACGGAGCGGGCAAATCTACTCTTATCAAGCTCCTAGTTGAGGAACTCGCGCCGTCATCGGGAGCCGTCACTGCGCATCCCCGTCTGAGACTGGGGTATTATTCTCAACACGCCGTTGAGGAATTAAAGAATATTGGCCGTGCAGAGCAGGGCCTGACGTCCCTTGCTCTTCTAACCAAAGAAGTTGATGGTGCGCTCAACGAAGGAGAGATCCGTGGCTTACTAGGCACGCTTGGCCTCCCCGGCCGTTTGGCATCAGACGTTCCCATTTCCAAACTATCTGGTGGCCAACTGGTGCGATGTCAGCTAGCGAGGCTATTCTGGAAGCACCCGCAGTGCCTCATCCTCGATGAAGTCACGACGCATCTCGACTACGAGACTGTGACGGCGCTGCGAGAAGCGCTGAATGAGTGGGAGGGCGCCGTTGTGCTGGTGAGCCACGACAGATGGTTTATGCGCGGAGCCATAGAGGGTCAGATCGAGGACCAAGGCGATGATGAAGATGAGGATGACGATGAGGGAGAGGAAGAGACTATGCGAAGGAGGATAGTCTATCGGATTAAAGGAGGGGGGATTACCGAGCTGAAGAATGGCGTTGACGAGTTTGAGCGGGTTATGGAGAAGAGGGTGAAGAAGCTACTCGATGGTCTATGATGGAGACTCTATACTATCAGCTATACCTTACATAAATTTTTATAAATCAAAAGGCTGGATTACAAGACAGGTATGGTGGTCAAGCCAAAACAAAACTTGTTGGAGTAATTATAGAGAACTTGGCAAAACTCGGGAATCGACCAAAATCTGGAATCCGCTCTTCTCCTCCTTTCTCACAGACAACTGCCCCCCCTTGGGAATGTCCACAATCGTCCCATCGATACACACCTTGTGCCACCGCTCATCCTCTTCCAGAATCGCGACTCTCAACTCCTCCACCTCCTCATACCGCACCTCGTGTCCATCATCCCACTTCAAGCCAACATGTTTGCCCCCGTCATACGCCTTCATCATGGCGTCCATTGTCCGCTCACCGCCGATATTACCGAAATGCACCATGCGAAGTTTCCCGTCCAGCGGCTTACTCGCAGGCGAGATTGTGAATGTGCGCTCCAGATTAGACAGCGGCGTGAGGAGCACGTAGGTGTGCTCGTTTCTCGGAATGGTCTCCCACTCTGATGAAGACGGGTGACGAACGTCCACCTGGGCGATGTAAGGGTGAGATTCGCGGAGGAGTTCCTGTGCAACCATGCCGAAGCGCTTATCCCCGTGGACGCGATATTCAGGCGTGTCGCTTTCGTAGATGAGGCTGGAGTGGAAGCCGTAGCTGGCCACCACAGCGCCGTAGAGGTGCGAGACTTGGATTTCTTCCTTTGCGAGATGGAGTGCCGCTGCGGCGCTGTTGTCCTCTACCGAGATTTCTTCCTCTTGATTTGCGGCAGGTTTGAACTTCACAATGCGTGATCCAGGGGGGAAAGAAGCGTGGAAAAGAGGCAAATTGGCAGATACGCCCCTGAACAATGTCCTCAGGCCGAGAACAAGGGAGGAAATGTCTTCAATTTTGCCATCTTGAGAGACCCAGAAGGGTTTATGCAGCGAGCTGAAGAGGGCGTTTCCCGTTCCCAGAGGGAGCACGGCCAAGAGAGGCTGCCGCTGCCGTTGCGCATCGTGAGGGCCGCCGTTTATGAGATCGACGATACCGCCGTCGCCGCTGAGGAGCACGACTGTCCTTTGTGAGTCCGAGGCCGAAGAAGCAAGTGCCTGCGCGAAATTGCGAACGCTGTGCTCGTCTTGCGTGATGAGGACGTTTACTCCAGACGACAGCTCGTCGACGGAGTTCCAGAGAGGCTGTAGCACAGTCTGCCAGAAGAGCTGGGACAATCCGATGCCCGATTTCGTAGACACGATGACATCAACGTCTTGTTTTCCTTTCACAGGCTTGAGATAAGACGGTAAGTCGCCGATGCAAAACCGCTGGAGAAGCTCATCTGGGACTGAATGTGTAGCCAACAGCAGCAGTTGGAAGCGCTCTTCGGGGCTCTTTTCGGCGTCTTCGACGAGGGCGGAGATTATGTAGCCCGTCTTTGTACCGAAAGAAGAAGCCTGTGATTGATCGAGCACGAAAATCACATTTTGGTATTTGGTTTGGCCTGTGGTATTGCTGCTGGTGGGTTTCCAGGATATGACGCCGTCTAGGACCGAGACGTCGGTCACGTTTGTCAGCGCGGAAGTCATTAGAGAGTGAGCGGATATTAGGTGGCGATGTATCTCCTAGTAGTTTATGAAATGGAAAGAAATATGCACATGTAAATGAAGCTGTCTAAATGACTTTATTTGTTACATGAGAAAAAGGCCTTGGGGTGATGGAACTGTTTAGTTGCGGACTTTAGTTGTGGCCGTAGCGCACGCGATCCCACGTTGATCCTGCGCAATTAACTGGTGGGGTGTTTTTGTGATAAGATGCTTTTGGTTCTGAAGGATTCGGCGTAAGCAGCGGCTTTCACGGCATATCACAGGATTCGATTCTCTCTGGAATACGATTCATAATTTCTATTTTGGGCAAAGCTGCAAATATATTCAAAATCCAGTCATATATACATCTACATTCAATCATAGGCATCTACTCTTTCCATCCATCATGATGCCTTGGCCTTGGACAATGGCCCCCAGTCTGGTCGGGGATTCATCTGGTACCGCACCAGCTTCTGAGCATCCCGCAGGCGGCCCAGCCGAGCGAGATCATTGTTGAACACCAGCGTTTTCCGCAGCTCCAGCTCGCTGGGACTGGAAGCCTGCTCGTCTCCCTTTGCCGTCTCCTCGCCCTGGGCATCTTCCATTTCGCTGTCGGCTTCCTTGGACGCTGCGCTGTCTTCCCGACCGACCAGTCCGGCGGAGTGCAGAATCTTCCAACCAGGCATCAGCGGCGTGAATTTGGATGCTTTGATGGGCGACTTTTGACGGATCCATTCGGTGATGATCCACCAGAGGGTAGACCAAGGCGCATCCGTCTTGACGCTGCCTGGTCGACAGTGGCTTCGCCCGACTTGGTAGCCGAGATGTATTAGAGCGCCGCGGAACATATCGTCGCTGGGAGCAGCGCAAGACACGACTGTTGCCAGCTTGGAAGGAATGACAAAGAAGGGGGCGATATCAATCTCTGCATGTTTGGCGTCTTTAGGGTCGACTGTGGGATCTGACTCTGGGCCTGGGATGATTTCCTCCAAGGCCGTTCGTAGCATGCCTTCTAATCTAGGAAGGGTCCCGTACACTTCTGGCGATGCGTTGGGGATTTGCTCAAGAAGCTTTTCGATAAACTCGGCCGAGTGGATGTGGCCTCCATACATGGGACCGTTGACATGCATCTTGTTTCCGCAATGCTGGCAGTGTCTATCTGTAGGTGGTCCCGCTGCCATACCATGCTTATAAAAAGACCCGCTGCCCTTTTTGTTCGGAGTCGGTTTGCTCCTCAGGAGATACTGCGTCTCAAAGGCGGAGCAGCCGTGGTCGCAGCTGTACACTATCATGGTTTTTGAGCCTAGGAATTTCACAGCTTGCGGTGATTTGGTGACTTTGATGAATACTTTGGTGTAAAAGTCGATGGAGAGCGATAACAAAGGCTCGATACTTAAGCCGTACCGAGCACCAGACGTAGCGACGGCGTTTAGAATTAACCGTAATCCAGCTTCGTGAGAATGCATGCCTTTGATTGGAGTGCCGCCATACAAGGCAAATGTCTTTTCGCAATAGCTGTGTCCAGCCCACACAGCACTGTCGGTGCAGGTGATGCAGAGAAGGCCGCCGTCATCTCTTACAGACTGCAGCGCAGCATCGAAAAAGGGCGCAGCGGTGCCGTAGGGATCCAAATCGATCACGTCAAACTTGTGAGACTTTGACGGATTGCCGTGTCGATCTCTTTTGGAGAGACCGTCTGCGATTGCGCGGTACATGTGCGCAAGCGCATCTTCGTTGGTGACCGAGATTATATCATCGAGGCCGTTGTGGCTCACGTTGAGCTTGATGGACTCGGCCGCAGACTTGGAGAGATCGTTGGCGTTTATAGAGGTGACAAAAGGGAGCTCGTGGCCGTATCGAAGCGCTCGCAGCCCAGATGCCGATAGGGCATCCAGCATTGTGAATGTTGGCTTGTGAGTCTTTTGTTCCTCCGAAGCTTCAGCGGCCTGGTCTGAAGTTAAAGTCGTAGTCGTTTCCGCTTCGGTTGGATCGGCCTCGTCTGTCTCGTCTCGCTTTCGCTTTTTGTTCTTCCCTAGCTTGTTTGACTTGCCCAAAATCTTCTCCTTCCTCTTCGCCAATATGTCTTCGCCGTATGCCTTGATTGCGAGCACAGACAGATCCCGGTTGTACTGCTGAATGGGATTGTAAAACACCTGCTGCACCTCTCCTCGGTCCTCCCCAATCTTGGCGCCATGGGGCACCAAAATGGTCGCCTTTCCCTCTTTCACCAGGCGATAATGTTTTCCATCCTTGTCGACGGTTTCGACCTCGACGGTGTCTGCCATTGGCGCAAACGAGGCGGAGAAATGCCTGTGAACGATGCGTCGAGTCGCGGATGTGTTGCTGTAGGAATAGAAGCCGGCGGGTTTCAATGGCCCGGAAAGTCGCAGCAGATGCCTCAGCGAAGAAGCACTGTAAAACATGCAATACCAATATTCAAGAAACAGAAACCTGTCTCACAGTCTACTTTCCTAGTTGCAATGGCCGAGAAAAGCTGCAAGCCACGAGCTCGCAAGCCCACAATATTTTTTGATTCTGCCGGTCATTGCGAGGGCGGTGAAGTCGACAGCCCCACCCACTTCATCACCGAGCTTCAAGTTCAGTTGTTATAGGTGCACATGTACATTGGCAGCTTGAATTACAGCTTTACAACACACACAAGTAATGCGCTTGCTAGCCGTGTGATTACAACGACGATTTGAACAAAGTTCAAGATTTTTACAACTTTTAATTCCCATTAGTCGCTCACAAGTCTGGCAGGCATATTCTACAATTACAAGAAGGTAGAGAGAGGCTCAGTTACGATTGGCGTTCTTATACATTGATGTTTATTTCGGGGCACCAATTATGATTTGGCTTCGACGAAAAGAGTTGCAAGTTTGTGTTGGCCTCTCCACTGTCCTTCACGCTCTAGAAATATTGTAAGGAATCACTTCGTCTAGTAGAATGGGGAAGTCGCCGTCTCAATCACCAGCTCTGGGAGTGAATGTTCGGATTTCACACAACCAACGGCACTCCAGGTGCTGCTAGGAACGTGCAAGTCAAGTATCCGCAAAGATCGTTCACACCAGGCGGTGGTATAAATAATTTGGCACTGGGTAGTAGGTTGAGACTGTCCGTATAGACAGGTTGATTTACTTCTTTCCGGGTCGTCTTGATAACTGGTGGCTGCAGCATGCAGGCTATTTGATCGATAGCAAGTACCGTGAGAATAGGCTTCTGCTGCCCATCTCCGTCATACGGTATAATAAAAGGCATGCATCTTCTCAGAGTCACCAGCTCTACAAATGCAGTCTCCCCTTCCATCTACATCAAAGCGTTGTGTCTGTCTTGCCTCTCTTATTACGGCGTCGCTTAAGCATCTCGGCTTGGCGAGAAAAGCAAGTACCTACCTCGTCTACTTTCGTCCCAATCCAGAGGTTAAGCATCTCCATCTGCAGGTATCCCTTGATGTCATTCCCGGGACTGGGCAAGAGCCCTGCATATTCCTCCCAAAGAGGCCATCCAGAACGTCCTGACTCCTTCTTTCGTTGCGATAGACGAAACATTAGCCGACGCATCAAACTCTCCTCTGCCTCGCCTGCAGCCATGGCTTCTCTTCATCCTGCTCTCAGTTCTTTTCTTCACCAGGCAAAGAGGTTGGGACAGGCTAACCGTTGGCTTCCAGGATACACGCAGTGATTTGCGATACAGGCCCCAAGGCCGCTCTCTTGTTTCTTCTTCCTTCGTCTCTATAGCTCCATCGCTCACCACTCCATCGCCCATCATGTCCAAGCCAACAAAGGGCAATCCCGTCACGGATGCGCCAACGCTTCCGCCTCTGTCTGTGGGAGCCAACAACCATCCCGGTTCTCATCCAGACCCTACCAAGCCTCCGGCCCCCGCTCCAAGCGGCCATGTTGGTATTCTCTCAGGCCCGAGACCTCAAAGGCCTCTGGAAAGCCACCAGAATCACCAGATACCTCGTCACAGGTTCCTCTCGCCTACCGAATGGGGAGTCATTGCTCATGGCATAGGCGGCATCCGAGATCGAGAGCAGCACCAGCCAATCCATCCAACCAGCTGGCTATGGCCGCCCAAGGGGATGCCTCGAGGCTTGTACAAGGACACTGTTACTCAGCGCACCAAGTTCTTCTATCTCTATCACATGTCCAGTGGCATCCGATGGGTCTTGATGTTGTTGCAGCTCTTCATTGGCGCGACACTGACGGCTCTGGGCTCCATGTCCTTCAAACAGGGCACTCCAATCACGGTTCTCGGGGCTGCAAACACCGTCATTGCTGGTCTTCTCGCCTTCTTGCAAAACAGTGGACTGCCTGACCGATATCGCTATGACAAGTCTGAGTTTGAAGCACTGGAAGATCACATCAAGGAAATCCTCGACTCTGGCATTGCTCCCGCTGATCAATCGAATGACCAAATTCTTGCCGAATGCTTCGACTTGTATAAAGACGCCAAGGCAACTGTGAGTGCGAACTTGCCAGCAAACTACATGCCTCGAATCACTCAACAAGGAAGCCAACGGCCCAGGGCCCAGCCCCAGCCCCAGCCAGGATCCCATCCGACCACGCCAAAGCAGCTTGCTCTGCCATATGCTGTTGGAGACTCGACCCCTACTTCGACGATTGGAAAGTAGTGTTTAGAATGCTTATTAGCTCGATGCGGTCCACTTCAACCAAAGGGCTCCTCCTCAGTTCCCTCTAATCAAGATTGTTCGTCATCTAAGGCTCCATCTTCCCAAGATGAATGACACGCTTTCTAACATGTACTGGAGATACTTATCCGACTTGCAACATCACTAAACGATTTTATTGATATATGCTCGGGTTATTGTTACAAGAAGAGAGATTTGAACCTGTTCAGGGACCGACCATGTGAGCAGGGGTGGTCCAGAGGTGGACAAACTAATAATAATGATGACGATGTATGGGGATATTCCGCTTGGGACGCTAAAGCTGTCATACTCGCACCACTCAGGTACAAGGACGATCAACAACAAGGAGCTTCCCTTTTTATTCTTCAGATAGCGCTGGGCAAGGGTTTTGTACTGTAACATAACATCAGATAGTGGGGCGTTTTGGACCGTTTGCTTCTCCAACGGACGTCGATGTCAGACTCTAATTGATCGCCTTGTTTCGCATCCAAGATCCGCAGATAAATATATTGATTAGGCATGTCGCTTTTCTTGCCGCGTTCCACAAAGTTGCTGGCCTACACTTGGACATCATCCTGCCTGTTTGGAAAGGGATTCCCGACCGTTGAGACGCCCAATTGCGACTCAGATAACAACCCGGACAGGGGGGCTGAGTGCCGATCATCTTCGTGGAAGCAAATTATATCCGCTTTTTAAAAGCGCCAGACCCTAACACGTACCACGCTGTTTGGGCGATCCCCCTCGGGACGTGCCGAGTCTTTTCTTTTCTTTTCCTTCTTTTCCTTCTTTTCTATTTCTTTTCCACTTCTTCTCTATGGCTGGCGACTCTTCTGTTTTCTCTTTATATCTTTGTGCTCATTTTGCTGTTTGGATATGCTATTGACGCTCCAGATTCCCGGTTGATAGGAGCGACGCCAGACCGCTGCTTACCTTGTTCTACATAGAGTCCAACAATCTTGCAAAAGGCAATGTCCAACGTCATTCTCCAAACCTTTTCTTTCTTTTCTACACTTGTCTTTTGCTTTGTTGTCTGGAAAAGTCTGGACTCGTTTCGAGAGCCCGACTATGATATCCTTCCCCTTAGTGCGACCAATTCTCTAGGAGAAGGACTGTCGCCAGAAGAACAATACCTTGCACGTTTGAGCCGTGAATTCAAGCTGACAAATGAGACGGAGTGGCTGTCATGGAGATTCCGGCACGCCAAAGATGCTGCCGAATGGACTGCCGTGAATAGCGTGCACAACAACTTTGGTTCTCAAGATGCGAAAGTGGTATTCACTGAGCATCCCAACCCGCTGGATGTGAGAGTTACCCACAGGATGGAACTACCAGTCTTGGGCGATTTAAGTTTGAAGTCTTACGACGCCTCGGAATTGGTGTTTGGAATAACGACGACATATGACAAGATTATGGACCGAGAGGGAGCGCTGTTGAGAAGCTGGACCCGATGGCTCACAAATGGCCACAGGAAGAGCAATGGCGCAAGTCTCATTCTTATGCTTGACCAAGCCGGCAAGGACGAAGTTGAGGAAATTGAGAATCTTGTTCGAACCAATGGAGTCGATGCGCAGGTTTTTGCTACAGGAGAGCCAATGTCTCTGACCAGCCGGTATCACGAGCTTGCCCACCTCCTCAAGTCTTTTGGGGCGATTCTCTCCAACAGTGGCGGCGCTATTAAGCGGTGGTATGCGCTTGTCGAAGACGATGTTTTCTTTCCAGACATTCCGTATCTGCAGCATCGCCTGGCCGCATACAAAACAGACGAAGAGGTCTATATTGGTCTGCCAAGTGAGCAGGACGATTGGGAGCCAACACGAAGAAATACTACTACGACGACGTATGGTGGCGGTGCCGTATTCCTCACTCACTCTGCGTTGGATACGTTGTCGAAGCTCTCGTGCTTTGATATGCCTGAGCTAAGGGATCGATTCCATGCGAAGCGGTGGGATGTACTTTTGAAAACGTGCTTCGCTTGGAATAGCGATGACAGTATGAGCGTCTTGCCTGGCTTTTACAATCCAGACGTCGAAGTTGCCAATGAGGATGCTGATGCTTATGAGACTGGTGTGCGGCCGCTGGTTCTTCACAATGCGCTGGATCGGCATGGAATGGACGTGAATGTGGCGCACTTGGTGACGAATGCGTGTGATGCCTGCTTCATGCAGCGTTATGTTTTCCACGACAACTGGGCTCTCACAGTCGGAGTGTCCATCAGCGAGCATTTCGATACGATACAGCACAGCTCAAAGGCAATTATCACAGATAACACGGCAGCAGCGAATCAATCGTCGACATCACATGAAGTTGTCATTGACGATGCAGGCGTGGATAGAACGCAGCTGCTGTGGACGGGAAATATAAGAGTGTGGATGTTTGCAGACTCGGTTATGAGTGACGATGGGGCTGTGTGGCAGGCGTATCTTGACAAGGCTGTGGGCGAGCCTGGGCCCGATAACATTGACTCTGTGATTATACTGGTCTGGGAGAATACGAAGCGGTAGATTAAGGTGGTGTTGCTCTGGGGTTTCCTTTATTCCTCAATTATAGACGGCTATCTTTTCCTTTTTCCTTCGGTCCTCTGTCTATATTCTGTCCTTGTTGATGTACGTGTTCTTGTCCAGCTCTCTGGTAAGTCCCTGTCGATATTCACCAAGTTTTCTTAAGATCCTCCCAGACCTCCCTCTTCAGCTTGTAGTGCACCTCGGTCTTGTCCTCGTCAAACTCGGACTGTCTCACGACGCCCTGGCCCTCCAGGCCAAACTTTGTGTTGACGAGCTGCAGCATCGACTCGTTCTCCTTCAACGTCGTAATCGTCACCAGATCCAGCTGAAGGCCTCCCTCGCTGGCTGGCGCATAGCCCCATTCAATCGCCATCTTCATGGCCTCGAGGCCGTATCCAAGGCGTTTATACTCCGGGTCCAGCATGGCGCCCACGTTGCCAACCCGGATTCTGTGGCCATCCCGCTTGCGGCTCTTGATCGATCCAAAGCCTCCCAGCCCGATAATCGTCTCCTCGCCGCTGCCGTCATCCGACTTGAGGACCACCATCATGTTGACGCGGTCCGGGCCTCTGGTGACGTTGCCTTGGGCATCAACAAAGGTGGGCTCGCTGGCCGACTCGAGCGAGCGGGCAATGGCGGCCTCTGCTGTCTCAAGCGACATGTTCTGGGCGTGAGGGTCGAATTTGTTCGACGGCGCCGAGAGAATGGCCACGAAGCGCTCGACGTCGGAGGCCTTGATGGTGCGGAGGAACAGGTTGGGGAACTTGGGGGAGGGGATGACGGCGTGGAGATGGGATATCTGGGTTGCCATGATGAAATCGACTTGATGGGGGTGAGTATATAGAAGGATTCGTCAAGATGAATGTAGATGTTTGGAAAGATGGAAAATCAAAGAATGTGATATTGAAAGGCGCAAGTCGCAGTGCCGGTAAGTCACATTTATAACTACGAAATGTCAGGCCTCACCGAAACGCAAACAACGCAAAAAGCGCAAAAAGCAGGCTAATGCACAAACAAAATTAATACATGCAGCCATAGAACATTTTGATAGGACGAGCTGAAAAGGTTAGCCGCTGTTTATCCTCCCTGCATGAAGTGAGTCACAGTCAAAAAAAAGATCCTGACAATGGGGGTGACTGGCTGGAGAATCCCTGCCCAGCCTTCTCGTTACTTCATTGGGTAAGAATAGGACATTGACATGGAGGTGGTTTTTTTTAGCGAGGTATCATGGCCTTGCATGGTGGTGATTAGATGCTCAGGACAAAATCATAGCCTGGGGAGAGTGCTCAATTTCACCGCCTTGTTGTATTATGAGCATGACGAGTCTAAGCCAAGAGAACAAAGGGAAACACATGTTGGGGAATTACACGGTTTGAAAAACTTCATAAGAAGTATATATTCTCATTACGCATACAGAAAAAATCAAAAGTTTACTGCCATGTTCCATTCCCAGCAAATGCCCATTGTTCCAATCTTTGCCATGATTGCTCAATCAGGCGATAGAGGCACTGGACTTGCTCTTTTACTCGCACTGCGGAGTGTCCTCCCACTGCTGCCATCCGTCTCTGTATCAAGAGTCACGCTGCTGTCTCTAGAGAGGCGTGAAGGCACATCGGGCGTCACAGACCTGGAGTCGCCGCCTGGTCTCTTCACTTTGGATATTGACCCTGCTGGCTTGCGGCGTTTCTCCGAGATGGGGCTCTGTTTGCGCGGGGTCTGGCCGTCGCTATCAAAGACTTGAGGAGTCGGGCTTCTCGACGAGCTCACCGATGAGCGGCGCACGCTGCTGCCCCTACGCTTGCGTTCGGCGCTCGCTATACGGTGATGGACCATCTTCTGTGGCTCGCGGCGTACGCGAGGCTGTGGGTTCTGATGCCAGGGAAGCCACCACAGCCAACCGTACTGCTCCTTTGCAACTTTCTTGGAGTGTTCCTTGACTTTCTGCCGTAACAATCGTCGGCGTTCGTTCTCCCTCTCCCAGTACTCTGTACGATATAGCTCCCAGTTTTCGCGAAAGGTGGGCGAAAACGGCTTGGGTAAAAGTAACAGCTTCACGTAGTCGCCGCCGGGCGCCAAATCCTCTTCGTGACCGCCAAACTCGTCGTCGTCAGGGGGCAGAACCAAAGTGGGATGGTTGTCACTCGTGAGTTGAAGCTCCTTCTCGACCTGGCGTAGCAGCTGCGGCTCGACGAGACGGTACGACGAGCTGGCCGTGTGCGAAAACAGGCCGTAGGTCAGGAAGAAGCCAATGGTCGACAGCGCCTCGGCCCACCACGTCTGCCGGATGATGACGAGCTTGCAGTTGAAGCCGCGCAGGCCGCGGTTGGAGATGGCGAACCAGCGGCGCGGCCACCGAATGCCGCGCTCCCAGATGCCCGTGGCCCAGACCAGAGCGGCGGTGATGATTCCGCCCATGAAGCACACCTTTTGGGCGCCCTCGACCGCCCAGTATATCGATCCGCCAACGCCGCGGCCGTCTTCTCGGGGGGCAAAGTACAGTTTATAAGCGAAGAATGCGACCCAGAGCGTCAGGATGGCGAGGAAGAAGGTGTGGTGGCGCTTGCGGGCTCGCAGCTCCAGAAACTGCGCGCGCAGCGACGCCTCGAGGATGAGCAGATTCAGATAGATCATGGACGGCGAGCTGGGCGTGTGATGCAGCGGATCGCCGGGCTTGCCCAGGCCCAGCACGGGGAAGGGACTCGTGCCGGCTTTGGCGTCTGCGCTGGGGCTGGAGCTGGCATCGCTGGTGTTGGTCGTGGCCGTGGCCGTGGGAGCACCCTTGACGATGGAGTCGAGATCGTCGGCCATGGTGTTGCGGGCAGCCGCCGGCAGAGGCGCGAGGCTCAGCAAGCACGAGGAAGCGGCGGCGAGGCGTCGTAGCAATGTTCGCGCCTGAGGATGGGAACTGGGTGATGAAGCTGGACGGAAGCGGGAGCTCAGCCTTGCCTGGACGAGTTGCGTGTGCCTCTGGATTTGCGGGGCTAAGTAGCGTCGCTCTCAAACGTCGAGCTCTGATTGGCTGCCTCGCGTATTGCCAGAAATGGAAGCCATCGCGGCATCGGTGTAAGTCGACAAGTATTGATGTTTTTTATGTGAACATACTAGTAGTATTTGCTGTACATGTAATGAACATGGTAGCGGAGCTGGTTCACTCTCAATTCTGCGCATAAAACCGGCGGTGACATCATTTGAAACGCGAGCAAGCAATGTCTCGTATGCGGCATCATCGGCATCTGCTAGGGAGATGTTGACTGGGGTCATCGCCGCTTCGACCACTGTCCTCTGTGGTAATCTTGCTGGCCCATGTTGATCTCTTAATACAGAGTGCCTTGTAGAAAAGAAAAGAGTCGATGTGTTTAGCTGGCCTGGTCTTGATGCAAGAGGTGTTGCGTGGGTTGTCGCTGTTGCAGCCGCAGGGGAAATGTTAATATGCATATCATAGATATCATAGAGGGACTGATACCGTCTATTTAAATAATACAAATAAATTCCATGACTTACATCCTTCAAAGTATTATGAAATTTATTTGTGATGATATATTGACGATTGCTCTGCTCATTTTAACTTTGAACTAATCGAGAACATTCCGTTGTTGGCACTGTGGAAACTCGCTCAATAGGAGTGCATAATATTGTGCTTGGATTCTGTATGTATTCAAATACAAACCTTGAGTCACATGTCAATTACACATGTGTTTTTGATTACTTTTGCTATTGAAATAACTATATGGGCAGGTATGCAGGGCTGATAAATTCCCAATGCGCGGACTGTGACGTCGAGATGATCACTTCCGTATCCATTCCGTTTCAATTGCTCGCAGGATAGCTACGAACCCAGTCATGAACTCAGAATGTCGTCATCGCAGAGCTTACGACAATTTGATCAACCAGCTCAAAAATCTTGGCTCTTAATTGCCATAATATGAATATTTTGACTTCTCGTGCTATTCATAATCTTTCCATCACCTCTCCTTCACTTATTTTCGGTAATAATGGCACAGAATGATAACAACACCACAATGGATTACAAAGCTGCATTGGTGAATGGAATCGACTCGGATTCAAAGGACAATTCAGATGCGGTAACAAGCCATATCAGAAGCGTGCCAGTCACAGTTCAGCGGAAGCCGTTCCTCCAGCCAGAAAATGACGTGAAGCTTTCACATACAGGTACAAGCTCATACAATGACAATGAGGAAGAAGATAAATTTGAAGCTGTTCAAGGATTAATCCATGCTTATGCATAGGAACACCCAGAGCCAACATAGCTGCGACATACGAGCACCCCGAAGGCACACAGGAAGGCAATTGGGCGAGGGAGCACCAAAACCAGACGGTATGCTTGGCCACTACATCATCTTCAAAGAGCCCATACTGACTTGGTCCAGGTTTTGCAGCAACATTGCGACTATTTCGATCAGGTAAGAACAATCAGCCTACTTTCTGTGCCTAGCGCCTCTTCTCACTTGCGTATAGGACAAAGACGGCATCATCTGGCCTTTGGATACATACAGAGGCTTCCGCGGACTGGGCTTCAACATCCTGCTCTGCCTGTTTTCCGTCTTTGTTATCCATTTCAACTTTTCCTACCCGACAGTCCCCGGCCACCTCCCCGATCCCTTTTTCCGCATCTACCTCAAGAATATTCACAAAGGCAAGCATGGAAGCGATAGCGGCACATACGATGGTGAAGGACGCTTTGTTCCTCAGAAATTCGAGGACATGTTTTCCAAATACGCCGACGACAGAGACTACGTCACTTTGAAGGATGTTTGGAATCTGCTCAAGGGCCAGAGAGTGCTCTTCGACCCGTTTGGATGGGTAGCTGTCATTCTGGAGTGTAAGTCTCGGAAAAGGTCGAAGCAATCGATGATGCGCCAGGCCACAGAGCTGACCGAATGTATACAGGGCTTGCAATTTACATCCTTCTCTGGCCTGAGGACGGGCGCATGATGAAGGAGGACATTCGAAAGATGTACGACGGAAGTCTGTTTTCTGAGGTTGCGAGGAAGAGGAAAACTGCAGGCAAATAAGTGCCACACTCGTCAAAGAGAGAGAGGAGAGGGTAGGCGCCAGATATGAAGGCATTTGGTTATTCTCCGCCAAAAGTTTGTCTATTCAACAGCACTTGTATAGTACAAGCAAAGGTGCAAATTGGTTATTGATATATCTGGCATACTTGTGGCTCGTCTCTTTACAAAATAAGCATCAATACTCAAACAGCTCATTTATAAGCTATAGTGATATGGTAGATTAAACCATTGCCTTTGTTCTTCCATGCCGGCATTGGATCTCATACAAGTGGAGAATCCCGGCAGCAGCCGTGGCTTTTTCAAGGAGCGTCTCGAATACATGTAAGCAGTACATGTATATTTTAGCGGAGATTGTTGCCAGCAGATTGATTTAGTGGTGGATCTTCCAGCAGCAAAGTCGAGTCAGCAGGGATCACATGCTAAGACTGCCCCAATCTGCGGAGTTTCAGCTCTATACGCGTCCCAAACGTCCAGCGAAAAGTATTTCTTTGAATGAGTGAGCCTGTACCTGGCAATATCAACAAGTGCTACAGATGATAATTTGAATACTAATCCTGCCGTCGCTTGGCTTGGTTGGCACGGCAAAACTTGCCTCGATCTTTGATCCTTCAGCTGATTATTTATTCTAGCGCAACGGTCTATTACGTGGCCAATTACTGCATGCAGGGACCAACAGACTCGTTGAGAAGCTCGGAATCCGGGGCAGAAGCGATTGAATCGGCCATTCCGGACTATTGCCAGCAGTAGTAAAAGCACCAACACTTGCCATCAAATGCATTACGTGGTGGCTGGAATGCAAAGTGGCGATTGGTGGATGGGCTGTGTGAATAGTTGATGTTCATCCACTCGGGATTCGCAGCTGGAAACAAACCTTGAGTACACGTAGTGCATCTAATGTTCAATGTTCAATATCCGTCTGAACGATGTTTCTCTGCCAAACTATGGACACGTGCAGGGTCCAGGAGACAAGAATCGCCGTTGACAGGGCCCAGCTGCAGGTCACCCGCCACTAAAGGCCCGCCGGGCTCAACAAAAACAGCCCCTAATCATGGACCCCTAGCGCTAAGCACAGCAATAGGGACATGTGCTCCGTGACTGACGGGAGGCAAATATAGAAGATCGGTGTAAATCTGTCTGTCTACATGTACCATCTTCCTGGCAGATCAACAGTTCAGCTTGATCTATGTTCAATCTTGTAATACACTCCATCGTCAAACAAGTCTCTTGCATCCCATTTCTCCTTTATTTTGGCTGCATTGCGTACGCCGCACTTGGTCCTCTCTCTTCACGTCTCGGAATCCGGATTGCCCAAACCCCGAGTCTAAGGCATTCTAAACTCCGTCGTCCTCCGCCAGCGCCAAATCCGGCCGTCTCTGCGACACAAGAGATAAGCCAGTTGCGTGGCCACAAAGTCCACGACGTCTTGTCAGACGCGGGTGCCTGGGGCTGTGACTTGAGGCTTTGATGATATAAGAGCTGCCCCCCCTTCGCCAAACAAAGTTTCTTCCCTCAGGCATGCTCAAAACCCAATCCGTCACTGCGATTCTGCACCGATCGCGACTCAACCTCACCCTCAACACCGCCTCTACGCCACCTACAGCGTCTCCTGCTTATCCCGTGTCCAAAATGTCCACCACCGAGAATGCGATCCGCGTTCAACCGCCCCCCGAAGCGACTGAGGAGCTGCGCCAGGGGAAGCCGCAGCAGGTCAAGGGCGCATACTTTCCTCTAGGCTACAAAGAGGCTGCCTATCAATGGGTATGTTTTGACCTCTAATTTATCATCTTTTTCGACTTTGCTCTTCTTCTCTAACAAATGGCATTCTAGTGGTCAAGCGTTACGCCCTCCATGGCTGAGGCCAAAGTGCTCAAGCACATCCCTTTCCTCAAAGAGGCCACCACCAGCATGAGCAGCCTCTCTACCGCCGATCAGACCGACTCCTTTGGCGCCAGAATATGGAGGCGATCCATGGTCCAGCTCTCTGGCAAGAACCGCGCCCTCAACGAGTTTTCCGTCGAGCGAGTTGGCGAGGACCCCGAAGAGACGCTCGTCATGGTCCATGGCTATGGCGCTGGCCTAGGATTCTTCTACAAGAACTTTGAGCCCATTTCCCGAATCCCCGGCCTGAAGCTGTATGCCCTCGACATGCTGGGCATGGGCAACTCGTCCCGGCCTCCGTTTAAGATCCACTCAAAGGATAAGGAGGGCAAGGTGATTGAAGCAGAAAACTTCTTCATCGACGCCCTAGAGGAGTGGCGCAAGGCCAGGAAGATTGAGCGCTTCACGCTGCTCGGCCACTCGCTGGGCGGCTACCTCGCCGTTTCGTACGCCCTCAAGTATCCCGGCCACCTAAAGAAGCTCATCCTCGCGTCTCCCGTTGGAATTCCAGAAGATCCCTACGCCGTCAATTCCGCACTGCCCGAGCCCAGCGAGTCCACCATGCAGAACGAATTCACCGTAGACCAGCAGACCACAACCAAGAGCGACGCTGCCATCGCACCAAGGCGCCCATATCCCAGCTGGCTTGTCTGGCTCTGGGACGCCAATGTGTCGCCCTTTAGTATCGTTCGGTTGGCCGGCCCCCTCGGCCCGCGCTTCGTCTCTGGCTGGACTTCCAGACGGTTCAACCACCTCCCTGCCGAAGAGGCCCAAACCCTCCACGACTACTCATTCTCCATCTTCAAGCAAAAGGGCAGCGGCGAATACGCTTTGGCCTATATCCTCGCCCCGGGAGCGTTTGCCCGCCGCCCAGTCATCAACCGCATCCAGAACGTTGGCCGACAGCCGATCAAGGGACCTGACGGCGAAACAGTTGCCAAGGAGACTGGTATCCCCGTTGTCTTCATGTATGGAGAAAACGACTGGATGGACGTTGCCGGCGGACTTGCAGCCGAGGAGAAGCTGAAGCAGGTCAAGGCCAACGTCATGCGAACCGGCACAGAGGAAGAGAAGCGCAGCGAAAACGGCAGCTGCAAGGTCGTCATCGTCCCCAAGGCCGGCCACCATCTGTACCTTGACAACGCAGAGTTTTTCAACAACATTATGAGAAAGGAGATGGAAGACGTCAAAGAGGCAGAACAGCGCAAGCAGGCAGCGGCATCCTCATAGACATTTGCCCTGGGCTTTATAATTATTCGGTTAGCGTTTTCGAAACATTAGATTATTCGGCAAGCATGAGAGCGAGAGATTATTTTATACGATACATGGCGTTGGAGCTTGGACGATTGGGTTAGGTTTAATTGGGAAAGACACTCTGTATAGGAACAAAGGGTTAATACATGGCGAGCTATCGATTTCATCTATTAAATATTATTTCGCGATGCGGCACAAAGCTGCTCTTTGTAAGCACTTGTATGATATATAGCTTAAATTTGTTTGTGAAGAGAGTATATATTTCAACAACGCTTCGTATTGCTAGTTCCGCAATCGCTCTCAATCCTCCATAAGAAAACCATCGTCTTTAATTTGCCGAAACTTCAACCTTGTTCTTATCTGTCCCCTCAGTATTAGCACGCCGCATTGTCCATCACCCGCAATTCCACTTACAAAACGCAACATGATCTCTCAGAGTCGCAGCCCCCTCCAACGGCTGCGGGTAATACCACGCCGCATTATCAAATTGTTGTCCTAAATTGTCCCATTCATCATCAATAACCCAACTCCAACTTATACAAACGTAGTAGCGGCAAACTCACCACCAGCGTTAATGGAGTAGTAGCTCGCATCCCCCTTCCACGGACAATAGCTATGCTGGCTCGTCCCCGTGAAATACTCGCCCTTGATGCTCTCGGGCGGGAAGTAAATGTTGCCCTCCGTCTCCATCCAGGAAGTCGCCTCGGCGATGACGGTGCCGTTGACGCGGGCCGTGGCGAGGCCGGATTTGGAAACTACTGATTTGCCCATTTTGGGGCCGAGGAGCTTGCTGAGAAACGTGATTGTGGCGGTGTTTGTTGAATGGTTTAGATGTGTTTAGCAGTTGATGAGAGTTTGATTAATTGAATTGAACAGTAGATGTATGCCAGGACGGAAATCTATTTTCTTTTATACGGCATGAATTAGAGGCCAAGTAAGGCCTAGACGCCTCTGATTTCTAATACCTCCTAGCCCGTAGCAGCTCCCATCTGCGGGGTTTTGAACTTCTGCCGTCATCCCGCGCTGCGACCGAGCAATGCCACTGTAGATTCCAAATCAGTAAGGCGTCCTGGGGGCTGATTCATATCGCGATTCATACTTGATTTGACAAAAGATTATGCCTTGTTTGGAATACAGCAATTCGATTCACTCTACATTGCGCATCTACGGTTGGAAAATGGTGATAAAGGGATAGTACTCTAAGTATTATTCAAGTCCCATTTGGGAATCTTTTTCTCCATTTGACATTAGTCAAATCCACCTCTATGGCCTATCATCCCTAATCGTTTCCTCCTCAAGGGTATTCTAGTAACCTCATATTCAGTCTCGTAAACGCCATGAAGCAATTGCAATCAGTCACCTCCTTCATAGTACACGCTCTCTCCTAATAGTACAAAAAAAAAAGAAGTAATACATCTTGAAACGCCGCGCACGCTATAGCCATGATTCCATGACAAGGTAGAATAAACCCATCCTCACAAATTAATCAGATCAACCTCTGAAAAGTCCGGCGGGTACCTTCCATACACCACACGCACTTTACTGTCCAGCGCCGTGCCCTCGTTGCTGATCCATACATGCTCGCTGTACTCCTTTGTGCGGCGGACCTCATCATCACTAATGCCCAGGTCGTCGCGAGGAATCCATACGACAGGTCGCCGCGCTCGCAGTGCCGAATGGAGAAAGGCATGTCGCACCAGGAGATCTCTCTCGTCGGGGGTAAGATCCTCGATTTCGTCGTGGATGCCCCCGAATAGCGCTTCTCCAATGGCACGCTGGCCCTCGATATCCTTGTTTCGCTGTTTTCGTCGGTACTCGGCCGCCTGAGAGTTGTTCTCCATCATGGCAAGCTTTCTCAGTTGGTTGCCGCCTCCCTTGGCCCAGGTTCCTACTTGCTTCCCGCCTCCCTTGGCCCAAGATCCCACTTTCTTCACGGGATTCGCGAGGCTCTTTACTTTCCCCTTTCCTGGATGCTGGATGTTGCTCAATTCAATGTCATCACCATTGCTCTCCAGTGAGGTGGAGGTCTTCTCTGCCGTACCACCTGGTCTTCCGTCGCCCTCGTCGCCCTCGTCGCCCTCATTGTCCGATTCGTCACCAAGCCCAAAGCGGCGGTCCTGAGCACGCTGAAAGGCTTCATCACGCAGTACTGCTTCATCTTCAAACGTGATGGGCAGATATCGGAAAAGAGGCGAGAACGAAATGTTTAATAGAACTTGGTAGAGAATGGTCAAAATCAGCACAACAATCATGACGATGCCGTGTGGCGTGCACGTGTGGTTGCCCTCGTCGTCTACCACAATGAAGAACAATCCAGCCAGGCAAAGCTCCATGACATAGATGCCCGTAAACGTTTGGTTGATTGCCCGGGGATACAGCACACCGCCGGTGTCGACTTCGAAGCGAGTAACGTAGAGCATAGAGTACCGCTGGGCGAACCAGAGGAGCCCAAACGTGATGACTGCAAAGATGGAAATGAGCGGCGCAACAACGCTATAGATGATGGCGATGCAGGCAAAGTTGGTGTAGACGGGGAAAAACGTTCCCCAGTTGACATCGTTGAGCGACGTGTTTCGAGACCACTTGCTACGTGCGGTGCTGTCAAACAGCCGAGCCAAGATGAACCATACAAACAGACCTCCAATCTGCAACAGCGTACCGGAACTGGTAGACATGGCTTGAAGAATCATGTAAGAGAAGAAATAGTTGGCAGCCTTTGGCAGATTTGTGGCAAGCAGATCCAGCACGGCCTTGACTGAATCTAGTTGTGTAATATTGTCGACCAGCTTGTCAATGGATGCAGCAAAGAAGGACGCAATGGAGACAATGAGGAAAACTTGGACAAAGAGAAAGGCAAAGTAGAAGATTTGCACAAATTCCGACTTTTGCGCTCCCGTCTTGGCGCCCTTGATCTCGGCGAGGACATTCAAGATGACGGGGACGAGGAACAGGAGCAGAGCGAGCACAGCAGCCGGAAGAACACCCGCAAGAGCCTTGGCTGCATTCTCAAGCGCCGAGTTTTCCCTCAGGAAAGCTAGCCAAGAAGTCTGTTGAATCAGTTGGTCCAGCTGGCCCAAGGCGGCCGTCCAGGCGACGGGAATAGCCCATAGGATAATCATGGCCACCACAATGAGAGTGACGGCACCGGTGCGAAGCCATTCTTGCCACCACGAGAGAGCCATGTTGCTCCAGATGACATCGCGGGGAGAAATCTCGTTGACTCTCGGCGCCATGTGTCTAGGGATATGATGAATGATGCTCTGACAAGCCATGTGAGCAGCCACTTGATGGTTAAACTGAATAAAAGCCGAGTTCATCAGGGGAAACCGTTCGGGGTGTTGCTGATCTTCTTCGATTTCCATATTCAGTCGGGCTAGTTCTTTTCGGCACCAGTAAATGGTATCGACCTTTTTGTTGAACAGTGGGAGGCCAGGCAGCCAGGATACACCCCAGGGCGGTAACCGATGAGTGGGACGGTCCTTTTTCCGGAGGTGTTTTGCCCACTCTGCCTGAGTTTCTTCCTCGTCCTCTTTGTAATCTTCATTAAAGTAGACGCTAGGGTAGTTGCCTTCTTCAATGGCCCCTTCGCTGGTGAAAGGGAGGACGCCTTTGATATTCTGCCATACCGTGCGTTTCTCGGGCCCTTGCTTGCCAATGTAATCGTCTCCCTCGTTTTGCTGAGGGACCGGCGAGGCGTATCCACCAGCAGGCGTCTTCCAGAATTCCCAGAATTTCGGTTCTTCCATGTTATACATTTCGTCAATGTTCTCGAGCTTTCGAACCGTGTTTCCTTCCACCGTGGTCACACCATCTTGGCGAATAGCTTTTGTTGAACTGGCCGAAGCCCCGGACCCTCCGCGTGAATGTGTATGCGTTCGCTTGGCTTCAAAAGACTGGAAGCCCCGAGTATCGTCGTCGTTGGGAAGAGTTTGCTTGCGTGCCAAAGCAATAAAGCCATTGTTTGTGCCGAAATCATCCATATGGTCACCAGCCTTGTTGAAGGCGCCCCTGATATTCTTGAGTACCGCAACGCTGCTACCATCGGATACGTTGGACCTTCGGTCGTCATCGGAATCTGAAGAAGACTCCTCGGACTCCTCTCGGACGTTGTGCAATTTCTCGAGTCTTTTCTTGTGCATATCTTCTATCCGCGACTCTCGGACGCCCTCGGCGACTGTGTGAGGTACGTGATGGCGCTTTCCGTCATTGGTCCCTTCGCCGCTGTTGGCCATTCGTTTGGCCTCGGCATCTTCTTCAGCCTGACGACTCATCCTCTCCTTCTTGGACATTTTCTTGTTCTGCTTCTTTTCCTCAGATTTTCTCTTCTTAAGCTGCTTTTTCTTGGCAGTTCGAATCAGCTCAGTCTCAGCGCCCTCAAGCTGAGCGTGAATCTGATTTCGAAGATTGACTTTATCCAAGAGACTAGTCAAATCACGATTGATCCAGATGTTGCGAATGCCACCGGGAAAGACATCAAACAAGCCGGAAAGCCCTTCCTCGCTAAGCCACTTGGGCGGGATTGAGTTGACGAGCACCGTTGTCGCGGAGGCTCTGAGCCGATGCTCTGCGCTGGTAAGATAGTCTTGGCGGACCTTGATATACGCTCGCAGCTCGAAAAAGAAGACGGAGCACACCCAGATGACGACGAGAATCGCCATCAGCAAGTGAGCAGCATAGCGACTAGTCTCTGTTGCCTTGACATTTCCCCAAGCCAAGGTATCGAGACCTGTGGGCACGAAGCTGGGGTCGGTGCTGTTGGTGTTTGAATCCGGATCGGTGCTGTTGGTGTGGAAGTCGATATCATGTCCACGACCACCCACATAATTGACGGGAATCAAAATGGGCATTACAATGGCGCAAATGGGTATGAATATTATAAGTAGAGTTTTTAGGTAGCGCAGGAAAAAGTAAGCATCCAGCCCACATTTGTTGATAACTTCACGGTCGTTGTACATGAACAATGTCTTGATCATGACGAGAAAGTTGTTTGGCGGCGATTCGGTGCGCTCGCGCTCGGGGACAAGATACGTCTTGGGTTTACTGTAGAAGAAGCTGTCGTCAGTACCAGGATCGCGATTGGGAGGCATCGAGACAGCAGCAGCGCAATACTTACAAAATTCGGGCCAGCTTGTTTCGCAAGAGCATGAAAAGCAACAGTTGGACAAAGAAGATGATGACGGAGACCAGGATGGCCGTCAAGAAGCTCACAATGCCAATGCCGGCGTTCTTCTGGCCATTTCCCGCGCCTGGAGAATTGCTTTGAGAACCATCTCGCCGCGCCAAAGAGGCAGTGGCCGAGAGCACCATGTTGGACCAGGAATGGTCGCCACCTAAAGATATTGACTCCATGGCTAGAGGAGAGGGACGAAGCGCGCAGCCGTGGAATATGATTGACGCGACGTGGGATATCGAAAATATGAAACAGGCGTTTAGCTATGCTTGATATCAAAACAAAGAGATGATCGTAACATTGGTTTAGAGGCTCGGTATTGATGTCGTCGTGGTAGAATGCTGTAGGTACGAGCGCTGCATTTGGTGAGCGCCCCTTGGGGGCTTCTAGGGAAGATGCGACCAAGGACGGAGAGAATAGAAACAAACGCAGCGTGTCCAGGTGTCAAAGAAGAGACGGAGCGCTAACAGAAGAAGAAGAAGAAGAAGAAGAAGGAGAAAAAGGAGAAGGCGGCGGTGGAGGCGGGCTTGGCCAACAATGGCGGCGTTTGGTGAGTGTCTCTCGTGGAAGCGATTGCACGATGGCCCAAGCCAAGCAAAGGCGGTGGAAGGGAAACCGCACGCCCTTTTTTTCTTGGTGGAGAAATGCCTGGTGATCGTCCTTTTTGGATTGAGGCAATCTTCTGAATCACCACCCTATCAACATGCAGAATTACTTGCTGCGATGCACTGATATCAACTGCTCCGCTTCAGTTCCTGTTCTAGAGCCTCTGCGCCAAACGTCATGCCCCGGCCAATCGTGATGGAGAGACACAAACGTCGCCGTTCAAAACGAGAAACAGGGCCTTCAGCGTGTGGTGACATCAGAGGCGGCACCCAGGCCCTGCCACTAGCAGCGGGTGTGGCATGGATCAGCGCGGGTACAGGCGCCCAGCCCCAAGCCTCAGTGAGCACCTTACTCGCCCAGCGGCTTTTCATTGGCGCCGGCAGGCCTGTATCTGCTTCACCTGCTGCGCCCCGCACGCCTTCAGTGGCTCCAGGACTTCGGTCCTGGTTTGCAGTGGGCGGCTGCCCGCATGGAGGGCATGACAGGCGCTCGGCTCTCGTTGGTTGTTTGGCCTCTGGACAGCCTGTTTTGGCGGCAACGGGCGCTGCTTGTACGCGTAGCTGACAACCACTCAAGTGACACCGCATCCGAGACAGCACGCACACGTTTCGCTAGCCGATGACAGATGCATTCACTCAACAGAAACAAAAGGCCAACATTGCAAGATAATCAGCACATGGGGTGCCAAAAAGGGGGCCAGTCAGCAAACGGCGGTATGAGTTTCAACCATGCAACGGCAGCAACAAGTGGATTACGCGGCGTGTCCAATGGAGCAGGTTAAACGTGCGTGTATTCCGGGGTAGCACCAACTTTGGCAGCTGCTTCACTGGCTCTTCGTTGACGTATTTGGCGTTGCTCGCGGCACTAGAGCCCCCGCAAGCACCGACACATGGGGATGAGGTTGATGCATGCGTGTGCCACCACAGCAATCAGCCACGCATACAGATCAAGGCGAGAATTGCTTGTTGTGGCAAAATGGACAAATGTGTACTTGTACTCCCAGTCGATAGGTCATCTAGATCTTTCAATAATCCTGGAGTCGATCCATCTGTGCACTGTACCTGTGTATGTGCCATGGATCAATCCCTGCGACATCCTCCACGGCAGAAACGCCAGAGGCAGCCCACATCTCGTGTCAATAGCAACGTCCTCTGCTGCGAGGATGCTTTACTTATGCTGGATTGCAATTAGTTGTTACATTTCCCCGGAAGATAAATTAGGCCTGCTGCATTACAAATGAGCGACGGCTTTTACTCGCCAGAGTCTTTTGCCCATCTGCAGGTAGCAGCTTTGAGCCTTTGTTGCTATTGATGTTGGCTTCAGGAATGGTCTGTATGCTATAAAAGGCTTTGTAACAGATTTTAGCCCATTGCGTTCAAGTATATCGCGTCACGCAAACGTATAGTCACTCTTGACCATTTGGATTGACTGTCAATAGTGGGGTTGCAAATTCGTATTTCAGATTTTCGTACTACGAATCGTCATTTTTTACCACCAAAACACAATGATGAATTATACATCGGTCCTATATGAGAAATTACGAGAGTAAAGAAACGGAAAAGATTCTGTTTTTGTACCTTCATAAATGAATTATAATTTTTTGTAGTAACATTTATACTTGGAACGAACTTTTAACCCTGGTCAAGGGGGTGTATAGGATAGTACTCGCAACTTGACCACCGTCAAAAACCCGTCTGTCGCACTAGCTACCCTGATACCAAAGTTTGAAAGGAAACTGTCACCTAGAATTTACAAGAGCTATGCCTTTGTTCGTTTAGTCTATCTGTGCTGGTAACATGTCGGATATCATTTGCATGCTTAGGGTAGCGGGAGCGAAAGTTTCTTTCTACCTAAATGCTATACCAACATTAGCCTCGTCGATCATGATCGAAGCAAAGCGGGCTGTCTCATATTCACTACAGATGGGACAGCAACACGTCACCTAAAGTATTGTCAAATGCGTGTAAGCATATGTAGTATCCCCAAAATGAAATAAGTTCTTGCATATCAGTTAGAGTCAATCTTTTTTCAGAATTCACTTCATCTGTATCGCTGCTAGCGCTGCATGGTAGTCATCAACATTGAGTCCTCACGTAAATGTGGTCAAGAATTTCCAGATTTGTTCGAGCTTAGGTACACATGAAACTACATAACCATACTTCCTACGAATCGCTAATATACGCACATATCAACCGCTTGAAGTTGAATGCTTAGCTGTTGACAAGCGCAGTCGTGTTCGCCCGGTAGCATCAAATCGAGAAATGTTAAGGAAAACACGAAGCCAGACTTCGTCATGCGCCAAACGCCATATAAACCATTCCTGTCCGCTGTAACCAGCCATTTCTAGGCTCCATATGCCTATTCCGTTCAACTCCGAGCCTGAAAGACCAGATCCCCATTCATTATTTGTGCCAAACGTCCCTGCCGTAAATATTAATAATGTATCTTTGATATGGATATTGGGGAAGAACAAAGAAAGACAAAGCGAGATCGATAAAACCGGTAGTCTTACATGATACATTTCCCTCTCAGAAAGATCAACACAATAAGCAGTCCAGACAGCAGCAGCAAGCCGTGCCAATTGCCAGTCCCTCCAAGAATCCAGTACTTCCATTGTTGGGAGGCCGACTTGAGACATATCCTGGCCGCTGATTTCCTTGGTAATATTGACCCTGGGGGTATTGGCCTTGAGGGTATTGAGCATACGTATTTTGGCCTTGGGGATATTGGCCTTGGCCTGGATATTGGCCTCCGCCGTAATATTGACCTTGGCCTGGAAAAGGGCCCTGCTGCTGGTTATAATAGCTCATTTGCGGGCCGGGCTGGTAGTATGCCTGCGTGCCTTGAGGGCTCTGAATGCCCTGTTGATAGTAGGTTGGTTGGCCCTGGTCGTAGCCGTAATAGCCCCCATCTCTTCCGTACGCTGGCTGGGGCGGTTGAGGTGGTGAGGATGTCTCTCCGTAAGCCGGAGGTTGATCGCCTCTGCTGGTGTTCTTAGGAGCCGGAGCCATGGTCTGCCGTCTAGACGCTATCACGTATCACCGAAAAAAGACTGAAGTAGGTCAAAACGAGTGAACTGGTAGGGTTTGTTCAAAACAACAGCCAAGAGAAGACAAAGAGAGAGAGAGCGGGCGGTGTTATAAAACGGTCCGGGCATCGCGGCCATCGCATGACCCAAGCCCTTGTGGATTTGGCCGCGTCGGCTTCGCGGCAAACTTTATACTCTTTCACATTGCGGCTTGAGCATTACGCAACGAAAGTCATATCGGCGCCACACTTGGTTGCGATAGACCATGGGGCGTTCGGCGACAACGGAGAGCTCTTTGTCTTTTGGTTCACGGCCTCTAATCAGCGCCACATTTCGAATTCTCGGCGCCGGATATAGCGAGGCTTGCGACCTACATGTACCCGGAATCTGGAAGCCAACACCGCGATCACGTGACTATTGCTCTCAGCCACATGTGGCTTCGCCACCAGAAATTGCAAACCGCACCAAAAGTTGAGAAATTCGCTGGATTGTTTCGACGAAGAAACCCCACGCTCAAAATCAGCCCCTTGTAGAGTTGATCCAGCCGACGCGGCACACGTCAACCACACAGCAAGGCTGATATCTTTGAATCAACCGAATAATTGATTCATAACACAGGCAGTCAACATGGCTTCCGCAACCGCAGCGCCGCCCAAGGCTACGTGAGTAGCCACCATCGTTGTCAGCTTCAACCTCGCAGAGCTTCGCTAACCCCACCACGAAAAAAAAAGGCATGACTGGGCCGACGACGACGACATCGAGGAGACCTCCTCCGAACTCCCTCCTCCTCAGACCATCTCTAACAAAGACGGTACTAAGACCATCATCACCTACCGATACAACGACGAAGGCCAGAAAGTTAAGACAACTCGCCGCGTCCGCTACATCACCCAAACCGAGACAGTCAACCCCCGTGTCGCACACCGGAAAACGTGGCCCAAGTTCGGTCTGAGCGCCAAGGACCCCGCGGGCCCTGCCCCCGATACCACCTCCGTCGGCGAGAACATCATCTTCCGACCCAGTGTCTCCTGGCGCAAGGATGCCAAGGAGGAGAGCGCCGACCAGAACGCCCAGGCGATGAAGGCCCAGCTCAAGGACAAGCAGGTCAAGTGCCGTATCTGCAACGGCGGACATTTTACAGCCAGGTGTCCCTACAAGGACACGATGGCGCCCGTTGGCGAGACGAGCGGCGGCGATGCCCCCCCGGTGGACGACGTGGCAGCTGCTGCTGGTGCTGCCGGTGCTGGAAAGAAGGGCTCATACGTTCCCCCTGCTCTGCGTGGCGACCGTGGTGGAGCTGGCGAGCGCATGGGCGGATCAAAATTCGGCGAGAGGGACGACTTTGCGACACTGCGTGTCACCAACGTACGCCCGCCACTTTCTCAGTTGTATATACAAACATGTGCAATCTTGCTAACGCATCTTTTTTCTTGCACAGGTCTCCGAGATGGCGGAAGAGTCAGAACTGCGCGATATGTTCGAGCGCTTCGGTCGTGTCACCAGAGTCTTCCTTGCCAAGGACCGGGAAACCGGTATGGCCAAGGGCTTTGCTTTCATCAGCTTTGCGGACCACGGCGATGCTGTCACGGCATGCAACAAGATGGACGGATTTGGTTTCAAGCATCTCATTCTCAGGGTGGAGTTTGCCAAGAAGGCTCAGTAAGGAAAAAATTGCAAAGGGCCTTGTTTTCTCTTGTTGCGGTATGGTTAGGGAGATATGGTAATGCATTTGCTGTGACTATTTTGCTGAATAGCTGAAATTGTGTCTTCTTTTTGGCATGGCCACTGAAAGTGTCGACGAATGCGGGCCTGTGACTGATCTGATATGGATCGTGTCATAGACCATTGTATAGGTATGCAGGACACTTGGGATACCTAGATAGCTAGGTGGTTCTTATTCAAGTTGCAAATTAATGTTGTTGATAAAGGAGATTGTAAGGACAGGTGACGAACTTGCTTATGATGAGCCAGAATCTGAGCAATTAGAACCGGCTGTATTGATCTTTTTAACCAGTCGTCCACTGTGGGAAGGATTATACGAAATACCCAAGGTGTCCAAATGATAGACACCTCCTATGAGATACGATTTTCCAAGTTAAATACAAGGCTCTTTTCAGTAGATAAGAAAACAGCAATGATACAATCATTAACTTCTAGCTTACATATACCTACTAAGTCAGCACCCATCGCTCTCCGCCCTGGTGGAAACCAGGATATCGCATTAGCATCTCGCTTGTGCGAACAAAGCCCTCTGGAGTACGGAGTAGTGGGGCCTCTTCCATCTGTTGGGATGTGGGGGTCCGCCAGCCAATCGATTCGCCGCAGCCCAGGCCAGGATCACTGACTTTCACATGTCTGTCGTCTCGTCGTCCCAAGTTTTTTCCTTAGCAGCATTCGTCATTGTGGGCTAGACTCTCTATCCTGGCTGCTACGGAGCACTCGTACCGCAGAATCACACTGTTGGCCGCATTCCTCACGCGACCGGGCAATGCGGCCGGTATACAGGTATGAGATGTCTAATTTTATGCTTCAATTGTTTTGCCACAAGAGAATTCCATAGTGGAATATAGTACTGCCGTCTTGTAGGCAGCTAATTGCTTTCGTGGCCTGTGTTTGACACTTTCGAATTGCCATGTGCCTCCTCTAGCCGATAGCAACGTTTGCGTTAGGGGGCTCTGCCAACAGCTCCAGTGGGCTCCCCGCTATTTACATCAACTGCCTGCGGACTTTAGTGCTAAGGCTGTCTCCCCACAGCTGGCCTGGCATGTGTTCGGTAGCTACGGCGCCCCTTCACGGAGCAGGTCACGGGTCACAAGACATTCTGCAGTTAACCGTCTTCTCTCGTTTTCCGCCAGTTTCCTTCCATCAACTCTCAGCAATAAGGAAAACGGCATTCAACAAGGCCGTTTTACTGGCTCATCTCGACAGGCGTCAACCGCGTGTCGTATCAATTCAACCGCTGACGGTCCAAGAGACCTCTGCAGACGTGCGATATTAAGATTCCGAGTGAACACCTCTCGCGCTCGATATTAGCCCGAAGATCAGCTCGCTTCTAGACTGCGCATTGGTGGCTCCGCCCTGCAATCAAAAGAGCCAGAAAGGACCCTGCAGCCGCTTCTCAACAAACTGTCCTGCCGCCCGTGATTGGACGTCTCGGCTGGGTGCAGAAAGGCTCAGTTAGCTCAGTTAAATACCCAGGCTGCGAGCTCGCAGTTCTTCGTGCTCTTCTGTCCTTTTGTAATTCTTTCGCTTCTTTAGTCTTTCAACCCTCTGTCAATCGGGCCCACTTGGACGATCTTCAACATCGTTCACCATGAGCACGGCCGCTGACGTCTCAGCCGGGGGTGCTGAGCTGCGGCACCGGCAAGTCCAAGAGGCTTTGCTGAACGAGAGCGAAGGGGTCAGCCCTGGCTCTACGACGCCAATGGAACCGCTGGCGGCTGATCAGACTGTTTCAGAAGGTGGCATTAACAAGCCAAAGAAGACGTTTGGCCGTACGCCAGATGGCACAGGTGAGTGTTGTAGCAGCGTCAACCCGTTGTAACTGCCGCAGCCGGACTTTGAACTGATCAGTGCCTTGAATTGGGGCAGTATTCGTCGTTCCAACCACGCATGACATGGTTTCACAGCTCCTTGACCCGCGACAGCCCAAGAACCTTTCGGATGCTATCGTATTGGCTATCCTTGGATTGCATATTCTGGCGGCTTACTTTCTCCCGACTGGCTACAAGCGCCCCGTGTTTGCAGCTCTTTTCCTGTTTTGGAGAGCCTGCTACAACGTTGGAATTGGCATCCTGCTACACATACAATCTCGTCACCGGCGCCTCATCACCTGGGCTCAGCGATGGAAGCTGTTTGAGCATCCCAGCACCGGCAACAATCCTCGCCCATGGCTGTACAAATTGCTCAAGCGAGAGCTTGAAGCCAAGATCCCCGAAGACTATGAGTTCGAGAAAGCTCCCGTCGAGTACAACACCTGGCTCGTCTTCCGAAGAGTTGTCGACCTCATCTTGATGTGTGATTTCGTGTCTTATTGTCTGTTTGCCATTGTCTGTGGCCACTCTCCAAAGGGCGAGAACATGATGATTGGAGCTGCACGATGGCTTCTCGGTATTACGCTTGTCGGGTTCAACCTCTGGGTTAAGCTCGACGCCCATCGTGTTGTCAAAGACTTTGCCTGGTACTGGGGAGATTTCTTCTACCTCATCGATCAAGATCTCACATTCGACGGTGTCTTTGAGATGGCTCCCCACCCCATGTACTCAATTGGCTACGCTGGCTACTACGGTATCTCAATGATGGCCGCCAGTTATGAGGTGCTCTTCATCTCGATCCTTGCCCATCTCGCCCAGTTCGCGTTCCTCGTAACTGTGGAAAATCCCCACATTGACAAGATATACAACCCTCCTGCTCCAAGAGCAAAGAATGTGAACAGGAGCCCGGCCGATACTACCGTGACGTTTGATCTCCCGGCGGAAAATGATTACACGCGATCTGCTTCCATCTCTCAGAAGGACATGCCGGCCGACTTGCACAATCTGGTTGGCCTAAACAATATGGATCTATTCCGGGTTCCCGACTGCGTTGTCGTCATTCTTCCGATATACGTGGCAATCCTCACTTTCACGACCCCCAGCACTGCTCTCTGGAAGACCTTCTTCGTCGCTCACGCACTGGGGTGGCGGATATGGTACCATGCCGGTCTGGGCTTTGTGTTGGATCGCCAGTCTAAATCCAAGATGTGGACCCGTCACTTTCTAAAGTATGGCGAGAGTGCCGGCGAGGCCTGGCGCCAGTGGAAAGCCATGTATCATATTAGCATGATCATGTGCAACACTGCCTTTGTTGCCGCGTGCTGGAAGATGTACAACCCGCCCGAGGATTGGGGCTACGGTTTGGCCCTTTTCAAGCATGTTCTTGGAGCTGGATTGATTGCTTTGCAGCTGTGGACAGCTTTCAGCGTCTACGACTCATTGGGCGAGTTTGGTTGGTTCTGTGGCGACTTCTTCTTTGACCACGAGGCCAAGCTCACATATACATCCATTTATCGGTTCCTGAACAACCCGGAAAGAGTGTTTGGCACCGCTGGCATCTGGGGTGCTGCTCTCATTACCTGGAGTCGAGCCATCTTCATCATTGCCCTGGTCACGCAGATCCTAAATGTTGCGGTCATTGCGCTCGTCGAGCGACCTCATATGCAGAAGATTTACGGAAGAAGCATGCGAGAAGAAGCGGGCCTTACGAAATTCATCAAGCGATCATTACCACCTCCAGTCAAGGTATGGCAGGAAAGTGTCGATAAGGTCCTTGACGATACTTCGCATTTTGTCGAAGACTTTTTGGATAGTGCCCGCCCCAAGTTTGCTTCTGGTGTCAAGACCATCGTCCGAGATACGTCCGCTCTCTTCAACGTAGCACCTGCTCGCCTCACAATCACACGAATCGCTTCCGACATGGCAGGCCTGGACCCCAAACATTATTCCCTTGCCATTGAGGGAACGCAGCCTCTTCAGTCGACCATTGACGAGCGTGCCACCGGCAAAGAGAGCTTTTCAGGACGGTTTCCCAAGCCAGTCAAGACCAAGACTTATGAATACGGTGCCCCTCTGCGAGTCAAGTGGCGGGCGCCCGCAAACCATAGCAAAGAAGACTGGATTGGCCTCTACATGGTGACGGATAATCGCTCACGAGAGACGACTGAGGTTTCATCTTTAGGCAGGTGGACTCCCACCTGCACTGGCGCCTACGACGCTTCTATGGCAAACAATAGTATCCTTGTCAAAGAGCACATTGTGGCCAAAAATGACCCGTCTGATCCTGATATGATGGAAGGCGAAGTTGTGTTCCAGGGTGATAAGCTATGGTGGACGCAAGGTGTTTTTGAGTTTAGATACCACCATGATGGGCGTCACACAGTCATGAGCATCTCAGAGCCGTTTGAAATCCGAATTAGCAAGTTTGCCGAAGAGGATGTCGAAGTTGACGTTGGCACCAAGGCCATGTACGCCAAAGCTATCGAGTCGTCTCTCCTGCCCATTATTCAAAACTGCCTGGACCGCGACGATGACATTGCACCAAGCACTGTGGATGAGAGCTTTGGCAGCCACGTAGAGCGAGACGGTAAATATGCCAAGAGAATTGTCTACGCTATCCGAGAAATGTTTGGCGTAGAATTTGCGCCGGCCGTCGTTTTGGCGGACCGAAGCGTGAGGAAGCTGGCATGGAGAATTTGCAATGCTAAGGAAGTACTGGTAAGTCACTTTACGCATTCTATTTCATTTCTTCCATGGCCAGATGAGACTGACAGATTTACTGTATAGGCACCTTACAGCATGTCGCACTCAAAGGGCGCAACAACACCGGCCAATCAAGAAGTCCCCGAGAAAATCTAACGATTATTTTGGATGTACGAGTACTTTGTTTGAAAGATATAGAAAACGAGTGATGAAAGGGATATGATACCAAAGAGAGGCGTCAGGATATGAGAAAAGAGGGTAGACACAGCACAGATACAAAAATTCAATTTCTTTTAACGCTTGAGTGTGCATGGGCGAATACGTAGCTGGGGCATGCCGTTGATGCAAGCTGCCAAGCTCTTGACCGTCTTGACAGTAATGGCTGGTGAAGATTGGTGGGAAATAGTACTCAACAACCATTAATTGATAGGATGTCTCTCCAGCGATAACTGCTGTTCCCCCACAGAGTTGTGCCTTGCATAAGAGGACGGTTATTCGGATGCCTCTCGCCGAGATGCTGAGTCCAAGAGATGGCTTGGTGGGGGTCAGTGGACGGATGAGCTGTCTTTGGCGGCGATCTGCAGCTGGAAGCTTGAGCGCGGAGGGCGATTTGATGTCAATTAGAGACCTACGGTGGTTTATATTAACTACTTGTGCTGTGGAATACTGGTGAACGGTTAACATGATGCTGGTTCATCTTGATCGTACTCACTTAATATGAGAGCCAAAACGCGGTCTCAGATGGAGGATCGCGGACCTGATCCTACACGAGATCGGAGCAGGCGGCGTATCCGATGAGCGCTAGAGATGCAGTGCATGGAGCTGAGGTTACAGGGCCGAATAGCTGATGGGGACAGGCGGTGACAGAGTGGGAACTTTAACTTGGAGTTGGGATCTCATTGCTCTGTTGCGAAAGAGTTACCAATGCTTTTGAAGAGGCTAAAGTCGTAAGTAAGATGCATCACTAACAATTCCTAATAGTTGTCCGTGATGATTTGTAAATCTAGAATCCACTTGAGACAATGGGTGGAACTGCCTGGATGTTTTACAATGATATCGACGCTAGAGCAAACCGCCGACTGAACAACCGTATGAGTACACCTCAATTGTGTCACGTAACATGCCTGTGTCGCAACATAAAGTCCTTGAAAAAAGGAGGATACCTACACGTCATACTAATGCCTGTTTTAGACAAAACAAAGAGAAAACAAACGATGGCGGACTTGAACGAAAGAACAAAAAGGTTTACAACCCCCAAATAGCTTCCCCCCACGTTGTCAGCGGCCTCATCCAAAGCTGCTTCTTCCTCCTTCCCAGTTTGGCAGGCGATGTCACTCTAACGATTGATGCTTATCCGTCATCTAGCCCCTTGATGATAATACGTCAAAGGCCGTGGCTTCTCATCCATGTTGCTTTTGTTTCCCGGCGAGTAAGTTCTTTTGGCGCTGTTCAGTTGCATTGTCGTATTTTAGCCGTGGTGTTGCACCTAGTATCTACATGTGGGATCTGCATTGTAAGCTGATCGCCTGGGAGATTTGCGGGGGGGAAGCACAATGCCGATCCTACATGTAAGGCTGTAACCGTGTCTCAGCCTATTCTCTTTATCCTTCTCTCCCTTTTTCCCAGTATAAATAAGACTTGGCTGTCTATTCTCCCCAATTCATTTTTGTTTTTGTTTCCTTCGCCCAATTGAGTCCTGAAATCACAATGCCTGTTAGTCGTAATCTCCAAAAGAGCCTGGTCTCGACCTTGCTCTGCGCCGGCAACCTCGCCTCGGCCGGCCTGGTCTACGTCTCTTCCTACTCCCAGACGGTCACGACTCTCAACTACACGCACGGCCAGAACACGGGCATCCAGAAGCTGAGCCCCGTCTCGGTGTCGCAGAGCTGCTCGGCCAACCCGTCGTGGCTGACGCTGGACCACGCCGACGCCATCCTGTACTGCATCGACGAGGGCCTGAACACGCCCGGCGGTGCGCTGACGACCTTCAAGACGGCTTCTGACGGCAGCCTGCAGCAGCTCGGCCAGGTCAGCACGCCCAATGGCCCTGTCAGCGGCGTTGTGTTTGGCACCAACCGCCATGGCCTGGCCGTGGCTCACTAGTAAGTGCTTGTGTAAATTGAGAAGAGAGGAACTCGCTAACAGGCGTCTCTTCTTCGACACAGCGGTGGCTCTGCCTTCACCACATGGGACGTTTCCGATCCCACCAACCTGAAGCCGGTCCAGACCATCAACTTCAAGCTGACCGGCCCTCCCACCGACCCCGATCGCCAGGACGCGCCTCACCCTCACGAGGCGATCCTCGACCCCACGGGCAAGTTCCTGCTTGTCCCCGACCTGGGCATGGATCTCATCCACCTGTACTCCTTCGACCCAAACAGCCTGAAGCTGACGAGCATCACGCCCGTCAGCGTCAAGCCTGGCTCGGGCCCTCGCCACCTTGCCTTTGTCGTCAAGGGCAGCAAGACTTTTGCCTACCTCGTTACTGAGCTAGGCAACACCATCATTGGCTACGAAGTCACTTACCCCAAGGGCAAGATCCAATTGACGGAATTCTTCAGCATTCCTTCGCACGGCCCTGGACCGGCTGAGCCTAGCAGCTACGCCGTGTCTGAGGTTGTTCTGTCTGTAAGTCGAGGACTGTCCAATCTGATGTTTACTTCTCTTTTCCTCTCGACTAACATATTTAGCCCGACACAAACTACCTCATTATTTCCTCCCGCGCCGAAAACAGCTCCACCATCCCCGACTTCGACAACCCTTCCAAGACCATCCCCTCCGACCCGCTCATCAACTTCAAGATCTGCCCCGACACCGGCGAGCTCGAGCTACTCCAGGTCGTCCCCGCCGGCGGCCAGTTCCCGCGCCAGTTCTCCATCAACCAGGAGGGCAACCTGCTCGCCGTGGGCCTGCAGGACGACGGCCGAGTCGTCTTTGTCGACCGCGACCCGGCGACTGGTCTGCTGGGCGGCTTTGTGGCGTATGCTGATATCGCGGGTCAGATTACGTCTGCGGTGTTTGACCAGGCCGACATTAAGCCATAGAGCGGTTGTTGATTTGCCTGAGTGTATATGATGTGATGTGATATGAAGTGATGGGTTGTATATAGTTGGTATAAAATAAGCATCACAATTCAATTTGTATATACGTGGTTGACGACGAAATCTACAATTTGTCTCATATGCTATCTACGTTACGGTAATTGGTTCTTACACTCTCAATAAGCAATGCTGTACGGAAAGACATATTTTTTTACGTTTGAATATCTGGATTTGTAAAGATGTATCTCACCAATCCCTCTAAAAGCGTCTTGAGCCTCGCTAAAAGACAGCCATGATGCCAATGAGTATACGGAACCGCATTGTTTGGGGATGCACAGATGCATCCATCTGTCGTGTAACTACGCACAATCTTGAATCAACAGGCACAAACAGAAGCACACATGTGGTGTAGAGCGTCATATATACGATGAGGTCTTACCGGCGGCTAAAGAGGGTTTGTAGCCCAGCCTAGCCCACCAATTAGATATTCAATTGTTGTCAATGTAACTGTCGAGACAGCACTCGTACTCCATGGTATGGTAGTTTATATGGATAAATGGTCAGAAGCACCACATGTATGCCGTAAGAGGCTTAGAATTCGGTTTGCACTCTGGGCTGAGAAGAGTATCCGGTGGCGCCTGGGAGGCTTTTACCGTATCTGGTAATGCGGTAGCTCCAATGCCACCCACCTCTTGTACACGGCAGCTTGGATCCCCATTACATGTAGCTTTTGCTATACCCAAAACGAGAGGAATTCTTGGTTGATATTTCTGATGTCCAAAGACACAGCCCCTACCTGCATCCCCGTACCGTGGCTTCGGAACCGAGCCCAGCAAGAGGCCGCAGAAAGCGAAAAGTAGGTAATAATACAGACAGACCTTTGTTGGAGGCGCCGGTGGAGGCGGCGGGCCGGCGAGGCGACGCCGCAAGGGTCCGAGCCGCGCTCTATTAGCTCGAGGCTTGACGCCGGTGATTCGACGGCTCAGGTCTCCACGTGAGGGCCGCGAGTGGTGTGTCCCATGAGGAGGCGATGCATTGGAGGGAGGAGTCAGAAGCTGCCTGAGGGACCAAGTGTTGTAGTGCGGACAAGGGGACGAGAGAGTCAGGTCATGTTGCCAGCACCGGATGCATGGGGCTAAAGAGAAGGTCACGAGTCATCTGGCGGGTGGATGGTTCGAAAGACGACGAGAGAGCGATGCAGACGAGAGGTGACATGCCTGGTACTGTAGAATGTGCTCTGAGCAAGCAGCAGCACCGCCAGTGGTGGTTGAGACGTTTAGCATGTGTTCATGCATCCTATTTGTTCATGCAAGGTGATGTGTGCGTTTTATCGCATTGCCTGCATGCGACTGAGTTGGTGGCGATGCTGCTGTGTGAGTCCAGAAGGCAATGGATGGATGAATGAATGAATGAGGCATCAAGCAGTAGCAGTGAAGATGCCCCAATATACCGGGATAATGTGTGATAGGCATCGCACTTGCGCCTTTGGTAGCGCCCAGTCGCACCTGCCACGGAATGGAAGGCAGGCAGCACCTTCCCCTCCAACCCCACACGTGATGTCTGGCTCAGCTTTTGCGATAATCACGGATGCCAACCACCGCCATTTGATCTCTTCAAGAGCAAATCGGCCTCGTTCACTTCTTCAATCTACATTGCACTTTTGCGTGTCCTCAAGCTGAACCAGTCAAGCGCGCTGGTTGACGCCATACTCCAGTCTTCTCTCACTCCATCTAAATCGCCTCCATCCCGCTGTATTCTTTCTCGTCCCTCTCCCCTCTTTTTTTTTCCCTCTTGCGCAGCAAGCGCCGGCCTTAGCTCTGTCTGCCGCATCCTCTGTTTGGTGGGTGTTTCGCAGACGCAGGCCCCGTGTCTCCGGTTCCAAGGCCGACGAGAATCGACGCTTCAACTGCCACGTCGGTACAGCCTCTGGAGCACCGGCTTATCTTTTGAGGCTTGGCTCCTCTTTGCTAGGCGCATCCTCCAGGGCAGAGGTCACAGGAATCCCTTGCACTGTACCAGCTGTGAGGGCGAAGACGAGCCAGTGAAACACGCTCAAAAGTCCTACAACGCCCAGCCTTCTCACAACTTCACAAAGCAGCGTCTCCCTTGCTGCGCCTTTTCTTTTTCTCTTTTCTTTCGTGCTTTTCGCTCTATTGCTGGTCTGTCCAGTATTTACCTCCCCATTCACCGTCTATCGCCTCGCTTCGCCGTGCGCTCTTCGGTCTCTTGTCCAACAGCGTTCTGACAAAGCTGGTCATGCACGCTGTGACCCCTCAACTCCAATCACAGTCTTGTGGGATGCTATAGTTGGTGCAGCGTGGACGTTCCTGACTGGCCCACGAGGCTTGCGATCGCTCCTGCATAAACCGACGACACCATCTTTTCCTTCTGCAATCCCCCTCTCGTCTTCCGCCCCTTGATTTTTGAGCTCCGAAAGAGGCCGGCAACAGAGGATCCATTGAGATCGAGCGCCCTTTTTGTTGCTCCATCAGCGCGAGTATACGTGCGTGCCTTGGCCCACGCTCGGTTTTGTCTTGTTTTCATTTTATTTATTTTTACCTTTCCCCGCTGCGGTGATCGCGCGGCAATCAAATCGAGCCCCAACTTTGCCGTTCCTTGTGATTAGGATAGAGAGGCACTGAGACACCAAAGGAAGCCTCAGGGATCGAACAGACGTCAGAGCACAGGTCGCCGTGGCTATTCTCTCCAATTATTGACCCTCGATACAAGATGAGGCTGAATTCAGGTCAAGATACTGGTGCTGCCACCGCCAAGTCTGGACGGCGCAAGCTCAGACCAGGCGAGCCAAGTGAATGGAGCCAGAGGCCTGACGATGCAGCTCCTCCACCTCACACTCGTGGCTCGGTCCAGATCCAGAGACGACTGGATCCAACGCAGGCCCCGTCAAAACCACAATTGACGACTCGCAGGCGAGAGCACACCAGCTCATCAAAAGCCGTAGATGCTTCTGCGCCCGGTCCGCCGCCCACGACCTCTGCTGCTGCTGTTGCTGCCGCCGTTGCTGCAGGTGGCCGCTCAAACGCCGCTCCATGGCAGCCGGGTTTGGCCAGAGTCGCTTCAGAAACCTATCGTCGACCAAGCACGCTGCACATGGATTCGTACGACGGAGAGGATGAGTCTGCCAACGAGCAGCAACCTCCGCGCCGTACGAGGAGAAACTCTTCCCCCAACTATCCTCGACGCCGACTCATGCCAGGAGCGTACTCTGAGGCCTCGACACACAGGTCGCCCAGCGTCTCATCCTACGGCGGCAATGAAGATGATGACCTAGAGGTGGAGGAAGTACTACCTGACGCAGCGTCTCGTCATAGCAGACGGCGTGTGCCAAGCCATGACGACTATCTTAATTCCTCACTTGACAAAGACCGCTTCCGAAAAAGATTTACGCCGCAGCGGTATTATTCCGACAACGATCAAGACTCTGATTCCCCGCTGTCAGACAGTGAAGCGGCCTCTTCACATACGCGAGAGTCCTCCAGAGTGCGCGAGAGGAGCGAGTCGCGCCACAAGGCCCAACGTTATCAATTGACACATGCAATTGAAGGCTCGCGCCCAGAAGGCTCGCGCCCACCCCCAATTTCAAGGAAAAGGTATTTTTCTTCAGCAATCTCTACCCATGCACCTATCACGGGCCATGTTGACGCTCTTAGCTCCAATAACAAATTGGCCAGGCGTGCCACATCGACAGGACGAGATGGCGTAGGTTACAGATCGGCTGGGTCAGCATACGAAGATCGAGAACCTCTTCCTCGGAGGTCATTCACCATGCGATCAGCTCGCAGTCTCAATGGCTCGACGTCAGGGCCAGCCCGCATCTTGGGAGATGTTTTCGGCAACACCCTCTCCAGACCTGCATCACCAGACAAATTCTTCCAACTTGAAAAACAAAATAAGTTGGATAAACGAAAGAGGTAAGGTTCTCATTGAATGTTTGATGAAATCTGTACAATGGAAGCTGACTCGATCCAAGTATTGCATGCGTCATTTGTATGGAAGATACCTCACCATCAAAAGGGGCAGATCTCAAATGCGGTCATCGAATGTGCAATGCGTGCATGAAACGCAATTTTGAAATGTCGATTCGTGATCCACAGCACATGCCTCCACGCTGCTGCACAAAGGCTCACATTCCTCTCAAGCATGTTGACAAGTTGTTTGATGATGCTTTCAAGAGGGCGTGGAATCGCAAATTTGCCGAGTATTCGACAGGCAACCGAGTCTACTGCCCCTCAAAACGATGCGGCGAATGGATCAAACCCACCAGTTTTTACCGAGGCGAAGATGGCAGAAGGGTCGCTCGATGTGGCCGCTGCAATACCAAGGTTTGTCCAAAGTGCAGTTCAAAGTGGCATAGCTCTCTTGAGTGCCCTCGTGACGAAGAGACGAACAAATTCCTTGATCAAGCCAAAGAAGAAGGCTGGAAGAGATGCTACAAGTGCAAATCCATGGTGGAACTCAAAGAAGGATGCAACCATATGACGTGGTAAGTTTAATAGCAGCATTGCTAATTATGTGAGAAGAGATATTTCGGTTACTAACAACTTTTGGTAATCAAGTCGATGCGGAGCCGAATTCTGTATGCTATGTGGCACCAAATGGAAGGGATGTAGCTGTCCATGGTTCAACTACGAAAATGGAAGCAATCCATGGCGAAATAACGCACTAGATGATTTGAATATCCCTACAGAAGATTTACGAAAGATTCTTCGAAACAATAGGCCAAGTTCTATGGAAGATTTGCGAACGTATTCGAGACCCACTACTTCGATGCCTGTACGACCAAGGCCTCAGAACTATGAAGACGAGATGCTTCTTCGCCGATTCCAAGAGCAGCGCAATGGAAATTCATCAAAGAAGATGCAGCACGAAGACGAATATGACCATGAGTATGATGATGAGCGCGAGGATGAACGCGAATATGAACGCGAAAAAGACCCCGGTCATGGCCGCGATCGCCATCGAGACCGAAAACGCGACCGAAACCGAAAACATGGTCGAGATCGCGAACGAGATCGCGAGCGTGAACGAGAGCGTGAGCGCGAGAATCCTTTCGCTCCCATCTCTGCTCCTATGACACCAGATGTAGAGGAGGATGAAATGGACTATGGATTCCCTAGCGCCAAGTACCATCCGGCTGAGGATTACAGACGAACAAGCATGCCGGCCCTCTCTACCACTGCTCCAATGGCCCAGCCGCCGCAGCCTTACGCTGGCTATGTTTCCGAAGTCAATCGGGCGAGGGGTCCGCAGCGCAGTGACTCTATGGAGCAGCGTCTGGCTGATCGGTTGTCGGAGAACCGCTCAGGACGCCGATCGACAGGGCCTTCTCCTCCAGCGCCTGTCATGCGACCTCATGTTATACATCAAAGGGACGCTGCTACAGATATAGGTATAGGCATGGCGATGGGTGCGATGGGTAGGGGTGCTATGCCGCCACCATCGGCTTATGCCCCAATGCCAGCGATGCCTCCTCCAGGAATGATGAGGCCGAATCCTTTTGGAGGGGATGCGTACTACGACAATGCGTATACAACAGCACCGAAGTCTGTACACGATCCGTACTACTATGGAGGCATGGACGCTGCTGAGCCTGAGCTCCCCGATCCCCGCCGCAGATCACGGCGTAGTGGTGAAGAGCGTGAGAGGCCCAAGTCATCGACCCTAGCAGGATTAACTGGATATGGACGGGGCGCTCACCGTGTGTCCGAGTGGAGGAACTTTGTCGTGCCGGGCTTTCCTAACGAGGCAGAGTGATTATGATGCTGTGTCAAGGTTTTGGACTTGTAGAAACGAAATTGACCTCTTACTGTATGTAGGCTGGTATAGCTCTTGTGGAAAGCTGAGATTTATGAGATACGAATTTTTTTGTTGAAATCCATTATTGCTGCGCTTGAATACTTTGCTGCCGTTTAAAGTCTCGCCTTTTATATTAATATTATACGCGTAGCCCGCTGCTGAATGGAGAGAATGTTTAGATGGTAGTAATCGGCTCAGGTTTTTATCCTATAGGTATGATCTCTCGTCTGTTCAGCTCTGAAAATAGGACTGTTTTAATATTTCTTGGTCCACGCAAGAAGTATTTCTAAGCTCCATACTCCCTACATACTCAAGTCGGCATTGAACTTGTATGTATTAATCAGTTAATCTAAAACAGGTTGATATTTGTCATCCGCGCCTTGAGTCCTTGCCCAGGTGCTATATCCAATATTCGAAAAACCCCTATCCGTTGGTAGGTGTCAGTGCCGGCGTCTTCTAATTTTTCTATAATTAACCCATAAAGCATCTGCAACTCGGTGCTCTCTAAACAAACTAAGAGTTTCGATTGCACTGTACCGGCTCTGATACCTTGCTCTAGCTTGATGTAGTCCTGCAAAGAGTCCACGTAAAAGGAGATGTCCCTTCCCCGCCACAAAGAACCACAGGTGAAAGTTAAGACGCGTCCAGAAGAGAAGACGCCCCCGGGAAAGAATCCAGCAATGCGAGAAAATTGATCAACAGAAGGAAAGGGTGAAACAGGGCCTCGTAACGGAAATCGACGCTTAGAAGGGTCGGTATAGTCTGGCACCCTATCGGATAGGATAAAGCAACTATCGTCGATACATGTAACGTAAGATGTGCATTTCCCAAACTCTGGGAACTCGACATTGCTAGTAGAGGACCATGACCAGCTAGGGAATTTGGAAGCCAAGCTTGCTTCTTTTTCCGGGCTTTTTTGTTTCCAGAGCAGCGTTTGGGCAATGTGGGAGCTGAGCACGCCGGCAAAGTACCTGATGTTGTGTTTCGCGCATATAAGACGGGCAATGCCGTCGATAGCAACAAGGCGGTCCGTAGGGTTGGTAAGATTCATGGTAGAATAGAAAGTGACGAGCTTGGTCCACAGCTCATAAATCCGAGACCCGGTAGACTCTCTCAGGATACTGCTTAATTCATCACCCCGAGTACGATGCCAGGCTGCTGCTTCTCGCCCCGGAAAGGGGTCATTGGGCTGACATACACCTCTGCCACACTCCATAAACATGCCGACTTTGGTGCAGTGTAAGATGCGACGGGAAAGAATCCACTCTTGAAGGGCCCAGGCTCGGCGCATTAGCGGGGAGCTTTTCCATTCTTTACGCCAGATTTCTATGCGTCTTGGAATTTGGATGGTGAATTGTCGATTTCCGCGCTGGAAGCGTACTGCTCCAAGTTTTTTGTATTGTCGAGATATTCCTTGTTGATTCCCTTGCCGAAGCTCTGCTTGTTTTTCGGGCAGAAACCCCTGTGAGCTGTCTGCGGCGCTCAGGCCCGATATGCAGCACAGCGCGTTGGAATAATAACTTGCCATCTTGGCGGCTTCGATGTTCCAGTCGTCCAGAAAGCCATCGTTGGTCTCTTTATCTTCTTGTATAATGCATATGGCATCGGCCCAGAGATACTGTACGCCCATATGCCTTGTGATGGTAATGGCATCGCGAATTGTTTTAGGCAGTGCTGCTATCTGGATCGCTACTCTCCTTTGCGCTATATTGGATTGAGTTGTCTTAGATCTATCATTCGATGCTCCCCAGCAGTAACTCAAAATCAGATATCGTGGCTTTGATGATGCATTCGTATCAACAAGCTTAACGGTATCTTGGTCCGTTGTGCCAACGTCTATCAACCGAGTCGGCGCACAACTTTCAAAACCTAGCTGTTGCACATCTCGGCATCCATGGTGGGTTTTGACACAGTCATACACCCACGGGTTAACAATGCTTTGCATAGTATACTCTAAATCATCATCTAGAAACTTTCAATGTCAATTCCTACCCTTCAATGTCGTTGAACTCCGCCCCCAATTCGACTTACAAGGAATGGAATCTGAATCTGTCTTTGGGCGAAAATCAACGCTTCCCAAATGAACGCCAATCCGCGCTACGAGTTTTTCATCTGTCGTCGATCTTTCACCAGTCGTGTGGTTTGGGCTCGGCATGGGTGCTTGAATGCTTGTGTCTTCCGCCATCCTCTCACGCTTCCTGCGCGTGAAGCTCTGCGACGAATCTTCAATTATCATCTGAGCAATTGGGATTCCATGCTTCCCTCGACCAATTGAGGATGATTCATGTTCCCACGTAAATTTTAGTCCCAAATCATGGTTCATCTTTGTGTTGGTTTCAGCCATGGCATATAGCCAAAATATCTGGCATGTACGACATCCAGCTTTGGCTGAGTTTCGAAGCTCGCCCAAGGATTTGCAATGATCGACTGGACAGAATCTTTGACGTTTTTCCCCTCGGAGGCCGTCCCATGGCAATCTGCAACATTTTGCGCATAGATTTTCAACGGACATTGGATGCTCCATTACACTCTCAAGACGAGAAATGTCGACAAGTAGATCCGCGCTAGACAAGACACTGATCCTTCAAAGGGTCGGAGGTATAGGATACCGGGAATTCATATACCTTAATCGAAGTATTTAATGATCTAGAGTCTCAAGTTATAGTTGATATTACCCCTCGTTTTCATTGACGACGTATTGGCTGCCTCCATAAGGCATGACCCCGCTTCCATCCTTCGCGCTGCTGCCTTGCAAGGCTTTCTGGTTCTCCGAATAACAATATATCAAACCTCATCCAATAATCCAAATCACTTTTGTATTATAAGGGAAAGGTAAACACAACGTAATACTACTTCTCTTGATTTACCAACCAACTATGTAAAAGCAAGCATCTATAAGAAACTCAAAAAAACTTAAACCTTTCAGTATAGGCGAATATGACAATTGTTTTGCTACATGTGGCTTTCAATTTATGCTGTAGAATTTTTGGAACCTACATGTAGTTACGTATACATTATTACTGCTGTTACTGCGATTTTAGATTGTATAGGTATAATTCCTGTAATCAATATTTGTAACTTGGAAGCAAAACTACATGTATCTTGTTAGGCTGCACCTAGATAACTTTTCCCCATTTTAAATACATGCATCTATATCTTGTGCTTAAATTAGGATAGAAACAGCTGTCACGTTTGGATCCAAGACCATATAAGGAATGCTTCCCTTGTCCATCCCCTGACTTGTAAGGACGAATTTCGGCCCCAATTTATTGAGATCGTCATGCAACTGACCGCTAATCGTACGAATTGCCCTCGCCTTCTTACTAAAGCCGCTGCGGTAGTTTCGCGATTGCGAATACGCAAACTTGATCAAGCTGCGCTCGTCTGCGACCTTGAAGCTGAGCAGCCAAGGCACCTGCACGGCCAGAAGCCATTGTCGCTCGCGGCCAATGGGGAGCGCGTTGATGAGTTCTGGCTCAGTGTACGCCTTCAATTCTTCCAACGACGCCGGCAGCTTTTGGCAGACGGCGGGGGGCTTGGCTGGCACAAAGGCTTGGTAGAAGTTTTGCAGATAATTCACGGCCGTGTGGAACGGCGCGGCAATGTGGATGCACATGGTGAGGGCATCGGTCAGGGCATCCAGGGTCTTGATGTCGGGGAAAGACTTGATCCTGCCGTTTGTTCGAATCTCCTTGACCCAGTTTTGAATGTGGGTGTCGTTGGCGATCTCTGTATCGGCGGTGTCCTGTTTGTACGTGGTCAAGAGCATGGCCAACACGTATTTGCGGATGACCGCCCACATGGAAACCATGTTCTTCGCATAGGCGTAGTTCTTGTACTTGGGATCATCGAGACCCTCAGCAGTGTTGGGGAAGCCTCGCTCCTCGAGGTCGTTGGGCACGTAATGCTTGACAAAGTCAAAGTTTTCAAACTCGTACAGCACGTACTTTTGGAGGTACTCCGGGCTGATGCCGACCAAGTCCTTGATCACCTGCGGGACGAGAATGGTTCGCGCGGATGCGTTGAGAGACAGCGTCTTGTACCAGTGAGGCGCCAGGATGGTGTGGATGATGCTGTCCATGCGGATCGTGCGGCGCGTTGCCACGATGATGGCTTCTTCGATGAAGTGCGCGCGCGTCAGATGGACGCCCACCTCATGGCGCATCCAGTCCGAGGCTTGGGCGCACGACTTTGCGTATCGCCATGGCCAGTCGCTCTCCTCCTCGGGGATGGGGGCTCCTCCTCCAACGGGCTCGCGGGGCTCCAGCCGGTTGTTGAAGATGGTGACCGAGTCCTTCATGCTGACTTTGTAGTCGACCACGATGGCGACTGGATGCAGTCTTCCGTCTTCATGGAGCTCAAAGAGCGTCACGGCCGCACAAGCCCAGTTGAGCTCAGCCCCAGGTTCTTGGTGTTTCAACTCCTCGTCTGGTGCCGCGCCAAAAGCCGCACGGAAATAGCGATGGTCCTGAACAAAGAGCGACTCTGGCTTAGCCTTGGCCAATCTCTGGTGCCACTCATTGTATCCTAGGCGCTCAGCAGTGTCGATGAATTCCTGCAGCAGGTCCCCAGGCGCCTTTGCGATGTTCACCAGCGTCGTCGGGTTTGTGCCGGTGAAAGCCTGCTCAGCAAAGCGGCGGTCACTGTACCAGTCGCCAAGGAGGCCCAGGTTTCTGCCCTCGGACACATCCGTCGCTGCCTTGCGGTGCGACTCGTTGTAGGACTCGAGAGCCTTGAAGTTTGGGTCCTGGTTGGCCCAGGCGGTGACGTCTCCCGTCTTTTGTCTGATTCTCTTGATGACCCATTCGGCGCCTTTTCCGATAATGTCTCCCCACCAGGAATCGGGGATGAAGGGGCTAATGATCCATTGCGTCTCCAGCAATCCGAGCTTGTCAAAGATCTTGAGCAGGCCGACGTCATCTTCATCCGGGATGACTTTGAGATGAGGAGGGTACTCCATGTAACCGCCTTTCCCATCTGGCACTTGTGTAGCCCATTCAAACATTGTCGAGGTTTGCTCGAGGTTGAGCAACCGGGGCCAGGTTGGTTCAACCTCGACGACGTCCAGATAGGCGTTGTAGCTAGACAAAGGTTAGACAAAGGAAAGATTACAATGTCATGAAAGGGCCTTACCTTCGCTCAACTCGGCCATAAAGCTGCGTCACAAGAGCCAGAATCTGCTCCATTGAAGCATCATCACCCTTGTCATCCTCACCCTGTTTGTTGTCATCTTCGTCATCTTCGTCCTCATCTCCTTCTTCCTCTTCTCCGGGAAAAGAATGAAACTGCCCAGGACGCTGCCAACCGGGGGTCTTCTTTACAGGCTCAGTCGTCTTTGGAAGCTCAAAATGATACGATCTGCCTCTGTAAGGGGTTCCCAGAAAGCCCTTGAGAGGTTCAGCGGACTCAGGAGACCCGGGGTTCTGGCGGAAGTTGCCGCCGGGGCGGTGCCAAGACTCATCAGGTATTCCTGGTGCTGGTGACTGTTTGGATCTCTTGGGGTACGTGGTCAACTTGAGGAGCTCAAGGTCCAAAACACCAGGATCAAGATCGCTGGCCTTGAGATCGTTTTTTAGGGCATCATCAGTGTCTCGCTGCCAGTCCTCGACGGAGGGCTGTTGAAGGATGAGGTCCGCAACTGGGACGTTGCCGGCAGCGGTGGCCATTGTAAAGATGAAGAACAGAAGAACTTTATGAGGAACTCGAGGATGTCGCTCAGGACTTGAGGGATAGGGAAGATGAAGGAGCATGAAGCGTCAACATGGCCATTTTATAGAAATCAATGGCTTCGCTTTCAAGGCATCGCGCTTGACGCCTGGGATTGCAGGCTCATACAACACCTCGACGCTTGTGAAAGATTTCTGAACTGATACATGCATGCATCATGCAATGCACTCAAGCTCAGCCTCGACGACCAATCGTACCCAATCGATGCTAATTGAATATTGCTCTTCTTACTTCAAAGTCGCCCTGGTTGGTGCCCGCCTCAGGCAGGATGGATGAGGCCATGCAATCCACTTCCCGTAGGATTTCTGTGCCGCGAATGCTTCCGTCTGCTACACGGCATTTCCAAGGAGTCCATGCATGTTCGGGATGGACGGTTGACGGCAATTGGACTCTGTTGGACACAATCACATGTGTAAGCCGAATGGAGACGTGAAGCATCGAATCAATACCGCCAAGCCCCTTGCTACACAACAGCTTCTCCATCTCCCTGCAGTCGCTCAGCTCGCCACTTGGCAAGTTAATTAACTGCTCCATTTGCCAGCAGATGCTCAGCTCACAAGTTGTAAGACGTTTGCTCCGTCTAGCTGCAGGTTCAGCTCACCACTTTTGGTCCCCCTCAAAAGCGGGTACTTGCTTCGATATTTCATATGTGTATACAATATATCCCGGATAAGAGCCAAGTATTTATATATATATGTAGTACTAGTAATTCGGAATTCGATTCTCTATGTCGCTCTGTCTGTTCAAAAACCAATTACTACAGCGATCCAATCTCCATAGGCTTCATGTTGTAACAGCTATAAAGATTGGGCTATTACAGCTGCATGCGACCACAAGTGGAGAAGCCTCTGAGCTGTGCCCAATATACCGGAATACATGCATCATTGCTACCCTACGGCAGCTTCAGCTCTATGGTTGAACGTCAGACTCCTCCGAAACCGAAGATCACGCAGCAATTCTTGGGTTCCATTGATTCAACCCCGCACAATGTTCTAAGCTGTAAATCAAGGTAATGAGAGAGAGAGAGCTGTGCCCTTCATCGCTCTGAGATTCGCCTCTACATGTGTTCAGTTCTCATAATAGCTCTCAGAGACATGCACAAGTAAAAACTTATCCATCAAAGATATATATCAGCCTTCCACAAAGACAATTGAACAAATGCCTGTACCTAAGCAATTTTGCTTATACATTCAATACTGTTTCGCCTCTTTTCTCTCCCGGAATATTTCGAATCGCCGCCGCCTATTCTGGAGTAAATGATAGTATCACTGGCTTGAGCGTCTTGTGGATTGTTACTGATAGTTGCCTTGTGATTCTTGGGAAGGGACACGGATTGAAATACCGGCTATTTGCCCACCTTCTCACCAGGCGATATTCGCTTAGACAAATTGCCCTCGCTCAGTGTAGCGTAAAGACTTTCACAATAAAGATACCTACTAGTCAATACCTGTAGATTATCGTACTTTTACATATTTATGTGTTCATTTCTTGGTGAAAAAGAGAAGGCATGTATAATGCACTGAATTAGGCCGTCAAGCAAATTGATCGCCATCATCAATGCTGATATAACCAGCGACATCCTTATCACATGCTGATGGAAAACAGACAGATAGCCAGGTCGCGTGACGCCACACTCACCGCCGCCATAAGAAAAGAGCTCGTGCCTCACTTTGTGAGCCTCTAGCAGTGCATGTGGCGCTCCTCATCCGCTAAAGCCCGGGCTCAGCGCTCGATCCAGGCGTCGTCATCGAAACAAACAGCGGCGATCCAGCACCCACAGCGTCATATTCCAGAAGGCATCCACTAAAACTTCTCCAACGGGGCGGGTCCCCCGACAATTCCGCACAGGCAGTGCCGGGCTTTTGCTTCTGTCCAGATCGCCGCCATTTCCTCCTTTGCCAGCGAACGCCACTCTTCCGTCTGATGGCTTCGACCTGCCGCCTGCATGCCAATCCCATCCTTTGCCTTTTGCCTTTTGTTTGCCCTGATCCAGGCACGTCGTTGAAATATTAAGCTTGAAATGAGCGTTTGCTTCGGCGATCCCTGCACCGCTATATCGCTTCGCTTCGGGAGCCGGGGTATGGAATAATGCTGGCGTTTTAATGCGTCCCACGTCTAATCTCTAATACGACTACGACTACGACTACCATCATTTCTAATATCGTCACGCTTGCTAGAGCTTGCCTCTCCTATCCTCCAACCCCTTTCTAGCCGCATTTCTGAAGGAAGACGAAAAGATTGGAGCTGCGCCGTTGCCATCGCTGCTGCAGCCAAGCAGCCTATCATTCGACCGAGACCAACAAACGACCGAGCCATTCGACCAAACAGACAGGCACAGGGCGGGATAAGCAGGCAAAGAGCGGCGGGCAAAGATGCTGCTCCTCCACCAGACCGGCAGCGTCAAAATCGGCGAGGTCGTCCGCTACACCGTCACCTACACGCCCTCGCAAGATCGCATCCTCCCCTCGCCAGAGAAGCTCTATGTACGGATACGCAACACCTCCAACATCGCCCTGCGAGCGGCCTTTGTCCACGGCCCATACACGCTGAGCGTGGCGACATACCCCGCCAAGTTCAACCCAAACAACAGATTTCCCAACCCCCGCCGCTATGGCGTCCCTGAATTCGAGCCCATGCTCAAGGCCGGGGGCTCTTGGGAGGCCCAGCTGGTTGTGCCGGAAGATGTGCGCCAGATGGCCGGCACTGGAGGCAGTAACACGGTGTTTGGCAACGGTCCGGAGCACGACTTTGAAAGCGCGAGCTGGGTGATTGAGATCTCGTCGCAGGTCATCTTCTCTACATCCGCGGCAGTTGGGTACGAGCTTTTGGTGGCGAGAGAGCAGAAGTCACTAAGTCTCGGCTCGTCTGTTCCGGTCGTCGGTGGCCAAGCTCAGGTTCCGCAGCCTGGAAAGCTGACGGACCATCAGCAGAGTATTGGGGCCAAGGACGGGCACCACCCAGCACAGCCTCGAGGTGTCTTCTCAAAAGCTATACATGTCAAAGTGGAGGATACGGCAACGCTGTGGAACACACCCCGGCTACCAGCATGGGATGATGCAGGCGATAAGAGGGTGGAAGGCCAACCTACCGCCGATCAGCCCGTCGAGAGCATGGTGAAGACTGGTGATCCAGAGACCAAAGAGGAAGGGGAACCGTCTCCACGAAAGTCGAAGAAGGTTCACCTTGTCATTTTGACGCATGGTTTACACAGCAATCTAGGCGCCGACATGTTGTTTATGAAGGAGAGCATTGATGCTGCTGCAAAGCAAGCCAAGATTGATGCAAAAGCTAGGCGGGCAAAGAAGCGAGCAGAGGACGAGGCCGCCTCCGACAAAAAGGCGCAAGATGGATCTTCATCAACAGGAAGTGAAGACGACGAGGAAGACGAGGGCGAAGACGTCATTGTGCGAGGATACTCGGGGAATGCGACAAAGACAGAGAAAGGTATCAAATACCTCGGGAAAAGACTGGCCAGATACGTTCTCTCCATGACGTACCCGGATCAGCCTTTCTTGCCGATAGGAAAAGGTGCCATGGAGGGGTTTACACACGGATTGGGCGAACAGAAAGCGCACGACCTGGTGCAGGCTCACAAGCATAGCACCGTTAACAAGGCAGCCGATGCAGATGGGGCCAGCGAGGCCAGCAAGTATCGAAGACCCTACAAAGTCACAAGCATCAGTTTTATCGCACACTCACTGGGTGGGCTGGTGCAAACCTATGCCATTGCATACATACAAAAACACTCGCCTCAATTTTTCGATCTCATCAAACCTATCAATTTCATCGCGCTGGCCACGCCCTTTCTGGGCTTGAGCAACGAGAACCCTCTCTATGTCAAGTTTGCTCTGGATTTTGGCCTCGTGGGCAGGACAGGACAGGACTTGGGTCTGACGTGGAGAGCGCCGACGATTGCACGCAGTGGCTGGGGTGCTATTGTAAGCAATCTGGGCGAATCCGCCCACAAGAAGGTCTATGGAGAATCTCAGCCCGAATCCAAGCCCTTGCTGCGAATCTTGCCTTCAGGACCTGCTCATACCGCACTTAAGAAGTTTCGAAATAGAACAGTCTACTCCAACGTGGTCAACGACGGTATCGTTCCACTGCGCACAAGCTGTCTGCTATTTCTGGATTGGCAAGGTCTCGGACGGGTTGGCAAAGCAAGACGAGATGCTGGCCTTGTCGAGACGGTGGTGGGCTTTGGTTGGGCAGAGCTAACAGGGGCCAATATGGGATCATCGCGGCAGAAACTACAGATGCTTCCGGACGACGATGACGCGGAATCAGGGGCCACCACTCCCAATGCAAATGGCAATGGCAACAACAACGGCAACAGCAACGACAATGAAAATGACAGCCATCAGGTTCCGCAGCCATCTAATGATGCTCTCGCTGAAGACGACCGGGCCAGTCTCCGCTCTGTCCCGGCAGTATTTGCAGATGAGCCGCTCGAAAGCCCAGGCGAGAATATCCTGCACACTCCGCTCACCGGGTTTTTCAATCTCTTCAGAAGCAACGATCCCCCAAAAGAGCATCCTACTTCTGAGAAACAAAAGAAGATTCTACGCAGGAGTCAAACGCTGAAAGCCATGGGAGATGGCCCCAGCACGCCTGGCAGCTCTGCTTCCTCAGATATGAGCAGACGGATAGGCAAAGCAACGTCAGGTAACGAGTTGGAGGATGATGCCGAAGGCTTAAGGGCGCCTCCTAGAACCACCTTTTTCGAATCTGCGGGCGACGTTTTGAATCCCAAGATTCCTGATGTAGAGTGGCTCGTTGATCCATCAAAGCGGCCGCGAACCATTTTTCATGATCGAGTCTATCATCCCACCGATATTCCTCCCCCGCCGTTGAAGAAGCGAACTTCAGCATTAAGTAAGATGAAAATCAAGTCTTCATCATCGTCACTCTTTGGGCCGCTATCGCCAGGCGGTAGTGGTGCTTCGACACCACATACGGGCATAGCTCACGAAGACTCGATGGCGTCTACAAAGGACTACGACGACACTGCAAACACGGGCCCTGATAAGCAACCTAATGAGATTGTTGATGGCTCGAACATGCGTGTTGAGGAGAAGATTTCCCGCGGCTACCATCGAGACTTGTCTTGGCGCAAGGTGCTTGTCAAACTAGAACCGGATGCCCACAACAACATCTTCGTCCGCCGCATGTTTGCCAATGCCTACGGCTGGCCGGTTGTCAAGCACCTAGTCGATGCTCACTTTAGCGACTCTGCCGTCGCGCGACTGCGTACTGAGGATGAGTATATGGGCGAACGAGCACTCGACATCAACCAGCCCCCTGGAGCAGATGGCGGCGAGACCATCACCGTTTCCATGCAGCAGGCCCGTGGGATTGCCCCGGAGCCGTCGAATGCAAGCGAGGCACGAGAAGCACTTGATGAAGTACCCGACCTACCTAAGACACAGGACACGGAACGCTCTTCATTACTGGCTCATAGCCATCAAGGGGACCGGGCGGACTCAATGTCATGGAGCGAGCGCGAATGGGCTAGCAGCGAGAACGAGAGCGAGCTCGACTATTTAAACGACACGCATGGTGATAAGAAACTGGATAAACCAAAGGATGCCCAAGGTGGAAGGTTAAGTCCCTCATCATGGAACTGGACAGAGAAGATTGTTGGAAAGGGGGCGACCAGGGGGAGAAGCAAGAGTCCTGTAATAGAAAGGACCAAGTGAGAAATTGACGGAAGTGGGCATAAGAGAGGGAGAGATGAGAGGGAGAGGTGAGAGCGCAAGCAAACAGCGAGATCTTTATACATTCATATACTATTATATACGCATATATACCCTCCCGTATTACGCCAAATAGATTAGGAAGTTGGTTGATGGGGATAGCAATAAGCGGCAGCGCAGGAATGATTTAGGAATAATAACCAACGAATATTCCAATTTGTAAGAATTCAAAAGGGGCATCATCATTTTTTACTTGATTTACATGTATCTGAAGAAAAGAGGGAGGAAGTCCTGAAATGAGGTTGAATCAGGTTGGAGATGCAAAAAGCAAAACGTATGGACGAACGGGGAATCGAACCCCGGACCTTTCCCATGCGGTTATGCCACCAGAAGGTTGCACGATGCTAAGGGAAAATTATACCACTAAACCATCCGCCCATTCGAGTTGAAGACTGATGAGCAAATTATCTATATCAATGTAGTTGCTGCTTTTACCATCAAACACAATTTATGGCAAACTAATAGGGTAGGACGAATAGTCCATATTGAGAAGATGCAGCTAGAGCAGATATAATATGGTGTAAAAGTCTATTTCTATATAGAAAGATTAAGTAATGATTTCAATTGGGCACTGTATTTCTCCCAATCATCTGCATGCTAGGCGCCGATGGCTTTGGTTCTTTACATCTCGGTATCCAAGCGAATTCCGAGACACCGAGCGAGCTACAGTGCTTTCATATGAAGAACTAGCAAGATGTAAAATATGCCACTCAATGCTCTTAGTCTCTTAATTTTCACTTGAACAGCTGCAGGCATCTGGAAAAGCCTCTTTTCCAATGACTCTTTCAAGTCTCGTATCCAATCATACTTGTAGAGCACAATGTTCCTAAGATTAACTGACAGCCCGCCATGACGCCCATGTGCGTCACTGTTTGGTTCGCGGACCTTGGATAAGAACCAATTTAAAAAAAAAAAAAAAAAAAAAAAAAAAAAAAAGAAAAAACAAAGAAGAAAAGAATAACGGCCCTAATCGAAATTAGGCTTAGCCTCTCTGTCGCAACTTTAATTTTTCTGGAACCGCAACGAACAGCTGCCCGTCTTTTACTTATCCAAGCAAAAGACACGAAGATTTTCAGGTTGAATTACCATTCTCTGTCCACATTTTCTGATTGCCTTTATTATAACTGTGAACTTGTTTCTGACTTCTTTCTTGAACCCCCCAATAGGACAAAAAAAGCCAAGCCTGGTTAAGGCATAGTGCTTTCGTCCCGCTCTGACGTAGTTTTAGCTGCCCGTGCTAATTGAGCTACCCAGCAGCTAAAGCTACCAGAGCAGATCGATATCTTGGTTATTTTTTCTTCTTCTCCTTCCCAGCCTCAACCATACATACCGCAACATATCGGAGAATTAAAACAAAACAAAACAAGCCCTATTCTTTTTCTTCGGGCATAAGCAACACACAGCCCGCAATGAGGCTCTACCTCCTCCCCGTCTCGACGAGACGCACCCTCCTCTACGCCAGCCGCTTCGTCAACCCAGCATCGCCATCTTCAGCCTCAACCTCGGCCTCAGCGCCCACCTCTTCCAGCTCCAGCGCCAGCTACATCGACCGCGGCGCCGACTTCGCCGCCCGCAAATGGGCCCAGTGGGAAAAGATGGAGCGCGGCTGGCAGCGCAAAGTCGTCGACTACGGCAACCAGGCCTTTCGCCGCATCCCCTTCCAGGAGTGGGGGCTCAAGTCCGTGCCGCCGCTGTCGGCTCGGCGCCGTGACGACGAGCTGCGGGGCCGTGACAAAGTCGAGCTGGTCTTCCCGCCGGCGGCGATTCCGGAGCATAAAGCAGAGGGCGTGCTGCGGACGCTGGCGACGGAGAGGCAGGCGCTGCATCGGCAGAGGCTGCTGTGGTGCTTTGTGGGGATGCCCATTACGGCGCCGTTGGGGCTGGTGCCTGTGTAAGTCTTTGGTCCTATCCCTTGTTGATGTGATGTCTTGGATCTGACCGAGTGGAAAAAAACAGAATCCCCAATATACCCTTCTTCTACCTCGTCTACCGCGCCTGGTCCCATTGGCGGGCCATCAACGGCGGCAAACACGTCCAATGGCTCATCCAGAACAAGCTCATCCAGCTCTCCCCCTCAAAGGACCTCGACCAGCTATACACAAGGGACGGCCAGGCCCCCGTCGAGGAAACCGCCGGCAAGGAGCAGATGCTCATCACGCAGAAGCAGATTCGCGACTTTTCAGAGACGCTCAACCTGCCACCGGTGGAGATTGAGCTGGAGAGGGCCATCTGGCAGGTTGAGAGGGCTTTGGAGAAGGGGGAGCATGATAAGCAGCAGCAGCAGACTGAAAAGTCGGAAGAAAAGGATAAGACTTTATGAAAAAAAGAAAAGTCAAGAGGAGGGAAGGAGAAAAAAAATGGTTATGCCGAGTGACGATGTCAACGAGTCAACTACATCAATGGGCGTGCGCGCCTGACGAAGCGGGTATTTTTTTTTTTTTAACTCAATGGTGTTCATGTCATGTATGGAGAGGCGGTTTGGGAATTATATACGGGATCCGGGGGAATAGACGGGAGGCGGGGGAGAACGGTTTATACAAACAATGTGGTATACAAAGGGATGTACATGGGAAAGATGATGTATGAAACTATGAACTACACGGCTTACTCTTATATATACGGGGAATATGCGCCAAGATCTTTTACGAGTCCTTGGGCAGCATTCATCTCCACTTTCTGTCATTCATCACTTGTGTCCATCAGTCTTACGCACAGTCCATAGTAACTAGTGCTCAACGCCAACATATTACTACTATATTACATATCTTCTTCCCTTAGATGTGCCAAAAGTGATATGCTATTGTATTATGCTCACGCAGAGAGGCAATCAGTTCAAAGAGAGAGAGAAAAAAAAAAGAACGAGCGATTAGTAGTGGTAGTATTATATATAGCCTCTCTTCTCCAACGCCTATTTCAGATTAGGTGGTACCCAAACGTGTTCTCAATCATTCTTTGTTTGCAAAAATGCCCTTTAATGTCTTTCCAAAAACAAAAAAAACACACATTAATTAATGTTCTAGTGCGCAAGATCAGAAATAAAAGTGGCCTCGGTAAAGAGCTGGCCGTCTTCAGAAATCTCCTCATCGCCAATCTTGAGTTTTAGGGTAGTCTTGGTAGAGTACTGCGAGCGAGGCCGTGTCAGCATTTTTCTAGACAGAGGTGGAGGCGGACAAGACAAGAAGGAGTATTACTCACCTGGTAGATGTAGGGCTTCGTTCCGGCAGCGGCCTTGACAATGGTCTTGACAAATCCGGGCACCTCGGCCATGACGTCAATCCTGTCGACACGGTCTCCCAGGGCGGCGTCGATCACGGCCTTGACCGGCTTGCCGTCCTTGGTGGATGCCGACCAGTCGTATTCGGCCTGAGTAGGCTCGGGCCAGTCATTGGCAGTGTCCTTCTTAGAGGCCTTGTGCGTGACTTTGTTGTTCTCGGAACTGACGGCGATCAGCTCTCCATCCTTGGCGATGGCGCCGACATTGACAACCGTGTTGCCGTACGAGGGAGGCGTGGTAAACTCCATCATGATGGCAGAGTGGTTGGGGCCCTGGAAGTTGGCAAAGTTCCATGTCGCAGCGGCGTGGTGCGGCTTCATGCCCTGCAGGGCGTAGATGTAGATGGCCTGGCCCTTGAGGCTGACGTCGCCGTCCTTGGTGGTGATGGTGCCCTCAGAGGTGCAGCGGGGCCAGAATGCGTGGCGCATCTGTCCCCAGGGGTCCTTGAGGTCTGTGCCGAATAGCGTCGTGCCCGTCTTTCCGGCCTGGAAGCCGGGCGCTGCCCGGGTAACCTTGAGGTTGACCAGTGCCCTTTCGTCATTCATGCTCTTGATTGTGTAGGAGTTGCCATCCTCAGACAGCTCGACGGCGCAATCGTCGGCGTAGAAAGATGTTCTTTCCTCGTTGAAGGCGACGTTCTTGAGTGGGTTTGAGCACCAAAGGTGCGGCTTGGCCGGATCACGGGAGAAGATCTTTGCGTTGAATTGGCACGTCACTCGAAGGCCGCTGCAGAGGGAGGGAAAAGAGTCAAGTTAGTAAAGGCGAAAGTAGAGATCAAGATGATGAAACGTACGCAACGTTGCTATAGATGACCTGGACAAAGGCGATGGTGCCGTCCTCGGCGAAGAAGTAAAAGACCTGGTTCTCGACGCAAGTCTTGTCCAGCGCCAGCCACTTGTGATCGGCTCTGGTCAGTTCGGAATACGGCGTGCCGGTCTCCTTTGCCTCTTGGGCGACCGATTTGATGGCAGTCGGGCCGTAGATGGGCTCTTGGGTGCCGGCGACGTTGGCCAGCCTGGCAGCTGTTCATTAGCATATGATGATTTGATTTCGCGGGCAAAACACCTTGGAGGGGGACGGAAAGAATGGCGGGGCTTGTGTTTTCAGGTCGCCGGAGGGGTTCTTCTTACTGCTGCTTTGCCCAGTTGAACATGTTGGCGGGAGGGGCGTCGGATGAGGAGCAAAAATTCTGGAGATTAAACGGCGGTGGTAATGGACGAGAGGAGGAACAAGGTAGATGAAGAGGAAAAAAGATGCAAACGGGCCGGTCGATGGAGTACTGCCCGACGTGAAGGTTAAAGGTAGCTCACGGGATATTATGGAGTACCGCGACGTAAGGCCGTGAATTAGTGCTGTAGCGCTGCGCTCGGGCACTTACAGGGCGCACACCGCTGTGGCCTGGCGGTTATGAGGTCCTGATGACGCCGAGCGTTGCGGCAGCTGTGGCTCTGGAGGGCGCTAGAGCAGCCAGAAATTACCGGGCCGGTGGGTCGATGGCCAAGGGGTTGTGGCTTGATAGACGCATCAGCCGTTATTTGGGATTTTGGCGCCATCAGACGGAGATGAAAGTGAGACAGCGACAGAGGGACGGACATGAAGGCATCAAAGTTGGGCATTCAATGAGTGGGTAGAATGGGCATTGGAGTTTATTGGCTGGAAAAATAAGCAGGAATGCAATTATGACAAATGGTAGGAAACCAAAACAAGGCAGGGCAAAACAAGAGCCTCAAGTTCTGCCCAACAGCTTAGTTGGCATCGATTGGCATCGAATTAACACCGGCAGACCTCCAACGATGTGCCATCAATGCCACGAAATGGACGTCCCGTACACACGTAACCACGCAGAGACTGCTGTTTCGGGTCGTGTTTCCGTCGGCAGTTGCAGCCAGCAAAAGAACAAATCAACATGCACGACGTGTTGGCTCAATTGCACTGCTGGTTGTTATACGTGTGTAGTATCAGGTGTTGTCCTCGACTATCTCCGATTAGATATGTAGGTTGATGTGGCTGCCGGATGCGCGTTATCTGCGTACGCCCTCCAGTCTTATCGCCTTAGGCTCGCAGGCGGACAGGCAGAAAGCAAAGCTTGTTTGCCATTATAAAGCCCTGTTATACACGAAAACGTCGTCCTTCTTCACTTTGCTCTCTCGCGGCCGCGTCTTGGAGACAAGCCGCCAAACCCCTCACCCTCGCTTGCCGCCGGTGGAGGGGCTCTGTCAACTATGGAGCTGATCAAGTGCCAATGACATGCATCCACGACTGTCATCTGCATGCAGCGACACTCATCAGACGTACCTACATGGAGTTTGGCGATGCCACAGGCTGCTCCATCAGCAACCCCCTCCCGCTCGGCTCCCCTGAAGCAGCGCCCAAGAGGATATGCGCGCACTATCGTGGCACGGCTAGATATCTGGCAGTCGCAACAAGACTTGCAAGCAGACACGGCCGTCGTGGGGTGGGACAGATCAAGATTGGGATGCTGCCACAACTCGGCCGATTAGGCTGGACCTCAAGCCTTCATAAGGCTGCCCTGCTGTGGAATTAAACCCTGGCGGTTCTTGGACGCTGAGCCGGCCAATCAGCGCCCGCCATCGCTGCAGCCCAGGTGTCACTTCAGCGAGCGCTCGGGCTCCGGCCAACGCAGCTCGGTCACTGTACAGCGCACACGCCGGCCCAACAGCCAGATTCGCCCGTTGCCCAGCGCGCCGCAGAGGTTCCGGGTACATGTACATACATGCACGGCCAGCTGCCCCTCCCTCCCGCGCGTGCCTTCCCTCCGGACTTGCTCTCTGCTAACTTAAGTTTGTTGTACTCGACTTTGTAAGGGGGAGTAATAATTACATCGCGATACTCCTCCAGACCATACCTTTTCCTCCTCGCTTCACCTTTTCTCGTTTTCCCTCCCCCACGCTCCTGTGCCGCGCCTTAGCCTCGACTTTTGCACACTGCATCGCTGCCCGCGCCCGTCGCCAATTCCTTACATCATCAATAGCGCGAGCCGAAATCTGCGATCCCGCGATCCTGTGGCTGGTGCTCGCTTTCTCCTGAGCAAGGGAAAAAAAAAAAATAGAGAAGAGGAAAAGCACCCACCTCTGGCAGAGAAGAGAAACAGTCTCGATCATCGCTATTCACGCTGGCGACCCCTCGAATTCGCATCTCGCCTCGCTGGCCTTCTGCCTGTCCGCAAACCCTGTCGAATCCCTAGCCAAAGATGGACGAAGCGCAAGTTCTGCCGCCGCCACCGATCGAGCCCATCTCTCGACCAAGCTCGACGTCAACCTCTGCATCTGCCAATGTGCAGCAACTGCCCGGCATTGCCTCCCTTGCAGCAAGCAACGCGGCCGCTGAGCCCCCGCAGCAGCAAAGGTATTACATCTGCATCTACATTGGGAACCGCACAATGCCTTGTTCGCTGGCCGCATCCCCGCCGCGTGGCGAGCTGGCCGGCATTATATGTTGTTTTGACGCTGACTTTCGCATCCCTTAGACCACCTCCAATTCCTCAGCCTCAAATGTATCATGGCGTCTCCCCTGCTGCGACGAGCGGCGGCAACAACGGCAACATGGTAAGCTTACAATCTTCCTTCTCTTTCCGTCCTCTTCCCTGGCCCTCTTGTCTTTCCATCTCAATCTATCGCATGGCGCCGGCTCTGTTGCGCCTCCAGTTACCAAAAACTGCCGAGCCAACAGCGGGCCAATTGGCGTCTCCAGATTCCAACTTTTGCCATTCTTATCTCATATCACCCCAATCACGTGCCTTATCGCAAGAAATTTCTGCGCTAAGCCGCGCTGGTGCCCCGGCTTATCCTTGTCTTATCGGGCGACCGGGGGCCCAGAAATTTTTTTTTCAGTTCCGTCATCCTTATCGATCATGATAATATCTATCGGCCGCGCTCCCTAATCGATTCCCTAATCGCATCCCTATCTCCCAGCACTAGCCGGCATCATGATGGCAACTAATGGATCAACGCAGCCGGTCTGCCAAAACTGCGGAACGTCAACAACGCCATTATGGCGACGTGACGAGTTTGGTTCCGTCCTTTGCAATGCATGTGGACTTTTCTTGAAGCTGCACGGACGGCCGCGACCGATATCCCTCAAGACGGACGTTATCAAGAGCCGGAACCGTGTCAAGACGATGCGTCCAGATCTTGCTCCAAAGAGAAAGGTTAGTGACACGTCGGCGCGTGTGGTGCATCGCGCCCTTTTGCTAACGATATCGCCCTACCTCTAGCAGCAGCATCAACAACATGGACATGGCTTCCCTCTCTCGACAGATCCCAACAGCGCTGAGAACACTGCGGCGCAAGCCATTCGACGAGCGCAAAAGGCGAATGGAGAGGGTCCCAACTCACCCATCTCCCGCACCGGCACCCCTTCCATGTACAACCATGGTCTGCCTTCCTTCATGGTGGATGACCCATCTCAAACAGGTGTCGGTGGTTTCAACGGCGGAGAGGGACGTGCCGTCTCGCCAATGAATGGAGACCGTGGCCTCGACTCTCCGCAAACGCAAGAACAACTCATTGCGAATAATTCTAGTTTGAAGACTAGAGTCAGAGAACTCGAGTTTATCAATGAACTATTCCGAGGTCGTCTCAGCCAGCTTGAGCAGCAAGAAGCCGCTGCCTCTGAAGCTCTCAGGGGCCAAGAAGTCGCTGGTGTCGAGCATACCCAGCTGCGGGCTCAGTTAGAGGTCAGCAGGGAAACCGAAAATCAACTCCGAGGTCAACTCGAAGAGAGTCACCGAAGAGAAAACATCCTCAAGCGACGCCTGGACGACCTAGAGCTTGAGCTAAGGGCCGTTAAGGAAGCTTTAAATGGCACAGACGCGCGGCCCTATAAAAGGGCACGTACCATAGACTCTGACGAGGCTGTCAAGGCCGAAGCGGCTGATGCCCTAGCTGCAGTCGCAGTTGCCGTTGCTCCAGAGCTAATGGTTGATGCTCATATGGCAGAAGTGCCTGCTGCAGAGCCCGTTGTTGAAGCACACGAAGAGCTCCCTTCTGGCATCTCAATGGATGACGCCGCCGATATTGATACTTCTGCCATTGCAGAGCCTACTGTTGAGCCATCTGTAGAACTGGCTACAGAACTAACTGCAGAAACGGCTCCGGCAGACGCCGCGGAGACAGTTGCAGAAATAGCTACAGAGACGGTTCCAGAGACAGTTCCAGAGGAAACCGCCGAACCGATCACGGAGATGGCTGCAGAGCCAACGGCTGAGGCAGTGACTGAGACTGCTGTCGAACCTGCTGTTGAACCTGCTGCGGAGCCTACCACGGAGGCTGTTCCAGAGCCTGCTGCCGAAGCTACAATTGAAATGGACTCGGCTCCAGAGGCATCCGAGCCCGTCATGGTAGACACAAACAAAGCTACTCCAGAGCTAGAGGGTGCTGCCGCTCCCGCAGAAATCGCCGCTTAGTATCCGCTCTTGTCGACTGCAGCGTTACTGCAGACCTAGGGCTCTGGGCCCATTACCCCTATCCATTAACAATAATCCTTCTTTTTGTTCTATTTGTTCTACTCATTTTGCCCTAGGACGTGGCGGCGGCGGATGCGTGGTATACGTTGACGATTCTTGCTCATTTTAATACCCTTGTACGAAACCCGATTTGATGTCAGTCAACGGTGATGCGCAGAAGAGAGCGCATCGACCCCGGTTATTCATTTCGTGGTGCCGAAACTATGAAAATAAATGCCTTGGCGTTATGGTTTTTTTCTTTGTTGCAACTCTTTTTTTTTTACTCTCTCTTCTTTACTCCCCAATAATTTAATAAACGACCCAGGACGGCTTCAATATAGGCGAAAACAGTTGGAGATGGTCGATACCCTCGTTTTGGCTTTAGACAATGCTACACAGCAATGTGATTGGCAAGGCAAAGTCCAGATTCTCGGAGCAGTAGGAGGGAAAAGCCTCGGGGCGTCGATAAAAAGGCAGGAGCGGCCGGTGTGTTGCGAAAATGAAAAAGTTGAACTTGATATTCCAACAAATAGAACTACCTATTTTTGCGCCTCTTTTTTTTTTCTATCGCCATTTGCGTGTTAATGTCTCGACTACCACTACTTGAATTACTTGATTTCCCTTGACTATTGATCCATTCGAAAAGAGCACAAGTGCATAACGTACACCTCAGTCCCTAGATAACCGCCAGGAGGCCGCGGGCTGTGCCAGGTGCGTGTCAGGTGCGGCCAACGTCTGTTGTTTACTTCACCTTGCTCGAATAATTCCAAGAACTTTCAGCAAGAAGACGGAAAGGCGGACTAACCCTAACCCGAAACACAAAGAGGAGCTCTTTTCTCTTGGATCTTCTCTCTCTACGACCGCCGCTCTTTTTTCTGCAAAGCGTTCTCGCATATCGCATCTTTAGCATTGTGAGGGACTGGAACTCTGGCTACCAAGCCGCTGCCACTTAGCGCCCGCTGAAGATACACTACTAGTAGGACTACTAGTAGTATACTCCACTATTTCTTCTCTACAAGCATCCAGTAGTGCCTTCAACACCGACAGTATCACCATGGGGTCTGCAGAAGCCCCTTTCAGGCGCATAGTTGCAGGCAAGACGACAGGCCCGACAGGCCGTGCTCCACGACGGTGAGTCTCATGCCTTTATCTGCTCTTTGTGAATAAAACAGGTACTGATACTCTTATGCAATAGCCATCGGAAGATTCTTCGAGACACCATCAAGGGAATCAGTATGTTTTCGTTTTCGTCTCCTCTTGTGTCGAAGATACTTTGACATAAAATACTGACATTGAAACATAGCAAAGCCAACAATCCGGTAATAGCGCCACTCTGTGTACCATGCCGAGACTTTTTCATAAGTATTTACCTCACACTCATTGATTACAGACGTTTGGCTCGTCGCGGCGGAGTCAAACGCATCTCAGCGACTATATACGAGGAGACTAGAGCTGCAATGAAGCAGTATCTCGAGGAGGTGAGATGCGACAGCGTTGCTTTGCTTTACTTGTTGTATCAATTAACTTTGCTCTCTTCCCTCTTTTGCTAGATCATACGCGATGCCGTGACCTACGTAGAGCACCGCAATGCCAAGACAGTCACTGTCCACGATGTATGTAACCTCGAGTGTTCTCCCCACTGAATACCGTTTGATGTTCAAAAGAAAAGAAAGAGGGAGGAAAAAGGAATTGCTAATTGCTGTGAATATTCCAGGTCTTGCATAGCCTCCATCGCCGCGGACGCACCCTCTATGGCTTCGACCCAGTGACCATGGCAGTGCCCAAGAGCCAGGAGGACCAAGATTTCCAAAGGCGCCAGCGGAGTAGACGAACTCTCTATCGCGCGGATAGAATCACTCTCGATACTCGCTGATTTTACCGGCTTCCCGATCTTTGTTTTTCATGTGTTATATTGGTTTCAACATATGGTGGAAATGTCTGTTTTCTTTTAAGCATGTTTGATAGTCCCAGTGGATTCATCACGGACAATGGCAGCAACGAGCAATGATAAACAAGACTAGTAACGAGGCGCGATGATTTAGCAAGTCAGAATTTTTTTTTTCCCAAGGAAACACAGAGGTGTAAGCAAAGATAAGACTTTGTGTGTATATTAGATGATGATACATAATGGAAAGGCCCGGCGCTATAATAATCAAGACTGTGTATAAACAAGGGTATCTCAAACAAAAGAATGTTCCACCATATATCTTCTCTAGAACCTATACAGCTCCTCCAGGGATAGCTGACCGATATCTCCTCTCATGTTCCTCTCTCTCTCTCGCTCTGCTCCCAGCTCCAGGATGTTGGATATTATTACCTCTTCTTCTTCTTGCTCGACTCCCACTCCTCCAGCGCCTTCTCCAGTGCCTTAGCAGCACGCACTTCATCTCGGCGAAACGCTCCGTTGAAGAAGGCTGGCAGCAGCATGGTGCTATTAGCATGCTCCTGTGCGAATCCCACCTCGGCATCCTTCCCGCAGCGGTCCTTGACAATGCGGATGGCGCCGTCGAGGAGGTCTCGGCCAATGCCCTTTCCTCGGTAGCGAAGGCGAGTTGTCCAGGCTCGGATGACGCCTTTGCCCCCGCGGAAGCTCACGCTCCTGCTCCTGTTTCTGCGCCGTCCGCCAATGGACGACACGGGGGAGAAGCGAGGCTCGAGCCTGAGAATGAGGGCTCCGATTAAAGCGCCACCGTAGCGAGCGCCGATGACGAGGTCTCCCTCGATGCTTTCGGGGCCCTCGAGCCATGACCATCGCATGTCCTCTGCTAGTTTTGCGTAGCCTTCTGTGGAGTAGCGTATGGCTGTGAGATACACCATGGCGATACCGCAGGAGAGCAGGAGGGCCAGGCTAGGATCCCCCGACGAGGGCACATAGGCCCATCGAGAGACGCCAGCCCACGCGGTGAACAGGAGCGTCAAGCACAGCGGGTGGAGAACCAAAGACCGGGCCGCTCGCTGCTTCATCTGGGCGATGGAGTCCGCAATGAGGTTCAGGCCGGCGACCTTATCGTCGAACGTGAGCAGCGGCTCGAGAGAGAGCGGGGGAACGTCGTCGAGAGGGTCATTGTAGTAAGCGGCGTCAGCGTCGGAGGCGGAGGAGTGCAGGTCGGAGAAGGAGGTCGAGGAGCTGAGGGGCGAAGGGGATGGCGGAAATGGGAACTGGTGGTGTGAGTAGGGCTCGAGATGTGGTGTCGGCGCGTGGGAGGAGATGGGCGAGGAGGGTGCGCTTGCGCTGAGAGCTAGATTTGCGCGGAGGAATGTGAAGAATGCTGCGATGTGGTTAGCATTGAGTATGGAAATAATCAAAGGTTGTCTTGTAAGCTGAAGAGGATCGGTGTGTTGAGCTCAGCAGTTCGAAAAAAGATGATGGGGAGCAGAGCTTGAAGCTTTGAGGAGCTGTGAAGCTTCCTGAAGCTATACGCAAAGATGCTGACAAAAATGGCGGGGAAGTGGGAAAATTTTTCGAGGGATGCAAGATCCTTGTTGCGCTCCTCGAATCTTTAAGAGAATGTTTGTGTATCATTTTGAAGAATGAAAGAATTGAAGATGAAAAGAAGAACAGAAAAAGAAAACCAAGTCTTACCTGCACTGGTCCTCAGGCCTTGCACAATATTCACTCTGTCGACCACAGGGACAGATCCGTAGTTGGCGAGATCCAGCTCGCGCACACCACCCACAAAACGCTGTGCTTCCTCCATATTATACCATGCGGCGGGAGATTACCACCTCCCTAATTCAGGATAATGCTCTGCCGTTTGTACCGCTGAAGCTTAGAATTAAACAATCAAACTGCCGCGGGAATGCCTTTTACCCGCTGTATAAATGGTCCCCTTTCCAGAAGCGCGAAAGCTTTCTTTTCTTGATTTAGCCGCAGCACTCGGCGGGCGATCCAAAGGGTGTAGCGCAAAAAAAGAGTAAAGAGAGGGAAACAAGAAGATTTATGCACGCCGCAGCAGATGTAGAGAGAGATAAACAGGGAGTAATATAAGAGAAGAAACAAAGCCAGAGAGAAGAGGAATTATGGAGATCAGATAAGGTTGGGAGGGGGGCTCCAGGCCTGGCGCAAGCTCTAGAGAGGAAGAGGTGGTGCGGATAAGTGTGTCTTCTAAATATTCGTTGTGGAACAAGATGTAAACGCTTGCGAGATGGGTGGGCAACGATGGATGAGATGTGACAAGCGCCTATGCTAGGTAGGGCGAGCAAATATGTATATAAATAATCAAACTGATACAAACGGGGATCAACAAGGTTAAAACAAGTTGCTTGTTTCAGGAATCCCCAAACGCGAGAGAAAACAGAGTAGTGAGGCAAGCGTAAATAGCAGCAGCAAACATGAGCAGATGCAGAAGAGAAGTGGGAAGATTGAAGTAAAAAAAGGGGGGAGGAGAGGAGGCGGGGGAGAAGAGGATTGATAAAGAGAAAAAAAAAATCTTTCTTTCCCCTTACAAGATCTACATCATCTGCTCCGTATGTACGCCATAGCTATCAAGTCTATCTATCATTGGTTGGGAGAGCCCGTCGACGAACCAACACGCCGAATTTTGGCTCATGTAAGAAAGAAGGGAAAAACCTTGTAACCCGTATGCGTATGCAGGCCAAAAAGCAAGCCAGGCAAGGCGAGGCGAGACGGGGACAAGGGCCCTGGCAGTGCTCGGCTCCATGTGCTATAGCATCTGGTCGGTGGAAATTGACTCGTTTCTGTTTGTTCGCAAAGAGATTCAGATACCGTACAAACGCATCGAGCAACATCCACTCAAGAGCTAGCAATTAGAAAGAAAACAAACGATACAAGCGGTTTTGCCCGTCGAAATGTCCGCGTGCTAATAGTGCGTGTGTAAAAGCGGGCGGTGGCTTGAGACCTTTCTCTGGCCTCCACACAAAACTCTGTAGCAAATAGAGCTGAGCTGAGGCTGTTGAGCAGCTGGTGGCGTGAGCTGGTTGGCCGTGCTACTGCCTGTTAGCTGATTGCCAAAGTCATCGTTTTGGCCAAGCACAGGTAAAGATGCCACATGCCGTTAGTGGTGCTTGAGCTGTGGAGGAGAGCATTTGAGGTGGTGGAGATGGGATCAGGAGGAGAGAGCAGACGATCAAACAGCAAAACAGTGCTAGCAGAATAGTACAAGATCAAGCTGCTGCAGTTGCTGTTACTTGGCTGCAGCAGCGGTCTCAGGTATGTACATACATACATGGCTTATCTTATCTGCCTTGCTGCCCACAGTATCCAAGTTCTTTCCTTTCTCGCCTTTTGAATCTCCGTCTTCAATTCTTCAAATCTTCAAACGCCCACGAATTTTTCGTCAAATGGCTCGTTCGTGCTCGCATGGGGCCAGGCGTATCCACGGCACTAAGAACAAACCCTTGCTGGAGAACCTCAAACAAACCTGGGGTTTCAAACCCAGCCGCCTCTCTCCACCAGGGACCCAGCCAGACTAGCGATCCCAAGCGCCAAAATTCATGCCATGGTCTGGACCCCCCAGTTCGCTGGGCTGGAGGGCACGCGATAAGCCAGGCCAAAGAGAGAAAAGGGAAAAACTTCTCATGCGCATCCAACAGATACAACGAGGCGTCGACCAACAGAAGTAGCAGTAATTTGCACGCCACCATTTGCTGCTGCTCATGGCTGCGGATCGAATTCGAATTCATGGGCACATTTTCAGGGTTATCAGGGATGCCAAGAAGGACGGCTATCGGGGTCCAAATTGCGCAAATCAAGCTACAGATGGAGCGATGAAGATAATGCAGGCCGGGTGAATTGTGTGCACCACACCATGATTTAGCATTGCATATACTTGCTCGCATGCATGTATGCAGGTGTGCAAAGGCCTGACGCCTTCGGTGAATGGATGAGTGGCCGGCATCTCTTCCTCTTATCCGCCATCTTTATCAGAACGAACCGTCATCTCTGACTGGCTCGCATCTAATACGACCTGCAAATCAACCTTTACACGCATCTCCGAGCACTATGCACATGTATTTACAGAACCAACACAACCTGCCGTGCATGCTTGAAGGATCACAGCCCCCTCTTGTGCTTCAAACGTCTGCTTTATCAGGGTTGGATACATCCCGCCGCGGCCCACTCACAACACTGCAAGATAAAGAGCTGAACGAATCAGCAAACATGCCGGGCACCCGCCCAAAGAGTGACTTGATGTATCACATCACCCACATGCCCGTTCCCGAGGGCGCGGGTAACGCTCACTACCACTAGATATCATTCTCTCACCACTAAGACTAGTACTTGTGCTAGCTATTTGGCATGAAAAGAACTACCATGTGATGTGATATAGCGGCACAGACTATCAACACCGAAATCAAAGCCAGGCATCAGTCCAATCCTTCGGTAACCCGGCCACTTAAGCTATCGAGCTAGCATCGCCCGCGGCAACGTTTTCTAACAAAGGGATCCTCCCCTCAAAAAGAAGAGCATGGGTGGCCGATCCACTGCTGACGTACAAGAGCGTACGCGTCCGAATCGACAGCACCGACGATTTTCGTATTTGAGGAAATCAGGCCGCTTCGTTTTAATGCCAAGACGGTTTGAACGGAACTTGAAGACGCGATGGTGATGTTGAGCCAAGATTTTGGGACTCATCTGGCCGTGAGAGCCGGTAGTGATCCAACGGATTACGGAAAGGATGGAATGTCATAGGGTGCAAACCAGGTCCCCAGTGATAGATGGATAAGCGGCTTGGTGTTTGCCCAGTGTCCACCTTAATACGTCAGATCCGCGGCAGCATTAGCTGCAGCTTCTATTAGAGCTTTCACTCAAGCAAGCGATTCTAGGTATCCATTCACCGAAGCATCCCGCTTTCCCCGCCCTAGGGTTCGATACTTGTTTCATGGTACAGACCTGTCCTCGAATCCATACGCTTTTTTTTTTACATTGGGATTGAGAGGATTTCATTTTAACATTCACGCTTACTACAGAGAACGGCAAGGCCTGTGCGAACCTTCCCCCCCTTCACAAACAACCGCGAGTGGGAGATGATGCATACGATGGGGATGTTTTGCATGTACATATCAGGGCAGGGGAATATACCGGGGCTATGAAGCAAATCCAAGTGTCGATAAACGCAATCGGATGGTGGCAATGACTACCTTGCGCATAAATTGGAAGAGAAAGGAGGTCAAGAATATTTCCGATAAGATTTTTGTCATTGACTCTGGCGTCTCTTCTCGATATGCTCGATTCCTGCTTGACAGTGCTTCAGAATGACCTATCACTACGTTCACACCAAAGAAGGCTAGCTCTCTTTTATCGCATAAAAGCAGAGACGTTGAGCTTTTATCTATCAGTGTTGTTTTCGGCTAAATGGTGTTCACGATAAGAAGCGACAGCGAAATGTCACCCAAGAGGCAGCAGAATTATGCGATAACACCTGCTCGCTGGGATGGCCATTTCTAACCTGGGGTTGGCATGGAAGCCATGATTGCAAAGGTATTCATAATGCGCAAGAGCAAGACTGTCCAAAAACGAAGGTCTCGGCTCTGCAGCCAGGATCCGGTTGCTTTCCGACAGTCTTCGGCGTCTTACGAGATTGTCGCGAACAATGTATGCAGGAGTGGGCAGAATTGATGGGAACAAGGATGAAGGATCTCATCGTAATGCAAAAATTCTACCAATAAGCGCCTTGTTCTGCATCCGTCTCTCTAGGCCTGTTTCTGCTTCTTATTCAACTTGAGCCTGTCTGCATCTATCCGGACAACTAGAGATTTGCAGATATTACCACAAAGCAAAAGGCCTTGGCTGTGTTGCTTACTTACCGATCTCGCCGCTTAACAGCATGCTCATAAAAAGTCGTCGGTCGATGTTACTACTCACCCCCACGTCTAAGAAAAAAGCAGACAAGGAGAAAACAGAAAAAGGCAAAACCCAGCGAGATTATGGGTCATTTGCTGCGATGGTAGTAAACGAGCCACGATTAACAGCATAGTCAGCCAACTGCCGTGGAAGGGCGCGCCACACAAGGCGTACTGTACAAGCAAACATGGTCGAGAATACATGGATCCCACGGCCAGCCTCTGTTCTTAAAATAACACACAAGCGTCTCACCACGGCTCAGAAACAGAGGCAAAGAGGCAGCAGCAGCATCTCGAATACAGTCATACTCTTTTTTTATTCTAATCACATCGCTCGAGCGGGCCAACGTCTACTCCGCTGGATCGCCCAATCTCGCCAGCCATGAAAGTCACAGGAGTAAGCGTCTTACCTAACAGAGTGAAATCAGATTAAGGTTGCTGACCACTAACAAAACCGTCTTACCCCAGATCTGGGTCTACCCTATCAAAGGACTTTGCGGCATCCCGCTCCACAACGCTCGCCTTGGCCCCGAAGGAGTGCAGCATGATAGGCGGTTCATGCTCTTCAAAGTCAAAGAGAATGGGTATTTGCAGAAGCTGCAGCTTGACAGGTTTCCCGCGTGCAGCCGCTTTGTGCCGGAGATTGTAGGCGATGAGATTCATGTTCGATACATGCCTCCAGAGGTGCCGCTAGTGCCATCGTGCCCAGAGCAGAGCGTCGTGCTTCGCGTGCCCCTGAATCCTGACTTATCGGGTCTCGACAAGCAAGTGATTAACCTTCATCAAGCACTAGTTAATGCTTACCGCATGGGAGATTCGTTTGACAAGTGGTTTACGGCTTGCTTCGGGTTTGAGACCATCTTCCTCTACATTGGCGACGAGCGTCGGCCCGTACTAGGAACCAACTCACCAAGAAGCCAGCTGGTGGTTGCTGCTGCGCCCCGTACTACCCAAAGCTGGCTCCCTTATTTGTACAGCTACATATGGGGCGGGTACAACTACATATGGGGTGGACGAGATCAACGCCAGGCCGAGCCAAAGCCCGAGCCAGACTGGCTGGCCTTTGCCGACATGGCCGCCTATCTCGTTGTGACCGAGAAATCGCTCCGCAACGTCAATGCGCGCTTCACCAACACCGACAACGCCGTGAACATTGTGAAATTCCGCCCCAACATCGTGGTGGACGGCGAGGTCGACTTCGACGAGGACTTTTGGGCCGAGCTGTCCATCGGCGACCACCCCGTCCTCGCCCTGACCAAGCTGTGCGACCGCTGCACCTCTCTCAACGTGGACTATGACACGGGGCGCTTCGGCGAGGGCGAAAAGGGCACGCTGCTCAAGAAGCTGATGGAGGATCGACGGGTCGACAGGGGCGCCAAATGGGAGCCCGTCTTTGGCAAATACGGCTTTCTGGTCGACGGCCTGGATGGCGCTGACGTTGCGGTCGGAGACGAGGTGGCTGTGACGAAGAGGACGGCTGAGCGGCCGGCGGCTGACTGGGCGTACGCGGATAAGACGATTGCCCGCTTCTACCGTTATTCGTGAGCCTGGAGTTAAGTTTTTGGCATTTGATAGTATCGCTTTTCTAGAGGGGCCTCGAGTCTATGCCAAGCTCTCTCCCCTCCTATTCACAAGCAAGTATATCCTATCTGCGTAAACCTCACAAACTTAGAAAACAGAGTAAAATTGTGTGTTACCAAGAAGAAAGGAGAAAAGCAGAAAGATTAGTTTCGATGCCCGCAGCCGCTTCGGCTAAAAAAAAAACCAATCTTTGTGTTTCCCACATCTCTACAAAGCACACAAAGATGATCTCGCACCAAGACGGATCTCTGTGCTACGTACGGGCCGCTGTTCTCGGGTTTGCAGCATCTGTGCTTCAGGATGCGCAAATGAGAGAAAGAAAGGGGGACGGAAAGAAGGGAAATGAGGACGGATGAAAGAAAAAAAAAGGAGAAAAGACGAAGACAAGAGAAAAGACGAAAACAAGAGAAAAGACGAAAACAAGAGAAAAGACGAAAACAAGAGAAAAGACGAAAACAAGAGAAAAGACGAAAACAAGAGAAAAGACGAAAACAAGAGAAAAGACGAAAACAAGAGAAAAGACGAAAGCAAGATTTCTCTCTGCCTTAATTTTGTAAATACTCAATAAGAGGTAAACTATAAATGCTTGGGATGTTTTTCTGAAGTAAAGTGTAAATACCAAGATATAGTTATCATATTAACAGAGGATTTCTTCTACTGGCTTGCTGCTTGCTTCATCTTGATGACATATCTTCATAAATGAGCTCGCTTTCGACTAGCTTTAAAAGACGAATGGTGCACGAGATCACAAGCCAAGTCGTCCAGGTAAAGACATGTAATTGGCAATCCAGTTATATCCTAGTTCTATGTGCCATGCTCACATATTCATATGGGGTTTCCTTGCCTTACGGCAGCCAATCTATCTGTAGGTAGGTACGTGAGCCAGCATCGTCCATCCATCTAAATCTCAAAACAGCGCAGGCCAATGAGTAGAAAAGAGAACCGTACCATCCAAAATACCCAAAATAACACAGCAAACCCAGACCAACAACGTAAAGGCAAAGACAAAGCCAAAGCCAAAGCCAAAAACAAAAATCCATCGTATGTTTGGAGCCAAAACAAGAGAGAAGAAACATGGCCTCTAGTAGGAGACAAACGGCAGACAATCCTGGTATGCAAGAGGTGCCAATAAACGCTTGTAACTGAAGAGCGCCAAAGAAAGACGAGTTGCTGAAGGATGGGGATAGGCGGTCAAGACAAAAGAAAGAAACCAGTAGCAGTGAAAGTCATGATGATTCGTGAGAATCGTATCTATCTAGAAACATTTCCAAAGAAGCGAGTGCTTCGCAAAACGTGATAAAGTCGTCATAAGAGGGGTCGCGATCAAGATGCTATTCCATCCCAAACAGCAACGTGGGTAGGTGTAATCACGACTGGCCTTGCCTTCCCAGTGGGCCTGCCATGGGATCGACCAATCGTTTAGTTGTTACTCTGGTGTAAATTGTAGCCTTGTGGTCAGCTTAAGCAGCCTGGGTACAAGGGCGACACAAGTGAAGCTTGCAATAAGTGCACTCATAGATGGCCCAGTGAGGGCCCGAACGGCAGTGCTGGCAAACCCACTCTACTAGAGTGTTGTCGGATTTGATCATGACAAAGGAATGAGCACAAGAGTTGGCCATTGCTGCGGAGGACTGTCGTTGAGCCGTGTTGGCGGTTGTTGTTGTTGAGTTGAGAGAAACTAGTTGTGTATCTGTCAAAGATGGAAATCTCAGACAGAATCGAGTCTTGAGCTACTGCTAATATGAAGAGCAGTATGAGTGCGAATAAAGTGAAAAAATAGTGACGTTTGGTCAAGGTGACTAGTGCAAGTAGGCGAAATAGAGTGTTGATATGAGTTGTCAGCAGCAGTGGCGGCTGACAGGAGAGGAAGGCGTTTCTTTTAAGGTTTTTGGTTGGTACTGGAAGTATTTACTGAGACGTTGAGTGTTCAATAAATGCTGACTGTAGATATTCAGAGTTGTATGAATGAGGAGTGAATGGTTGAGTGGCAAGATGTGATGAAGGCTGAGTAAAGGGCGTGAATTGGGTGTTTTATATATCGAATCTCTGCGCTTTTCAGAAATCTCATGGATCGGTTAGCCACCCCGGCAAGAGAATGTAGTGACAAGGTAGTGAGTGTGTTAAACTGTTCCGCCTGTGTTTGCCCTCGTGCTAGCGGAATCCACGTTTGATCAGTTGCTACTCGGTTCAGGGTTTAGAGTAGAGTCCAAGGCGGCGGACGACGGGAGAAGCCAGATGCCGGGCAGCACAAGACCGGGCTACAGCCCCCTGCAAGGACTTGGCAAGGGGGGGTGTTGAGACTTTTGACTGTGTAGAGGCGGGCGTGAGTTATCAATCCGGGGCCGGATCGATAAAGAGGCTCCGTGGGTGGCGATTTCGCCCAGGTGATGAGCAACGACTGGGGTTCAAAAATAGAACAGGGTCAAGGTCTATTGCTTGATGCTACCTGCAGGCCCTCGCGGGTAGAAGTGACGGGGGTCTGGCCAGGCGGGTGCCGACAGCCTGGTGCAACGCCGGAGCCAGCTCCGGTGGTGAGAAAGTGCCGAGATTGGTTCCAGAAACAACGGCGAAGATGCGGGTAACGCGGTTGGCCACAAACGATGGAATCAACAAACGGCAACAGAGACTTGAAAGAGCCGCAGCGGCCTCGACGTGATTGATCACGGCTGGATTTGGATGCTTCTCGGTTTTCACAGGCTGTGTTCACGTCTCTCTGTCTTTGCCGTCCCCAATTGCTGACGAAGGAGCGAGTATCGTGATGAAGCCGAGCAAGGGTTATGATTATCGCGGAGGGATGACGCATAGAGGGGTCGAAAACGATCCAGGGTCAAGCAAGAGGATGGTGAAAGGACGGAAGAAGGACAAAGTAGAAGGAAAACGAAAAGGACGAGGAAAAGTGAGAGAGAAGGAGACGAAGAGGCCGATGCAAGGGAGGCGCAACTTCGATGTACATGTACCGGTACATGCTGCTTGTACCTACTACTACCCAACGGGGGCAGGCTGCCGATGCCCATCTGTGCTGTCAGAGGTACATGCAGGTGCGCAACAGATGCGGCGCTATACATGCAAGGTACGCCGCCTGCCGCGTACCTTGCGAGTACCTCTGGTGCACTATGGCTGTTCACGATCCAGCCTGAGGCAGCAAAGGGCGTTCAACAGAGGCGATACTGATTTCAACTTCCTCTCCCTCACGATCCGTCAGCTGGCGTGAGACACCAGGGATACCGCATCAAGTGTCCAAGCCTCGGCGCTGTCGCTATCGCCGGCTTCGAAAGCAGAGGCCCTCGCCCTTTGATCATGCAAGTCCATCTCCATCCATCTCAGAACCTGGAGACCAACGGCGACCCAGTGGGATGGGAATCAGATCACCAAGCCCGCACAGCCCTCCTGCGGCCTGGCCCTGGCTCTTGGTCGAGCCCTCAAGTTTTGACGACGCAGAGGCAGATCATCTCGCTGGTCACGCTCCAGCTGCCTGACCACGGCCTGGCAGCGACAGTACGATACTACTACTTGTACTACTGCTAGCACACAGAGCCGCAGCCCGGCATAAACATGCCAAAACATGCCAAAACATGCCAAAACAGCCAGGGACCCCAGTCCGTCAACGTCGGCTGAAAAAAAGACGGGCAGCGAGGAAAAGACCATCGTCATCGTGGCTGAACCAAGCATACCACTACCGCTGCTAGCATTACGACAGCTGGAGCTACTTCGTCCCTACGCACGCTACTCACGACTAGCAGGACCCCTCGTCTCCGAGCTGACCCGCCATGGCCGTTCATGGATCACTCTCTTACGCCAGAGAGGGTCTGACTTGGCCTGGGAGACGCGGGAGCGCGGGTTTCCACTCCTGGGACCTGTCTCTTGGGTCAGAGACGCTACGGCATACTAGATCAAGAGCTAAACTGCGCCGACGGAGAGCTTGAGCCGGCCTCGTAGGGCGATTGCTTGGCACAGGCACGTTTGATGCGTACGAGGCCGGCATTGCCCTGATGCCTGTGGCTGTGGCCATGGCTCGAGACAGGCCGATTCATGCTGCATCAAGCTGCGCAGCTGCGCGTTTGACCTCCTGAGCGTGAGAACCGACACGCAGATACCTACCACATATGCCTTGCTGCTATGCCAAGGATTGGTAGAAATCCGGTACATCCAAGGACCAACAGGCGCAAGTAGCAGCAATGTGCCAATCGACCATGCTAGAACACGATATTCATGACGACCAATTTCAAATCAGATGTACGAGTACCTGCTGCTTGCACGTCTATACATACAGCATGTACTGTAGCCCTACCGCATGGGGCAGTCCAAACGAAAAGTCCCACGCCCAGGCCGGTTTTGACGCACTTTTCCAAGACGGGATCACCATACGCCCAAGGCCAGAGCGCGTGCGACGGCCAAGTGAGACGGACGGGTGAGCAGTCACACACGTCTGCCGATGATGTGTCGTGGCTGTTTTCTGTTTGGTGCCTCAGCCAAATCGCCGCCTCGGCCGGCTGGGGTGGGGCCTGTCGGATGGTGTTCATTTAGGGCTCTCCCAGTGGAGTCGCCCTCAAATTCAGACAGGCCTTCGTGTGTGTCAGCGTCGGCTGCAGGAGACGCTCATGGCCGATGGGGACTGGCGGCCAGCCCTTGGAACAGGACCGAAAACACGGAGCAAGATGAAGCCGCCAGCACATCTGCTGAAGCCGCCTGGACTGAGTCAGGCGGCCATGGATCGGGGTGTTTTGGTGCTCTGCCAACCGCCATATAGACACATCATGGCTCTCACGAAAACGGCTGGATGGGCTGACGATCTCCCTGCAGCCATTTAGAAAACAAGGCTCCTCATGCCTACATTAGCTGCTCGCATGCATGCATGCATGCATGCACGCACGTAACATGGCCTTGGAACGAGATACTACAGGTATGTACATGTGTTGGGTACTCGAACGCCTGCAGTAGCAGTTGGGTACCAAATGCAGATGCACTGCTTTCCAGCGCCTTGCATGCCCCGTGCGCTTGCAGCAGCTTCGGCTCATAAACCGGCTTCCAGGCATGGAGCAGGGCAAAATACGACGCCATCGCCATCTCTTGCTCTGGGGCGCAGCTGTCGTGGCAGGTGTCTGTGAGCATCTGGCTGGTGGCTTGCATCCGCCCCAGGCACGCAAAATGAAGCTGCAGAGGTACACGCCGGCTGGAGTAGCGGATGGCCAAACGCAGTAATTTCGAGTGGCATTGACCAATAAGCGCGCATCGCCGGCCTCGCTTCTCGGCCGATGTACATGCACTCCCTGTCGTGCCTCGGCGCAGAGGCCTGGCGAGACAAAGTACTTGTACACGTACCGTACCTGCACACTCCAGCGCTTGCCACTCGGAAGATCTCGACCCAGACCCCACGAGACTGCTGCACGGCTTGCAGAAGCTCGATGCAGGCCGCTCACCGATATGCAGCCCAGAGCCTAATGCGACCGAGGCGTGTACCTGTACGCTGGCAGTCTTGTTTTCTCAGCCAGCTCGTCTGCCGCAGCTCCCTACTGTGGCTAGTACATACATCCGGTGTTGGCAGTCCATGCAGAGGCGGTCGTTTTGGGCGCAACTCGCAGCAAGACCAGTACGTTCTTGGAAATGCCCAGCCTCGCCATAGGCTATTGCGTATCCCGTATAGGTATTCATATGATTTGCTACCAACAAGTTGCCCGTCACCCTGCTAGTGTACGAGCGAGACGACTGGCATGCCAGCAAATGGATCGGCCAAGTTGGGCCTGGGATGCATGGGGAGCCAGTCTGGGCCGGTCCGTATTGCTGCCAGTAGCCCGCATCCGGGGCCAAATCGGGGAGATGCAATCATTTTGTTCATATTGATTTGCTGGCTGCCTGGGGTTCTGCCACGGCATCGTCTCAGGGTGCTGTCTCAGACCGTGGGATTTCCCCTCCGTCAATACGGATATCAAGATGGCGGGAAGCGTTCTGGCTTTTAAGACACCCCATGGCCTGCTGAGAATTGCCTGATCCGCCCATGCCATGCACACCACCTACGACATCCGTATAGGTGTCAACGCCGCTGCGGTAAGTACGCACTCACCTAGTAGCCAGTGCGGGACGGGGCATGCTTGAAAGTGGCCATCAACCGTTTGATGACTAGGACTCGCCTGCTCGCGAAACAAGCCACGGGGGAGCGAAGAAACGAGAAAAGAGGCAAGAAAAGAAACGCGCAGAAACAGAGACACGGCCATCCGGGTTCTTGTGTCTCGTCCCGTGGTTCCCCGGGCACATATCGGGGAAATAGAGGGCTATGCCAGCTTTCTAGTGCTATTGTAATACTCGGCACAAGGCGCACCACTCCTACTTTATATGAGGTAGGTGCCTGGCAGCAGTAGTGCGATTCGAAACATTTGATGATATAACTTGCCTATTACTGTAGGAGGGCGGGTATAAGCCTGCGCCCGAGGCCAATTGCTGTAGGCAGATCTGCCTAGGCACCATGGACGGACAGGCTTTGAGTCGCGTGTATGTATTTGACGCGCGCTCTGTAGCACTGGTAGTATCGTGTAAACGATTGCAAGTTCAAGGGTATTAATATTTGTATCTATTTTTGAATAGCATTCGGGTCCTACTGTAACAAGCTTTGCGAGCGAAGAGACAGGGTTCGCTGTTCTGTTTCCGTATCGGAGCGCCTCGGCAAGCTGCCGCTAGGGCCCCATTTTACTCCGTGCGGCTGCTCCCTTCTTTTTTTTTTTTTTTTTTTTTTTTTTTTTTTTTTTTGGCTCAGGTACTTCTAGAAACTGCAATACATGCCTAATTTGGCTCGCTCCCAATAATCATCTCACCACCAAAAGAAAAGAAAAAAAAAAAAAAAGCAAAGAGAGGAAAGGGAAAAGGGGGAAACAAAATCGCGAATTAGGCTGTGCATTGGAGAAGTCTTATCTAGGGAAATTGAAATGAGGAGGAGCGTATTTTGATAAACACTATTTTCTGTGGTGAAATCGGCATAGTAGGAAATAATTACTAGTAGTCGAGCTAATCTGTTGCCTCTTTCCTTCTCTCCATCGCAGCCAGTCGCTCCTTCCCTTTCTTCATTGTAGCCACGTACTCCTTATCCATACCTACCGCCTTTTTTCTCCTGCTCTTGCTAATCTTCTTCAACTCCTCTCTCTCTCCCTTCCCCTCTCCCTTCCATCCTTTCTACTTCTCGACGTCTTGGCATCTTCATGCTCATGCTCATGCTCCTACTTCATGCTCATGCTGACCCTCGCCATTAGCGCATTCTCAACCATTCTTTGATACGGCCACCCATTTCTCCGTCAGCATCGAGTAAATAAGGTATCTCGCCAGACCGCGCCTTGGCCGCCTCCCAGCATTGTGGCCAGTTATTTCCTCTGCCAATCAACCAATCTACCCGTCCGACTGCCCTTCAAGTTCCCCCGCACAGCATGCGCCGTTGGCAAACACTCCGGTGAGCCAGACCAGGGATCCCTGGCGCTGAAAAGACCAATCGATGTGCAGTATGCGGCTATGTACTGTACCTGGCACCTACTTGGGTCGCAGCAGCAGTAAGTACCTACATGCTGTAACACGACGGGCACATCTCGATGATTGCAGCTTCAGACTAATACCGGTATAGGTGAAATGCTGGCACTCCCTCGACCCTCCACTGCGCACGCAGGATGGGTCGCGGCAAACCAAGTTGCATAATTCATCTCGCTGAACTACGCCTCAACTGGAACGCCCTCCAGTGGCTGCCATCCCAGCCGCGATCTACGATTCGAGCCGCCGCTGGTCGAACGGCTAGCGAGCTCTCGACGCAGTAGCCGCTGCCGCTATTCGTGCTCTCACCTCCACATCAACTTCTTGGCCGCGAGCATCAGCTTGCGCTATGTTGCATTATCCGAGTCGTATTTGGCCTCTGTTTGGGCTTCAAATGAATCAGACGTCTATGTTGTAGGAAGGCGCGCGCCCTGTCCATCTCTTGTTTCCTCAATGGAGTGAACACGTTTCGCAGCCAGCACATGCATGCAATATCGGCTCATTGACTGTGCCTAAGCTACCATTGGCCTTTGTGCCCACCCCGCCCATCTCGTTTCTCCATGGTGCAATGTAGCCCTCTATCCATACGGCTCTGGCTACGCAGAGCTCAAACAAGGCCTGTTGTTCTTGCATGCAGGATACTTGAGCTATCAGTGCGGTCGATATGTGACTGCTCTGCTGATTCGTCTTTCATTGGAAGACTTGCGTCTTGCATATCCCTGCCTACGCGGCTTGTAATTTGGGTGCCGCATCCGCGCGAATCATTGCATTACAACCATCCATACATGTAGTCCAACTTACCGGTCCCGAGGGCCATGCCACGTCGAGCAAGCGACATGTCGTCTTCTCCAACGGATGATTCAAAGACTCGCCACGGCAAGATAACAAAAGAGCCATCGGCTGGCACATCCATAACAAGGCTTTTTCACTCGTTGCAGGGCCAGACTTGCTTGGCGGATGACCGGAAGTCAATCCCGGCAGCACCAAGTGTTGGATCGCAAAGACATAAGCGGCTGGTTATTCGAAGCGATTGGTTGCAGCATTGGCCACCTGCTTAAAGGCTACAGGGCTACATCGATTAACCTTGCATTCATCTCTCTAAAGCTCCTAGCCTGGCAGGCACCAGGATAGCTGCAGGTAATGCAAGCATCAGTCCAGTCCAGAATTCACATACGAATGCCATGGCGCGATTCGTTGAAACGCGTAGCCAAAGTGTTTTGGACTTGATCCGATACTACGACGATTTGCAAGTATTCACGGGGGATAAAGGGGGGGGGGGGGGCTGAACGCGGCCAAGACCAGTGACACCGCCGCGGCTGTTGTATGGACTTGCTGCTCTCCACATTCCTCTTCGAGTCACTCTCCCCTAAGCCTCTCGTCCCTCAGGTCCATGTGCTCCTTTATGCGGAGTGCAGTCTACTAACAAATGTGTTCTACGAACCTTTACGAGGCAGCATAAGCCCACTAATACGGCCATACCCGGGATGTAGCAGACATCGACGCTCATGGACGATTTTGCTTTTCAAAATCCCGCATGTAAAGTGCCCAGCTCCTATTTTCTGGCACTACCACCACCATGTCAGTACATACTCGACGACGAAAATGGTTGCAAGGATCAACGTGGGTTGTTCCTGGAAGCGACATATGTCGGCGATCTGGCCATTGAAGCATTTAAATCCGGTTGGCTCAAGCTATTTCGCGCTTAACAAAAGCTTAGATGAGCGGGTTTACTACAGTACTGTGTACCTATCCCCGGCCCAGCTTACCATATAGCACGGCTATCGGCTGACAGGGCAGGGCCTTATCGCTGTTATATGAGCAACGCAGCGGCGTACGGAGCTTGTTTTGGGGGCACTGGATGAAACCATTCTTCCAGGCTTTGGCTAACAAAGATCGGCTTTCCAGGCTATGATTCCTCTCTGTCCTTACCCGCACTAGGATATCATCATGTGATGTGTCATGGGAGATGACCATCTCGCCCGTTTTATACGGACAACATGTCCCGGCTATCGTTCGGAACCGCATTACTTGCTCTTCACTCTAAAAAAGACTTCGCCTTTCCTTCATATTACAAGTACAAGCGGATGCAGATCTGAGACCCAGAGCGCGGAACGCCTCGTCGGGCGCTGCTACTAATTGGGCCCACACCTCCCGAAACCTCGAGGACGTGAGCCCTGTAACGAGGTCTTCATCCGACGGCGGCGCATGTGCACTCAAAGGGGGTGATTTGGGCGTCGGCGGTGATAGAAGTATACTTGCTCATATCGAGATGTGACGTCTCTAGCCAGTATGGTATTTGACCCCTTAACATTACTACAGGGCAGCGACTGGGCATTTCATTTCGCGACATACGCGGTACAGAACAGCTGAGGAAAGATGACAAACTCACGCTGTAAAGTTTTCGAGACCAAGAGCGGGTACGAATGATCCGGAGCTCATCTTATCTGAGCGGCACGAGGTTGAGCTCTGTGTCTCCATGGGCTGTTCTCACCACTGCTACGCATTTCATGCTGTATTATGCCGTCGTCTAAGGCGACTGTGGGGAGAGAAGTGTCAATAAAGTCATCCTCGACGCCGAGTTTTCTAGAACACTGCTTGTGGGGAATTTTATTATTAGACATGCTCCAATGGCTTCCGACTAGCCGCTCCTCCTCCGACTAGCACAGCTGCTCGCCGATACCCCTTGTTCACTGCGCCGCATGCTCGGCGATACAGCAGATGAGGACTGGAGACCAACGCGTCTTACGATAAACAGCTAGCTATACATAGCTGAGCTTGCCCGATGCCTGGTTTCTTCGCTGATATCGCCGTGACGTAGTGGTCATCCATCATGCGACAGGGTCTTGGCGAAAATCCCTTCGTCGCAACTCACTTACTCCCTACGGATTCCGCACCCCCGCGGCAACAATATCTATAGGAATTCATATACCTGCCTGCCATCTGCCTCTCTCGACATTAAGATAAGGCAATACATAGTGCTTACCCTTCCGGAAACAGGGCAGTCGTGAGATCTTTGGCATTGGGGCCACAAGGCTTAGAAGATCCATAGTTTGCTTACTTGAACCGTCAGCAGGATGAGAGTAACGTTGAATACCACGTGCTCGGTTATACCACCACCACCTTCACCTTCAAAACGAATATGATGCCGGCAAAACTTGTACGAGCAGCAACAGAATCTCCGCAGTACCCGCAATTATTGCATGAACCCTCCCTGGGCGGGAGCTCCGGATTCCTGGAATCCTGTAATAACAGGATTCCTGTCATTTATACTCGAGCTAGACCGTGTCACGCTGTCATTTACCAGCACCGCTGCGCCGGCACGCTAGACAGGGGCCTGAGCTAGTTAGTGCGTCTCTTCCCGAGCCCAAGATTCTGGTTCTGGGTCGGCCATTTGTCACTGATCAGTGGCAGATACTGCCGTCTGTGGGCATGAGACGTTTCGCCTGCTGGGATTCTCTGGCCCGAGCGCGTCGTCGAGGCCGCCGTCTTTACCACATCTGGGCGTCTTAAACGTCTGCCTAGATGACGATTTCGACACAATGGTACTACACACATGGACAAAGCCCGGCCAAGCTAGGATTCGTTTCAAGCTGCAGGGATGCTGGTGTTTGTTGTGGTTGGATATGAGTTCTGATTCGCTTGTGGCGGCTGATTACGGTCAATGCCAATTATTAATGTCACGCCAACATGAGGCTATGGAATCACCGCTTTTCATGATTACGGGACGACTGCTTGTTGTACCAACATACAATGGGGTAAGTTGGAGGAGACATGGAAGTAACGCTGGTACATACAGCGATTACGCCAACCGCGTGGTCAAAGTAATCAGCTATCCCACATGCTAATACCTAGGTTTCGAAACAAGCCACAATTTAACGAGTCACTGACAATCTCTATTGGGATTTGAAATTGAAAAGAGCAAAAAAAGGAAACCCCCCTGAAAGGGAATTTATAAAAGCTACTGTCTAAATACAAGATGCCCTTGTCCGTACAACCGTATCCATATCCCGTGTCCTCGAACCGAGAAAAAAAGGTTCCATCTATAACCCTTTTTATTTCCGTCTGTGCAAAAGTAGCAGTACTACATACCTAGTCCCCTGACACTCCCACTTCCACCCCCGGTCTGCCGCGCGTGAGCCAATCGCCAATGTCTTTTACCTTTCCAAACTATCGATCAGCCACTACTTCTCCTTTGAGCCCTCTTCTGACATTGCCTATAACAGAAAAGGGAAGTAGAAGAAAGGGTTGACAAACCTGACAGGAAAAAAAAAAAGAACGCCGGCTAAGTCGGCAAAACTCAAATATAGCGAAATGCCCTGTCACTCTTGATTTGCAATAACAACCTTTTTCGATATTGAGCAAAGATCCGTTCGTTTCTTAAAAGTAGGGACCGAGACGAAAACGCTAAACGGCTCTTTTTTTAGAGAGCTTACAGTGAAGTAAGTGTGTATGGATACCCCAGGTAATTTAAAAAAAAAAAGAAAAAAAAAAAAAGAGAGAGAGACCGCTGACAATATTATTATTATTATTTCTGCTTCTTTCCGCTGGTAAATTTAGGCCAAAATAAAAAGAAACAAGGTTGCTTTAACGAAATAAACCCGCTTTCTCCTGGAACCCTGAGGGGGGGTTTCGTCATCGCTGGTGTTGGCCGGCCCACGGGGGGTTAACAAAAGGGCGTCATCTTTTCTTTTTTCTCGCTCGCCTTGTAGGGCTACCTATGTATGTATGTGTATGTGTGTAGTAGGTACACACTTACTAGGCCGGAAAACCTATAATCGGGCCGTGCTCTTTGAGAACAAATTCGATGGCACTGTGTATACTACTTTAGCTAGCTGATTGGCTAGGAGCAGCAGCAGCAGCAGGAGCCTCGTCCTCGTCGTCGACAATTGCACAGCCTTCGCTCGCTTCGAGTCCGGCAACTGCGGGCGTTGCGTCCTTTGTGGAGACGGACGCCGATTTCATCTCCAGGATTTCTCCTGCTCCTTCAAGGTCGCTGCCCATTTTGTCGATTTCTTCAAAGGTAAAGGCATCTGACAGGTTGATGGCTAGGAAAGTCTTTGGCAGTTTAACCCTAAGAAACAAAAAAAAAAAAAAGTCACAGGATGTCAGTTGTTAAACTCTATACGGAAACATTTTTTTTTCTAATAGAGCAAAGAGAAAAAGGTGTTTTTTTATACGGGGTAGAGAAAAAAGAACAAGAAGAAAGAAAGGAAAAAAAAAAACAGGGCACGGGGAGTTAAACGTACTGGTTGAACTTTGCACGTAGCGTCTTGATCACTTGCAGCCAATCTAGATGGGGCGTGAGACTGCGCCGCGGCGCGCATCCGATGCAGTGCCGGCTATCCAGCTGGACGTGCAAGGGGTCAAAGACATGGCACCCAGGGCTGATTGTGATGCGGATGCTATAAGCAAAAGTGGGCTCGCCGTCGCCCGGAGCGCCCTCCGCGGGCGGGCTGACTTCCGACTCGTACAGCTCAAAGCAAATCTGCGAGAGGTAGTCGAGCTCGGGGATGGTGCTCCGGCTGATTTTCGTCTCGATGCCGCCCTCGATGATGCAGTTGAGCAGGGTGTAGATGTGCGACTCCTTGGTGAAGTAGAAGAAGGACTTTGCGTCGTTGGAGGCCTGCATCTCCTCCAGGTCCTGGACGATCTCCTTGAGCAGCGGCAGCGACGTCAGCAGGCCGATTTCCAGCTTCTCGCTATCCGAGATGCCGTACTCCTGGGGGCAGATGAAGTCGAACAGGATCTTGGCTAGCCGGTACAGCTCCTGCAGCGGCTCGTTCCGCGGGTCTGGCTTCTCCGCCGACACGCTGCTGCTCTTGTACAGCCTAAAATACTGCTCAGGCGGCGCCTCGTCGTTGATGTGGCGAAGGCTGTTGAGGAATGATCGCCGTCGGAAGAGCTTCTTGACCGTTGCCGATCGGCTGGAGCCTTCCGCCTTGTCCGAGTTGTCGGGGGACGTCCCTGAGCTTGCTTTGCCGTCGTCTGCCGTTGTTGTCGTCTTGGCGTCCTCCCCATCCTTTGCGCTGCTAGTAGTTGACGTTTTGCCATCCTTGACGCCGTACTCCTCTTCAAGCATGCTCCTTGGAGGGGTAAAGACCCATTCCAAGAACTGCCGGTTGTGCAGGGCATCAAACTTCATCGTGTCGTAGAGCTCAGAGATCTTGCTGGGATCAACCTTCTCTGCGTCACAAAACTCCGTAAACAGCTTCTCCCACCTCTCCCGGAAGAGATCCGCGTCTTCCCCGCAGCACCACCTGGGCTGAATGTTGTTCACTGCATTAGCCTGTGATAGTGCTGACGACAGCGACGTGCTGGAACTCTCGCCGTTGAGCTTCTCGCTGCTCGGGTTGGAGATTGCGCTGAGAGATGTCGCGGCAGTGCTGGGGTACAGTTTGCCATAGTTGTACTGCATAACTCGGCGATGAAAGTTCATCAGCTGAACCACTCGTTTCTGCACCTCGGACGGCTCAGGCATGTTCTCGGGCCAGGCAAACTGCGCCGGACGATCGTTGCCTTCGCGGAGCAAGCCCTTGAGCTTCTTCTTGACCTTGTCCGTTTCATCCTTGGCGGCATTAGAGTCGTCCAGGAGATCCTTCCGGATGGTGATGAAGTCTTCCGGTATTTCCTTTTGGCCCAAAAACGAGCATGCCCAGATCTGCGCGCTAGCCGTGACGCGCCTCTCGGAGCTGCTGTAGACATGGACCTCGTCGAGGATATCCCTGTTTAGTAGCATCAAGTCGTTGCGCATGTTTTCTCCCAGCTCCTGTGACTGATACCTGGCTGAGTGAGTCGGCTCTCCACCCCACTTGACGATGAGTTGAAGCTTGTCGAGGACAAGGCTTTCTTCGGCGGCGGTAAACTTGGACATGGTGACTTCTGAAACCGAATCATGCCTCTTTGATGTCCGTCCCTCAGGAGTTGGCTCTGCAGCATCGCCTCCTGGCATTAACGGCGTGCTGTCCCCGGTCTGATTTGCCGTCACGGGAGCTTCCTCGGTCTCCGGCACCTGCTGTGGCTTCTTCTTGCGGAACATGGGCTTGATCTGGACCTTTGTTCCAGCCCAACTGCCCTTCTTTACCAGGACGTTTCGGAGAGATTTAAGCTTCTCCCTGTCTTCGATACCCTGTATGTAAGCAACGTCTACGGCCTGTATCACGCTCGCCAAGGCTGGCTCTCCGATGAGCAGCACCTCTTCCTGGTGGCCCTTGAGAAGATCGATAAAGGGCTCAGTATGGAAAGTAAACTTGTACTTTTGCTTTGGAGTCCTGTCGGCATGTCTGATGACCGAGACCATTCCTTTCAACTTCCACGAGTGCTTGGGGGGAGGCGGAGGAGGGGGTGAAGGCGCAGCCTCTTCCTCTTCCTGCGCCAAGGCGCCGGCGGGAGAAGGTTGTGATGCATCCTTGCTAGACGCAGGAGTCGACGACAAGACGCTTGGCGACGTAATGTCTGCGGCTGGCGGTGGCAATGGTTGCGGTATCAAGGGGCTGCCCGATGTGCTCTGACCAACGGACGTCCGCGTGCTCTGTACAGTAGGCGATGCTGTGCCACTTGCAGCAGTTGTTGCTGATTCGGCTTGGTCGGGCTGTTCAGCTTGCGACGAGCGGTTGCTCTGCTTTGCCACGGGGATGGGTTGGACAGTAACGGTGCTGGAGCTGCCTTGCTCCATATTCTGTCCTGCTCTGGCGATAGGGTCGACCTCTGAAGACGGCGCGGGAGAGGCAACTGGCGGCGATGTCGTGCCACGGCGTAGCCGTTCCTTGATGAAAACGTCTTTGAGAATGCTGGCGCAATGCTCGTAGTAGTCTTCATTGTCCTTGACAAAGCTCCAGCCATTGACGTCGATGACATAGCTCTTTCCCGAAGCTCTCAGTAAGTCAAAGCCGCAGACTCGTTGCCCAAAAGCAGTCGAGATCTTGCGAGCTACGTCTCTTTCCTCTGTACTCAGGCTGGTAACATAGCGCAGCTCTTTTCCATGCGTATTTCGCCGAACGATACCGTCGACAACGGGCGACTTGCGCGTTTCCGCATGGCAATACTGAGGGCCAACGGTGTAAGCCTTGACATCCTCGGCGTTGTCGACTTCCATAAAGCTTTCGTAGATGTAGCTGGCTTCAGGCTCGGTAATCGCCCTGGGGATGTTCAAGTCGGGAATATATTCCGAGCTCTTGTTGCCAACTTTTCGGAACAGCTTCCGTCCACCTCCTCCCGAGCTTTTTGGGAAATATATGATGATGTTATGGTCCTCGCCGCTGATGGGCTTCTCTACAAAAGGCTTCTTGAGGAGTACGCCATCGACGCTGAAAACGTCTCCGTTGTCTATGAGCTCGACCTTGCTCGGCGGCAAGGTGTTTTCCGGATCAGCGGGCTCCAGGGTCACGCCTGATATCTCCTTGATGTATTTCGTCATTTCTGGGCTCAGAACCTGTGGTCCGCCGTCTCGTGTGACCTCGAGGCGTTCTGGCGTTCGAACTTGGATCTTGTCTAGCAAACGCAGGCATGCACGGCGATCCCAGAGAATTTTTTGCATGGGCACATCGTTGACGCAAAAGGGTTTCCTCGTCTTAATATATGCGATGGCCTTCTCGAGGGGAAATCCATCGGAATAGAACGATATGAGGTAGTCACTTGAGGCATGTTAGCGATTGTCGCGTGCTCTATTGGGTATTGATTTCTGTCATCTGGTTGAAAACGCAAGGGGATATGCCACTATCCTCTTTACGTTACCGAGCGATCTTCAATACTTACCACATGGGCCAATTTTCAACCTCTACACAGAAAAAATGGTCAGCTTTGTTTATCTAAAAAAAAAAAAAGAAAAATCTCTGTCTTATTACAGACACCGAAGACGAAAATGGAAGTTTTGTCTTGTTTTTGTCTTCGGTGTCTCCTGGTGGGGGCATTTTCAATGGAACGTCGTATCGTACCTTCATCAAGAATCGTCTTGTCGCCGAAAACAACGACGTCGAACTCGCGGTTTGCAATAAGGCGATTTAGAATGTTCCTGCTTGGCTTGCTTCTGGCTTTGATGTCAAGTGCGCATATACCAATAACACCTAACGGGGCTGGCCTGGCTAAAATCAAACTGTTAGATGTCGCCCATACTCCATTTCCCACAATATATTGAATTCCCTCCTTTCTAACACACCTTCTTCTTTCTCTCGATGATGAGGTCCTCGTTCGCTACTGGGACTCTGGCTGCTATACGCAGTGCTTCCGCTAAATCGTCTCTTTGCTCTACTCCGAGAGCGATCAGGTTGGCTACTTCGCATGGTTTCGGATCGCTGGTTTCGCCTAACAAGATCGTGATGCGTCTGCGAGTCTCTGGCTGCCAGGCTGTGATTGCTGGGAGACGCATGTCCTGATTGGGTTGCTGAAGACGTTGTCACGGTCACATTGGACAATGCAGCCTCTGGCGGAGCCGACGCTGTCCCTTTTGTAGACGACATCAGGCCCGGTACCGACCGCGGAGGCTCTCCTTGATCAGAGGCTCGATTGGATGAAGGGGCGCTGGCGATCACACCACGCGCGGAGGCCAACGAATACAGCGATGTTCCCGACAGACGCTTGGATTGAACCGAATACGAATCGGAAAACGATGATCTCGTGGTCAGCGCAGGCTCGGGGAGGGCCGAGTAGTTGCCCGCAGAATCTGGGTTGGGACGCATCCGAGGCGTGTCGTTGTCGAAGAGCTGCTGCTGCGACTCCCCCAGGTAGAGCTCTTCGGTCAGGACCTCGGAAGCAGCAGAGTGTCGTCGACTGTAGGGCCACGAGCGACCGCTCCTCAACAGATTGGACGGGTGAGGGCTGGAGTAGCTGGAGAAGCTGGATCGCTCGGCGTGGATATCGGAGGTGCCCGGCTCGGCGTAGCGGCTCTTCTTACTGCTGACTGACCCCGTGAAGGACGAGACGGAGACGCTGCGGGAGTGCCTCGAAGGCTGGGACGGCAACGTCGACGGCGAGGAATTGGCCGCACTGGGCTCGTACGAGGGCGATTGCGGTGGCTGCGGAGCCTCGTCAGAGGCAATGGCCGCTGAGCCAGAGGCGCCCAAGGGGTCCATTTTGATAGCGGTGGCGGAGGCTGCCCAGCGGGACACAGAACTGGGCCTGGAACTTTTTTCTTGTCTGTTGCTGTGGTTTTTGGCACGGCCCTACTGTATGGGGGACTCAGATAGTCTGTCGACTAACGGCCGGCCGGTCTGAAGGTTAAGCAGAGCAGAGGGAAGAATTTGAGGCGGAGAGAATCCACTCGGTCGAGAAGCGTCGGAGGTTGTTTAGTCTTGACCGTGCGTGGCTGCAAACGTCAAGCGGGCGGTGACATCATTTGGAGGCTGGATTTACACAGGGGGTTCGGAGACAAAGGAGGCTTATCGATTGTGCGAGAAGGGAGAGAGACAAGTAAAAAAGAAGGGATAAAGTGAGATTTAATACAAACGAAGAGGTGCAACGCGATTCATTGATACACATGCAAACGTGATTGATGTCGAAATAGCAAATCCAACGGCAGGGTGCTACTTGCTGTTAGTCGCTGCAGAGACCGCGCTTCTTGGTGGCGCTGCTCACAAAATAAATTTTTTTCTTTCTCTACTTCTTCTTTTTGGTCCCTTCTCGGTCCCTGACTCGGCATTTCCCGAACTCTAATTGGCTCAAAGCTCATGCAGCGTCAGCCACCGAGGGGTTCAAAGACAAGGATCTGCCCCGACGCCCCAAGAAAAACAAAGAAAAAGGCAGCGAGCTGGATGGAGCAGGTGGAGGGGCAGAGGCTCGATTGGCGAATGGAAACAGCCGGTGCCCTGAGCAGTGCAAAAAACAGCCAGCCAAAACTTGCTGCGTGGCATGAAACCCACTTGGCGGTGAAGCCGTCGCTGGTGAGAATGGAAAGCAAGGAACTTGGTGTTAGTTATACTGTTAAAAACTGGAAGTCTGCGCAGACTCTGCACAGCATGGTAGGCATCATCTGTGTAACCACACCAAGAGAGATTAATGGAGTATAAGAAATGGTCATAAGGCTTGCATCTGGCTCTGTAGCTGCTCTTTCCTCGGCCGAGAACGGAATACGCAGCGACAGTTGTTGCTTGTATGGATTGTGATCATGGGTAGCTTTTGACAATCTGAAGCATTTCAAAACTGGTGTGCTCTGCCGGCGGCCTATCAACAGTATCCATCAGATTTTCTCTCCATGATATGAAGCTATACTATCCCTATGAAGAGTTAGCACATACCAAGTAGATGATGTGTAATTGAAAAACATTGGGCAGCTTTCTCCAGCTATACAGATAAGACTTCATACCAAGATGAGGACGGCCGTGTGGCGGTGTCTTGTGTGGAGGGGCACGAGCTGCTGTGGCGTAGAAGTCACCTTAGGTAAGCGGCAGAAAACGGCAGTATTCATCACCGCCAAAAATTTACAGATCCGACGACAGCTTCTCGACGAGAGATTGCGAGCCGCTGCACCACTACACCAGCGCAAAGATGCCGCATTCCGATCCCGATGGCCCGCTGGCAAAGCGCCAGAAAGTTTCGACCTTGGCCAATGCTCCCGAAACTCCAAGCAATTCCTCGCGAATCTTTGCGCCTTTCAGAGTCCGTTCATGCGATGCCCTTGTGGCTTTTCCATCATTGGCATGGCAGGTTCTAACCATTCACTGTGTAGACTGTTGGATTAATCTCCCCATCCAATATCCCATTCACTTCGGTCCCGTTGGGTAAAACAACTTTTCAAATCACAACATCGGTTGGTCGATCTCTGCAGACGTACGACTTGCTCCGCGGTCTCAATCTCGTCTTCGTTACTCGACCACAAACGCTCGCCGACATTACTGCTACGTTAGCCTGGGGAAAGAAGATTTTTGCGGCATGGGGTGGATCGCAAGAGGGTGAGCCTCAAGGCCTATGGGTCTTTCAAAGAGGTAGAAAGATTGCTGAGGTAGCCCTCCCAAGCGACTTGGCGGAGCCAATTCAACAAATCACCATCTTTGGAACCTGGTTCATTGCTTGTGCCAAGACGAGAATTGAGGTATTCAAGACGGCGACGCTTGAGCATTACACCACCATCCACACCATGGCGGCTTCCAAGGGTGGCCATGAGATCACGGGTGGCGTTGTCACTATGCCAAGCTATCTAAACAAGATCTTTGTTGGTCGCAAAGACGGCTGGGTTGAAATCTGGAATATTAGCACCGGAAAGCTGATTTATACCCTTTTGCCGCCTTCGCCGGATTCTGGAGCTGTAACTTGTCTCGAGCCAACCCCAGCGCTCTCTATGCTAGCGATCGCATACTCGAACGGTTCCCTGGTCATCACCAATGTTCTGACTGATAAGCGCATTCTTCAAGTCGAAGCCGGCCATGCAGATGCCCCCGTTACCTCAATATCCTTCCGAACCGATGGCTTGGGAGCTGGACACGACGGTAGAAAGGATGGCGTCATGGCCACTGCTACCCCGGCTTCAGGCGACATCACCTTCTGGGATCTAAACCGTGGAGGTCGTGTGATGGGAGTCCTGCGCAGCGCTCACAACCCACCATCGGGCGAGGGAGGTGCTGTTCTTGGCGGTATCAGCAAGGTTGAATTCCTGTCTGGACAGGCAGTCATCGTTTCTAGCGGCCGGGATAACTCGCTGAAGACGTGGATCTTCGACGAGACACCGTTTTCTCCTATCCCGAGAATCCTGCATTCACGTAGCGGACATTCTGGACCGGTTAATTGCCTACAGTTCCTACCTTCCGATTTTGACGGCGCCGAAGCTGGAAACAAATGGATTATCAGCGGTGGCAAAGATAGGAGTCTTTGGGGATGGAGTATGCGCCGCGATGGCCAGAGTACGGAGCTCAGCCAAGGCAATATTCGCAAAAAGGCAAAGAAGATTGGTATACTGGCTACCAGCGCACTTTCACATGGTCCAACGACGACTTTGGAAGACCTTAAAGCCCCCGAAATCACTTGTATTGCCGCTTCGCTCAACCGCGATGGCGGCATTGGCGCATTGCCTGGGAAACAGGAGATTTGGCAAAAGGGACGAGACCTCAGCAAGAAGATGGACGCTGAGCTTAGTGGCATGACGGGCTGGGAAAGTGTCGTTACTGCTCACAAGGGCGACCCTTGCGCCCGTACCTGGTTCTGGGGCCGAAAGAGAGCTGGTCGCTGGGCACTCCCGACAGGAGACGGCACCGACGTTACTACTGTTGCTATCAGCCCTTGCGGAACTTTTGCGCTGGTCGGCTCCGGAGCCGGTGGCATCGACATGTACAATCTTCAGTCTGGTGTCCACCGCCAGCGCTTCCCGTCCAAATTGACGCCAGCACAGGCTCGCCAGTTGAAGATGCAGCAACTTCGGCAAGCAGATGATGTTGTTCAGCTACAGAGTGAAGGCAACCGAAAATACCCCGCCGGCGTCGGTAAACATACCAAGGCCATTACTGGTCTGATTGTCGATTCTATGAACAAGACTGTGGTATCTTGTGGGTTGGACGGTAAGATCAAGTTTTGGGATTTTTTGACAGGAACTCTTCTTGAACAGCTGGACTGGGCACCTATGACATTCCCAACTGGATGCCGATACCATCCAGCGAACAATCTTTTGGCATTCTCCTGCGATGATTTGTCTATCCGAGTTGTCGACCTAGAGACGAAAAAGACTATTCGTGAATTCTGGGGCCCCAAGGATGTCATCAACGACTTTTGCTTTTCCAACGATGGCCGATGGATTATCGCCGCCTCGCGCGATTCCGTGATACGGATATGGGATCTACCCACCAGCCACCTTATCGATGCTATTCGGTTGGAGAAGCCTTGTAAAGCTGTTGCCATGTCATTCACCGGCGAATATCTCGCTGCAGCTCTCGAGGACAGCCCTGGCGTTACGATATGGACAAACAAGGCCCTGTACAAGCACGTTCCAACTCGCCAGATATCCGAAGCGGAAATTGGCCTGGTGGCTGCGCCTACAACGGCTGGAGAAGGAAACCAAGGCTTGCTGGAAGCCGCCTTTGAAGACGACAAGGAGGAGGAAGACAGTGGCGTTGTTGCGCCTACAATCGATCAGATCAGCTCAGATCTGATGACGCTGAGTTTAGTTCCCAAGAGCAGATGGCAGACGCTGCTCCATCTGGATTTGATCAAGGAGCGAAACAAGCCGACCGAGGCGCCAAAGCTTCCCGAGAAGGCTCCCTTTTTCCTGCCATCGACTTCTGGCGCGCAAGTGCCTGGACTCAAGGACGATGCTGAGCAGGCAGAGAATGATGGCAAGTCTCGTATCTCGAGATATGACCAGGCTCGCTTTGAGGAGGCATTTACGTCGAAGCTGCGTGCTGGTGCCGAAAACAATAACTGTAAGCATCCTGCGTGGACATTTTCTATTGCACTGACAAGCATTTGGACAAATACTAATCTTCTTATCTGCAGACGACGATTTCATCGAGCACCTCAAGTCTCTCTCTCCTTCAAGCGCGGATCTGGAGCTTCGATCACTCTCCCTGGGCGATGACGACGAGTCAAACGAGCTGCTGCTATTCATCCGAGCGCTTACAACCAGACTGCAAGCACGAAAAGATTACGAGTTGACGCAGGCATGGATGACGGTGTTCCTCCGACTGCACTTTGACTTGGTGATGGAGAATAAGGCACTGCTGAAGGCTCTTGAGGAGTGGAAGGAGCAGCAGGAGAAGGAATGCAACAGGCTGGATGATTTGGTTGGATACTGCAGCGGCGTGGTCACGTTTTTGAGAAGCCCGCGGACATGATGTGTTGGGTCATGATGTTTAGAGTATTGTAAATAATAGATGGGAAAGACTAGCGGATGAAACAATCTAATCTATTTGTAACTGATATCCATCTACATCTGATGTTTGCCTTTGTCCACGTATATACCCTAAGACCATCCAGTATTTCTCTAGTTCTATCAACCAAGCACCTATTCACCTTGCTATCTAACATTTGAAACCCCGCAGCGCCAGCAAACAAGCCTTGCTATTTCTTCTTCGTGACTCCCGCAAGCAGAAGCAGCACAATGAAAAAAAAGAGGAAGAGAAGATGAAATCAAAAATTGCGCCTCCCATGGCCCCGAAGGACAATGGAGCATGGAGCAAGGAGCCGACTCCGCGATGTGCAATGCAGGTCCTCCGCACTACATTCCCAGCATCTTGATCTTGGGAATGCGAAACAAGGTAAGTATGGAGAAAAGAAAAAAGAAGAAGAAGAAATCGAAGAGAGGAAGGAGGGGAGAAGGGATTATATAGATGAGGAGATGGTCTGTGCGCTGAGGGCGGTCAAAGTTTTGTGAAGGTGAAGATGAAGGGAAAGTGAGAGTGGTGTGAGTGGGCAGGTGCAGCTGCTGCCTGGCGGGCTGAATGCTGGATTCTACTTTGGGGGTACATAAACACCGGGCTCTGTGTATGAATTTGACTGTATATTTTATATTTGGCAGAGATTCAATGTTGATTAGTCTTTTGTAGCTATCAAGTAGCTTTCTGTCGTGAAATGAGGAGCTGCTGCCTGTTCTGATGCCACTTATACCCATCGTGGCAATGACCGAAAGTGTTGCTCCAGGAATGATTGGATGCCAACCAATTTCCCAAGCCCAATCGTGGCTTGGTTGTTTCTAATTTTTTCTCTTTTTAATTACATAGGATGGATGATGAAGATATAGGGGTCAGGTTGTACAGTAAACGGCAGAATGGGCTTCAAAATTTGTAGTAGGGAGAAATTAATTTAGACGAGCTTCTAGACAGACCTATATTTTTCTACTTGTATCAAAACACAGGCATTATTAAACGGCAGTATGAACTATATTCTTTAGACATGATTAAATCACTAGTACTAAGCATATTATTTTATTTTCTCATGCATAGAATTGGCTGCACCGCCAATACACTTTGCCTTGCGCAATATGGAAATACCCTGGATTCGTCGTATCAATGTCGAGGTGTCGGTAAGACAAGGCCAAAAACACGACAATTTAGCCTCGTTGTCTGAGCCAATCATCACGTTTACACTATGACCAATGGCAATGTCACTTTCAGTCCATTCTTCAGTCTCCCCCTCCCTCCAGATATAGCGCTTTGGCATCAATATCCTGCAACCATAGCTCGCCCTCCAGCTCTCCACAATGGCGGAGATGCAACAGCTCAGTGATGACCTCAACTCACTAAATAAGTGTAAGAAGCGCAAATTGCATCGCCGTCTTCTTGTCCTGCTGACTCGCCACACTCTTGGGATTATAATGCTGAAGGAGACGGCACAGTCACAATGGAGAGAGCGTATGAAGCCTCGCTTAATGTCGCCGAAATCTTGATTAGTGGTAGTTACCTGATCTGATCAAAACGTTCAATGGCGGAAAGAAGGCTTTCTTGACGAAAGAGTTTGTGGACTCCAACTACCTGGGCGATTTCGGGCAACTTCCTCTGGTATGCATCTCACTGAGACAGTATGCGGACGAAGCATCAAGATTTGTACGCAGCATCATCACTGATGTTTCCTCTTTGGAGGAAGCGAAGCAGCTGTGTATGCATATGGAAGGGTGCTGTTAAACCCCGATTAATGTGGCTACGAGGCTGCTAAATCTGTACAAAGCTTGGACGAAACTACTAGTATTTCGTCTGTGAAAAGGCACTGGAAACGGCTTCCATGGTCAAGCGACTAGGGGACTCTCGATTGAGCACAGATCCTGTATGTTGTAGTAAACTCCAGTTTGATCTTATGATATGACGGCTCCATCATAGATCTCTTCAAGCGACAATGTTTTAGCGGTAACGATATTCATTGCGCCTGGTCAGTAAATTCTGCCAGCGGCACGACTCCCAATAGTGGTCCTCTTCCCCACAGTTCAAGCATCGGTCTTCGTAAAACCTGACCTCTCGACCATCCTCAACAGTTTCTTCTCTTGCATAGCAGTCTCGCAGTGTATGGCCATCATAATCACAGCGGTAGCAGCGCAGTCCGGTTCTAAGATTGCGGGCCTTCGGTATTATCTGTCTAGCATTCTGCGGCCTACTACCGGTACGCCCTGCCGATTCTGATTGTCCTCTGCTGGTTTGTGGCTGGGTGAGCATGCATTGAATATGATGAACCAACAGTGCCTTTGTGACCGCGGCCGCTGTTGCAGCCGCGAATGCCTGCCAGGTGTCGTTCTTATGGCTGTCTGCGTAGTCGGAAACACCCTTGACGATGATGCATGGAAACTCTTCCCACACACCCGCGCCCTCCATTTCAAAGGCCACAATCTTGTGCTCTCTCGCGAGTTTATCACGTTCCTCCCCGGACTTCATGACTCTATCGCCCGACCCAAAGCAGCCGACAATCACAGCGGGTGCCTGGGCTCTGTTGATTGACCCGCCTTGCTCCAGTGTTTGCTTTGACTCTAGACGCAGTCGTCGTATGGTGTGTGTGTCGCTGCATCCAAGTTCTTCGCAGCTCAAGCGTCGAGATTCGCAACAAACCGAGTGACAACACTCTGCGCAAACATGTGGAGTCGAACGTCGGTGCTTGTGCAGATGGCTAGACTCAAACAGCACATCACGCGCGGTGCCAGGATAAATGTACTTGCTCCCACACTGCCTCGCTGATGCTTGCGCCTGAAGCTGCTCAAGAAAGCAAGCTGCCTGGCTTTCTAGCTGCTTGCGCCAGTGCTCCATCTCCAGCATGGCAATCAAGCTGCGAGCCCTTTTCGTTGGCCTACCAAGGCTGTCTTCGACGCCTTTCCTGATTTCAAATGCGCCATCGTATTGCTTGCCGTTGTCGTACTGAACAAGACTCTTGCTGATGACAACATCGCCCAGCAGCAGCTCTTGATCCTCCACAGTGCTGGGCACGCCAGCGCAGGTTCCGGTCAACAGCAGCATCTTTAGTTTCGGGTAGCTCGACCGGAGGCTCGCAGCTGCTGTTGCTGCACTGACTTTGCCAACGTCGGTGAGGCGGAGCAGCACAATGTTCACGCTGCCCATCCGCCCAAGCTTGTATCTGTTTTCATCTCCCGGAGCCTTGTCGAATCGGCCGTCTTCGTACCAGTGGTCAACGAGAAGATTGACGGCGTCGCACTCGATTGCCGTTGCGCAAATGACTGCCACTTCGAACTCGTTTCTGCGAGTGGGAGAGCTGGCCATGGTGGTTTCGCAAGATCTGGACTTTGCTGACGTGTCGGAGCGATGACGGTGCGGAGGTGCTGCGATGTTTCAGCTTGGAGGGATCAGATGCAAGGCTGAGCCCGACCTGATGACTTCTGATCATTGGCCTTAACGGGGCTTGTCGAAGAGCCACGGGACGGGCCGCGCCTGTTACACAAGTGTGTGGTTACATGTATTGACTGGTACATGTACAACCAGGTACTGGTCAATGGCCTATGGCATGTATCGTTGACCCTGATCTTGGCTTCGTGTTAGTATGGAGTATTGAAGCAAAGCTGTGAAGCAGATTTGCAAAGGTGCCAACTAAGGAAAATCGCACTTGCAGCTTTATTCCTCTTAATGGGAAAAAAAGCAAACGTTGAATGGAGCTTAAAAATGATGCGTCTAGTATTAGTTAAAGCAGAATCTTTTACTGCTTTCGCAATGTAGAATATACCTGCTTTTTTGATGTTCTTACATGCCTTTTTTAATGTACTGCGATAGTTGCTTTTACCATATTGTAACACCCTAATAAAGCGATGTACCCCCACCGTATAGTACTAGGTACTTTTACATAAAAGCGGCCTATTACTTTACAACGCTTTAATAAAGCCTTTATGCACTCTGTACGAAGGAAGTCCTATTTTCTAACTACAGATGCATATAATTTTCCTTATAGAAGAAAGTAGCTGAGGAAAAAGGAACGCGCTGGAGGCAAAAGAGAACTTGCCTGCCTGCCCGCCTGCTGCTTTCCTAGGTTGCCTTGGTTAAACTAGGTGGCTTCGATCAACCAAGGCGACTTCAAATGATTCTGTTAAGCTTAAATAAATTAGTTAACAGCGATCAACTAGGCGGCTTCAATCAAACAAGGTGACTTCAATCAGCGCAGCAGCTTTGCTCACCACTATAAACGCTTCAAGCGGGCATCAAATTGTACAATTAGGGGAACATGCTCCATGGTCAAGGATCCCTTACAAGCCAACTTACACATAGGTGGATTCTACTGCTTATACGGCTTTCTAAGTCCTGAAGTCAAGTCTTTTGCTCATCCATTTGTAATGCTAACAGCATTCCCCTAAAGGTAGCTGTGGAGGATGTGCTGTAATATATGGCTGGCTGGAACATTATTGCGCCAGTTAGGTGACTCCTGGTATCTAAAGCCTCCAAGATTCATGAGGTACGTACAGGTAGCCTAAAAAGAGCTCTCTATGTCAAAAAGTCAGAATACCAGTCAACGCAGCAAAGGCGCCGCTCGGACAGCAGACATTGCGATATAGTCATGACTTTAAAATGTAACGTAACGCATATAACGTGTATTAATGGACTGGTGCCCATCTTTCCGCCTGTTGGTTACTAGTATGCTATTAACAACATGTAACGGTACCTCTCAAGTACAAATCGACAGAGGTGTCAAGCTACAATCCAACTACAATACGTTTTGCATGAGGTACCTATGCATTTACCATACATCAGTTATAGCAATAATTTCGCTTAAATAATATGCGCTGTAACGTCGATGCCCGGTTTGTACCCAACCTTGCCTTTCTTTACTTGAAGATACAAGTCACTACGCACTGTTTTTACTTCTTTTCTACAAATACTTGACGTCAAGATTTCCAAGTATTGCATCTAGAGTCATACTCTATCCCCAAACTTATGACCTCCAAACCAATCCCCAAAAGCCACTCTAGAATATGTCGGACCCTGATAGCTATACTGTTGGCTGGATCTGCGCTCTACCTATAGAATCTGTGGCTGCAGAAAGCCTCCTTGATGAGAGGCATGAGCCACGTGCATCCCGTTCCCCAGGGGATATCAATAGCTATACTTTAGGAAGCATCGGAAATCACCGAGTCGTTATAGCTATCAACGAGTATAGCACGAGTGAGGCAGTAAGTGCTGCTAGAGATATGTTGGGTTCCTTTCGCAATATTCGCATCGTTTTAATGGTTGGGATTGGCAGTGGCGCTCCAAGCCGAAGGAATGACATTCGCCTGGGTGATGTTGTTGTTGGCGCTCCTCGCGATGGGAATGGAGGCGTGCTTCAGTACGATTTTGCAAGAATCCAGGATCAGGCCTTTCAACTTACTGGAGTTTTGAACCAGCCTCCCACTATCCTGAGCGCTGCAGTGAGCAATATCAGGGCGCAATATGAGACCCACGGTCACCAGCTTGAGCAGACCATCGCATCCCTGATTCAACGGAATCCAAGGCTGCAGAAGAGATATTCACGACCATCGCAGGACAAGGATAGGCTTTATCAGCCATCTGCTACCCATACCCCCCAAGGTTGGTTTAACTGTGCAGGTTGCGGAGATGATCCTTTACGGGTACATATCCGGCCCCCACGACAGGCTCTTGACGATGATCCAGCGGTGCATTACGGCCTAATTGCATCTGCAAATCAGCCTATGAGAGACGCCGTAACCAGAGATAGGCTTGCTGCACAGAGAGACGTCTTATGCTTCGATACGGAAGCCGCAGGGCTGATGGGCCACTTCCCATGCGTAGTCATTCGGGGTATATGCGATTATGCAGACACTCATAGCAACGGTGTGTGGCGAGGCTATGCTGCCATGACAGCAGCTGCATATGCCAAGGACCTTCTTAGAATCTCTGCCGAAAGACTTGAGGCTGAGAATCCGGCTTCTCTAGGTTTGTATTCCCACATCTTGGATTCAAATACACGGGCTTCTCACTAATCTACCATGTTTCTTCCTCTAGTTCCACCCCCGGCAAATGGTGATAACAACCAGGCTGGAGTTGCCAACCAACCTAGAGATACCAACCAGCCCGGCGTAATGCCTCAGAATCGAACCAGGTATTGGATCATTATCGAGCAGGATTCTCTGGATGCCGTCACCTCAGACACCACACGATACCAAGCCCTGAGGGAAGCTCTCTCTAATTGGAGTCTCCAGGAGCTCCCTCTGTTGCAATGGGCAGGCGGAGAGGAGTCGCGGGCTACGTATATAACGCTCGCCACCAACGCTGAGACTTTGCTCCAACGACATGGATTAAGGGTCCGCAGGGATATCGATGCCTGGGCGTATGTGCAATCAGCGGAATCCGTCAACGCTTTGGCCCTAAGGGACCGGGCTCTTTTTTTGGGAATGTACGCAGGTTATCAATTTGCTGGCCCCTACGCAGCTGGGTGGGCTCGAGCTGGGCGAGTTATCAGCACAATGTCGTGGCTGATGGAATATATGGGGGTGGAATAGCGAAGAATATTAAATGTACCATCTGGTTTCAACATGAGGATTGACTGGGTGAGTTGAACAGCGGTGCTGAATGACTTTTCGCTAAAGTTTGCAAGAGATATTTCCTCAAAGAATCTACACTCTGTCTTGTTCATTCGTGAATATAAAAATGTTTATACGTAAATGTATAATATATCTGATTGAGTATTAGATTCCGTTATACAACATCAAGATACTGAGGCGAGCCAGTTCGATCTTGTCCGTCTTTCCATGCCATTTTGTCTATATAGCATTCTCCTACCAACTGGAAAACTTTCGAACTTTGAGAGTTACCGTTTTTGTGCATGTTCCTGAATGCGAATGTAACTGTAGCGCCAACACAAATGTAGATTTCGTCATTAATGTCAAGCCCTTCGGGTCCAATGCCCATGTAGCCTGTATCGGTGATGAAAAAGCGACGAGAGTGACAGTGCCTCAAGATAGCTTGAATATAGAGCCGGTAACTGGGAGCTTGGTCCCTTGCTGCAAGACGGAATGGAATATCTGTAAATGGCAACAAGGAGTCTTCCGTGGCTAGTGCAGTATTCCTTTCCGAAACCTTTTGCCTGACACGAGATTCCCAGCTCAGCGCAGATCCGTCGCCCTCTAGCGCTCGCTCTTTTTTGACAAATCGAAGAATGGCGTCCTTATATCCAGAGCTATAGGTGCTTATAACTTCGTAGAAGAAGTACTCATTTGTGTCGTTACCGAGGTAGTATTGAGGTACGACATTTGCCTGTCTTCTACCAACCACAGCAGCATCCTGTAACAGAGACTTCCACTCATGTAAAGGGAAAAGGCCATGGCCAGCGAAATATGGCGAGCCCACTTTTGCAATTTTGCCACATGCGTAGCCAGCTATACGTAGTTTCGTGGGTTCTTTCATCGTACTGGTGGTTGATTTGTCCAAGATAATCTGTGGGCTTTTAGGATGATCTGCTCGCTTTTCGAATATCTGGGGTCTGTTTCGTGCTATGCGCGAAGATGTCCCCAGAATTTCGCGTTTGGGTTGGACACTCCAGTCTGGTACCCATGATGGCAGACCATCAATTTTCGAACCTCCTTGCACGGCACTGAGAAGGTCATAGCCGCTATCAGCCATGAGGGCAAGTGCGCAGTCTGTATAGACTTTGGCGACTGCATCTTCATATCGTGGCTTGAGGCTGAATTGCTTGTCTGATGTATCCAGCAACGATAGCATGCTGTAGATCTTGTCTCGGGCATCTGTTGCTTCGCAATGTCTTGCTTGGATCAGGAGCTTGAGCATCGGTGGCTCTACATGGTGTTCTGTCTCAGAGACTTTAGGTGCAGAGACTACAAATGGCAGCTGTTGTAGCCATTTGTTGGTTGTGTTCCAACTATTGAAATGCTTGATTGTCAACCAAGAGAGCGTCTTATCTCCGCAGTATACTATGCCAGCCGCCGGTAATACGACTTCTTGAATAACCCATACTCTTGTAAACCAAGGCCGATAGAAGAAGCTGCTTAATGCTTGAACCAACTCTGCAGATTTCGGGTAGCTTAGCGAATTTGTATCTGAAGACGGCCTATCGCATTCTATGATGAAATCAATCGCTAGATCGCTGTCCTGTGAAGCCTCGCCGAGGTAGATGGCAACGTTTGCGGCACTGGAGTAAATCGCAGCCATGAGAGACACTTGGTGATTTCTTTCTGCCAGATTCGATTGATCAATGCTCAGAGTGTCTATCCATAACATGCGCGGACGGTCTTGATACCGTAAACGACGAAGAGCAGAGACACAGTTGGAAGTTACCAAGAACTCTTTTGGTCGCTCATGCTCGTGAGACTTGATGAAGATACCCTGGCGGTCATCGGGGTCTCCCCAGGTATATGATAGTGCTTCATAAGAGATGTTTGAGTACAATTTAGCAATCACAAGCTCACAGATGATTGGGTCGTTGTTTCCTGGCTGGAGAGAGACGAGGCGTATGTGATCTGGCGTTGGAAGAGCCGGTCCAGGATATGCCGAGCTGGCCGCAGCATTTGTATTGAGATGTTCCATCATCGCTGCATATAGGCGGATTCCAGTACAAATATGCAAATCATGGCCTCATGAGCCATTTGTCAACACTGCTCGGCCTGATGCTCGAATGGCGCCGACCTGGCTGTAATGCCTGATTCGAGACTGATTTGCCTGTACATGGACCCTGTGCGCAACATCAGTGAGCTTTCTTGACAATGGTCCAAGTGAAGCGGTCGATTCAATGGGTATCCACACTTAGAGAAGAAGATGGAAGGAAGAAGGAAAGAAAGAAAGAATAGTAAGTCTTGAAAGGAAGAAAACAAAACGTGGGGAAGGATGCCTAACATGGGTGCTTGGGTAATAGTAGTAGGTATCAAGATGATACGTGGTGGGGTATTCGCCGCTAGAAACATGCATGTCACGCTATAAGCATTCAAGAGACCGTAAAATAAAATAAGAATGCACGCGCAAATTCAAGACATGAACACTTTTTGTTAATGGAAAAGTCATCCAGCATCCCGGTTCTATTATATAACACTAGACCCATAGTAGTAATAACAGCAGTAGTAATAGCAGCAGCAGTAGTAATAGCAGCAGCAGTAGTAATAGCAGTAGCAGCAATAGCAAGTGCTAGATAACTCTATAAAGCATGCTTAGTTGGCGCAATTATCCCATTAACAATTCAGCTATACAGTACTACTGCCCTACTGCATCATGTAATTCCTATTGGCCTTGATATTTGAAGAACATTAATATCCTCTCTAACATCCCATACTATAGTTATATGCTAAAGTCTAAAAACGCTAATTTGATATCTACCTAAATTTATTTATTTTAAGAATTTATAATAAGTTATATAATATTTTAAAAAATTGATAAAAAATAAATTTATATTATTTAATAAATAAACTAATAAAACAAAATTTCTAGAATTTTTTTTAAAAAAAATATATAAATTATAATTATTTAAAATTTTTTTTTATTTAGATGAGATTATAATAATTTATAATATAAAAATCTAATTTTTCTTAATTTTATTAAAATATTATTATATTTTTTTCAATATTTTTTAAATTTAAAATATAAGAATAAGAATAAAGTATTTGAATAAAATATTAATAAAATTAATTTCTAATATCTTTTAAATAATTTTATTTAATATTATTATATATTCTTCAAAACTATAAGAAATTACATTTTTAGCCCGTGCAATATAGGGCGTTTCTAGACTTTTGGCCCCTGACTGTAGGTCGGATCTGTCCATTCCTATGTGCACTTTTATTATCGGCTACTACTTACCTATGCCATTATGTACGAACCATTCAATATATACAAGAACGCCCGGAACATCATCAACGTGAGAAAGTCTGCCATCTTCGTATCACGAGTGGGAAATCAGTCCATAAGCTATCCAGAGACTTCGCCGCTGCACCCAGCCCTGCCAGGATAACGACCATGCCTCTGGCGCCAGCGCGGTATCGAGAACTGCGTCTTTGTGGCTACGCCGCTGCCTCCGACCCTGTCAAATTGACGACCATGCCGAAAGACGCAGATTCATGACGAGCCGGTAGTCAGTTGTTCTGAACGGCTGCCCGCTGCCCCCGGCCCTGCCAGGTTAACGGGTATGTCCTCCAGTCGACTATCACTCAAGGGCTGAATCCCCCAATGTGACTGATCCCCTTATACTACTACGCATACCGTGCCCTTATCATCGAGATACCACAGCGTGCATCCGACATCTCGTCTGGAAGCCCGTTTTGACTGTAAAATGGCTTTAATAGTTGGAGAGGGTTGGTCCAGAGGATGGCCCTGGCGATGTCTGCTTTGTTTGCGTGACCGCCGTTGCCCAAGGCGTTGATGAGAGGGCCTGTTGCCTGTCGTGGAAGCAGACATTGTTTGTGATTCTGGTGTTGTATGATCCGTTTGGGTGTGATTAATAGACGGAGGATGGCTTTCGCCTATGGCTGCATCAGATGGCGTTGGGCTTGGTAATGGCCCTCCGCGGTGTCTTGTGAATTGCTCTTGACTCTGATTTTCTAGTTGCTGAATGCGGGCCATGGCCGTGCAATATGAGCGCCCGTAGAGCCGCCATAGAAAGATTTTCTCTTCATCTTCCTCGGCCTCCTCCAGAGGATCGTCGTCAATACCTGGCCAAACTTCCATCCTCGTATCGCGTGAGCTCACTGATGGATCATCTTGAAGCTTTGTGAGATCCGGTTTTGCGGGGGAATCAACAAGGAGATCTTGCCGACTCGAATCGTGCCAGGATTTTTCCAAGTTCTTTGCTGTTTCCTTGAGCCGTTTGGCTTCTGGCTCCACGGGTGGATTGATCTGGGAGTCATGTGGGTTTTTGCGTTTCCTGGATTGTTCAGATAGAGGCGACGGCGGCGCGGATGGCTGGCGATCGAGAGTTGCTGGAGAATCCAACTTGGTTCTTTTACGCTGTAAGAGCAGATCGTTGTCCTCAGCTTTTCTTTTCGCCATGATGGTAATGAGGCTGAGGAAATGTGCTGGTGGCTGTCCTGAGAGCTATTGCAAGATGACTTTGGGCAAATGGCTAACCGGCGGAGGTCGAAAAGGGAGCAGACTGATCAGTCACGTAAAGAAATCGACGGGCAATGCGGTTAGGCAACCAAAGACCTGAGGCTGGGTTTTCTCTGGAATAAGATATTTACCTCTACTTGTGTTTCTCGCAAACTTGAACACAATCAGAGAAGACGGCTTATGAACAAGACTTTGTGAACAAGGCCGTGGTTGCGTTCAAACTCCACACATACAGAACAAACACAAGTCCAACCGCTGTTCACCAGACGAGAATCTTACTATAGCTCCGTTAAGCCCCTCTCTAATTGCTGGACACAGAGTTGTGCGACGGGGCGGCCCAAAAGTCGATCACCCCGATGATACTGCATGCAACTTGAAGTATATGCAGGATACGTCGATATAGCTGTGCCTACAAGTATGTCGGGTGCGCCTCTTCATCATGAAGATGCCATACAGACAGATAATGCAACTCTGTCCTTGCCTCTCCATCCATCACACTCCATACTCAAGATACTCCATACTCAAGATACTCCATCAAACATCACTCCATACGGCAGTCATTTATGTGACGTGAAAAGACTCTTCCAATGCCGAGCGATGCATCCCCAGCGCCCTTAGCCCAGCCGTCACACCGCGTGAATTATATCACCTTTTCTGCGGCCAATCCCATGGCAATCCACCTTCTCGAGAGTGTTTTGCAATCCAGCTCGGCGCCTCAGACCCTTATATGTGACAAGAAGAGCATTGGATATCAGCTACAGATACCCTCACAGTCTGACCATCATGACACTGGAGACTCGACCTGGCAAGTTGGCGCCGGCTCGATCGTGAAGGGAGCACAAAGCCGTGAGCCCGAAATATTACTTTGTCTGCAGGAGGAGAGCCCTGGCTCCGACACGGCGCGCAAGTCCATTAGTCCCATTCACGCCTCTCTCTACTTTGTCGAATCAGGTGCGCTCGTCCTTCAAACACACTGCGATGAAAGGCCCATCATATACGAGCAAGGCGGCATATATGGTAGAGATTCCGAGTTACGGGCAAAGGGTATAGAGAAATGTGTCATGCAACACACCCAAAACTTTCTTCGTTTTGGTGACTATCGCTTTGTTCTCGAATTCGTCACCAAAGACGCAGGCCAAGCCAGCGGCGAAGCACAATCCAGCAATCTTGGGAATGACAGCCACGGCCTTTATTACCCGATACATTACGTGACCTCTTACAACATCTGGCGCCCACAACAGCATACATCAAGGACCTCTGGTGTCAATATTTACACGGGAGAGCCAGTTGCGGTATCAACAGTACAACTTGATAAAATGTCCAAAAAAGCACGCAACCTACTTCGGATGGCCCGCCAATATCTTGATAAACCACACAAAGGCGTGCTTGGCGTTTTTGATGCGTGGTGTGACCACCGGCGCCTGGGTCTCATGTTTTTCAGCGGGCAGAGGAAACCCCTTGGTTGCTGTGTCCAGATATCCTATTCTACTCCTCTTGCCAAGTACAATTTTCGAAGCATGCAATGGGCAGATTTTGAATATCAGCAACGCCTATTGTATTTTTACCAGACGCTCACAGGATTAGCGGAATTGCACCAGCGAAGGATGTTCCATGGGAGAATAATACCAGAGTCTTTACTTTTGGTGGAAGATGCGAAAGACGCAACACCAGGCAAGATGAGCGCATTTCTTTCTCTCCCCATTGGGCCGGAGAAGCACTCGACGAGTGTTTGCACCGCACCAGAGATATTGACTGTAGGGACGGGAAAGACAGACAACTTCAAAGCGGATGTCTGGGCCCTTGCCGCATCATGGCTCTTTGCTTTTCTAAAGGTGCCAGAGAGTGTACAGATGGATAGTGAGGCTTACCATACATTACGGATAAGCGTACAAGAGCAAGTCAGCAAGGGATCCATTCAGGAGCCCTTTGTAGGGCTTTTACGACAAATGCTGGCTTGGGCACCGCAAGATCGACCAAGCATAGTTGAAGCTCTTGAGCACGAAGTGTGGCAGCCCTTTAAAGAGGACAGAAAACGAAAGCGCCTGGAGGGGATACAAGATGCTGGTGTTGGGTCAAAGAAAGCCAAAAGGGTTAGAGTGCTTTTGCCTGAATAACAACATGAAAGAAAATATGACAAATTGGCTTACCCCACAAAGTAAAATACTAGTACGGCATGATGCTGCAGATAGAGATATCGCGCTGTATTTTAAATTCTTATAATTGGTATATGTCTGCCTAGGTGCTGATGTATTAACGTTGTAGATTAATGAAAAGAATAACCATATTGCCCAATTAGAGGAAAGAGAAGGTAGAGGACAGCGCATATCGTGACTCCTACATACACGGTATTATCTACTAATCCTTCAGGAACTCTTCTCAGAGCAACCATCTATGGACGATAAGACAGGCTAGCAATTTTCATTCAATTTATCGCTTTTGCTGTCTCATACTCTCCATCATTAGCCTCATAATGGAAGAATTATGTAGATAGAGGCACCTCCATTGCCTCTGCTTTCATTCTAAATAATTTAGCCATGGTTTCAATCCCTGCAGTTTCTCTAGCTGCATTTGTATGATGGACTGAATCTTTTTTTCAAGGCTGCAATTGAGCTCCACAGTCAAGTGAGATTCTCTCAAGTGAGGCCCTCTAGGTTTCGTAGAGCCTGTGGTTTCTGCCGCGCTTGTCTTGTCCAATGAGGAGTTTGATTCATGGTGAAGCGACTGGTGATATTCTGGCATCCGAATATCGTTGAGAGCTTTGACTATGGTCATGACGCTATAACCTGCATAGTGGCCTTCATAGCCGCTTTCATCATCCCATGTGCCTTGTGATTGGAGGTCGTCGAGACCCGTCGCCTTCAAACCCCTAAGAAGAGCCCCCAGCGATATCGACAGACATTCAAAGGAACATTCCTTTTCCTCTTCAGCCAACTGCTTCTTCAACGCATCGATACCAGATATGAATCCTGAAATCAGCTTGCACCGGGATGTTACAAGCTCATCTGAAGCCAAGATTACTATCCGCGTGTTCGATTAAGGAGCTATGGCTTTTGGGACTTACTGGCTATGTCCCCTGTGCTTGGGAGGTCCAACATGTGCATCCAGCCTCTACTCTCGTATATAATAATTTTTGTAAGCTTCTCATAAGCATCTTGATCATAAAATACGTGGGATACAAAGAGTCTGAGCAAAAGTTCCCGACCGTAAGATGAGGGAAGAGGTTGTTTCAGCCGACTGATCCACGTCGTCCCAAAGAAGTGTGTCGCCCTGTGGAACCTGCATTGCTCGACAATGACTGCTATTTTTGCCAGCTTCTCCAGATCAACCGTATGGGGAACCTTTTGCATTTGGCCATGGATGATATTCATCAGAATCGTCAGCGCGTCTCTGTCCCAGCCCTTGGCAGTCATGGTATAAGAATCACCATTCTCTGCTTTGGCCTCCATCCAGCCCCTGGATCTTAGTAGCGAAAGGTATTTCATGGCCGGCAATAAATGATTTGAAGAAATCCGCATATGTATCTCTGGGGCGTCTTCGACAATTGTGAGTACACGCAGTGCCGAGCTCGCTAACCTATCTTCTTCTTGTTGCTTGTCAGGCGTCTAGTATTGCGGCAGGGCTGTGGGCCATGGCTCAAAGGAGCTATCCACAGCAAAGGGCTGGTCTGGTTTACGTAGGACAAGGAGAGTATCTCCGTTGGGATCGATTTCAATAAGGGCAGTCTCTGCAGTCATTTTGAGCAAAACGTGATGGTAGATATAAGTAGGTACATGTAGGCTAGAGACTGAGCGTGCATTATGGACGGGCCTTGTGTCTATTATCATACCCTCGCGATGGCCGTGGTGTCTATTTGGATTGCATCGAATGATGTTAAAAACCCTCTAGCTCTTACCCTGTGTGGCTTATATTTGGCATTGATGTATGTAGTAGTGCTGATACTACTGCTGTACCTGGAATAAATTAATCCACTACAACATCACCTTGACTGAATCAACCAGAAAGGGACGTAGCGGGGGCTCTTTTTCTAGGAGAATATAAAAACCTGGGTGGGATGCAGTGTGGCTGAGCCGCTGGCCCCGATGCCAGTGCTTCTGCCGCCATGAAGAGCATAAGAAACCAAAGATTGACTCGTGGTTTCATTGCCAGATCAACCGCGGCGGTTCCGCCAATCTGCATCAATGCTTTAGCGCCTCTAGCCTCGTATTTTTACTGGACGGCGCCACACCCTCCAGAAGCCTTTAGCGCGCTCTTACCCGCGACGATGGCGGGGCATTTCAGATTTTAGATTTTCTGGCCCGGAATTTTGTAAATTTTCCATTCGTCACAAGCTCCAACCGCCAGAGCAGATTGAGAATCCGCAGCGATGGGCAAAAAGTTCAGAGTGAGTTGCACTTTGCTATTTTGAGGTAGCCGCCGACCTTATTGGAGACCGTTGCTAAATATATATTCTTCATTTGCGTGCGAGCAGGGAAAGAACCGACGTGGAGGTGGCCGTGGAGGTGGTCGTGGCGGCGGCGGCGAGCGCGGAAACAGCTGGAGAGACTATCCTGCGCTCAAGAAGGAGAATGAGAAGCTCCAGCAGTACTACGACTCGCTGCTTGAGTTCTCCGACGAGGAGAAGACGCAATTCTGGGAGGCTTTGAGGCGCGAGCTGCCCAACAGCTTCCGCTTCTGCGGTTCGAAGGGGTGCGTCTACTTTGCTGCGCGCGCGTCTACTTTATCCTCGTTTTCTGCTTTCGACCCATTGCGTTTTTACCTGCTAACCTAAAGCTTTCTCGCATAGCCATGCGTTGGCCGTCGAGAGACTTCTGCGATCCCGATACATTCCCGAAATCGTCAAGATCGAGCACCAGGATGGCCGTCCCGTCGACCCTCCCCAGCCTGTTTCCTGGTACCCCGACGAGCTGGCTTGGTGGATGACCACGCCCAAGAACGTTGTCCGCAAGTTCCCGCCCTTTGCGGCCTTCCAGAAGTTCCTCGTGTCCGAGACCAGCGTCGGCAACATCAGCAGACAAGAGGTCGTCAGCATGATTCCTCCTCTGCTGATGGATCTCCGACCTGGCATGACTGTGCTGGACATGTGCGCCTCGCCTGGCAGCAAGTCCGCCCAGCTGCTGGAGATGCTCCACGTTGGCGAAGAGTCTCGCGTGAGGAAAGTCCTGCGAGAATTTGCCAAGGAAGACGGCCTGGACCTTGGTGACGAGACCAAAGAAGAGGCTGAAGCGGATCTGGAGGCTGACCCCTCTGACGCAGGCCGTGCTACAGGTCTGCTGATTGCCAACGATGCCGACTACAAGCGTGGCCATCTCCTGGTCCATCAGCTCAAGAGACTGTCATCGCCCAATCTTCTGGTCATGAACCACGATGCCACTCAGTTCCCCTCCATCAAGCTGCCCTCGACCGATCCGAACTCAAACAAGAACAACTACCTGAAGTTTGACAGAATCCTGGCTGATGTCCCGTGCTCCGGAGACGGAACCGCACGAAAGAATGCCAACCTGTGGAAAGATTGGCAGCCGGGTAGTGCCCTGGGCCTTCACATCACCCAGATCCGCATTCTTGTCCGAGCCCTGCAGCTTCTCAAAGTCGGTGGTCGCGTTGTGTACTCCACCTGCAGTATGAACCCTGTCGAGAATGAATCGATCATTGCTGCAGCGATTGAGAGATGTGGTGGCTTGGACAATGTGGAGATTGTTGATTCCAGCGACAAGCTGGATGGTCTCGTGCGTCGACCTGGCCTCAAGTCCTGGAAGATCATGGACAAGAGCGGCAAGATCTGGAACAACTGGGAGGAAGTTGAAAACTTCACCAAGGAGAGCAAAGATGGTGTGACCCCTGGTCGACTTGTCCCGTCAATGTTCCCGGATCCCAATGGCACTACTCTACCCCTGGAGCGCTGCATGAGAATCTACCCGCACTTGCAGGATACTGGCGGCTTTTTCATTACGGTTCTGGAGAAGAAGGCAGAGTTCAAGGCTAAGAACGAGAACGAGCGCAAGCAGACTAACCAGACCAACGGCGCGTCAGAGGATGCTGCTACCGCTATCCCCGCAGCCGAGACAAAGCCAGAGGACGCCTCTGCGCCGGAGGAGAAGAAGGAAGATGAACCCATGGAGGACGCCTCCCCAGCCGCCAGCAAGCGACCCCTAGAGACTGAAGAAGATGCAGAACAGCCAACTAAGAAGGCAAAGACTGCAGAGGAAAGCTCAGCAGCCACCACTCCGGCCCCTATTGCCGCTGCCGCGACTGAGCGCGAAGACCGCCCAGGCAAACCAAAGAGGAATGGCCCCATTGAAGAGCCTTTCAAGTACCTCGACCCCTCTCACCCTGTCATCCAGAACATCAAGGAATTCTATAGATTGTCCAGCCGCTTCCCCACCAACCGATACATGGTGAGAAACGAGATGGGAGAGCCTGCCAAGGCCATCTACTACACCACCGCCCTTACGCGAGACATCCTCACGGAAAATGAAGGCAGAGGCCTCAAATTCATCCACGGTGGTGTCCGCATGTTCATGAAGCAGGACGCTCCCTCGGCTGAGGTCTGCCGCTGGCGTATCCAAGCCGAAGGCATGCCCATCCTGCAGGGCTACGTCGGCGAGCCTCGCGTTGTGCGCCTGCGCAAGAAGGAGACGCTGCACAAACTCCTCATCGAGATGTTCCCCAAGATTAACGAAGGAGAGTGGCAGAACTTTGAGGAGATTGGCGAGCGCGTGCGCGACATTGGCATGGGATGCTGCGTGCTGAGAGTCGAGCCCGAGGGCGACGACGAGGAGTGGCAGGAGAGGATGGCTCTCCCGCTGTGGAAGAGCATCCACTCACTGAATCTGATGTTGCCCAAGGAGGATCGCTCTGCCATGTTGCTCAGAGTGTTCAACGATACATCGCCATTGATTAACATCAGCCTGCAACGCAAGGAGAAGCAGGAGAAGGCGGCCGAGGAACAGGAGCAGGAGGCTGGAGAGCAGGAAGATGAGGAGATTGACGTGGAGGATATTCCCACGCCCGAGGGAGCTGATTAAGGCATAAATCAGTGTTGAGGACCATTATAATTTTCTTATCTTGTATAATCTCTGAAGCAAGCATAAGAAATGAGATGAAGATGTAAAAGGGGGAAAAAAAAAGATGTACCATCGGGCTCCGGTATGGGCAAATTTGGTAAAATTGGGTACCAATTTATATATACAAGTGCTTTTTGCTCCAAGTTACAGATTACACGTTTCTTTTTACCATCTAGTGTTACAGAGTCGTTGTCTATTCGTACAAATGCTATTATTACAAGGTTCCGTGCCTGTTCAAAGTGACAATTCTACTCATCCAACAGTCCGACAGTCCAGTGCACAATGCGATCAACCCCCTTCCCCTTGATCGCGCTCACCGGGATGGCAGCGCACTTCTTCGTCCACGCTCCCTCCACACCGCTCGGGTGCGAATCTCGCCCCTCTGTGACATTGTCAAGATACGTCTTCAGCTCCTGGAAATTCTCTCGCGTCTCCGGCAGGTCAGCCTTTGTAGCGACCACAAACCACGGCTTGCCGGCGATTTCCAACGCCGGAGTGGTAGCCTTTTTCATCTGCGCCTCCTGAATCGGCGGCAGAGGCGTTCCGTACGAGGCGCCCATCAGGTTGATCGGTCCGCAGCTGGCCTGGGAGGCGAGGTCCCAGTCGACGCGGGACTCGATCTCGCGGGAGCGCTCTTCGTCCTGGCGCATTTCGGCGTAGAGGCCGACTTCGCGCCAGAGGGCCTGCAGGGCCTTGACGGCGTTGCCGGCGCTGAGGTCGATGACGAAGGCGAGGAGGCCGGCGCGCTCGACGTGGCGCAGAAAGGCAATGCCGAGGCCGCGGTCGAGATGGGCTCCTTCGACAAGGCCGGGGATGTCTGCGACGGTGAAGCGCGTTCGCGGGCCGCCGAGGGTGGTGCCGTCGTCAGAGGTGAGTTGAGAGGCTTTGACGCTGGGACGGCCGGAATACTTGTCCAAGACAACGGTGCCGATGTTTGGCTGCAAGGTAGTGAATGCCCAGTTGCCGACCCGTGTACGGCTATTGGTGAGGGCTCGTAGGAGGGTGCTTTTTCCGGCATTGGGAAGGCCCACGAGACCAACGTCGGCCAGGAGCTTGAGCTCCAGTGAAATCTTGAGAGTTACAGCCTCATCGCCCTTTGTGGCGAACATTGGCTTTGGGTGCTGTCGTGAAGTAAAGTGCGGGTTTCCAAGGCCGCCAATGCCACCTGTTGCTAGTAGGATGGGCGTTGGTGTTGGTTTGGAGAGATCGAGATAGATTGGCGGCGGAGGCTGCTGGAAGAGGCGAGTTCGTTTGGGGAGTTTGGGAAACTCTGCTGATTTGACGTCGGATTTGGACAGGCCAGGATAGAGCAGCCACTTGCCGCGTTCCGGGTCATCAGCGTCTGGGTCGTAGTCATCCTCTGGGTTCTTCCACCTTGAGTGCCGGTCGGTCTGCTGAGGCTCCTCCTCTTCTTCCACTTCTCCCTGTAGCTGTTGCTGCGCTAAAAGCTCGCGCCGCCTCTGTTTCTTCTGCGCCTGGAACGCTCTTATGGCCATGTCCTCATCGGCAGCCGGGTCGTGGCGCTCAATTTCCTGCACAATGGTGCCCACTGGGACGGTGATGACGACGTCTGATCCGCGCATGCCACTCTTGCCGCTTCCCTGGCCGTGGATGCCGCGTCCGGCGCGGATGAAGCGTCTACGGGCGAGTTTGTGCAGCGAAGTCTCGCCGTGGGCCGCCTGGATGTAGACGTTGCCTCCAAGACCGCCGTCGCCGCCGTTGGGAGGTCCATCGGGGTAGTAGGCCTCTCGGTGGAAGGAGATGCAGCCGTTGCCGCCGCGGCCGGCGTAGAGCGTTAGCTCGGCCTTGTCGGCGAAGCTTGGGGCTGCGAAGTCATCCGGAGCGGGATTCAGCCGTGATTCGGGTAGGTCGTTGAGGCTGGAGGGTGAAGAAGCCGATGATGATGATGAAGAGGAGTGACGTGATTGGCGGCTCAAGGCCGTTTGGAGGAGACAAGAGCTGGCATATCGCGGTCGGAAGAGAGCAGGGTAGAGGAAGGGTGCCAGGGGCAGATGGGATGGGCCGGGGCACCGGGGCGGCATGTCGAAATCAAAATCAATTTGCCGTGATATGCGCCTCGTCCATGGTGTATAACAATCGATTTTTGGCGGATGCAACTTAAAAAATTCCGACACTGGAAATGGCGCCGATAAGATAAGACCACCTGCACGCAAGTGGTGTCAATTAGCAGACGCCAGCGCCGGAGGCTTGACCCCACCGGCGCCGAATGGCGGCGGGCATAGTGGGGTTTAGGGAGCCGATCAGAGGATTTAGCTCGTCGCAGCAGTGGGTGGCGCTGGAGCAGAGCTGCTTGTTTTGACATGCTAATAGTACCTCTGTAAAGCAGTAATACCTGTAATTTGTAATCTGGCCGCGAGCCGTGTGCAGCAGATGCGTTAATAAGAGGTGCCTGGGCATGGAATCCATGCATGCGTGGTACGGTACATGTACGACTCAGCACATATAGTAGGTAGCACAGCATCTCGAAGGTACCAGCGGGAAGCTGCACCGCTGAGCTGGCAGAAAAGCCTCCAGTTTTCGGCTCCCCCGCTTTCAGGCCAAACAACCACCGGGCCCTGCTCAAGCTGCCGTTCCCCCATGTCGATTGAGCCTGTGAAGGACAGCGTTGGGGAAAGCGAAAAAAAGCACGCACAATGAGGCAAAGAGGCTGACGTTGCCGGCGTCTGATTTGCTGCCAGGGCTGGATCGTCGCAGGCCGCAGAGACCAACGCAGCGGCAGGCATGCTGATGCGACGCTCGTTTGCCGCGGAAGAGGAGAGGATGTGATTATGATGGGAGACGAGGAGGAGAGCAGAACGCGGCCACTACTTTACTACGGCACCTGTATACACATCTCTCTGGCGACCAGCATCAATCAAGCCTCTCGTCAGCGATACAGACCAGTAGAACCAGCATCGCCAGCCAGCATCGTGACCAACCAGCTAGGCGCTCTTAGCTCCTCGCAGCCTTGTCCACAGGGTCGAGTCTGGCCAACGGCGGGCCTCATCCATGCATGGCCCGCCCCTCCTCGTGATTCGACGGTGCATGCTGCTGCTGCTGCGAAAAAGTGCGGTGAAATGGCTCTGGTCCCAGCCAAAGAGACGAGGCAGGACACGCTTCATCGTTCGTCTGCCCGCATTCCCGCCACATGCTTGTACATCAACCTTACATCCGGCTTCCAGCCCATCAGCACGCCCGCAGGCAAACAGCCAGCAGAGGCAAGCCGAAGGGAGGCCCGAAGCACGAGATCTGCCGGGGGTAGCCAGAGACAGGCGCCGGTACGGAGACGACGGGGCTGCTGCAGGCAGGATCATCACCCACGTCCAGAGCATCGATTCTGTCGCTAAGGGCAGCCCGACCCGATTGGTGAGACCACAGCACGCTGCTTCTGCCGGCTCCATCCGCCGCCTGCTGAGTTTTCGCTGCATGAGCGTCGACTTTGCCAGCCCGGCAATCTCCTCACCACGGTCAACAAGTCAGCGCCAGCAGATTCGGCCATCGGTCCACCAGACCAGCCTGTGTGTGTGTGTGTGTCGTGTCTTGCCGTCCTGCCTGTGTCACACCAGCGGCTCCATCTGCTGCACGGACAACGAGACGCCACATATCCGAGTCGCAGCCAGCAAAGAGGCGGGACATTTCATCGCACACGCTGCGACTCTCGGTTTCAGCAACCCTTGCGGCGGACCGCCACAGCTACCTATACAAATACCTACTCTACGGCTGCGCAGACGGCCTCTTCCAGGGCCTGGCCTGATCAGACCAGCTTTGCAAGTTGCAATTACTCAGCCCGGGCGGCTCTTTTCCCTGCCTCCCGCCATTGCTCCCGCTCGCCACTCAGCCGCTGCAGAAGCCCGGCCTGCTCGACAGCGCTGCGCGCCTCTTTGGGCCTCTGCTGCCCTGCGTTGGGCCAGTTCGCTGCTCGTTAGGCTAGCCTGCATAGGCTCCTCGATCCCGCATTCGAGCCACGACAGCTGGCCCGTCACCCACCCGCCGCCTCCTCATTCGACTCGTGCTGCTGCAGCCGGCCCTCTGGCTTTTCCCCACGCTCTGGTATTGAGATCTTGTCCCTCCCAAGGCCCTCGTCTGGTCCCCTCCGAGAGCTTCATCCTGGCTCCGAAGCTGCTGCTGCTTCGTGCTTGTACTCGTGCTTGTGCTTGTGCTGCTGCTGCTGCTGCTTGCAGGATACATCCGCGATACAGCGTCAGCCTTCTGCTCTAGCACAGACGCCGCCGCCTGCTTCTGCTCGTCCGCTGGCATTCCTCTATTCCCTTTACCGCCTGGCGTGAGCCTATCGTTGCTTCTGCTTGTCTTATCCTTTCTTCTCCTAGGTCAGTCAGTCCAGCAGTCTCCTTGTCCTCTCTCTCTCTCTTTCTCAACGCCCCTTCCGCTTCGTTCCCTTCCTTCTCTTCCTTCCTTTCCTCTCCTCTCCTCTCCTCTCCTCCTCTTCCACCTCCCTCTCCTCCGTCTTCATATGCCCAATCACCCTTCCACCATCTGCGACGCTCTCCGCCTGTCCCACTTCCGTCACTCATGAAGCCCGTCTATGGGCTTGCCAAAGGGGGAGCGAGGCCTTGCTACTGCGGTTGAAGAAACCCCATCCCGTATCTGTTCCCGCCAGCAAAAGAAAACCTTTACCGTGCCCTTTCTCTCGTGTGCCTGAATAGCTTCTGCATTGTGTAATACTAGCCCGTATTCTGTTGTTTTATACCCATCTCTCCCTGGAAGACTCTCAAAGACACACCAGCCTTGATAAGGCAAAAAAGAAGCAAGCCGTCTCACCCAAAGATACCCTTTTGCTAAGATGCACACCAGAGATACCAAGGGGCGCAAGACCATCATCAGGATGGATCCGGACTGCGCCATCTGCCATGCTCCAGCCTCGATGGCCTGTGACTGCGAGGCAAAGGGCCTCGAAGTGGCTGTCAAACAGGCCGAGGAACGCATGATGCGATCCATTTATACCGACATACGGTTCGTTCACCGCCTTGCTTGTCAACGTCTACTGTCTATTAGCGCCACTAACTCGTTCAAACCATAGTTCGTGGGTAAGGGCCCATGCTCAAGATTACATACTCGAGTATTTCCGTCAACTCGCTGAGCGACGAAAGACGGCCCACTCGGCTCATCTTGACCACATCACCGCCCACGCCTTCTACCATTACAATGCGCCGCCACACCCAAACCAGATTGCTGAGGCTCAGGCCACCTTGAAGCGAGGCATTGACGAGGACTGGCAGGCCAGCGTCCAACGTTACCCCGAGGTCCTCGAGTATTTCTACAGCCTCATCGAGCTCACCCTTCCCGCGGATGATGAGGCAGCCGTCAAGAATCCACCATTGACAGCCCCCGCCCGGAAGCCGACTCGTCGAGCCGGCTCAATCAGTGCCAGTGCCGGCACTCCTGCTCCTCCTCCAGCCATAGCTCCTCCATCGCAGTTTCATGACCGCGAGGCTCTCATGGAGCGTCGCACTTCTGCCCCAGCTGCTGCATCACGAGACCGAAGGACATTCAGGCCACCAGCACCACAGCACCACCCTTCTTATTCCAACTACGCACCTTTTGGACAATAAACCTTTTGGATGCAAGAAAAGATACCAAGATATCAAAATTAAACCAAGCAACGATTAAAGAAAATCTACGAATGAAACTTTTTTTTTTCTTTCAAATGATGACGCCAACTCCAGAAGCGCAGGCAGTAAACATATCGTCACGTTTCTCTTTTTCCTTTTATATATCTGCAACACAAGCATGACGACATGTACGATCACCATCAGGTTTCATTTGTCTGGAATAGGGAATGGCACGATTTGCATGGCAGCTGGAGTAGTGTAGCCTGGCTTTTGAAATAACGGATGTTGGGAGCTTTTTATCTTTTTTTCCCTCCTTGTTGGCTACATTTTGTATGAGTTTTGAATACCCGTGTTAGACGAGTTTCGAACCAAAAAAAGACTTGCATACCATTTAGCTTGGAGTACAAAACAAAATTGAAAGCATCAAGAAAAGGCGAATGATTTGTATCCAACGCTCAGCATACCTAGCTGCTGCCTCAAGGAAGGTTATCAGGGAACCTTTGTACTTTCCACGTGGAATATTTGAACGTTCGTGTTTTCATGATCTGATCTACCTATGTAATCGGACATGTAAGCTTTAAAAGTGCCGATGAGCTGCCCTGATACCAATACGGATAGCAGCACGAACTCACCGCAATTGCCCGACTAATTAGACACCCCAGCGTGGCAAACCGCATCATATAGATTACCTGCTAGTATTACTAGTCTAGTCTAGTCTACACGTACGTGTGTTCCCATCGACGCATACCTACCTACAAGTTCCATGCAAGCAGCCCCTTGGATACATGAATGTGTAGTACCTAGGTAGGTAATAGATGGCCTCACATGCAGGACGCCCCAGCCAGTCAAAGCAGCCACATACACCGAAAAAAAGTGAGCAAAATCTCGGGACTTTTTTTTTCCCAGCCTGTGCTAGCATCAATGCGAGTATCACATGATAGTACTTTGTGTCACTGGTAACATGTGTTTTTAAAAAGGGGGTACAACCTTTTTTCCTTATACATCATTTCCCATGAGGCTTGTATATTTCGTGCTTGGCATAAAAAACTCCTTTTTGTCCCCCCATCCATTTTGACGAGGAAATAAAAGATACCTAGGTACAAAATAAGAAATACCGACAAAAAAGAAAGCTGAAACGATAAAAAAAAAAAGGGGGGGGGGGGGGGGGGGGGAGTAACAGATCAACACGCGGAACGCTTGTTGTAGCGATGTTAGGAGAGAAGAAAGAAAAGAAGAAAAAAAAGCTTGTTCCTTTATTTAAAAAAAACAAAACCCCTCCTATTTTTGAGACAGAATTTTTTTTTCCCCCTTTCCTACTTTTTTGGAGTTCCTTGTAGACTTGTAAAAAGAAAAAAAAAATATGATTCGATTCCTGTTCTATAATCTCGCAGCTGACGAATGGTGGAATAAGAGAAGAGAGGAGCTGTGTACGAAATGGCGCGAGAGAGTAGAAAGCGGAACGAGGGGCGAATTGCGTCGGCTTGGTAGTGAGAATTGTAGCTGGAGGAAAAGAATCATTGAAAGATCAAAAGTCTTCTCTTTCAGGGAAGCAAGGGGGGACAAAGTCCTTTATGACTCCTCCTGCTTCTCCTTGTCCTCCAGGGAGGCGTCCTTGAGCTCGTCGGTAACCTCGTCGACCTTTTCGCCGTTTGCCTCGGCCTTCTCGAGCTCCTCGAGCTTCTTCTTGGCCTTTTCAATGTTCTGGGTAGGTTAAAACGCTATTAGTCAGGAAACGCCAAATGCAGTTGATGAATATGTAACAAATGTCACTTACACGCTGGGTCTGAGCGGCCTGGTCCTCCTTCCAGTTCTCAAGCTTGGCCTTGACCTTCTCAATGAGACCGGGGACATCAGCAGCGCTCATAGGGGGGTCCAGGCTGAGGAATGAGCAGTCCTCGACAACCGAAGGGGGGCAGTTGAAGCCCTTCTGGGCGGCGGCACCCTGGTTACCCTTCTTGCCCTTCTTGCCCTTGGTCTGGGCGGGGGCGTACTCGTCGTCGCGGTCCTCCTTGCGGACGAGCTTGACGCCCTTGAGACCAGACTCGTCGACGGTTCGCTGGGCCTGGGCGGTCAGGCCAGAGTTGGCCAGCAGAGGCGTCTTCTCGGCCTTGAAGGTGGGATCGAGGAACACAAGCAGGCTGTTTGCGCGGCGGATCTCGTCCAGGTAGGCGGGCTCGCTGGCCTCGGCGAGGACACGCTCGGCCTCGGCCTTTTTGCGCTCATTGAGGTAGCGCTCACGCTCGGCGCGCTGGCGCTCTCGCTGCTTCTCGCGAGCCTCGCGCTCAAAGGCCTGGAAGGCCTTCTTCTGGCCATAGTAGTCGTCCTTGAGCTTGCGGATGGCGGCAAACTTCTCCTGCTGCTCGGCCTGCAGCTTGGTGCGCTCGTCTCGCAGGGAAGACAGGTTCTTATATGCCTCATCCTGCTCGGCCTTGATGGTGTCGAGCTCGGCCTGGACCTTGTTGTACTGCTCGGACATGGCCTTCTGCTCGGGGTCCTCCATGGTGTCCTTGATCTCCTTGATCTTGGCCTTGAGGTCGTTGATCTGCTTCTCAGCCTCGTCAAACTGGCCAAAGTTCTTGCGGGTCTTGCGCAGGTTGGAGATTTCCGTCAGGGCCTTCTTCTCATCGACGAGCTTCATGGTGCCGGAGTTGACCTGCTTGTCGAGGCTGTCAATCTGGCGGTCGATGTCTTCGACGCTCTTGAAGGGGATCTTGGCCTTGGCGGCCTTCTGCTCAGCAATGCGGTTGCGGAGCTGCTCGTCGAAGCGCTTGATCTGGTCCAGCTTGGAGGTGCGAGCATTCTTGCCGCCGGCCTGCTTCTGGCGGATCTCGTTGGCCTGGGCGATGAGTTCCTGGCGGCGCTTCTGGGTCGGGCTGGGCTGGTCCTTGTTCTTGTTGGGAAGGGCAACGTCGATCTTGGCCTTGATGGCGTTCTATAAAGCTGCCGTTAGCACATGCCCAGTCTGTCTCGATGACAATATAATCTCTGCTCTGATCGTCGTTTTCCAACTCTCTGCTGTATTCTTCTGATTTCGATTTCTTCTCTTGCACCAGTCTCTAGCCTCGGAGAGCTGGGAGCGTAAACTGGATGGTGACAACACAGAATTGCAGATTCCCTTATAGAAGACGACAGTGGCCATGCGGCTGCCCGGAAATCGACAGCAGGAGCACCACCAATAACGAAATAAATGAAAAAAAAAGCCACGCCGCACATACAAACTTGTCCATGGACGCCTTGTGCTCCTTCTCGGCCTTGGCAAGCTCCTCTTTAAAGATCTTCTCATCGGGTCGAGTCGGGCGAGTGTTCGGCGCAGGAGCGGCCTCAGCGGCGGGAGCAGCGACAGCGGCAGCCATTGTGAATTTCAGAGAGTCGATACGTGAGAGGCAGCAAGAAAAGAAAGAAGAAGCCGTCACAGTCTCTCTTTGGAGAAGCAGAAGGGAGGCAAAAGGGGGACGAGGGTTGAAAGACGAAGGGTGCGACTGCGAAAACAGGTAGAAGAGGAGGAGAAAAAAAAAATAAAGCCGAACCAGACAACACACCAATTAGAGACTTTTTGGTGGTTGAATTTAATACTTCGGTTGGCACCAAAAATTGCCCTTGACCACCGCGTTTTTTTGCTGGGGTCCCCACCAATAGTAGAAAAAAAAAATAATTCTATCCCATGTTACTCCCACTTTACGCAAAAATCCAAACTACTACAGACGAAACGGATGGGCCCGAGACACAATGAACCGCCACAAAACTCTGTGATTTTTACAGGCACCGGCGATGGTTTGCTTTAGCGGCTGAGCTTCTGTAACGTCCACTAAAGCCATTGCTCAGGCCGTGCAGCTTTAGCGAGGGGATTTTAGTGAGTTTTGCTGAAGCTTTTAAGGCGGCAATTAGCATGGATAGTCTCAACTATTTAGTGGGGGGTTTTTGGGGATCTCCAGCTGCTATACTTTGGAGAAGGCCGTCCGCAAGTAGAAGTCAGATGTCAATTGCTAGACGGCGATACACTAAACAATTTACACCATCAGGGTCCATACTTTGAAACAAGGCTTCATTTACTTTTGCGCCTTAAAATTAGCAATTTTTCTCTCCTGCCCTTTTGCTGGGAAAAAGGCTTAGCTGTCCAATAATCCAAAGGACAAAGACTAAAAACGGACCCTTTGAAAGCCCAGGGTCCACCTGACTTCAAAGTTACTAAGCGCCATTCGAGAGTGGCTTATCAGCAAGGTCACATGATAGTTTCTTATCAGCTGCCACCGGCTCAGCTAATCGCTCCAGGCCAAGCCAATGCAAGGCTGCGCAAACAATTTTTGAACGACCGCAGTTCTCCCCGACAAGCGGAAACTCGACGAAGGAAAAAAAAAGACCACGGCCACGACAACGCGCGGTCCTTGCTGCCATTGGTCGATCGCTCGCTTCCGAAAGACACAGCCGACGGATAAATAAAACACTCGACTCCAAGATGATTGACGATTTGCCCAACGATGCCAAGTCCAAAGAGGTTGTGAGACTCTGGCGCGCGTGGAGGACTGTTCACGAGATGGTTGCGGACCGGGTACGCTCTTTTCCACATAGATGCTTGTGCTTCTTCAGTTCATACTAACCAATGGCGCTGCCTCGTTGATAGGAGTACGAGCTTGCCGAAGACGAAGTCAGCATCTCCCTGGAACGGTTCCGCGACGAGTACTGCCACCCCGACGGAAGCGTAAAGTACGGCCTCAGCCCCCTTCTTCCCGTTCTTTGAGCGAGCAAACTTCCACGACATCTGCATATATATATATAGAACATTCGAAAAAGCTAACATGCAACCAAACAGCCGCGCCAAACTCCAATTCTCCGCCCGTCCAAGCGACTCCATGCTCCGCAAAAACACCCCTCCCGCCACAGCCTCCAACCCCGACCCCGTGCCCGACTGCGGTCCCATCTGGGTCGAGTTCCTGACGGACAAGCAGTTTGGCGTCTCGCAGATCCGCAACTTTGCAAAGTACACAATCACCAACAACTACAAGACGGGCATCATGGTGACCCCCGTGGCGCTGTCGCCCGCCGCGCGCAAGTCGCTCGCCTCAGTCGAGAACCTGGCCAAGATTGAGTGCTTCCTCGAGGACGACCTGCTGGTCAACATTACGCACCACGAGCTGGTGCCGCGGCACGTGCTGCTCTCCCGCGAGGAGAAGATTGCGCTGCTCAAGAGGTACCGCCTGAAGGAGACGCAGCTGCCGCGTATCCTGCAGAAGGATCCCGTGGCGCGGTATCTGGGGCTCAAGAGGGGACAGGTTGTCAAGATTATCCGAGTAAGTGAGACGGCTGGTCGATATGCCAGTTACCGATTGTGTGTCTAAGAAGTATTGTCGATCGGGGCAGTGTGTGCATGAAAAGGGGGGACCAAAGACTTGACAACACACCAAACTTTGGAAAGAAGCGTGCCCTCACGATTTTCTGCGTTGTGATTAGAAGAGAGAGAGAAGGACCGGGAGAAGAAAGAAAAGAAAGCTCAAGTTATTGGATTTCACAAAAATCCTCAAACTGAAAAGAGCAGCTAAAGTTGAGCAGCGGGCACGGACGAACGCTGTTTGTTTTGACATAATGTTTTTGCATTTGCAAGAGTGAAAGCTGGCGTTTTTGGGGGGGAAACCTTGATTATAATTACGAGAGAAACAAACCAACCAAATTCAATAAAAGACCAACGTCTATATACACAGATACATGTATCTTGACAATCACGGCTTGCAGTTGATCAATTCATGCCTACAAAGTAACTCATGTCTTATTTTTACTTACATATAGTAAGATTGAGTTTTATTAACATGGATATGCATTGTAGCCCCTGAGATATATTCTCAAGCATGTTAACCAAAAGTCTCAGATGCTCCGAGGCCATAAAATGAGTCAAACTGAATCTTATCAGCTTGATCATCTTCAAGCGCATACAGATTCCGGTAAACTTGCCATTTCAGGGATATCTTTTCTAATACCATGATTCAATCTCAAGGAACGTTTCGTCCACACATCTACACGCATAACAATAAAGCCTTGAAAAGCCTCTTGAGGTCCCTCTCTTTTTTTCACATGACTACGCCTTGAATATCGGAACAAACATGCCGATTCAATCTTGATTTAGTCACTTGTTCACACAAAGCACACAAGTACGTTTAATTGGTATTTCAATTGTTCAACGTATAGGTAATCTCTCACTATCTCTTCCATCGTCCCACTGTCAAAACATCCTTCTCGATGTTGAGGGGATACGCACATACAATACATCTCTTCGCAAAACAAAACGGTGTTTGTCACCGGGGTATATGCAACCAAGTACCAGAACAGTAAGAAAAGAGAAAAAGGAAAAAAGTTCAGAAAACCACGCAGTAGCCGCCAAATCCCACCAGCTCCAAACCGTCTGCCCCTCCTTGTCTAAAACTTGTCGCAGAAATACAAGCTAGCGAAAACCGCGAGGGGAAAAAAAGAATCAGGCTCCAGAGCTCCCTCCCATAGGTACTGTTGTTTCTTGACGCCATGTATGGGGGCAAAAGGGGGGAGAGAAAAGGTGCCGTGTGTATGTATATATGTATATGCATATGTGTATAGAAGGGAATACCTCCGTAAACGCCATTGTCTGACGAGTCATATCTAAAGATATAAAGAAAAAAGAAATAAAAGAGAGAAATAAGTAGATTATTTCTCAAAAAGGGATTAAAGAGATTCGTGATAAATGTCGTAGATCGAGTCGTCATATAATTCGAATTAGATTAAAAAGGCAAGTGGGAGCGGTTGCCGTAGGATGCATGCATCTTGTTCATCATCGCAAGAGGCCACCAGGGTCATTGAGAACAAGATCGGAGCCTTCGCCTGGGGAGGCGTGATGCTCTTGGTGAGATTGTTGGATAGGCTGCAGCTCGGTTCCGGTTCGGTGTTTTGATCGCACAGACGACTTTGAGTTGAGGGGTCCCAAGAGTCCACCCAGATCTTGAAGCAGCGCCGTTGATCCACGCCGGACACCGTTTACGCTGGCCTTTCTGGACGCCGGCGGGGCAGTTTGGGAGGTGCTGGCTTCCATGGAAGAGGAAGTAAAGCTGCTGCCTCTTCTGTAGCTTCCACTGCTGGTGCCAGGTCCATCTTCGAGAAGACCGCCGATGTCAAACAAGGAGAGCTTTCTTGGTTCGTGCTGGGATTCGGCCCGGGATTCGGTCTTGTATATCAGCAGATCTTGGCTTGCCTTTGCGCTTTCTGGAGCGCTTTCCGGTGCACTATCATGGGCACTATCATGGGCACTATCCTCTTGCTCTCGCTGCTCCCGCTGATGACGCCACTGATCCGAGCCCTGCTCGGCAGAATGCATTGGCCTGATGGGCGCGTACAGATCGGATGCCGGGCTGTCTGGCTGCTCTCGAAGTTCAGGCTCGACGGTCAGACCAACATCTCTGACCAAGTCTTCGTCGCTGCCCCATTGTCGGTGGATAGTTGGTCTCCGGATGGTGTTGCTGCGTTCAAACGACTCGGCAGCGGTAGAAGTTCGTCTGGGTTTCTGTTTCTTGACGCCTCGATCGCGGACAAAGGAGCCCAAAACAAGGGCGTTTGCGGATGCAGTTGCGAAAATCAACTCGACGGAAGCGAGCAGCGATCGGTACTGCTGTCGGCCGTTTACGTCCATGATGTGCGGAACTCGGTAGATGGTGACTGCCACAACGGACAAGCTGAGAGAAAACAGAATGAGGAGCTGAAGCTTCCTGCGAAACTGCATGTTGCTCTGGATGATGATGGGGATGGGGAAGATGACGAGCATCAGGTCGGTGAGGATGTTGCAGGCGGCCATTGTGATGAGCTGGACATAGCCCTGGCGACACTGACCACCAGGATCAGGCAGGACTTGCCAGTAGTGTCTGAAGGGGTTGCATTCGGCGAGATCGCTAATGACGACGGCGATGAAGGTGAGGCCCAGGGAGCATCGGATGGCGACGAGGGTGTAGTGATGGGTTCGCTGCCAGGTAAGATCGGCGATTCGTTTGAGAAACTCGAGGATTGTGCCCTTGAGAATCCACAGACTAGAGTTGAAGAGGGTCAGCATCAGTTGTCTCACTTGGTGCAGTATGTTAAGTGATTTGAGATTTCGTTGCGCCAACAAAGCCAGTCCAAACAAGGACTGCAAAAATATGTGTGTGTGTGTGTATGCCTGGAATGTCGAATGAGCAGACTTACGTAGCGGCATAGAGTACACGGCTGAGAAGCACCAGGCCGCTGGCTATGGATTTCTTTCGGAGCTCGTCGGCAGTGAGGGTGACGCCGGTGAAGTCGGCATTGTTGGTTCCATTGACGAGGATAAAGTGGACGCAGCCCATGCGCAGGAACATGGGGATCAAGGCGACTGCGGCGAACTTGTCCTCGGAAAAGAGCCTCTCGGTTCGAATGAAGCGGCCGGCGATTCGCAGCAGGATCATGAGGGCGCAGAAGATGGTGGCCCACCAGCAGACCAGCAGCGAGGGCTTGTCCTGCGAAAAGTCTCGCAGCGCCGGCGGGTCTGAGTAGATGGACATGGCGGACGCTTTGCAGCAAAGGGCCCGCGCCCGTCGACCTCCGCAGAGGGCTCGACGAGCGAGAGAGAAAAGGGGAGGATTTAGTTGGCGGGCGAGGCGATGTCTCGAGGGTCGGCCGTCGTCGGATTCGGGAATGTCGTTGCTATGGCGGCGTCAAGATGGGCAGCCGGCGCACGGAGTTTCTGTGCGGCGAGGCTACCAGGGCATGAGGCCGCTGCTCTGCGTCTGCAGGCGGGAGCGCTGTGCTGGCGGAGGGCGGGATTCGGGGGGGTTGCTGCATGAACGCTGCAAGTATAGCGGCCGCAGGCGTTGGTTACATCGGTGGGATAGAGGGCGATCCGAGACTGCGAACAGGCTGAGAGCGAGTTGCAGAGGGTGAAGAGGATGAGTAAGTTGGACGTGGGGCCGGCCTTTGCTTTGTTCTGGGAGAATGAAGAAGAGACGGGCAGAGAGAAGAAGAGAGAAGCGGCCAGGAGAAGCAAAGAGGCGGAGTCGGGATGATGTATGTAAGAGGTGCGTAGCAGGAGCACGAATACAGCGAGCAGCGAGTCGCCGTTGGCAGGACGAGTTTTAATTTAGCACGGCCGGAGGGATGGTGGATGGAGCGATGGGATGCACAACGGCAAAAAAGCAGTCAGAAGGCAAAAACAAAGCACAACGCACAGTGAGAGCGAGCGTCGATAGCAGGCCTAGCCGGGACCTGAAAAGGGCAGCGCCCCGGATGCGGTGGCGTGCGAGGCAATCCTTACTACTACCAAGATAGTAGTAGTCCTGTAGCAGGTACCGCCTAGTCGCGACGGCGGGTACCGGTACATGGATGGCTGGAGTCGAGGCCGTTGATAGCATCTTGATGGGCCTTGTGGCTGGCTGTGCTAATCTACATGTGCCTATTGCTGCGCATCGGCGTGGTTTCGAGTTGAGAGGAAATTCGCCAATTAGCCGCGGCGAGGCGAGCAGGCATTGCGAGTTCAGCACTAGTCAAAGCAGCAGCTGCAAGGCGACATTAGCTACATGCACATGCTCCATCGGCCTGCTGCGTGCATATACGCATGCACTCTGTCCTGTATTACATGTATACAATAGGTAGAGAATAAGTAGGTACTAGTCAATTGCTATTGAGGCAACGTGAATGCGAATGATAAGGGGCAATGCAAAATAGAGAGAGGCTCGCAAGTACCGCTACTACTAGTAAATGCCCTGACGGCGGTACTTTCCGCGTTACATGTCCACTCTATTATTGGAGGCTTGTCGTTCCAGTCAATAGGTAGGATAGGCGGTCCCTGTCCTTTGTCTCTTGGCGGCGTGCGCTAAGAGGCCGTTCACTGCGCACCTGCTTAGTGCCATCACCAGCAGTTCTATCTACTACTTGTACAAGTGCCAGACAACGGTAACGCAAAAAGAGGCGTGCCCCAATGGCGCGGTCCCGAGTCCCTGTTCCCAAGGCCAGACCAGGCCAGACCCATGGGCCATTCAGCGGAGCCTTTAGCGTCATGGCCTGGCCCATTCTGTGGTTGACTGATTTCCTTGTCTCTGGCCTCTGAATAAGCAGGTCGATCCAGCGGTGGGGTTGCAGAGCAAGTACTGTATTGAATAATACCAAGGTATCAATAGTCCAAGTCGATTCCAAGATTCCAAAAACCTACCTGAGCGTCCAAATAGAAATCTAGATTTTCCACTCGCCTGTATTGTAGCCCTGGAAGATGCCATGCACGAGATACAGAGCCCCCCCTCTTCGTCTCTCCCCTCCCCTCCCCTGCCCTCCCTCTCGGGCAAATCTTGGCCTCTCCTGTTCACAGCTGCTGCAAGCCTTCGGCGCACCAAAAAGAGGGGAGGGGTCCCCGGCCCTGTGTAGCCATTTTTTTTTTTTCCTTCTTCCCTTTCTTTAGTGCGCAGGGCTAGCATCTCGACTCCGAGACCCATTCATTGCGATATTGGCCACCGACAGCGACATTCCTCGCCCTCTGATTGGAGCCGTCGTACCCAGTCATCCCAGACGCCTGGGAAGCTTACCCCGTACTTGACGACCCGGGTGGACTGGACTCGGTGCCGGAAGGGTTAGTACAAGGTAGCTGACGCAAAAGCTGTGTGGGTGGTGATGGTATCTTTTTGCGCAACGCCAAAGGTGATTTACACTTGGTCAGCCACCACTGCAAAATCACCCAAAAAGAGATCACATCATTAAGAAGAAGAAAAATTGGTTCAAACGCCATGCGCGCCAGAAATCTGAAAGAACGCGGTCGAAGCTCGGCTGTGGTGAAAAGTTTTCCCTCGCAAAGCCGAAAGGGGGGACGGGCAGGCGGCGTTTGTGGTTTTGATACAAAGCCACAAAGCCACAAGAGGCAGCCATGTGCTGCTGTGGTCGCCGACCTTATCAGGCGTGTGCAAAGACAAAAAAAAAATGGCCTGTTCGAATGATGGTAATACGGAGCAAAGCGAAGGAAAAATTACGCGCGAGAGCGAGATAAGGAGAAGACTCTTACTTGTGATCTCAGCAGTAATCCATCAATCAATCCATCGTCCGGCCTGTGTGACGGCGTGCGCATGCAAATTCTCGGCTTACTGCCTTGATCCGTACGCAGTAATCGACATCATGTAGGCGTGCATGTCGCTTTACTCGTATCTTGGTGCTACCCACGCAAAAGTCCCTATCCTGGCCCTATCTGGATGATGGAAGATTGCTATCTCGGCCGGCAGCCGTCGTCATATCTGCAATGGGGGGGTACGTACTACTAGTATCAGTCGTACACGTACCGCCAAGAGCGGCAAGGATGCGGGCGACTATCAACTGTTGATATCGATCCTTTTGTTGCGGCGTCAGGTCATTCTATCGCCAGTGATGACGCTCTTGGCTGTGACATGTCCGCCTCCAGTGATTTGAGATACAAAGTGCTGTATGGAGGATTCCGGCGCGCTGCCGTTGGCTGCAGCTGCTGCCAGCTCCGCTCAAGGCACAAGTATCTGAGACATACTTGTACAGTACAGGCCCGCTCGCAAAAGGTATGGAGTACGAGGATCATTGCCTGCAGGAACCTAGCGCGGCCATATGCATCCAGCGGGATGGACAAGTACCTGCGTCACTGGTCCGAGGTTCCACGGTACATGTACTTCTGCTGGCGACCCGGAACAGAGTTCGGACGGCGGCGGCTGGCCACGAGGCCACAACGATCGAGAGGGTGGCCTGAGCGGCGCAGAGTTCTTTTTTTGGACGGGCATCTGTGCTTGCTTTTTCTCGGCGATTGCGACCAGAATACTGCCCAGACGACGCGGCACGGAGGCAAGGGATGATTCCAGACACCGCCCTGTATGATGTGGTAGCAGCTGGGCGGTGGCGGTGGTACAGCGAATCACATGCGGACGAGCAGGTGCTATTCCTGCAGGTTCAGCTTCTGTTGATCTCTTGGACGGAGAGGCGAGGCGAGACAAGGCGAGGCGAGGGGATTTACTGTGCGTGTGCTATCATGCAGCCACAAGTCCCCGGTACAGCAAGCCAGTACGGTATCGGTACTTGCTCCATGCAAGTCTAATGAGCGCTGCTGGACCTCTGCAGTAGCACCGCATCCAAGGCTCAACCTGCCCCCACCGCAGAGTCATCCGCGCAGCTCGAGATTGGCCAGAACCCCCCAAGGCCGCCTTCTGGGGCTGAGAGGGTGAGGGCCCTCCATGGCCTCGGCTCCTCCCAGCGCTCTGGCACGCGTTGCGTCTCTGTTTTCTGTGTCTTTTTGCCTGCCACAATCCTTGGTTTTTGGTGCCGATTGACGGCTGGGTCCCTCATCCCCTCCCAGCGCACGGAGCAGCATCAGGCCACGGCCGAGAACCCTCTGCTGTACAGCAAGTGGGCTTTCCTTGGTCAAGTTGAATTGAAGCTCCAATCCCCCCGCTAGGCCCGTGAGCCAAGAGACCCGAGAGGTTGACGAGAGCCATTTTTCTTGCTTTTTTTTCTTTGTGGTGATTTTGCTGCCGCGCATCGTGTGCGATGAGATCGCGATAATGATCGCGCGCGGGTCCCTCTTTAACAGTCCCAGTTTTGGACACCGAGCCACCGGATGGCGGTTTTTAGGGGAGGGACTACATCAGGCAGCTATTTCCGAGGGGAGCTGCTAGCTGGCAAGTTTGCAAATTTTCTTGCAATATACCTGCAATATGTTTTACCAGCATGCACATACACGCCGAATAGGCCAATATAGGCCTACGCTCTTACAGTAGCATATATTTACCTGGTCTGTTTTCTGCAGCGTCACGACGGAAAATTGAGCCTGCGAGGAATGCGGTGAGCGCAAAAGTTAGCCGGCGCTCTATACAGGGCGGGCGCCGGCAAGCTATACCCTAATCATTTTTGCCGAACGAACTAGAGATCTCTTGAAATACTGGGCTGGGGCGTGAATGCTAGCGAGAACCCCTGACTGCAGGAGAAGAAAATTTTGATGCCGTTTGCTTTGCAGCTGTTTTCTTTTCCCGCGCTTCACCGTCATATCGGCCGAGAAGTCCGATTTTTCGGGATGTGGACAGGCGATGTGGGTTCGCAAGGTACGTCATGAGTGGTGAGATGGTTGATGAGCGGGACTCAGGGTCCGAGATGGTAAGAGCTAGGAACCTACGGATACTTACACGAGCATATTGTACCGCAGCAAAGCAAAAGTGTTTCCTGTTCAGTGCTGTCTGCTCTACTCTAGGGATTGTGCCCCAAGCGTCTGTTTACATCCTAGGTGCAAAGGGCACCAGTGGCGGCGGGTTGCAGCAAGCCTACATATACGGAGTCGCAAGTGAGAAATAAAACAAGAGCGACATCACAATCACTAGGCAGCAGCATTTTGCACCTTGATCATCGATAGGGAGCTGCTATTACTGTACGGATAGTGTACAAGAAAAAAAGGAGCACTGGTAGCTTGGCACTTTGTTCATCAGAATGGCCCATTGAACATCATAGGAGGTATCCATCTCAGTGTCCACAGTAGCTGGGCTGAGTGACAGATGTCACTGCGCAATCAATTAAACGAGGTGCCGCTGTCAACGTCGCAGGTACTTGCGCCGCCGCCCATCTGACACGCGAAATGTTAGCGCCCTCCCGCGCTGCCACCGCAAAGTGGCTATCGCCATCACGTGGCTGTCGCAGGTAGCGCCGGTACGTACCTCCTCTGTGCAAGGCTCTTACCGGACACCGGTATCCCACAAATCTTCTCCTGTACGCCATCGCCAGCCAACCTATCCTTGCACCCAAATCGCCTATCTTGCCTATCAACCCCCGATCGCCCGTTGCGACGGAGCTGGCCAGCATCTCCGACTGTATCATCCAGCCGTCCTGTCTCATCTCTTGCTACAGCCCGGATATGAGGCGTTGCAAGTCGGAGGGGGCGGTCCGACGTCGTAGAGCTAACGGTTATTACGGCTCCATGCGTTTTTATGGAGTCGTGCCGTGCTTTGCGTGCCTACAGACTACAGTACATCATCTCAAGCCCATCCATCTCATTTTCCATCTGCGTTTCCGATTCCGAAGTCAAGCAACGACATGATTTGCTAAACCCCCTTTTCACCACCCATTGGATCTAGCCCGGCTCCAGTTCGCCGAAGTACGAACATGCCAATCAAGCAGTGGCTGAGTCATCTTCAGCTTATTTCCAGGCCCAAGATGCGATGCGATGCACCTCCCATCTCATCTCATCTTCCAGCGAATTTGCCTATAAGATGTCAAGTGCTGAGGCTGCACGTGACACTGCCTGTCAGCATCTGTATTACTAACATACCGGCAATTAGGATCGGCAATGAGGCCAGAAACGCCTCTGATATCAACCACATTCCATCTTTAGCTAATGCTACAACAGCCTTTGGCGCCACCAAAAGCAGAAATTTCCATCCACCGAACCGACACGCTTCTCGTGTGAAATGAATTTTCCGCTTCGTTGAAAGAAAAGGTACATGCCCATGGGTACGGTATTGTGCTTTTTATAGATCTCATTGAACAATGCTCTGCCATTGTGTCGTTGTTGGTGGTGGTGTCACTACTACACTATCTGCTGTTGGCCGGTAACAAAGCTTCATTGAAGAGAGCATACAACCAACGAATACATACAAAGATCGACTCTGAATGCGTCAAGCCCGATCTCAAACTACCACCAATCCACGATTCGACTCTTCGTGTGTCATTGCCAAAATCGGGAATAATGACCTACTTCATCCGATTGCCACTCCACCTCCAAGACTGTTTGGGCCACCCTAGGAGGCGCCACGCCGCTCTGGTCCAAACCATGTGCTGTGCTATCAGTTTGATTTCTTTCTACCGTTTCTTTGTAAATGGCCTAGCACCATATGAATGGGGGCGGTTACTATTAACCCCTTTATCTCAGAAGACTTCATCAGACGGTAGTTACCGCCATACTGTACCTGGTTTGTCATCCTGGCGATTCTCCATAAAAATACATCTCAGCGGGCGCTCTTCTTAGGCGGATGATGTTATTATGGGATAGACGCCATCTCCATCACTCAGCAGGCGAAACCTTTGGTCTGTGCCAAGGAAAGCCTTGCGACTACAGCAGTCAGCCATTGCGGTTGGTTTCCTTATTCAGCCATGCTCTCTGGGGTCCTGGAGCCTAAAATTCCGATCAGCATCAGCCATGCGTTCATAGAGCTAGTCAACCCCCAGCCTAGAAGCAGAATGCCCTTCGATATCAGAACCTAGAATTCGCTGTGGCTTCTCCAAGGAGCGAAGCGGCCAGCGTGCGGCCGCATGAGAGACATTTAGAGAGCGCCATTGCTCCAAGGATCGTCGGCTGGCTGCAGCTCGCGCGTTTCAACTCATGGGTGCCTGGAGCCTTGTCTGGACGCGATAACACTGTCTTTACTGTGACTGTCTGCCGCATCGGGCGACGTGCATTTCATCCTTTCGATCTCCAGCCTAAAGGCACGCTGGTGGCGGTCACACCAAGCTAATAGTTCTAGCGAGATGCTCGACGCTCGCCTCTGCTTGCAGTTCTTGCGGTTCTAGACCCCGAGACGTCGACAGATGGACGGCACGGAATGGCACCATCCTGGCCTCGGCGCAGCTCTTATCAGCGCCTCCGTCCTCTCCTGGCTGAGATGAGATAGCTGCAAGAATCCTGCGCCCAAAGATCCAAGCTCGAGGCATGAAGCATAACGGCCCTAGTCCAACAAGATCCTGGGGGCGCACGTTGCCGCCAACCGACCAACAGTGCTCACTCCCACGTGCTGATTGTTGGAGAAGACTCACCCTGCATTGTCTCATGAGCGAGCCAACGACTATTGCATTTTAGTTTGTGGTGCTACTACTACTTACTCACTAGTAGGTAGCAAGTTCTCTGAGTGTCTTGAATCGTCTCCCCGCATGACAAGGCTGCCGTCAATGCTGTCAGAAACCTGATTCATAAGCTTTTGCGTCTGATGCTACGGAGTATTGAATTTATTTGGCGCGGTCACTCAAGAGCGATTACTTGGTAACATGTCCGTCAAGTCCTTCAGCCTCAGAAAGCTAGAGGGGTTTGACTTTGGTCAGAAGCCAGCTAGAGACATTCTATATGTGCGTGGCGTCGAATTACGAGAGCCCGAATGACAAGGCAGGTCACCCAAGTAAAACGAGCCATGTACATGAGTCGCGTGCTTCGTTTGCGCAAATAGTTGTCGCGTTATTGCCCCTTTGGCTTTTTGGGAGTAGCGAGAAACTTTATCTGGTTGGCTGTTGGTGTTGTGTACTGACCGCTATTCACGATACGAATGATCTGGGGTAGATCAGAAATAGGCCATTCATTCAGCTCTTCTCCACATCGCTTTTCAGCCCTGAGCGCCCAACGACGGCCATGATTCATTGCATAATTGGATGAAGGAGATGACCGCATGTGCTTTGATAAGGAAGTAGTAGTATCCTAATACGATATTGCCTCATGGGCCTAGAGTTCAGCTCGCCTACCAGGGCTTTTGATCCTTCTTTGCAATACAGGCGGTTATCATTGACCCTAGCTTATCTCCAGCATGGGGGCGTTACAGAGGAAAAAGGGCAAAGGGACTTTTGAAAATACTGCTGTTTGTTTCGACTGTTGGTCGTGGCTTGTTCCGCTTTTTCCCTCTTTTTCCCCTGAGTGAGTTGCAGGGTAAAATTTGGCCGAGAAATGATGTAGAAACGCAAGTTTAGGATAATGACGTGTCTTTTACGTACCCGGGAAAAATAATGTAGGAAGTGTAATGGTTAAGGGGTTGTGAAGGCTATTCTGATACGGTTTGTTTCTGGCGTATGTGAATCAATCTCTAATCGTCTCCGTTCACGTACAGCATCGGTATCACTACTTAGGGCTGAAACTGCCGGTTATACCAGGGTTCTTGTGTTGGCCATCTGTGTTGGGTAGATTTCACAATCCTGTCTTTATTCATGTCATGCTTGTAGATGTGGTTCCACTCTATATGTCCATTGGGATATCTCAATATTTAGCTACTTGCGGCAGATTAGCCATCCATCTATCTTGAATCTTGCTTGTCAACACAGCTTTACCGCTCATCGAGCTATAAAAGAGCATAGCAGTCTATCCAAGATGATGCAAGTTTACATGTAACTGGAAAGGCCAATATATATGACGAGCCGTCTTACACGCTCAACCACAAAATGAACAAGTTCAATACATCACGTACTCCAGACGCTTTATTTGCAACTTCATAACATCACCGCCTACTCCAACTTCAACTCCGTCACCAACGCCTTAACACGACTCTTATCCGCACTCGTCCAATCGACGCCCGTCAAGCCATGCCCGTCTTCATCCCCATCCGCAGCCAGCTCGCCACTGTCCACAAGCCCCCATATCTCATCCACCACGGCGCTGCGAATCCGCGGCCACGGATGAGCCATGAGCGCGCCGAGCCTCTTGCGAGCATCCTTGACCCCAGCCTCAACGTCATCTCCGGCGCTCTCAGCTCCCGCAGCGGCGATTCCTCCGTAGACCTTGATGCAGGCCGCGACCTTGCGCACATTTCCAGTCTTGTAGCCCGCCTTTTGCGTCTGCAGACACAGGCTTTTGTAACTGATGCCCTCGCAGCGCTGGAAAAGCCCGACGTGGAAGAGGAACGCGATAATCTCCAGCGTCGGCACAATGATGCGGTCCTCACCCTGGCACGTCTTTAGGTTGTGCAGCAGCGCGGAGCACACGAGCCGTAACTTCTGCGGCGACTGCTCGCAGTAGTCGGTGAGGGCTGCGCGGCTGTCGATGATGAGGTCTTCGTTGCCCGTGTCTGCAGACGAGACGAAGCCGGCCATGAGGCCGGCCATCCAGGCGTTTGTGTCGTCTCTTACAATGTCCATGATGTGCTTGTGGAGGGAGTCCTTGTGGATGAGGTCCAGGAGGAGGGAAAAGTAGGCTTTTGATGAGAAACTAAGGTGGTCGGTGAGATATGTCTTTCTAGATTGAGTTGAATCTTTGAGTCCATCAATATGACTAGAAGAGCGAAGACAAGAGTCCAGCAATTAGCACCATATTACCAAATTATTCACTCAGCTTTATGAATGATGAATTGGGAAACAGGAAAAGAAAGCTTACCCTTCATCCATGAGCAGCGCAACGACATCCTTGGCCACGCGGCGCACTCGATCCAGCTTCTCCGCAGAAAGCCGCAGAATATTGTGAATGAGCTTCCGAACAGATGCCGCCACCCACTCTCCTTGAGCCGCAGGGCGTCCAATATCCGCCCACAAAACTGCAATGGCCTTGAGAGTCTGGAATCGCACCAAGGAGCCTTCATCGCCCCGAGCCGTTGTTGTATAGTCGTTCAACCCATCCGCAAGAAGGTCCAAAAAGACCGTTGGCTTGTCGCTCAGAATACGACTGCTCAAAAGGCTGTGTAGGATAGAAACCCTGGTTTCAATCTCGCCATCGACGCTCCACCGTTCGAGAAACGCAGCACACACAATGTCGTTTCCGCTCACGTCGTCCTGCGAGCTGTGAGCAAGGGGCTGTGCCATGGCCATGACGTGATAGTATCCATTGCCAGTTGCTGCTGCACGGCTTCCGGGCTTGGCTGCAATCAGCTTGGCCCATTGCTCCAACGTCTCGGCGCGCTGCTGAGGAGCAGAGAGCAGGAGAAGCATTAGGCCGGCTGCGGAAGCATGCTCAACGGTTTCCTGCTCGTTTCTGCTGAGCCATTTTGGAATCACGTCTCGCAGCCGGGCAGTCAGCGTTTCAACTTCGGGGACTTGCTGTGCTGAGCTGAAAGCAGCGACAATGTCTGGCAATCCGTGAGATTTATCAACAGATAAGATATCGGCTCCCTTTTCCAGGCGCTCGGAAGACAAGTTGTTGAATGATGTGAGCTGTATGATGGGTAGAGAGGCTACAGCCAAGCGGCTTGCTGCTTCAACAATTAGCTCTGGCTTACGATACTCGGTATTCTTGCAGTCCTCGATAATCGTAGACACATGACCTAGAATCTTGCAGACCGTGGCTTGATCCAGAGACTTTGGTGCGGCCTTGCGTGCAAGCTCGGGGAAGCCATCCAAAACACCAGCAAAGCATGCCAGCAACCCGTGTCGCTCCTCCACTTGTCTCTTTTGCAAGCTGCTTAAGCGATCCATCACCGAGCCAATCGATTCCTCAAAGCGCGAAAATGGCTGTTCGGAGGCTACATCAGATAGCTCTACCATCAGCGTACCAAATGCAGCGCCGGCAGCTCGCCTCGAAGCCGTGTCCATGTCGCCGATCCCTCGCCAGCCCAAGATGCCATCGACAACTGCTTCGCCATACTGTCCCGATAATCTCGTGGCACCAAGCGCAACTTCTTGAACAGCGCGTGATCTTCGAGCTACGGCATGGTAATCCACGCACTGGACGACGCCAATGCCGTGCTCTACGGTATCTGGATGCCGACCAATAAGTTCCTGCAGCGCGGCAGAAGCACCACGTCTGATATTTCCCTCTGGGTCCAAAGATGCTGTTGTCACAAGCTCTGTTCCCAGAACTTGTAGAACAGAGCTCGATGGAGGGTGAGCTTTGGCTGCGTAGACAGACTGGGTAGGCACAGCGAGGAGTTCAGAGGTCGTATATCGACGGGCCAATGCCCAGATGCCAAAACAAGCCGCATCGCGAACGTTGGCTCCTACGCTCGCCCCAGAAATGCCACGCTGGTCAAATGTCAGCCCCAAGAGGAGAGAGTGGAAGATGTCGGAGAGCTGGCTGGCCGGTGGCGATCGCCGATAGAGCAGATGAGACAAGGTCATCATCAGACCGTGCCACTCCAGAGGATTCACAGCAGACAAATCGCGAACCCGGTTGGCCCCTGGCTTGGTTGACGTTTTGTTCCAGAGCACATTGCGATTCAGAGATTCCAGCACGGCTTCAACAACTTGGGATGCCATATCCGGATCCAGTTTGAGCGTGATGATGCTGAGTGACTTGCTGGCAGACAGGCGAACCGGGGTATCGTTGTCAGAGAGACTCTCGAGGAAATATCCAATGGCGTTCTCTACCAAGACGGTAGTCTTCATATCCCGCCGGGAATTGCGCAGTAGCGACACAACGAGCGAGCGGACGACTTTGAGCATCATCTTTCGCGCTGATGCTTGGGACATGATGACCTTTGAAATTGCATCCCCGCCGGCCGAAAGCTCGAGCATGGATTCGAATATGGTAGATAGGTATTTGTCCATGTACGACGTTTCAGACGAAGACCGCAGTATGCCAGCCAGAAAAGAAAGCACGCCAATGTAAAAGTAAGGATTGTCCGCCTCATTCCCCTCCTGTGGCCGCAACGACTTCAACGACCACTGCACGAGGCTCTCGAGAATGCCAAGCCGCTGCATATCCCGCCGCATCGCGAGCCTCACCAAGAGAGCCTTGGCGGCATCTCGTTCTTTTCCCGCGCAGGCAATGTACTTGATGGCCAGGGGAATAACCCTCATCGTAAGGCCCGGCACATTTGCAGGCCAGCTGAGCCCAGCAATGGGCGGTACGCCGCCCTCATCCAAGTCAGCAGAGGAGATAGTCGACAGGTCAAACGGCGCAAACAAGAGGTGAGAGAGCCAAAGCAGCGCAATGTACCGCTGCTCCCACGACCATATCTTGTAGGAAGACGCAACAGCAGAAGACGACGACGGCTGCCCGGGATTCTTCTCCTTCTCCTCGACGGCCACCGCCTCGGCCTCCTCAACCGCCGAGAGGATCAGCTCCAGGTACTTTGTCTCGACGTTGAGAAAGCGCACAATGACCTTTTCGCCGCGCACCTTACAGAAGGAGTAGAGGATCTGGGAGATGGTGTAGTCCAGCGGAGCGAGCAGGTTCTTTGTGTGCTCGGGGATGCGCTTCTGGCGATGCCGCGTCTGCAGATACTCGAGGTAAGACTCTGCCAGCAAGGGAATCCACCTAGGCAGATGCGGATCCAGCAGCTGCGGCAGTTCCTGGAACTGGTCCAAGACCTGTGGATGGGCAGTCAGCAACTGTCTCTCGTTCTATCGAGCCATCGAAACTCACAACACAGGTGGCCTTGAGAGTCTCCCTGATGCGCACCCACGGCCGGATCCGAGTTCCCCCTCGCCCATCCGGCTTCCGTAGACAGGTCACCAGGCTCTGATCCAGCTCATCGAGCAGCACCTTGGAATGTTTGTGCAAATAGACGTCAATCTCATTCTCCGAGGCGTCCATTTCGAATAGTGGGTGATGTTGTGTGTGTGTTTGTTTGGAGCCGAATTGCCTCTCAAGTTAAACGCTGGCTGAGCATCTCCTTTTCAACACCGCACAGGAAAAAAAGGCCGTTAGGCACCACTCTATGAAAGCGGTGACGGTGTATCCGGTTGCTGAAGCTAGGCAGCTGAATAAATCCAAGTCGACCTGACTGAGACTTGCTCTCAATATGAGTTGATTGTGCTGATTGATGAGCTGCCTGATGCTTCTTTGGCGGCTGCCTGAATATCAGGCCCAACCTCAGTTGCACGCATCTTGTCAAACTGCGAGAGGTGTAAAATACAGTGCGCAAACTGTATTGAAAACTGTCCACTATAGGGTAGCCTAGCTTAGCTACTATCTGCTGCTAACCAGTGCTACGATGGAGCTCTTAAGCTTAAAGGGAGCTAGCCGCAACGGTATATTACATGCAGAATCTTGGAGCTCTAGTTCCTAGATATGGAATACGAAGAACTATTTCAAACTCTAAGATAAACATTCTTGGCATCTCACAATATACAGGTTGCAAGGTTAAAGTTAAGAATAGTAGTTGTTTTGTATTAAGTACGGTTTGCGCTAAATGCAGTCAGTCTATATGAAAGGTTAGATGCACTTAAAATGGCCGATTTCCATGTCGCTTATCAATCTATCCATGCATGCGACAAACCTCATTGGCCTAATTGATTGTCGTATTTCTTTGTTCGAACTTTTGAATCCTCTCAATTTGCACTTTTACATGCAAGCTCGTATTCATCTCGACTCACGGAACGCTGGTTGGTCGCATAAAGCTTGGCAAAATGATAAAATTGCTTAGTTATCGCTGGCGAATCATGTCCTCGCCACACTCCTCGATGAAACACGGCAATGTGACAAGGGACAACCTTCATGTTCCCCATATCAAATATTAAGGCATCACCTCAAGCGAAGGGGAAATAAAAAAGCAGAAAAGTTTGATTCACAACATTATGATTAATCATTAATGGTGCCTCCAAAAAAAAAAAAAAAGTTGCGTGCGTGCCTGTCGTGCAGCATCAGAGAAAACCCCAAACCCACAGCAAACGCCTGGCTCGACTGTGACTGTCACCCCCGCAAGTATCGTCGTCCCCAGACGGCCCTATTCAAGTGGAATAAATGTAACAAATGAGAGTAAAGAAAATTTTCAAGTTGCCAAGACGGAGAGCCGATCAGATGTAAAACTTATGAAACAGCAATCGCCGCCACTAGGGCGTCTAGAGCACTGCTGTGGGACGGCCCCGTAGCCGCCACATAAGGACCCGCCCAGGCGACACCGAGCATGTTGTCGCTGTTGCGGTCGTTGTTCCATATGGATTGAGCGTTGCGAAGAATGAAGTTCTTAAAGTTGTCGTTTGGTGCCAAGTCATTGAGGTATCGGAGGTTGCGGATGAAGACGCCCTTGAACTGCTGACCATCCAGGCCACAGTTGCCTGAGCCAAGTTCGCATTGGTCTGCTTCGACCAGGATGCCATTCGAATTTGAAAGGGAGTTGATAGCGGCGTTAGCAATGGTGGCGGCGGTGGTAAGGTAGGATGAATCTCCAGTAGCACGGGCGAGCTCGCTTAGACCACCGAGGATAACGCCCTGGTTATAGGACCATGTGGTCAAGCCATTGTTCTTGCAGTTGGAGTCGAGACCATCGTTGATGAGGTTGTTGGAGTTGATCATGCCGGTGCCCTTGAACCAGTTCCACTGAGCCTTTGCGATCTGGAGATAGGTGGTGTTGGAGGGCACACGGTTGGCAAGGGAAGCGGCAACAGAAAGATACAGCTCGTTGGCGATGGCATTGACATAGGTGCGGTCTTTGCTCCAGTAGATACCTCCACCGCAGGGAGTTCCTTGGCCGGTTTGCATGTCATTGAAGATTTCAATGGCTGAGTCAAGATAGTCCTGGTCGCCAGTGGCATCGTGGGCATGAATCAGACCAAGAGCCCACCATCCCTCATCATCATAAAAATCATCGAGGAAATCAGCAAATCCTCGTTTCTCGAGAGATGAGGAGACGGTGGCATGGCATCCTTTGCCATTAATGCAGTGAGTAGACGTGGGAAGACCCACGGCGTTGACAACCTTGGCGACCGAAACAGTGGTCAACTGAGCCTGGGTGTAAGTGTTGCGCAGAAAGCCACCAACGTTGAGCTGGTTGGCCTCATTAAGCCTCAGCTGAGCAAAGTCGGCCAAGGTGGTGAAGGCGTTGCCACTGTTCCACCAGGCAGCGTTCCAGAGACCAGTCTCGGTATCGTACCATGCATTATTCAGCTCTCGAATGGCTGTGACGGAGTTGGCAACATAGTTTGTTGCAGAAAGAGGAGTAGAAGGAGCGGCGTGGGTAGGGTTAATGAGTGACGGAAGAACGGCTGAGAAGGCCAGGGCGTGCGTCCAGAGCCAGCTAGGAACAGCCATGATGTAATAAAAAAAAGAGTGTGAGGATTGAGAAATGAAGGCTAACTGTTCCAGCTGAGGAGCTGGTAGTTGCGTCTTAGAAGGGAGAATAGAAGAAGAAGAAGATGAGGAAGAAGAAGAAGAGGATTGAGAAACATGAGGAGGAGCTGCATAGATTTCGGGGGCATAAATAGGTAATAAACCGGAGACCAACAAAGCAATGGATAGAAACACAAACACCAAACAAAGCTTGTGAATCAGGTACGCGAGGGAGAAGCTCCTGGGCGGGTCTGGACGAAGGCCGGCATTGGGATATGGAGACAGGGGTCCGGATTTGGATCCATGATGGCAATAGCTTGGCGGCTCGGCAGGGTTGCCGCAACTCTTTGGGCACTCGTAGCCGACAATAGCACTATGACAGAGTGAAACTGGTTAGCAGCCGCAACAGCGGTAGGTTCGGGCTTTACCATGAGTGAGCCCCTTCATCAATCGTCAATCGTACGCTTCATCGCTTAAGCCAGGGCCAGCGGCTGCCATTCGTTGGTTCGGCGCCAGGGGCACCCAGGATTCAGGGCCTGGCGGACCAGGTTGAGAAGTGGCGTCCAGGCCGATGGCGTCTTCATAACGGCCAAGCCATGCTGCCGCATCGGTAGTGGCGTCGCCGCGAGGGGACATGTTGAATGGACGAAGTAACTGTGACTGACCACTGCGGGCGTCTCTTTGTTGCCTCGTATTGTAACTTTTTCTTCAAAGAGTACCTTGTGTAAATCCCTCTCGTATGAGATGGCGCGATGTTGACCGTCAAAGCGTCTTTGGAGGCGCTACCAGGATGATCTTGGTGAGAGGGGGAGCCTTTCACAAACTGACGCCTTGAGTAGTACGATTGGACGAAATTGACTTTTTTACGGTGTCTCTGCCTCCCTCTCGCCGGATGTTAGACAAGCGCCAGTTGTTTAGTTCCGAACGGCGCTTGCGATACTCGATGATAGCAGATCACGGCGATATGCCGTGGGCTGTCTCGCATTATTTAAGCTAACAAGAGGCGGCGCGATGGAGGCCGATCTGCGAGCAGCAGTTGGTATAAAGAGGTGGGATTATCGCTGGAGGGGCAGCCGATCGATGCTGATCCGGCTCTGGCATCCATCACGAGATGCCACCTCTCGCACGGTACACCATCTTTGCAAATGTCCGAGATGGAGAGCGTCGTATGGGGTGATTCACGAGATGTGTTGATGGTGAGGAGAACATGAGGGACAAATGGAGGGGAAAAGTCTACACGGCTGGGGAAGCAGTTCTCGATGCGGAAGCTGCGGACGGCGGTGTCTTGCCCTACGTGACCGCAAGACAGTCTCGGTTGAGGCAGTTGCGACTGGCGGTTCGATGATGTCACCGGCGTTTTCGGCGCATGTTGGATAGGAATAAAGATTAATCTTCACATGCGAAGTTAATATTAGGTTTCACATGCACTTCAGTATTGATATTTACGAGTCCCTACCTACTACTGTATCTGTCTACACATATACTTTTATTCACAACCACCACCAGTCTGCAGCCACGCCACCAATGTATCAACGTTGATATTCTGCATCGTGGGGTGGGACAGCATCACAACAACCGGGCGTGACCACTTTATTTACCCATAAAAGTGACTTTTGCTGCCTCATCTACACGTCCTGACACGCACGAGACCCTCTTCGGCATCATCGACTCTCGCGTCCCCCAAGGCCGTGATACAACCTCACAGAGCCACGAGGCATTCCCTCATCCCCGCATCATCTTCCCGCACCTGGTATCCCCTCCCTGCCGCTGGCTTCCCTCTCCCTGGACCTGAATGATTGACTGACTGCAATCTCCGGGGCGCACAAGTCAGAGCGGTGTGCCGTGTCTCGGGACAGCGGCCAAGAAATGGGATTTTATGATTCAGATGCCAAAAGGAGAAAAAAAGGTCTCGGGGCCGCGGCCAAGAAATGGGATTCCGTGATCCAGAGGCTAAAAGAAGAACGAAAGGATTGTCGTTCATTTCTCCCTTGTTATTATGTCTCGTATGTCAGCTCTGCATGCTTCCTCTGACTGGCGCGCGTATAACGCCGGTGAGGCGCTTTCACTCCTGCAGATGCAAAGAACATCGTCCCTTGCGTGAGAGCATCCGCTATCACGGATCTGGCATCTCAATAGCGCAGACTGCTGCTACTTCTCGGCACTTGCTCGCACGGGACGCAAGGCAGCAATCCTACTCTCTCCGTCGTACCGGCACATGCACACAATCAGGGTCCCTCACGCGACAGCCCGTATTAGTAAGAGGACAAGAGATGGAGAGAAAAACAGAAAAACAACTCAGTCAATGAAACGTTGACGAGGGGCTTGGTGGCGTGTCTGTGAATCTGAGTGCCTGTGTCTTGTGCGCAACTCCAAAGAGGCCGTTCTGTGAAATCGACACAACAGCAGTATATGCATCAAAGCTGCAAAAGAGGGCAACGACTTCACACACATCTTTGTTGTTTCTCTTTGTTCAACGTTCGGACAAAAACAAATTGCGAGCACACGTAAAACCAATGATGTTTATTCTCCTGTTGTGGCACCTTGTACACCGTACTAAGTGATTCTACCAAATATTCCATGCATGGCTACCTCATATGTAACATGCACCTTGCAGCCATCTACCTGGTCTAAGAAACATTTCTTCAAAAATCATTAAACAAAGCTCGTTATTGACCGTTTCACTGCTGCATTGCTACCTTTCAGCTCCTCCAGGATCTCGTAATCGGACGCACATCCCGCATCAAGTTAGCATAAAAGCGTACCGTCGCATAACTCCCATCGACAAAGGACGAAGAGCGTAAGTAGGTAAGCGACTGCAATGAAGCCAATCGCATCCTTCAGCTCAGCGCTTAAAAATTGAAATGAAAGAATATTCCCCGGAAATACGGATACACTCCGATGAATTTAGCTCTATCCCCTCATGGCCCTGGTCTTTTTTATCTCGCAATCCCGCACCCGGAAACAGACAAGAAACAGGGGGACCGCCCGTTTTAGAGCCTTGTCGTTTGGATCCTTTCATTTAAAAACACAAAGTGCCTGCATGCCAATCAGCAGCCCCCTGTACTTTGCACTCTTCTTTCTGTTTCTTTTGCGAGCTGTATCCGTATGCTAGCATTTGATTACCTATACTGCGCTAATAATTCGAGGTACAACAGAGATGGCGATACCGCATACATTAACAACCAACTATGACGGGTGCGATCTCTATTTGCCACGGAGAAAGATTTTAAAAATTGTATATGTTATAAACTTATTTGTATCTCAATATCTAATCCTGATGGATTCTGAATTATTCACTGGCTTCCTTGAAAACAAGCCCCAAGTTTTTGATCCAAGAGAACAGATAGAGCAGAGACATCAACTTCTTCACATACCTCAAGGTATTCATGCACCTTCTCTTTTGTTATTCTAAGGCCGGGCAAAGGTTCGTTTATACTGTCATATATATTCCCCCACTTTTGATGCTTGGAGAAGACGTCTACATCTTCATCAACAAACCGGTAACACGTCACTGAATTAGTTTTAGAGACGGCTATGATGAAGCGGGCTTTGATATAGGGCTTGCTGCCCTCTCGTTGAGCCAACTGCAGAGCGCGAGCTGAAAGAGCGTTTGTGGCTGAATCGTTGGACGAAACTGTTTTCAAATATTGTTCGACGAGATATCCTAAGTTTGCCTCCATGATAACAAATGTGTTATCCATGGAGATTCCTCTGTGTTTGTTTTCTTCTGCAGGTAGAGCAGACAGAAGTCGTCTCAGATTCCAATTCTGGCCTGGTGCAAATGAGCCATTGTTTGTCTGCATGAGACAGGAAGTGCGCGTATTTAAGTTGGGTGAACTTTCTAAAAAAGCCACTAGAATTTTTAACAGGTCGTCATATCCAGGGCCGATAATGTAGGGGTCATATAGCAGCTTTACAAACTCACTCAATGCTGACTCATATGTGCAACATCCTGCGAATTGCCCAACGCTGACCGGCGGCTCATAAAAGCAGATGCCGGCAAAGTTTATATCAGCACCTAGACCATGGAAAAATTCAGCTATATTGACACCAAAATCGTCGGGTTGATCAAATATACAATCTCCCATACACAGGTATTCTCGAAGAACACAAGTAGTGTGCGATGCTCCTTTTCTCTTCAACCTTTCTTTTATGAAAGGCTGGAACACAGGATCATCAAGTAGAAGAATATCGAAGCATGGTCTAGGACACCCCATTGGTCGCTCGTCCCACGGTATGAGGCCGGCTTTGAAGAGGGTTTCGTAAGCGGGCAGCAAAGCATTGAAAACTCTGTCTTTTGAGAAACTGTCATTTCTCTGTGTTTGTTTCAACAGCCAGTGTAAAAAATGCAAGCTACCGCAGTTGCGCAATAATTCGTTTCTCTTAGAGAGCTTATGTGTTTTCATAAGTCGAAGTTGGCAGAGCGCCGCAGTTGCAAGTTGTACTAAGACGAGATCCAGTGGGGTCTGTGCCACAATGTCTTTTCCGGCTTTTGTGTCTGTCAGAAAGTCGAACAAAGTCCTATGAATGAAGTCTATCTTGTTGACAGCGTATTGTTTTAATTGGGAATATTCTTTCCTGACTTGCGAGTCGTGCCAAAAGTAGTCGGAATTCTCTCCAATGACAAGGAGTCCAGCAGTTTTGATAGGAATGGCCTTCGTCATGTCTGAGCATTTTTTTTCCAACCTGGAAAGTTGTAGCTCGTATGATTCGTCCAACAGATTTCGTTGCAATTCATCGTCTTGAGCGAGCATGGTTTGGAAAAGTGTGAGAAACTTTTCGGAGCCAACGTAGCCCGTTCCATGTTGATTTCGATACTCTTCGGCTAAAGTCCGATGTGTAATGAGTAGCTTGAAATAGTGTACCGCTTCCTCTCGATATATATCTTGGTCTTCACCTAACCTCTCCCACATATCCGCGTATAGCTCTTCGAGTCCGGTTGGCAGTCTTCTTAAGCGAGATAGGATAACGTCTTCCCTGTCGTTGTTCCGAAGCCCTCTTTTTATACTTTCAAGTGCTAGGACCAGCCAAAGATAAACGCCTTCTGCTTTATCCACTAGAGAGCATTGCAAGTTCTTTAGAAAATTCTCTCTATAGATATTTTCATATCCTTGGACGTTTGCTAACGCGTACTGAATCTCTTTCTGAGCAAATTCGAGCATATCATCTCTAGTATATTCGTTTAGCTTGAAGCCTTTGTACTTGTAGAATGCCTGCTGGAATATTGCTTCACCACGGCTGGAGATACACCATTTGGTGTTGCGTAAAGTGATACTAGAAGTCAAAAACTTGAGGATCTCCTCTGTATCAACCGCTTCATCAACGCCGTCAATCAGAAAAAATATTGGTCTGTTGTAATGTGCCAATGTGAATTTGAAGATAGCCATCAAGTGTGAAATCTCCCAGTCCTCTATCGAGTCACTCTCTTTGGAAGTCTTGAATTCTGACAATATTTGATCAATAAGACTTGGGTCGCTTGATAGTAGCTGATGACTTAAAGAACATAAGAGTCCCCTGAAATTTCTCTGCAGAAGACTTCCTGGTTTCCAAAAGAAGTGAGAAACAACAAGAGGGTCATAACTCCACTTATTGAGCGCTTTGAGCGTATTGTTGTGTTGAAGCAGAAATTTTATGAGCGTGCTTTTGCCTGCACCCGGCTTTCCCTGAATCCAGAAGGCTTGCTCATCAGATTGAAGCCAATCAACAAAATCTGCCCAGATTTTTGCCGCAGACCCTGAAGTCGGCTCTTCTTCGAATTCAAGAGATTTAAAAAAAGAAAGATACGTCGCTTCATTGGCAGTCTTGATGTCAGTGCGTCGCGCATTCATGGACTCGAATTTGAGACTCTGAAGGAGGCGATTTCGCTTCGCTTCCACATCTGCCTCGACGTGAACAGCGTTGATCGAATTCTTAACGCGCATCTCGGATTGGTGTATTTGTTGCCTCGTTTGCATGCCCTCCTGGTTAATGAGACTAGCCATTGTAGTATGGCCGTCTGCGATCTGGGAAATGAAATACTGCATAGTCTCTGATAGTTGAATGAATTCGCTTTGCTGTTGGATTTGCAAAGCATTCGTTTTCGTGCTATAGATTGCCCCATGTTAGTTTATATATACATTATTTGAAGAAGGAGATAGAAGCATGGGCGACTAACCACACACGAAATAGCATGTGCGTCTCCAAGGTCTTTTGGTATTTTTGAAATTTTTCAGAAAGCTCTTTAACCTTTCTTTTATGAGTGAAAGATTTTACGCCTCCAATAAATGCCTTCACAGCACTTCCGGACTTATGATATTGAGTTATCAGCTGTATTTCCGTTTGTAGCTCTTGAGCTGCGCTACTGCATTTTCGAGCTATCTCGTGGAGATCTTTTTCATCTTGAGTGCGTTGTTGAACAGCACCGGAGCATTTGTCCATGTCATCGAGTAAAGTCTTGATTGATGCGGTATTTTCTTGCGTAAGGTCATCGACAGTAGCGCGGCCGTCGTAGATGTCTTTGCAGGCCGTGGCTAGCTCTTTTGTAAATGAAATGACCTGCATGATGCTGCAGACCAGCGAAAGGCCTTCGACTCCAGACATCGTTCCCGGATTGTGTGATGCAAATCTCAAGAGATGGATGAAATTGAGGAGAAGAATTTGTTGAACCGGTGAGGGGAAGATCACGACGTACACTGCAGCCAGAACCAACCAATAGGTGGTAAAGCTACACTGCAATGCCTATTAGGTACCAATACCTCAACTTTGGGCAACGATGAGACACAATGCATTGCATACCTATGTATGTGTTACTCTATGAGGCTCTCGCTTACCACGTGCGTACCAAGATATTGGCGAGCTGAAAATCACAAGTGTCAATTTAAGTTGTCATCAACCACGTCATTCCCTTTGGTCACTCTTCTAGGCATGAGCATCAAGATTGACCAGATTCAGTATAGTCAGCACTACCTATTATACACGTTCCCAAAATCCCACGATATGTCCCATTATACGTAGCCAAAAAAAAAAAAAAAAAAAAAAAAAAGAGAGCATCTCTCTTTAGTATAATCCTCCCTTAGAGTCAATTATTGACATCTGCCTTCTCTCCCCGGCTAGCAAAGGGAAAAGAAGGGCAAAAGCGAAAAGATAAAAGTGAAATAAAAGAAAAAAACACCGTCCATATCCTGACATTTCATAACATACCAAATATAAGTTTTACGCAATATGCCCATGGATCAAAGGTCCACGGCTTTAATCGGTTTGTGAGCTGGGACCCTCACAACGCCCGCTATGAATAGAAAATTCCCATTGCTGCCCAATTTTTCATTTCCACATCCCTTTACTGTTCAATCAGTTCCCCCGCAGTCCTCGCAAGCGTCTTGAGCCAAATCCGGACCGTGTCGTTTCTCCACTGCTTGTCGATCCGGCAACGCTAGGTGGGCGTCCATTCTTGCCCCGTGTGGAAAAGCTAGGCAGCATGGTGCTCGATGTGTTCTTCTCACTGCTGAGAATGCTGGACCGGTCTGAGCCAATCATGGAAGATATCTCCTGCAATGAGTTCGGGTCAAGGAAAGCTTGAGGGAAGACTCCCCATTTGCCCTTTGCGTTTGTGCCTGACCAGCACCAATACTCGGGATACGACCCTGGTTATGTGTTAGTGTGCCTGTTCTGGCCTGAAACGTTTGTATGAATGGCTGTACTCACAGCTAATGTTGGTGATGACCTCATCCTTGTCAAATTTGAGCCAGTCTTCATTCTTTTCCTTGACCGAAAACTTCCACCTGGCTTTAGCTCGAACGCGACTTGAGTTGTTTCTCTTAATTTGGCTGAAAGGAGGCCGATCCAGCTTTAAGATTTCGACAGGGATCGATGCGAATACACCATCGTGCCATCCAAAAGCCCATTCTCCTCCATATCGAGCGGGCCACGTCAGTCCCGTAATCTTTGCGCCTTGAATCAATTCCAAAGCTGGTGTCCTGTCAGGGAGCAGCCTTTGGCCAAAGAGTCTTCTGGCCGACTCCTTTGCATGACCAGTGGGAAGGTGAGCAAGCTCTGCCGCCCTTTCGCGTACCGGATGAGGCTCAGGCGGGCTGTTAAACAAAAGATCGTAGTCATTGACCAAGTGAGGCGGAACCTCAGTCTGGTCTACCACAGCAATGCCAGGAACATCTGGAAGCGGTCGAGGGTGGCGAGCTAAATGGGCAAACAATGCGGCGGTCGATGTGAAGACAGTTGAGTCGCTCTGGTCGAGGGTTCGGCTGGTATGGATACAAAAGACACATGCATACATGACGTCGTCAACTCGCTTTGCATGCAAATGGCTCTTCTGCAAAAAGCGCAGGCGGTATCCGATGCCATTCTTGGTGTAGTTGCCCTCCTCTAGACATATAAATTAGAACTACTAGTTGATCGGATAAAAGGTTGTCAAGAATACCTTGTTTGTTGAGATCATATTCAACATGCTTAAAGTCCAGCTCGTATAAGCAGTGCGTGCACTTGGCAGCAACAGCTGTAATAGAAAACCCCTGATCCAGCGAAATCAGTAAGCTCATACGATCACCAGGAAGGGATATACCTACGGGTTTCTTTATCCTCTTCACACCGATCCCTCCGTTGATGACATCGGTAGCTCCAGCACAGAATTGTTTCATTACGTAAAACGAACTTTGGTTGTCGATTGTGAGATCTTGGGGAGGTAGATTTGCCAGAGCAGTACCAGGCATAGCAGAGTCTACCGGGATCAAGCCGCTATCTGGGACCTCATTTACGGTCAGGCCTGTCCCGCGACGAGCAAGTTCGAGGCCTGACAGAGGCTGTTGCTGCGTTTGTTGCTCTGTATGGACAGCACTTGGCCGCCTATCGTAGGCAGGCGGCCTTGTACTGACCGGAAGGGGGTTTGGATCCAGCAAACTCTCGGCGTCTGACAACCTTCGCTCAGAGATGGGAGGTTGTGCAGCATCACTGAGGGAGTCACTCCTGGGACCAGGCTTCACGTCCTCCGCACGCTCCTCGGCAGTAGTCGGATATGAGGGCTGACGTGGCCTTGGCTGTGATCGATACGGCATTGGCGAATACATGACGGCTCGGGGTCGTGAAGTGCTCCTCGCTCTGATGGCTTTTTCTCGCGACATTTCCTCAGGTATAGTTGGGGTGCTCGCGCTATAACTGGTGGTACTGCTCGGTGCTCGAGGTCGCGAGACCTGAGTGGGACTCAAGCTGTAGTCTGTCAATTGGCTGGTAAGAGACGAGTGCTTGAGGTCTCCGTCAAGAGTATACTCTTGCAATAATCCCGAGCTGCGAGCGCTGTCTGGCACTATTGATGAGCTGCGAGTGCTATCTGAGTAGTTGGATCGCGGAACTGAAAAGTTCTTTGTAGAAGTGAACGGACTGTTTAGTGATTGGCCGTCAACCGGCGCCTGGAGCGCTGGATCGACCGGTGGTCGCCGGCGCGCTTGAGGGCCGTCTCGCAGTGGCCGCTCATCATCGGAGGCAACAGTTTTGGCTCTAATATCCCATGGGTTGGTCGACGGCGGTCGTGGAGGTAATTGATCCACTGCCGCTGGAGGTGGTGGCGGTGGCATAGGCAACGCCCTGTCTGGAGGTGGCATCGGGGGAGACATGAGATCGATGCTATTAGTATTGTTACTCGTGTTGAATGCCTTGTCGAGCAGCACTCTCAACTGCTCGTTGGCAGTCTCAGCGGGAGCCGCATCCCCGATAGACCTGCTGTCGGTTTTGGAGCTCGACACAGAGTCTCTGCCAGCATAGCTGGAGCCAGTAACTGAAGGCGTCGGCGGCATTTGTGGCATGAGCATAGTCGGCATGGGGTGAGGTGATGAAGGGGGAGACAGCTGGGACATGAAATGCTGAGAGTTGAACTGGGCAGGTGCCTCGAGCTTCATCTTCAACAAGATGTCATAAATCTTTGGAGCTGCCGTACGCGACTGCATCTGCAGCTCGGTGAATTTGGCAGCATCAAAGTCGTCTACTTCAATATAGTCATCAAACTCCCAGAGCATATCTGTAAGCTGAAGCCGAAATTGGGCAATGTCGTCTATAGTGACATAAAATTAATTCTGATTAACAAGATGGAAATAGCAATTAATAATTTTTTTTGCAAGGAACTCACCATTGTCTCTCAATGCTGCAATAAAGTTTGGCCCATAATCGTCAAAGTGTTTCTTACATAGCGGCTCTATCTTCTTGAGAGCACGCTCGCCCTCCTTGAGCAAGGCCTGGGAAGCCTTGAGCATTGGCTGTGTGTCACCCGCATTCTGAACGGCTGTCCTCCCCTTCTCGACAATATCTCGGAACGGGGTGAGGACGAGGTCGGCAATGTCATCCATCGTTGCTGTCCCAGGCAGGATGGAACGGGCGAGCAATGTGTCTTTGCCGGCGGGGCGAGGGACTGGGGGGATTATGTACGATGACACCTCTCACGACCGACTTGGTGTCAGTCGGGCGTGTAGCACACGTGCGATGCCAAATATAGGCCGACACAATGCACTGGAAGGCGGAAATTAAAAGAGGATAAAGTTGCTATGACAAGCCGATAGTCCACGGAGGCTCGATGCTAGGTGTGGCGTTTATAGAGAAGCGGCGTCAGTCAAGACCGAGAGAGTCCCCGCGTGGGGCAGGCTGACGAGCTCCAGATGCTGGAGATTTGAGTAGGCCGTCTTGCTGGTTGGTGATTGTGGTTTAGCAACAGTAGGTACTGCACTAAATGAGCTATACAGAAGTCACAGATGGTGAAACGAGAAAATGAAGGGGGCGAGAAGAAGGGAAAGGAAAAGAAAGGAAACGAGACTTTGTAAAGTAGAGGAGAGAAAGAGTGCCCAGGAGTGTGACTAAGAGGAGAAGAAAGAGGCGTACGTATCGAAGAGCTGAGCAACAGCCCCAACGTAAGTAGCAGTACTCGTGAGCATCGTTCGCCGGAGAGGAGGAATGCCACGGCCCACGGAGCCAGATGATGGCCATGGCTGCAGCCACCCAGGCGTTGATATAGTAGTACCAGAGCCAGGCCACCAGCACCATCACGAACAATCACAGGCAGAAGGGACCAGTCGCAGCACTAGCACGGCTGCAGCAATCAACGGGCAGGTACCCGCCCAGGGCAAATTGATGCATGTATGCACGATATGGGACGCAGACGACACGCCAAACAACCACTAGCAGCGGTCGGCCAAGCGACTGTTGGGCTCTCCCCTGAACAAATCCCCATCCGGGGCAGCGAATAAGGCAGCTTGCCAGGTTCTCATGCCATGAATGAATCGACCGAGAGCCTAAGAAGGGGCTGCGAGTCGTCCAGCGCTGGCAGGTTGCTCGAGGCCTTTTGGCTTGTGAGCACGAGGGCAGCGTCGATTGGACAGGCCCGGCGCATGGGCTGATTCGGAAGAGGGCTGTTTGGCATCGTCCCGGGGGCAGCGATCCTGCCAGGACCCTTGTTGTCCAAGAGCCGGGGACTCGATGCGTCCTGTCCACGTTGCGCAAGGACCGCCTCAGATTGGTCGGAGCTGTCAAAGAGACGCTTGTGCGGAATAGTGGGTGCCGCAGCCTCGTTTTTGAAAAGGGCCCCGTCCATCGAGAGTCGCTAGCAGGCGGGTGTGGCTCCTCTGCTGAGATGGGACAAGCCCAGGTCCCGCGCGTGGGTACGGGATCGCATCAAGCATGGCTCATGCAATGCAATCAATAGTCAGGATTGCCAACCTCGTTTCTGCCCTTACGAACTCATTAGCCATCGCGGAGCTGAGAAGCAGATGCAGCAGAGGGAACAAGACTGGGGGCAGATTGCGCTCTATCTGCACCGTGATGCGACATTTGAGTCGGTATTCGCTCCATTCAAGGTCTCTAGTGCCACCCCCGTCTCCGCCGTAGTAGCCTCGGTGGTGAGAACGGTGGCGTATACAGAATGGTGATCTAGCGTCTGTCGGTTCGTGGCTGCTTCTAGCTAAAGATCTGGCACAACGGTGCGGTGTCGCAAACGGCAAAGGCTTCAATGGCCTCTTCCTTTAGAGGGGTCTCGAGCTTGATTCCAAGACGCCGCTGGGTGAGATTGATATTCGTGGTGGATGCCGGCTGCTGTAGCTGTCGCTCTAGCGGGGCTAGACAGGAACAGGGTCGTGATGATGGCTGGCTTGGAACTCGCGATGGTGGTGAGTGGTGGAGAAAGTAGGGTTTGAGATTCCCAATGCCCGGATTTTCCTGTGTCCGGGCGCCAGTGCTGCCGTGACATGAGCCCTACAGGATTGCTGTAGGCACTGTAAGGTAAGGTAGCACCAATTGAGGCCCTAGAGCACTGCTATCAAGGCCAATTGGCTCTCAAACAGACTACATCTACTAAGGTATCTGAAAGTCGAGAAACAATTGAGACCTCTTCTGGATCGACAAATTTGGTGGAAAAGAGGAAGCTACAGCATCAGCATCTGGAATGGATGCAGGTGTGCCAGCCACCTGCATTCTGTTCATCACAGTAGCAGCAAAACTAGCAGTGGCCTGCCGGTGATGTTACTGTACATGCACACACACCATCTTTTAGCTGCTTGTTTGCTCTCTTGATTGGTCCCTCGGAAGTAGTTCAGGAACCGTTTGTCACATTCCAGCAACTACCTACTTACCTGTACAGTAGCTCAAACAAGCATTGCCGTTTTTGGCATCTAGCAAACATGGGTGCTGGAGCCAAACAGCGGCGCAAACACATGTGCTGCCATCTAACAGGCGGAGTTTTATATGTCGACATATTAATGCTGATTCTGATATAGTAGTAACATATTACCACCAAACTAAACATTTTCTCACAAATCATCATCCCAATCATGCGTACAAGTCCTGGAAAGAGTGCAACAGCAATACTGTAGCCACTTCCCCGGTCTCACCATCCCCATGCTCTCTCCCCATGTCTCACGCACTACAAGCACATGGGTATATACTCTGCCTATCATCCGCATAAATCGATCCTACTTGGATCCTCGGATGAGGTTCCTGCATGTGGGTTAGCCACTATCGGCAGGGTCCTCGCCTGTCCAAGGCTTTATCAGAAACCGGACGTGAACCGGAGAAGCGCCGCTCTTAGCAGCGGCCGCCGTCTCTCGGATACGCGAAGCCGTGTCAACATGGCGGTCCAACACACGTTTATCATGCAGAGTCAGTATATCGTGTTAAGTGCCCAGGGAAAAGCTGCTGATTCAGCTCTTTAATATCGCTTTGAGATGCTCAACACCACTTTGCACTAAGCTCACTTATTAGGCTATGTCTATGGGTTCCAAGGACTGCCCCATCCAGATCCCTTTGCGAGCACGCGAGGTCAGTACTAGTAGCAGTAATACGGATACAGCTATATTTTTCCGAAACGAATGACACACAGACAATAATCTTCAGCATGGGAAGCTAAAACTCTGAACACTAACACACGAAACGAACCATTACACAGCACCACTACGACATGTAATCTTTCGCCTGGCTTGGAGCTGCAAGGGACCCTGTCTCGAACTGCGGCGGTCCGGGCTACCGGAGAGCTTCGTTACCGGAGAATTGACCCACCTTGAAATCCAGACTTGAGCATGTAAGAGGCACCAAAGATTGAACTGTGCCTGGCGATTAAAGGTGCTCCAAGTAGGTAGAAAACGCTCGAAATACACGTAGCTTCAGTTCGCGTACCACGACGTAACACAACACTAAGCCTGACAGCCCTCCAAGTCGGCTATAATTCTAGCACAAAGCTCCCTCTCACTCGCCTTGGCCACTTCGTCATCACTGCTTTCAATCATGAGACAGCTAAGCACAGCATCCGCATAAGTATCCCCGCATGCCCATCTCAGGCGGTCAAGATACTTTCGACAAATCCATCGTCTCCGCTCATAATGATCCTCTTCATCATAACTAGCATCCTCATCAGAATCTCGATCAACTTCACGATAAGTTTCACGACGACGAATGCGAATATCATATCCCGAGCGTGAGTTATTGTAGTTCCTCAGCTCCTCGTAGTCTTTCAGTTTCTCCCATAGCCCGATTTCAAGTAGAAGAATGCCGAGAGAGTATACATCATATGCGTGGCGATACTGGCGCTTTGGATCCGCGTGCTTCGCAGGATGCTGATAATAGTCAAGTGTGAAGCCACTGATGTTTGTCCCCTTTGTACGCTCGGCCACGGCTTCCTGCCCTGGCATGTTGCGACCATATATGTTACCAGGATCGGGAGCTCCCCTTCTGCGTCTCAGCCTTGCTTCCTCGTTCCTTGGGTCATCCCAAATCGTGACTTTGGTGCCTCCTGGTTCCACCCTTTCTGGCCTTTGGGGTGATGGAGATGACGGGTCCTCTTGGATATATGATGGATCAGGCTGGATGATGATGTCGTCCGGCCGTGAGAAGATGTAACCCATCAAAACGGGCTTTGAGAGATCAATCTCGATTTTGACCTCGTATCGGTCCTCCTGGAGCGCTTTCGCATTGTTGGGAAAGAATATGACTGATTCTGCGCGTATATTCTTGTGTAGCCAGCCACTGGAATGAAGCAGACAAACGGCACGCACTAGCTTTCTGGCAAGCTCAAAACGCGCACCGAGCGGAGATCGAACGCCTTCCTTCTGCTTGTTTCCGAGGAGCGATTGCAGCGTCACAGGCGCGCGAATCTTCAGATTCTCTGCAGGCCGCTCACGACTCTGAACGCCAATCATACCGGGGAGCTTGTAGAAAATGCTGCAATAACCTTTGTGCTCGCCATCGGTGTGGTCGATCATACCGGCGACATCCAATCCGCAGACACTTTCCATCATGTTGGCGCCACGAAAGGTGTTGAAAAAGTTACCGATAAGATTGCGAAGCTCGGGATCGGCTGGTCTGATTATCTCAATTGCTTCGACATCTTCTTCAGAGTCGTCGGTGCTGTTGTATTGGTCGATTCGCCCCATTTCATCATCATCATCGTAAGAGCGTCTCTTCATATATTTCCTTGCCTTCAATTGCGACAGGCGCTCTCGGTTTCGACGCACTTGCTGCTTTTGCTCTGGAGTGAGTTCTAGTGGCGGTCCGCGGTAGTCTCGCATTTCTACGTAAACGACTTGCTCTTCAAATAAAGCCAGACCCTTTCCTAAATACGACATTTTGTGTTGATTTTCGTCAATGGTGCTAAGGGCAGTGTCATGTGCTTCCTTCTTATCTCTGTTTTCATTAACCGATGCTTTCAAAGTGGCCGTCGAAGCCAGCAATTCGTAGCCTTGTCGCACTGAAGACTTTCCATCGACTTCTGCTTGCTCCGTTGCAAGACTTGAAATCGATTTCAAACCTGTTAGCGACTCCTGCGTAGACAGGCATTCCATGGTGAAGTAGATATTCATTGCCTCGAATGCATTTTCGGGGCAAAGGCGATAGAGCGAATCACTGAGAGATCTCAACTCGATGATAAGTTTCTTGAAATTGTCCTTGTCTTTCAAGGCCCATTTGAACTTTTTAAGCACGGAGAGGCGATTCTTGACTTCAACGATTACTGGCTCGACGTCCTCAATCTTAGCATCCTGGATGGCCAATTGGACGTTATTGGTCGCCTCTGGCCCATCTTGGATGGCCTGGACAGGGCGAAGCTGGATACCATAGCGCCTGGTGAGCTTCTCCTGGTCGGACAGTGTATCTGCAAGAGCAGAAAGAGTTCTGAAGACGCCTTCGGCCTTGAATCCGTTGCTCAAGAGATACTTGTAAAGTTTAGTCTGTTTTCGGCTGCCGTGATCAGAGTGCTTTAGCTCGCCGCTTTCACTATGAATCTGCCAATGAAAGCCCCAGGCTTTAAGGATTGACTGCTGAATTTCCAATTCGCGTATGTGAGCTGAAGATTCTGTTGTTGCTTTTTTCACAGTGGTGAAGAAGTTGTAACCGTCACGACACGTCGTGTAGAGGGCCGCGATACTGATTGCAAAACTCGTAATATCCATGGCAGTGTATGTTTAGTTAAGGAATACAAGATATATTGTTTGGCAGCCTGCTATAAATAACTCTATTAAAATCAAGATCTTCATCTACAATTTCTATGAGCGACAAGACATCTTAATACGAAATTCGTCAAATAAAACTCACACCCACAAGTCAAGCAGCCTGAGATGCATGAGTGGTTACATTGCGCCGAGGCTGTGCGAGGAATAGCCAGTAGAGAAAGCAGAATCGTTTACCGCCTGTATGCGATGCATGCGCTCCGCCTCATAGTGACATAACTATGCATCTTCTCGGCCGGGAGGCGACCCAATCGTCTTATGGAGGTATCATGAGAGCTTCTCGGGGCTGTAATTCAAGGCTGACGAGGCTTCAATGGTTACCTACACGTAGGTATCATCGCGTTGGCCAAGGTTGAGCGAAAGGCATAAACGCTGGGCGCACAAGTTACAGCAGTAGAGCAATGAGGCCATTGCCATTGTGCATCAATATTATTGGCTGCATGCAGCTGATAAGGCACATAGGCCGATAAGTTACTTCGTGGCTTCCCAGGTTACTACCTCCCTTATTATTGATCTCTTTTACCCTTCGCTTGTAAAGGGTCGCTTAATCCTTAATAACAATTTTAACCCTTACCTATTTTACAACACCTCCAGTCATCTGCTCCTTTAACCTACAGCAACCTTACCATCCTTCTCCCATCATCCCGAGTCTGGGGAAAAGATCGACAACCTGAAGAGACTCGCACAGAGTGGAGCCTCTTGTACCAGGTGCTATAAAATACAGTAACAATAAAAATATACAGATCTTGCACAAGCGCATCGATTGATTAACCTTTTAATCATGATTTCCCGCGGCTCCATTTATGGGGCCTTACATCAACAAATGGTACTTATGAGAGACATCATCCCAACTCAAACCCATGGCTGGTTCTTCTCCATATTTGATCCTAAATTTACTCATGTACACAAAAGAGGAAAAAGTCGGTGAACCTTTCTTTGTTCTTCTCCATCTTGAAAAGAATTTTCTGGGGCCCTAGCACCCGTATCAGATCGCTCCATTGTCAATGCACCGGCATCTATATCCCTCTATCGTCATTCTCCCAAGATTTCTCTCTGGCCCCGTCATGAATTGCGGGCACCTATTGTCCCCTCTGCCGATCCATCAGCCTTGCTTGTTGCTCGCTGCTCATCCTCGTGACCATTCGCCACGTTGGGCAAAGGGGACGTGCTAGATGCACGGGCGTCCTATTGTTCTGAGTTGATGCAGCGGGCGTTGTTGTTTTGTCTAGGACAATTCGTTCTGTTTTTAGAGGGGCGTGGCTCTAGACTAGGGAGGGGTGGCGCATACTTGTTCCACGTGTAAATCAATGAAACCAACGCTGTTGTTAACCAAGCGACCAACAATAGAATTGATTCCGTCATTTCATGGCATATTCATGATGGATAGTAGGTATGAAAGTACCGTTACTTGTACATCTCACACACACATAATGAAGGCTGGACACAAGAAGCCAGAAACACTCGTCCTCAAATTGCAAAAGGATTCCAGACAACGCTAGCAAACTGTCCAAACCGAGTATCCATCACGGAAGCTAAGCAGCCAAACCCGTAATCAACTTCAGACCCCCGTATTGCCGCCTTCCGGCTTCCGTCTTCCGTATCGGTCGCGAGCCCCGAGCACGTGCTGCTTCTACGACATCGCCAGCCCCACCACATCAGCCTCCACGTCGTCGCATATCGACTCGTCGGTATCGCAACGGGGCATATCCCCATCTTAGAACTCGCCGGCAGCCTGTGGAAGAGTTAGTCGATGGGGATAGAGAAGAGTATTACTCCGGATGGAGCTCTTGGATCCTCTCTGTACGACGGCTGCAGAAAATAGGCACACAAGCGTACATACCAATATCTCTGCACCTACTTTTAGTGCATGTGCCCCTGATGCAGCTTCATCCTCAAGACTTGCCGCTAGACTGCTCTTCGATCAATTTCCGGCCGACCAAGATTGTCTCCTGAATGCCTCGCTGACGCTGCCAGAACCTGTTGTTATCGTGTCAGCCAAAATGCACATAGACTCTCAAAATTGAGCCTGTTCTGCTCTGTGCATATGCAATACTCCCTCTCTAGCATCATGCGGTATCAGGTTAATAAAGGCGTCTTACATTTCTTCCGGTGACCCATGCCCCTGGATCGAGGCCAGACGGGCCTCCTCCTCCAGTGTTTGCCTAGTGATTTGCTCCGTCGCTTCGATCCCTGGGACGGCGACTTCGGCCTTCTCACCCGCCACGTGGCCGACAGTCTCCTCCAATAGCTTCTTCCTCAACTGGAAGCGTTCCCTTCGCTCCCTCTGCAGGCTGGGGCTCTCCACCTTACCCATGACAAACCTGACGGCGAGCTGGGCTGCAAAATAGAGATGCTCCGCCAGAAGGATGCTCAGGAGGACGCCGCCCGCGGTGATGGGAGAGACAGAGTTGTCACCGCTACAGAGATAAACAATAGCGGCACTGGTAATACTACCAAGCCATGATAGAAAGCCAAGAGCCGTCAGCCACGGACCGATAGAATCAGCTCGCCATGGGATGGGTCGGCGACAGCCAATAATGATTTTTAAGGCGTCGGACCGCAACTCGACCCAGTTGTTCAAGAGGAAAAAGCAAGCCGTAAGAGGCCAGGAGACAGAAAAGAGAGAGAGATAACCTATTTAGAGTTATAACCATATCTACACCCGTATCTCGATCAAGTGGGGCATATAGCGTGACTCACCATACTGCATGACCATCTCGCGGTAATCTGCTGTAACGTCATACACTTCTAGTCCAGTCTGATTTCGCACCCGTTTTAAGAATTCGGCTTCTTCAGGTGGGTCGTTGCTTGTAATCGTGTCCTTGGTTGAGAGCTCCTTGGCCTTGACAGAAGCCTTGTGTTTGACGTATGGCACAACAAGTTCCGTGAGCGTATTGATGATTTGCGCTGTGACCGTAGTATAGTACATTTGGTTGGCGATTCGCTGAGGATTAGATTGAAACTGATGAGTATCCAAGGGAATCTCGCTCATTGTGATGGTTTGAGCCGTCTTGCCCCAAAAGTTCAAAAATGGCTGCAAAATGTTGCCAAAAGGAATGTAGACAAAAGCCGTAAATGTCAAAGCCATATACGAGGTCATGAAGTTGAGGACAAACTGTTTCTGGACAAGAGCCGCGTGGTGTGCTAGAAGAGTAAAGAAGCTCCGTTAGTTTGACTGTCGAGAGGCCATAATTCAGGCCTTCCACGTTTTGACGACATACCATCCATAGTATCGTAATTTTCCTTGTCCGTCAGTCGTTTGGCTGCGGTCATGAGAACGGTAGAAAAGGTTGGAGTCAAAACAGCAAGGAGTACGCTGGGAAGGAAGCCCTATTGAACCAAATAACCATTAGCGCTGGCAATTACAATGAGTTATAGGTGACATGTTCAACGTTTACTCACCAGATACTGCTTTCCTGGACCACCATAGACCTCATTGATGAAAATTTCCAAAGAGTTGACCGTTGCGACAAGTCCGCCCAGTATTACAACACAGGCTAGAGCAAATGGAACCTGAAGAAGCTGAGTCTGTAGCCGCTTGGTAAAAGGATAGACCTTGATGGGTTCTCCTGTAGCCAAGTCTGCAGCCTCAAAGTCCCACTGGAATTCTGGTCGCTGATGCTGTATTTTGGAGACGCCACGGACCCCCCACGAAATAGCCAAATCAGCCTCTTTCCGCTTCCAGTACTCAAAAAAGATGACGGACCAGAGGCAGTTGCAGATGGCGTAAAATACAGAAAACTGTCCCAAGATCAACCACGCAGAAAAGCCTATAGCAGCGGGGAATATTTGAAAGCGAAAGTAATCCTTGAGAAAGGCAAAATAAAACGCGACATTCTCGCCAAACCTGTCTCGAATGTCGTCCAAGTCGGATTGTTCGAGAACATACTTTTGGCTCCATTTATGCAGCCACTCCTTGTTGAACGCATTGTTGTGAAGCGGGAAGATGGACTCGACGTATTTCCACTGTCCCTGCCCTTGGGTGATCCCCGCACCTCCTTCATTTCGTGATTTTGTTATCAAAAGGTATATCAACCGCAGCCTCTCAGCTTCGGTAACGGGCTCATCACGGATTGCCTGCGATACGTTGCTTCCCGGACCAGAGATTCGCACGCCCTGTAGCCAGTCCTGGAGGCGAGAGCTATAGACCTGCTGGCCCAAAACATCATCCGAGGCGAGCCTGGTGAATACAAGGAGGGAGGTCTCATCACAACAGCGGACAGAAGTGGTGAGACCAATGTTGGCGAGGGCTTCAATGAGCTGCACAAAGGCGGCCTCTGCTTTGGCTCTCTCTAGAGGGATGTAAGTGAGAGGACGATGGGTGTCAGAGTAATGGTCTCATCAACAACATACCCTTGGGCGGCACTCGATAGTGAATCACATAATCAACGCTGTAATACAATGAGCTATTAGCTGCATGAGAAAGATGCAGGATCCAGTAGTCGATGCTCACCCAAAATTGCCATCCTGGCCACTATCCTCTCCCTTCCCGACCAAGCCCCGCAGGCTCGACATGGCGATGACGTCGGCACGACAAGAGAGGATTTACGAGGTTATAGTGCGGAAGTAAGAAAGCGAAATAAAGTGTTCACAGGGAATTGAGGCCATGCAGCAGCGCGCGAGTTCGTGAAGCAACTATAGGGGCTCGTATCATGAAGAGAAAAGTATGGAGTCTGGACAGATTATGTATGACGGTCAATCGATAGCCAGATTGCACAGGAGCTGGTGTGGGGATGGCGGGCGACGACGTCACTGGCTGAGCTGAGCTGAGCTGAGCTTCCCGGTTGGAGGCCGCTATAAGGACTAGCCTGCTGGGAGCTGGAGAAGCTGAGGGGTTGGACAGATGCAGGAGAAGCGTGTATATGTTGGTAAAATAGAAATAATAACAGGATGAGAATAAAATAAGAAGAGAGAGAAAAAAGAGCTTCAAGACAGATTCAATCCATGGATCATCATCGAAATCAGATCTCCAGATTAGTTTCCAAGAAGTTGGACAGATTGAGCGGGGCTGCCCGCCTGGCCAATCAGCAGCCAGAATTGAGGCCATGAGCTCATCCCTCAGCTTCCATCGCAAATCACATGCAGTCATTCACCTTGACTCACTCACTCATCTTCACGCAAGTGCCCATTGGACAAAAACATCACAACAGCGATGACACAAATTTAATCAATTCAACCACGCCCCATCGCCCTCTACAGCGCCCTCGCCATGGGCCTCCTCACCTTTCTCGGCCTCCGCCGGGAAAATCAGTGGGAGCGCTTCACTCTCCTCGACCAGTTTCTCCTCTCGCCATTGACCTTCATCACCATCAAAATCTACCACTTCCTGCTCTTCCTCCGAGGACAGCCGTTCACGCCTCCGCGGGGACGACCACCCATCCGCGTGGTCTGCATATCCGATACTCACGAACAATTCGTCGACATCCCCTCTGGTGACATTCTCATCCACGCCGGTGACTTGACCCAGTCTGGGACCGCCGAGGATATCCAGAAGCAGCTCGACTGGTTAAAGAGCCAGCCTCACAAAGTCAAGTTTGTCGTCGCGGGAAATCATGACAGCTGGTTTGACCCGCGCAGCCGCCTGGACCAGGACATCAAGGCCAACGCGGTGGTCAATCTGGACGGGCTGCTGTATCTCGAGAGCGGCCTGAACGTGCAAGAGATCAAGGGGAGGAAACTGACTATTTTCGGCGCACCGGACGTTCCAGAGTGTGGCCCAGGGAGCTACGCGTGAGTTGACAAGGAAGCCTTTGTCTTGATAGCTGGCTGGAATGCTGACTTGAGATAGGTTTCAATATCCGCCTTCACAGCCTCCGTGGTTTAGCTTGATTCCCCCGCAGACTGATATTCTTGTGACTCATTGTCCTCCGGTATGATAGAGCTACTAGCTTTGTCTCCAAACGCACAGCTGCTAACATGTCTCGCCTCAGCAACATCACATGGATCTCGGTCTTGGTGACCCTCAACTTCTGAAAGAAATCTGGCGCGTCAAGCCCCGTCTCCACGTTTTCGGCCACATTCACTGGGGTCATGGAAAGGAATCTGTCTTCTTCGACGACATGCAGCTTGCTTATGAGCGACTTCTCTCCCGTCCGCCCCGCGGCCCCTTTTGGGATTTCGTCCCAAACGCTGCTTGGTGGGATCACTTCTACGTGGTGTGGCACGGTGTTCACGCTGTGCTGTGGAAGTGGATTATGGGCGGCCCGGGTAGCAACCAGGGCAGCTTGATGGTCAATGCCGCGCAGATGTATGGGAGCACTGGTAAGGTGAAGAATAGGGCCATTGTTGTAGACATCTAGCCGTTTTTGCATTCATTTTGTTTTCTTCTTCTTTTCTATTCAATTAGATACGAAGCACATGGAAAGACATGCGTGCGTAATACTTTCACAGAAAGACAGAGGCATCAGTGTATTTGATATGTATTATCATCCATCCTAAAGCTAAATGTTACACTACATACGGACAACATGAATCACAAACAAGCCGCATCTTATGCTAGGGGTATTATGTATACAAACAAGATATGACCCGATGTAAATCTCCGCCTCCAAATTTCGACCATTTTTCTTTTTTCTGTTTTTTGTTCTCTTTTTTCTCCTTTCTTTGAACTCTGTATCTTACAACACTCCCATGACAATAGCCAGCACGCTCAGTCCCATAATCACAAGATACTTCTCCTTGCCCTCATGATTCCCCGGTGCTGCTGCAATAATCACTTGAGGGAGCGGCGGATGCGCGCCTGTTTGGAATGGAGACGGTGGAAATAGAGCATCTCCGTCATGAGGAGGCATATGAGATTCAGTATCATCATGAGAAGGACCAAACGGAGGCTCTTGAAATTCCTTGGGGTCAACAGGTGTGGGCGAAGGCGGCAGAGGACCAAAAGGAGGCACAGAGCTCCAGTGCTCCTTGGGGCCAGCAGGATCCCAAGGCTTCGGCCCAGCAGGCGGAATCACGTTATGCTCCTTCGTCGTGGTGCTTTCAGGGCAATCCGTCACCGTCTTCGTCACGGGAACCAGAATCTCTGTGATCTCAGGCTTGGCAGGGTTCCACTTCGACTTGTCATCTCCGTCTTTGCGTTGTCCATCTTCTTTCTGCTGGCCATTGCCATCGTCATGCCAGCCATTGCCGTTCCAAGTTTCATGTGACCACCAGCCCTCGCTATGCTCGTGCCAGCCTTGCTCAGAAACCGGAAAGACAGTCACCTCAGCAACTCCAGCGGTCCAAGACGGCCTATGAGGATAGGCCTTTGGCGCGACCTCGTTCGAGCCAGGCGCCATGGCCGGGGGGGCTTTGGGCTTCTCCTCCGCAACACGGCCATATACAGTGAGCGCAAAGGGCGAAGAAGATGAGGTTGAATTAGCGAATGTCTCTGGAAGTCGGCCCTGGCCGTCTCCTCCACGTCCGATGATTCCGCCGCATAACTCACGGCTGTTGCCGGGACAGACGCGGCTGCACAGGCCCTCCTTTTGGGCTGCTGCTGTGCGGGCATCGAGACGGTCTGCGCAGAAGCAGCGAGTGTCGAAGACGCCCACGTATTTCTGCCCATGGCAAAGATCGATACATTGCTCGAGAGCCATGTCGTTGCCGGAAGTGACTTGGCGGAATGATTTGAAGTCACTGCCCGAGTGGAAGCATCCGAGATACGAGTAGTCCTTGATCTTGATGGGATTCACGGGTGCCTTGGTGGCAGCAGGCTCGATTGGCACAACGGGAATGGGATTGTCGTGAGGGCCATCAGAACCACGAGTGCTGTTGAGATATGGAGGACGATGCAGGTTCCCAGGCCCAAACACTGTCACGGTTGCAGTGGCCCGAGTCGTCATTGTCGTTGTCGTCGTGGGCTCCCAGTGGTCTGGCCGATCTGGACGATTCGGGTGGTCTGGTTGCGGGTGATGGTTCCCAGGGCGGAACTGATAGGCATCGATGTATCGCACATCCCAGAATGCATTTGCAAAGGCCTCTGGGTTTTCTGCCACGTATTCGGCGCATGTTGGTGCGAATTGATTGCATGTATCTGTTTTGCCCCAGACGGCGTTGCCATAGTCTCCGCAAAAGTTCTGTTTGAAACCATCACAGTCAGCCATCTCCTTCATACATCTCAAAGCAATCTTCACTCACAATGTTGAGAACCAGTCTCATATTCTTGAAATACGTGTCCACATCACAGCTCGACCCTCCAAAAATGGCCACTGGCTGTCCCCAGCGTTCGGGATCCGGCTCCTTGTTCTCGATATCACGAGGGATCGACCCGCGAGCAAAGTGCCAGATGCGAATATGTTCTTCGTTCCACTCCATGGCGTATACGCCTCCGTGAGCGGCGTTGAATCCGTCACCATACGATGAGACGTCGTCGGGCGAAGGGTTGAATCCACAGCCAATGTTGTCGGTCCCCACGGCGCATTGCGTGTTTAGCTGCTGGCCGCTATAGAGGCCGTTGATGGACGAGTCTTGAGTGCAGCCGTCAGCAGTGTGCGCGGATATGATGTTGTTATGCGCCATATTGACGCCCTCTATAATGTCGATTTCGCCGTCATAGGGCCAGTTATCGCCATATGACCAGACTAGGTCATTCTTGTTAATAAGGCCACTCTCGTCAAGTTGTGTTTGAGTCAAGACTGGACTTACACGCTGGCCACAGACCGCAGTGTGACGGGGGCATATGCAAAAAGTCTGCAATAAAAAGGCCATGCTCATACGTTTCTTTGCTTTCGATTCGAATACTCGGCCGACCTCTATCCAGCGTTGAATATCTGCGCGTGCTGTCGACTCCTATCCGAACAACCCCTGAATTGTGGTCGATGCTATAGAGGCCCATTTGCTCGGCATTTTGTCTGTTTTGATAGCTACATGGAGAATACACATTAGCATCTGCCTATTCAAGAAAAAGAAGGATACAAGCACAAGAAATTACTTACGCAACAAATCCATGAGATGGATCCACCCCGTCAAACCAGTTGAAGCCAGAGAGCAGCGCCTCCCCGGCATACGACGTATCCAGAAAATACGCCATCCTGGATCGACCCTCAACCAATATATTGCGTTAAAGGAGGATGAGTAAAAAAGGGAGCAAGGGATGGCTTATTGAAAGGGAAGAAAAGAGAAAGGAGTTTTTCCAGAGGCACCAGCAGAATATATAAATGCGTTTTCCCCCCCTCAGAGTGCAGGTTTTTTTGGCGTTGGAATGCCCTCTTCGTCTCAGAATCTCGTCGCTCACAACCACCACGCGATCAAGTGAGACAAACACTTAAGCCAAACCCCTTTTCTATCCGGAAAAAGAATCTATTTACGACTAGCGGCTATTAATTGATCATGACTTAGCATTGTTTCCTCGCAGCGGACTCATTAAACTCATCCATTCATTGTTCTACCAATTCCTGAGTGATTGTTCGTTGCCTGGCCGTCCAAGACACCCAAAGAATGCTCATGAGGCTATGCACATGGACACGCCGCAACCACCATTCCAGGAGGTGAGACCTTTTGGGAGTCCATCACGATATGGTACATCGAAAGAGGCACTTCTTATTGTTGATCGTCTATTGTTGTCGGGCCAAGGTCTAGAAATTTCTTCTATACATGCCTTTGGGTGGCTTAACGAAGTGAGACATGCAATGCATTCATCTCTAATAGTTCTTTTCTTGTTCAACGACTTTAAATGTTTTGCCTAAAATGTCCCGTGATATGCTCCAAGTATTATATAGCCGTCTAAATAACCATCTACATTCTTTTCCCGCTTGCTTGCATAGGTAAATGCTTGATGTACAACTTTGCTCATAATCGTACATCCAAAATTAGTATGAAATCCACCTCTTCCGTTATATGATGTAATATATGCAGGCGAGTGACATGCTCTGCTCGCCGCCGTCTAATACGTAGAGTTCCGTCCATTTACACAATGATTCTCCTCAGGCCCTCTGTTCCGCCGAGAACCCGTTTTCCAGTAACGGCGCATCGGCCCTGGCCGCTCTCCCACTTGCCTTCGCGATCTTCCATGAACTCCTCTTGCTTGGGATGCATGCCTTCGATCCATCGGTGGATGCATGTGTAGCAATAGACAACGCCAGTCTGGCAAACTGTCGGCGTGACAATCTCATCGACGCAGATGGGACATAGAGACGAGTCTTCTGGGAAGCGAACGACGAAGATGGGAAGCATGGAAGGCGTGGCAATTGGCGCCTCTTTTTCCGTAATGGCCATCTCTTTTGACTCCTCCTCCTTCTCTTCGGCTTTGTCTGAGTCTGCCGCCTTCTTCTTGCCAAAGGATGACTTTCCAGAAACTATCGGAGGAGGCAGCTCGATGCTCTCTGCCGCCTTTCGTGTCAACTGCTTTGCGAAGTCTGACTGGTACCACCACTCTAGGAACTTCAACGCGAAAATACTCATAGGTAGCAGCATGGAGAGGCTTGACATGACTCTAGAGCCCAACTCCTTGGGTGTGGATAGCAGAGATCGAAGGCCAGGCTTGGCCGCATTGGCCGCAGGCTCGGACAGCTTCTCGATAGCCTGGTAGTCGGCCATGGTCATCCGCCGCAGCCTCGTCCCAATGAGCCACATCAGCGGGTTGTGGTATTTTGTTCGGTCGAAGAGGTAGGCCAGGTTAAAGGCCAGCATGGCAAAGCCATAGGCTGCGTTGACGTGCGGGTAAATGTTGCGCAGAAACCACCTGTAGTAGTGCATGAACCGATCGCGCAACGTCGGGTTGTCTGGCATTCGCGTGTATGCCGCGCCGAGCAGCGCTCTGGGCGCGTTGATATCGTAGGACTCGTCCAGCTTCCTCTTCAAATACGGCACGCCGACCAGTACCGCCAGATTCTGCCACACGTCCTTGGTTGTCAGCTTGAGCGTCCCGCGAACCAAATGCGGCGCTGCGAGGCTCGCTCTCGGGATCTCGCCATGCAGGGCCTTTTCGCGCTTCAGGCCGTAGAAATTCTCTGTAAAGGAGCCTCCGCGGGTGCGCAGGTAGTGGCGCTCGACGGCGAGCATCACCAGCGCGTACAGCTCGTCAAAGGAGTTGAGGATCCGGAGCAGGTATCGCGGATGTCGGTGGGTGGCGACGACGAGGAGGTACCGCAGCGTCGGAGGCAACAGGCCGTTGAGCTGCTGTTCGGAGAGCACCTCGAAGAGCGAGGGCTTCTGGCCGTCAAAGGTGCCCCTGAGGGCCGTGATGAATTCCATGGCGACGGCGGGCTAAGCTGCTAACAGACGCTGCGCTGCCGCTGCCGGGAGCGAGATGTCGATCTGACAAGTCTCGGTGATGTCGACTAAGTCGTTTGGTTCACTGTCGGCTGCTTCGTAGAGGGCTCAAGTTCGTGGCTGGGACGACGTGGCGTTGCTGGTGATGATTAATGAATGGTGTTGATGCAGATGTTGAATTGCATTTCCGCATCGAGAGCTGCGCGGCTGCTCTGTGCACCACCGGCCAATGACGCTAGTGGACCATGTGAAGAGCCTCGGTAAAAGTGCCGCCGGCTCCAGCTTCCCCGGAAACGCCTATTAGTGCTTCGGGCACGCACTGAAAAGGATGTTTATCGATGGATTGGCGGTTTGTGAAGACAGAGTATTCCTTAATTCATGTGAATGAAAGACGAAATCAAATCCAAGCTGAGCATATGGCAGTACACGTGCCTATTAATAACAGAAATTCGGCACCAAGTCGTGTCATATGCATTTCGAGTCTTGTACGGTACTTGTCTACAGCGAGTGGCGGCCCACGGCGTAAAGCAGTTGAAAAGAGAAAACAAGACTCTAATTACGAAAATACCTTGCAACTTACTATCTACTTGTACAGCTCAATCTTCAATAAGCCATGATCAACCTCAAAGTGCAGATACGAAGATGGGACTTAAAAGTCCCCAGCGGGTTAGCGCGCTCGCCCGCTATTTGCCCGTTCTAGCAGCCTGCGCTAATGCGACCCAAACCGAGGTCCAATTCGCTGGCACTTCGCGTTCACCCTCCGATCCATTCCCATCGCCATTACTTTCAGTCTCACTCATCGCTTACCGCTCGCCATCAGCGTCAGTCACATCGCATCACTACAGCCGGCTGTGAGGCGTAGCTGCTCTCGTTTCTCATCAATTACTCGGTGATAGACGCGTTATCCTTGAAGATATTCATGCAGAGGTCTTTCTAGAGCCAGCGTTGACTACCAGATCTCATCAAATCTCATCTCACTTTCAACTTCTCGCCAGGACCATCATTCCGCTTATTCAGTCATCATATTCAAAATGAGCAAAATCAACAATGAAGACGACATCGAAAGAGTCCAAGACTGGTTGGACAAGTTTGGAAAAGAAAAGGTACTAAGTGCACACATGTACATCCCCACACTCTCACCAATCCTCATCATCCTCTTGAAACGCCAGATCAATTCATCAAAAGCTAACAGAGATACTTTTTTCCACCAGGGATGGGTGCACAGCCTCATCCCTACCATCAAAATCGTCTCAACAGATTCCACTCTCCCTCACCCCTCCGTAACCTTCTCCTTTATCGTTCAGGATGAACACACCAACGGTATGGGCAACCTTCACGGCGGCGCTGCTGCCACTCTCCTCGACTTCTTAACCTCCACGGTCCTCTCGCTTGTCAGTAAGCCCGGCTTCTGGCAGATGATGGGCGTCAGCCGTACCTTGAATACTACGTATATGCGCCCTATCCCGGCGGGCATGGAGGTGCTTATACACTGCGAGATCCTGCAGGTGGGAAAGAGACTGTGTGCTTTGAGAGGCACTATTAGGAGAAAAAGCGATGGGGAGCTGCTTTGCATTTGTGACCATAACAAGGCCAACGTTGACCCGGATCCCAAGTTATAAACAAGGACAAGATATTATGTATTTGAATGGCGTTGACAGAGACGGCTCTTGGTATAAAGCTTGCTAGTATAATAGAAGGAAATCCGCCATCGTACATAATGTAGGCACCATAAAGCAATAGACACATCTTAAGCTCCCGACGGTGGTTCCTCGATATGTTGGGTAAGCTCGATAATCTCGAATTCCGCATCTAACAGCAGCTCTGGCAGCTCATTTGCCACTGGCTCTGACTCGGAGTCATCGTCCTCATCCTCTTCCTCATTCTCCATAGTGTACTCCATGTCACCCTCTGGGTCATCAGAATCTTCCATCTGGATCAGCGCGCTCCACAGCAGGAAGTTCCTGGGAAGAACCGCGTGCGTACCATGCGCTGCTTCCGAGTCGCTAGCTTTCCAATAAGCCGACGGTCCGCAGGGGCCGTGAGGATCATAGTCCCTAGATCAAATAGGCGACGTGTCAGATAGACAAGGCATGCAAGGAGAGAGATGCGGGATAAGATGTTAGTGCGCGCTTCTCTTACCTATCGAACCAGTTTCCAATCACTCCACGAGCAGATCGCACCCCGCCCACCTGGACGCCCTCACTCTTCCACCTCTCGTGCCCATGGAAGATGGATACTGACGTCCACCGCACCTCGCCCTCTTTCGTTAAGCCAACGGTCCCTTTCGAAGGAAAGTCTTTAGCTTCAGCACCGCTTATCAAAGAAGAGGGTTCCAGTGAGATACATACCTCGAAGATCAGATGACGCATTGTCGTCCCATGAATCATCGAGTGGGCGAGAGACACCCTCAAAGTGCACTATCGGCAAATCCGACGAGTATTCCGAATCCGGTCCAGCTTGCTCAATCTTAGTGACGTGGATTCTCATGATGATCAACCGAGTCGCTTCACCAACGTCGAGCGTATGAAGGGGAGACTCGTCTCGTTCAGGGTTGGTAAAGTTGTAGCTGAAGAAGTCGTTGTAGTCAAGAAAGCAAACAAGCTGTGATGAGTTAGCCATTGCCTGAGCCAATTCGAAGCGATACAAGCAAGTCACGTACCCGATACCAAGTGCCAGTCACGCCATACGGATCCATGGCGTCTAATGACGTTATATCAGGCCTAGGAGAAGATATGAAGCTGCCTTTCCAAGATCCAGAGAAGGGGTTATCCCAGATATCGCTAAAAAGCCGAGTAAGCTTCTTGGCGTATACATTGTTCCCCAACACGATGAGGATCGCCTCGACCTTCTCCCAGTCCACACGGTCGCTCCCATCGTTCATAAAAGGGCCCCAGCGAGTTTGGGTGGTGTACTGCCGAATGTCGTAGACTTTTGAGCAAGCATAAGGATAGGTCCGAGCTGATCGTAGTCTTCCAACCTTGAGAATTGGCTTGCCGTATAAACAGTGTAGCTTTGCGCTTTGCTGTCGCTGCTCTTTGCTTATGTTGTCAGACGGTACTTGGTGCTGGGATCTGTACACCCTCTCAAAGAGGGAGGACTTTTGAAGGAAGGCCTCGCGGTTGGCCTCGTTCTCAAAGAGGCTATTTAGGAAATCTACGTTTCTCGATGCATACTGAGTGTCAGAAGCCTCTACAGCATGTCCTGCGGAAGAGGCATGCTGGAGCATCCGGTTCACAACATCGTATACAAAACTCAGCTCATCCTCCTAAAGACAACCCAGATGACATGTTAGTAAATCGCTTTACCGAGTTGCAGATGAGCATAACTCAAGGTTACAGGGTGTAAAAGGAGGGAAAGTATGACAAGAAAACCTGCCTTTTCTTCAGCGGTTTCACGCAGACAGATATTCTCTAATCTGACGATGTCGTGTAGTTCATCTTCCCAATCGACTCCCTCCTCGGCTGGAGGCAAATCCTGTTCCACCAAATCAGTTTTTGATTTCGATAATCCAAGTAGGGAGAGAAGAAAGCACGAAATGCCTACAAAATGATGCAGATAGACGTCGTGACACAGCTTCTGGTTGCCTTTCACATAGCTGTGAAGGGCTCGGCAGACGCGGGGTAGTGATCCGAGATCCTTGGGCGGCAGCCACTGCAAGATGTTGTGAAGAATTTCATTTGGCAAAGTCGTGAGCTGAGGCATCTTGTCGTGTCATTTGCTTGCAGAAATCTGCCGTCTCTTGAGAAGCCGAAGCCTGGGAATGGAGATTGCAGGTTCCAATCAGAGCGGCTCGCTAAGGGAATGATGCCATCTCACCTTCCTCAAGAGACATTGGTCCTTAACTCCGTTAGCACGCACTGTGCCGATAGCGCTGTGTGGAGGCAGCCAGCGTGGGGAAGCGGGCCCTGCACAAGCTGCCTAACTGGCACTGGCCAGGAGCAAACTCCGTGCAAATCGGACATATTCGGGCACGGTACGGAGAGCGTGGGTGACATGTTTGGTTGTACATGCCCTGCTACTCCGAAAGCGTCAAAGTGAATTCTAACAGCTTTTGCACGATGCTATGGACTTGTATGGAATAGATCTGTGCATGAGCATTCTACTTGTTTACGGGGTGTATATTTACTATTAATCAGACAAGACACTCCAGTGCCCTCGCGCTTCTCAGTGGTCATTCTATATCGAAGTGCTAGATCCTCCATGCCAACAAAACTTTCCATCGAAAGGAGCCTACATTGACATGTATGTAGCACGACATGTGAATTTAAATCAAGAAGATGCAGGGAGATGTGCTGATGCGCGCTGTTATTTATATATCACAAAAGCGTTGTTAAACCCGACTAGGTATATGCGTAGTTTATATCTTATGTCTTTAATATAATTACCAACGTATTTATTACTTAGCAGGCAATATGCATGCTTGCTTCTTGCTTGCATGCTTACACTTACACACGCCGTGCCTTTTCTTTTTCACTGATACACTTTTAAATCTGTTTTGATGGAAAGCACGGTGGTAAACCACCCGTTCTATTATCATCTTGGGGTATTGCCTTGAGATACTTCAGGAGTTTATATCAGAATGTGATGGAAAGTGTCAGTTTCATAAAAGCTATTATTAAATACTTCATTTACGCCTGGCAGTTCAAGGGTTTATTAGTTCATACTCCTACGGACGGAGAGGGTCTGCCTTGGTGATAAGAATAAAGTGGCATAGTCGAGTTTTGATAGTATAGACTACTATCCTCAGCATTGCTTCGTAAATAAGGACAATATAGAGTCCCTGCATATTAAATCTTGAGACTACGCCGCTGCACCCAGCCCTGCCAGGATAACGACCATGCCGTCAAGCCTCTCAGATGTGAAGAATAATACTTACGTTTTGTGAAGCATGCTGCGGCTGAAAATGTATGACGGTCATCCTCCTATGCCCTTGAGCGAGAATTTGGGCGTAAACATGGATTGCCTGACGAATCTAGCTCCCATAGTGAGAGTGATATACTTCTCCTCGTAGATCTGCTGCTTTGTGTGCTCAAGGGCAATGATGGTGTGCGTCCAGAGCCCCTCTCGTTTGTATATCGTTTTGTAACTTTTCCAGATGGGCGTGGCTGATGTGACTGGGAAGATGCTGGGGGAGATGCTTGGGTAGAAACTAGTTGTATGCCATGGCGTTTTTTTCTCTTGTCCCTGATGTTGCTTTTGTGTGGGCTCTTTTTTCTAGCTGAGGTGCTGCTTATATCTGAGTGTTTGGGAGAAGGAGGATCTGAAGATATGCTCTGGCGTTTCCGTCCCTTTTTCCCACCCTTGTCATCAACACAGAGTCCGATCTTAGACGAGGGCGGAGTCGTGGCTTCTCTTAATGTTTTGCTTTGTTTTTTCTGTAAAGTATCCCTTTCCGCCCTAGCTGGTGCGCCCTGTGTCACATCGGTAGATTGTGTATTGGTAGAGCTCGTAGCGAAGGATGTATTGCCAGAGTTCGAATTAGTAGAGGTATCCGTATATGCCACAAGCTCCCTCTTTTGGCGTTTGTGTGTTTGGCCGTCAGTCTCATCATCGAGTCTGGGTCTTTTGTTGGTGTGAAATAGGTCTTTGATAGCGCCAGCGCTTCCATCTTTGGATGTATTAGGTGATTTCCTCTCTTGGTTGGTGTTTCCATTTAGCAGACGCTGTCGTGCGAGAGATGATGTGTCGCTGGTGAATACGGGGGCTTTATGAAAGTCACCATCAAATACAGGTTCATAGATAAAAATCCCCCGAATCCAGCATTTCTTCAACGTAAGCATTATAATCAGGCTGCGCCGAGGCGCCGTACTTCACAGCATTCTCCTGTAATGCGCTTCGAGCCGTATCTTGGACTTCATCTGCTTCCCAGCCACAGACAACTCCATTAAGAAGCTCTAGAAAGTGTTGCAAACTGCCAGTTTGACTGGCTCGGCGTGCAGTTCTGCGAGCATCCTCGCATAGAACCTCTTCCTCAGGAAAATAACACTTGCTTAAAATCATGGAGAGCCATTCTATTACCTCTTTCTCCCAAAGTTTTCGTCTTTCTAGAAGAAGTCGTTTGAGGTCTTCTTCATCTGTAGCCATATGCTCAAGCTCCAGTGCAATCTCAAAAAATCGATCCTCGCCGAGAATTGGCACGCGCATGGTATTGAACTCTTCCCAGTAGTTTTTGAAGATGTCAATACTGCTGTGCTTGATGTTTTTCACCCCTCTTGCCCACATCATATTCTTTGCGATTGCATACGCCGAAGGCTGGAATGGAGGCATCGCTAACCGGAGGGTTTCATAGAATAATTATGTTGTTTACACTGAAGTGGAAAACGCGAAAGGATGGACCTTTTGGGTACTGAGAATACATTGCCGCTAGCGGGTGGTCACGGTGTAGAAATCATCCCACATGGAATAAATGCATCACAAGGTATATTCTGTAAGCCTCGGTATTGGAATAATAGCCCATGTACTTTGTGCATATTGCATATGCAGACGTCTCCTTTCTGATACATGCAGTGCTACCCAAGCGCTGCAAAGAAAAGCAGGGAATCTGTCAAGTAACGTAAGCAGTGCTTTTATTGTGTCTTTGTGCGTGAATGTTCAATTTGGGGTCCTTGTGTTTTTACGGACCACTTGCTACCTACCCAAGCCACCAACGTGTTATTGTACCGGTAAGATGCTCTGATGTAGTTCTAAGTATACAGGGCACCAGGAGTAGTGTATATCCCAAGAGCATTTCTCAGTATGCTGAAGAGACGCAGAGCTAATGCATACAGTACCTGTGAGATATGACTTTGGCCATGGGGATCCCTGTTGGGAGAGCAATATTATGTATAAATATAAGGTCGGTTTGGGAATGGCAACTAGAGTAGATACATGTAGAGGAGGTATTCTTTTGCCAACAGATACAGTATGCCTCAACCCACCAAAAGCTCGTTGCAGCTATCTGCTGTACAACCACAAAAGGCGCACGCTACCCTGGAAGAAACCACATCTATACGGAGGTCGCTACCAAAAGTCCTATCTCACCGCCCATTTTTTTTCTGCCGGCAGAATTTCTCCCTTCCCAGCGATCCCGCATTCCAACCTAGCCTCAACACAACAACAAAATAACGCCGTCAACGCGATCAGGCTTTTTATTATAATGTAAACCTAATAAAAATGGTTCTTTATGATACAGCAACGCGGGCGCAAGCCCTGACCCTGAAATTAGCTGGCTTTTCTAATGATCAGGTGCAGCAGATCACTGGAATCCATCCAAGAACAGTTTTACTGATCCTAGATCGGGCTGTTGAACGCGGCCTTGACTTAGCGAAGCCGGTGATCCTAGATATCCATGTACAGGATGCACCTAGGTCAGGCCGGCCGTCTAAGCAAGCCGATGTCAAAGAGGATATCCTTCAAAAGGTACGCCGCGATCGGTACGGCAGGGAAAAGAGCTGTGCCCTAATTTCAAGTGAACTAGGAGGCCGAGTCTCCCCAATAACAGTATGGCGAGTCCTCCGGACCGCTGGCCTTCGCAAGACAAAGCCGACAAGAAAGCCGGGCCTAACAGCCGCGATGAGAAAGGCACGCCTAGAGTGGTGCCTCGCACACGCACACTGGAGCTTGGAGGATTGGAAGAAGGTTATTTGGTCGGATGAAACGGCTGTCGTTCTCCTCCACCGACGAGGAGGCTATCGCGTATGGCGTTCGCCAGAGGAACGCATGGTCCGCTCATGTATTCGCGAGCGATGGAAAGGATACACTGAGTTTATGTTCTGGGGCTCTTTCTCTTATGATAAGAAAGGGCCCTGCCACGTCTGGAAGCCAGAGACCGCCAGGGAACGCGCAGAGAGCGAAAGAGCGATCGAGAAATTGAACGAAGAGATCGAGCCGTTAATGAAAGAGATGTGGGAGATCGAGAACGGCGTACGCCGCCTCGGCGTCCGCAGCAGGCCTGGCCCTAGGCCCGAGTGGAAGTGGACGAGGGAAACAGGGAAGCTCTCTCGCGGCAAAGGCAGCGGCATTAACTGGTGGCGTTATCAACAGCAGATTATTATCCCCAAGCTCATTCCGTTCGCAAAGGAGATCGGCCCCGAGGCTCTTGTACAAGAGGATAACGCTCCTTCCCACCGGCATCACGTACAGTCTATTATTTACAACAGGCATCAGGTCCTGAAGATGACCTGGGTGGCTAACTCGCCTGATCTTAATATGATCAAGGCAGCGTGGCCCTATATGAAAAGAAACACCACAAAGCGCGGCGCTCCAAAGTCACTAGGCGAGGCAACAACGGCCTGGATCCGTACCTGGGAAGAAATGCCTCAAACCCGGATCCAGGCCTGGATTGAACGTATTCCTCATCATATACAAGAAGTCATTCGCTTAGAAGGTGGAAATAACTATATAGAAGGGAGGAAAAAAGACCGCCGGCCAGAAGCCGGCGTTATAATTGACCTTGATTAAATTCGCTATGTTCTGTGATACTGTTCCCTATGATTCTGGGTAAAGTGGGCCTGAAGGCGGTGAGATAGGACTTTTGGTAGCGACCTCCGTACAGAGCACCCAGATCCAGGTCAGAGCACCAGATGGATCAGAATTGCCTGATACGGCGTCGTGGGGTCCTGTACCAGACGCTACAGATCCAGCGCCATCCCCACAATCTGAGCTAAGCCTGGGAGACAAAACGAATAGACATTCCGTTGAAGCGAAAGCGGCTTCGGTTGAGAAGATTGTATCTCTTTTGCATTTGGCCTCCTTTTTCACTCCAGAAGCTCGACTGGTCTTCTAATTCTCACCACCCCACTGGTAAAGATATTGCTGAGGACTCGGCCATTGTTCATCACCTTCCGACCGATACTGAGAAGAACATATCCTGCGTTGCCCAAAGGACCCAAGATGTCGATTTCACCTTTGACTTACAAATCGGAGATGCTTCTCGGCCGTCTCAACCACTGGGTCTCAGATTCCAAGTCATTTATGATCCAGGAAGCGACCAATGCCTCTTTGTCAACAAGACACAAGAAGCCGTATGCCTAACCAGCATTGCGCCTCCGCACTCTGCGCAATTTGTGGTGCTAGGTCAGAAATGTGTGATCCAACCAGGCGTATGGAAGATAAGCAGAAACACCACCGAGAGCCATCTAGTTGAGTTTCTGCTGTGCAAGAGACAATACACTCTCTCAATCTGCCGAAAAAACAATATACAAGTCGAACAAGCCTCCCTTGAGGGTCACAGTATTGAGAGGTCAGTGCAACGACGAAAGCTTAGCGCCAACAAATCAGCAAGAACCACTGCCTTGGAGAAAGATTATGACTCTCATCACACAACATGGCATCAGATGTTTACATCCTTCCAGAAAGGGCGTCGTAACACAACCGATATCGCGCTTCCTGATTTGCCCAACGGAGGAATAGCTACGATTCAGACCCCCTTGTCCGAAAATATTTTCCAAAGTGAACTTTCTCCATCTACATACCAATTGAAGCGAATCAAGGGAATTGCCACTACATCAAATACAATTGTTTTCTCCTGCCAGCACTCGGTTCACCGAGACATTGCTGTGAAAGTCCTTCAGCATAAAGACAGATCTTTAGCCAGCCTAGCTCGATCCGCCCTATTCTGGCAGAAAGAGAAGGATACATTATTAAAGCTCAAGCATGTAAGTGTCGTCTTGCCTCTTTCATTCATACATGTCTGAGTAACTCATGGGCTGGCCTTCAGAGAAATATCGTATCACTCAAAGCTTTTGATGGCCGCTTCTTTTCCTTATACCTCGAGCTTCTACCTTTATCTTTAAATCGTGGTCTTGATTCGCCTTTGAGTTTGTTTGAAGCTTCTATAATACTTACGGACATCTCATCCGCCCTGATATGCCTTGAGAAGCACCACATCGCTCACAATAATATTAAGCCAAACAACATTGCATATTCCTTCAACAGAGGTGCTGTGCTTTTTGACTTTAGGATAGCTTCTTCTCCAAAGAATCTTCGGCCAAACGGAACACCTTGGTATGTCCCCCCCGAGCTTGGAGACGAAAAAAGATGTGGTTTAGCGGGAGACATGTGAGCCTTTGGCTTTACAATGCTTTACGTCCTTAAGAAAACATAGATTCCAGAGAAAATGGCCAAACCTTGGAATATACGTTTGGCAGCATTTGATAAGGGTGAGGACTATCAACAAATGAAGCAGTGGCTTGAGATAGTTGCTAATGCCAGGGCGAGTCTGGATCGAACTGATATTATTGAAGATTTGGTATTTCAAATGCTCAACAGTCATCAGGTTTCCCGAATAACAGCTGCAAGAATAAAGTAAACGCTCGGGCGTAAATAAATAGTTACAAACTAGGAGATGAATTATCCAGAGAAAATGCTACATATACAGACATAGATCGCCATAATATCGAAACAGACATTTTTCATTATAAATATCTCCTGCGCATGATGTTTTGCTTTCTGAAGTATAAAGCCCCGTTATCGATCTTCTGGGATAGCATGACTGGTAACGTGAAGTATTTAATATATCTGCTTACAGGCCTTCCATATTGCGTGTGTACACTAAGGTATGCTGATACTATATGAATGGCACACCAGCCAATAATGGATTCATCCGTCTTTGCGCCTCAACAAATAGAGCCTAGACAATTTCTTGCCGTAAAAGTCGCATCTGTGCTCAACACTAAAACTCAAAAATAATGTATTCGATGGTAAGAAAAAGTTGCAAATTACGCAAAAGAATTTAAAATGATAGCACATGCGCGTTCGCACCCTCTTCTTGAAACAACTATTACTGTGCGATAAAAAAGATTGTATTATGTGAAGTTGAGAAATGTGTGCTGGTCGATTAAGAATTCCCTCTTTTTGTTCGCACGCTTTGGTACCTAGGTACTTTCATCCACCTTCTTGAGGGAGCTAGGCAGCTGCCTGTTTATCATTGCTCAAACAACCAAAATTCAAGTCTGACTTTTCACAGAACAGCATTCAAGATGGTAATTGCAATCGGTTGTTCCGCAAACTTCGGAAGTAACTCAGCAATTACGTCCAACAATCACAAATTATCCTATCACGATAGGCCCCGCCGGGCTTCCCAGCAGATCCAGCAAAGCATCAACAATGAAACCGGGGATGATTTCTAGCGCACTGGGATCAAGCAGCGAGGATATAACAGTCGACGTTGAGCAACCCTTTTGGGACTTTCCTTCGTCCAGGACATCGATCAACCAAGCCAATGCCTTTACGGCTCCCGTGATGGCGAGCGATCCGTGCTCCGAGAGGACGTCCCTGACGTATTTCACAGGAGTACCGCCCCCGCAGTATTTCTTTACCAGTGCGTCTGTCTCGCTGACTGGACTCAGCTCGTCTCCGGTAGACTTGTAGACGTACAACGGGATTTTGGGCGTGGCTTTGCCAAGAGCGTTGTCGTTTTGGATCTTGACAAGGTCGGGGTCCGTAAAGGGCAGAGTTGGATCGTCCAGCATGGCCAGCACATCCTTGAAGAGGAAATCCGTGACATCGGCGACGAGGCACTGGTTCCGCACTTTGTTGAACAGAGACTGATACTGCGGTAACACGTGTTTCTCAATGACGCTGTTGACCTGTGGATATTGATTCGCCAGGCCGACGACGCCAGACGGGATGATGCCAGCAAAGGCGCTCTTGTTGATCTCTGACAGGACGGTGGTGATGTTGGGCACGGTGCCTCCCAGCGCAGCCCCGGCGATCCTCAGCTCCGGCGCATAGCTTGGCTGTAGCTCTGCGGCCCAACCAGAAGCAAGGCTGCCGCCAGAATAGCCCCAGAGGGCAACGGCGGCGTCCTTGGAAATGCCAGTGAAGCCACCAGAGCTGAGGGCGGCCCGGATCCCGTCAAGGGTTGCCTGACCAGCCTGTCGGTTGGCTAGGAAGGCGGCGTTGGGGCCTTCATGGTCGGGGACGATGACTACCCAGCCTCGATTCAGAGCCGCCTCGATCAGAAGCAGCTCGGCTTGCGTGACCAGCGTTCCCAGCGACCCTACAGTAGCTGAAGCGAGCTGAAGCGCGTAAGAAGGGGCGCAGTCCTTGCAGGCCGAATCTTGGGCCACCTGGTAGGATAAAACCTTGGACGAGTCTGCGTTATGGGGGATCAAGACCGTGACGACGGTTGCCGTGGCGTTGCCAAAGTTGTCGTTGGTCCTGTACAGGATCTGATGGCTTGCCTGGAGATTCACGGGGGCCAGTCCAAAGGCTGCAATCTGCGCCGGTGGCGGACGATGTTTCAATATGGCCCCTGGAGCTGAACTGTCCACATCTGCAGGCACGGCATAGAAGGGGTCGTTGCTGGGAAGTGTGGCCGCTCCTCTCCCTTGCAGATCGAGCGGTACCGCGTGAGTGGCAGCTATCAAGGCTATCCACGCCAGTGTGCGAGCTGTAGCAACTCCAAACATGGCAGCTACTGGTCTCTAATCAACGACTCCGAAATAGCACTGGACAAGGTCAGGCGCGCCCTCCTGATAGAATAAAACCCCTGTTGCTGGATACTATTCTCAATGCTACATACTACTACTACTATTTATAACCAGGTCTCGCCCAGGTCTCGCCCAGGTCCACATGTCAGGGAACGACGATCTGTATGGTCTATTCTAAGAGCATTCCTCGGCATGTCGGAATAGACTTGCAAGCCAAGTCTGTGATATGCGAAGCTTATTATATAAATACCACCCTTCTCTCTTGGCGAGAACTCCAAAGGGGTAATGAGATCAGCGCCCAGCGGGGGACAAAGAGAGGGGACTGCGGGGAACGAAAATACAAGTAGGTGTACATGCCGGCCTTTGAGGAGCGTGAAATTTTTATTGGTGTTTCTTTTTTGATGTGAAGCTGTGACACAATTCAGAGAATTTCTCTCTCCATGAGGGCGTCAGAGGCCATATAGGTACGAGCCAGATGAGCCGCTGGGTGATTATTGTTGTGCGCCTTTCTTCGGTGCTGACCTCTCTTTGGTAATGTCCTGTAAATAGCCGTGAATATTAATCGAGGTGCCGAAGTTCAATGGTTTGATATGATTGCCCGGCAAAATGGTATGTTAGTACACCCGTAGATGGATATAATAGCCGTTGATCACCTACTACAGCCAGCGACTTATGTGACCAGTGGGAAGCATATAGCGGGAAGAAAAGCATGGCAGAAATAGTTGAGCATTGCAGGATGTCACGAGTGCTTCTGGGCGCTAGATGGACACCCTCTTTGCGCTCGTGGTGAATAGTCGGTGGTTAATTTGTCATAAATAATCGAAGCCGGGCTGCTATTGTAGGTACCTAAGTACGTGTAGTAGCATTGTCAAGTACGAGGCGTCTTGCCTGCTGGATCGGGACCATTCGGCCCGACAGAGCGAGATCCGATCTCTCTGTGTCTTGCAGGCGAGCCTGGTCTTTAGTCCTGCTTGCTCTCGACTCTTTTCAGATGCTCCTGGCGAAGCCCCGATCCTGCAAATCTATTTCAAACTGACTATTGCCCAGGTGCGTATACCAAGTCATTTGATAGCCACTCGCAGTGTATGCTACAGTAATGCTGACCGATGCCAGCTAACCCATGCATGCGGTGCAGCCGTCTGCCATTCAGCTGGCAAGGGCGCAGCGAATCCCTGTCCGCGGCCACAAACGAGACCTGGACTCCAACCGCCACTTGGTGCCGCTTTGTGGCCGGCTAGACTGCGAGATCAGTCCCAAGCCCATTCGGTGTGTGTGGCTTCAGGATTCTCGACCGCTAGCCCCCGCACTTGCGGCTTTGTGCCGGGTCGCCAGAGAGGCTAACGCCTGTCCACGCGGCATCCATTCTTCCTTTGACCTCCCTGATCCGTGGCAGCGAGGCGACGATCCATGCGAAACGGAGGTTTGGCGTCGGAATATGGAGACGTCGCGGTACCGACGGTGCTCAGGGCTTGGGGGTTGCACGTGTGTGGCCCGCACAAGCGCTACCGGCGACTAATGGCACTGGGCGCTTTCTACGGAGCATCGCGAGATCGCTGATCAGCGTGCCTCTGCGGCATGGACCGGATTACCCCCATGGCCTTTAACTTCTGAGTGTTGGGGGTTTCCCGCGCCCGGATTTCCTTCTGGCTTGCACTACTACCTAGTAGGTAGTACTCGTGCGTCTTACTGCTAGCAGCATCGCCCGATAAACTTCCGTGCTGGCATCGTGTTGGTCCCTCGGATTGCAGCCACTCAATCTCCTTCTAAACTCCACAGCGGGCGGCTCAGGCCGCGCCAGCCGACAGTGACATACGAGGCTGAGAATTAGGCGTTATGAGCTGGCGGCTGCACAATGTGCTGCGCATGATTGACGCCAGACTCCAACACCTCCCGCTGGGTCATTCCCCTTCCTTCACTACAAAGGACCTGCAGTCGAGCTATGGGATATTGCCTCGCCCGTCTTCAGCAAGCCTTACAAACGAGCAGAGAGACCTATGGGACGACGGCATCGTCTTGAAGCGGGCGTTTCTGGGGCTGGCATAACAGCTGGCACATACGCGCGGATGCTGTGCAACATGTCGGGCATGGCCAGGGTCGTGAATGGTGCGTCCATGCTGGGGTGATCCCTCCTTCCTCAAGGCACATGAACATGGATTTGCCGGACATGGGGCCGGAACCGACAGTCCCGTGCATATATGGCTCTGCGCAAAAACTCGTTTCTGTGTTGCTTGCCCTGAGATGCCAGCATACGGACGGATTTCGCTTCGTACTTGGCTTAGCAGCTGGCGTGATTTGTCTGTACCAGCACGGACAAGGCCATCGGCCGCTGGGAATGCGCATCGGCTCAATCCCTTTTGTCAAGACTCGCCGTTTGGACGCCCGCGTCTGACTGCGCATTATCCGCACTGCAAGCAAGCTGCAGGCGTTTTGCCGAGTGCGACGAAAAGGAAAGGTGTTTTATGTATTGAAGCCCAGCCATTTTTTTTTTATTCAGCTTACTTGCTTGAGAGGTAGGTACCTGAGTATGGCACGGGCATGCTTGTGTCCTGTGTCTGTGTCTCTACCTCAATCTAGTAGGCATGCTCATGCAAATTTGATATACTACTAATACAAGCATCTGCTGTTTCTCAGTACGACTAATACCAGCGAGTGAGTGATGATCCGCAACCCATGGAAAACATTGCTGATCTGTTGTCTTTTATCTTGTCTTTATTTGGCTTTCCTTTCCCGCAGGTCAACCTCTTTTCCACGTAGGTATTGCCCCCCATACCTTACCTTGGTTGTGCTATAATATTCCGCACCCCATAACGGTACAGTATCCCATTCCCCCCATGCAACAGACCTGCTCGCCCAATCAGCCGCCGCTGCATCGCTTGCAGTCCCCGCTTGTCTCGCGCTCACTGGCCCGCGATGCCTCAAATAGCGCTTCGCAGGCGCATCTAGCAATTAATTACAGCACTAGCCGGTGCGCTAGACCCAGCCGTTAATGACTGACCCCATGGTTCTGCGGCCTGGCCCAGCCTTTTTCCATGGGGGGATCCTCCCTGCGCTTTTCAGGTCTGGTCCAGCTGCATCCTTTTTTGCAACGCCCAATCTCCATCGGATCGTCCACTGAGTCCGCGCCATCCTGTCCAATCTATCCATTCCATCCGTCGCCTCTCTGCTCGCTTTGCCATCGCCTCTGCACAAGGAAGAGCGCCGCACACGAGACGCCGAGGGAGAAGCAGCAATTCCTCCTCATCGCCAGCAGCTGCAGCCACTGGCGATCGCAGCCACGGGCCTGCAAGACAAATCTGCTGCTGCTGCTGCTGCTGCAACTGCTGCCTCTCTCGCGGCCTCTGCTGCTCTTTTTAGCTCCAGTCTGCAATACGCTGCAGCGTCTGTGCTTTGGGCGGCTCCAGCTTTTTTTTTTTTTTCTCCGGCGTCGAGGGCATCGTGGACTGATCTTGCTCTCCCTCAGCTTCTGCCCCCAGTCCCACAGCCGCACTTGACTACGGGCCCCTCCCCAGACTGCGGGATCCATCTTCAGCCTCGAGACTGCTTTGCTGGAGCTTCTTCCCTCCTCCTCCTCTTCTTCTGTCGCACAAGACGCTGTTCTCCGCTGTTCCGTCGCCGGTTGCTCTGCCATCTGTCTGCTGGGATCGTTGGTTGTTGCTAGCTGTGAGCCCTAATTTGCGTCGCACAACGGTGCGCTATCGGCCGTGCCGTTCAACGTCTTGCTCCCTGGCCTCGCCGTGTCTCTCTGTTCCTTCGCATGGTCGGCTCCGGATCCAATCCGCTGGCCGGGTCGTTCCGTCGGGCTGATTCTGGCCGTCATGTTGCATTGACCGCATCCCAATAACCAGTTGTTCGACGGGCTGATATAGAAGGATATCTATCGTGTCTTGCCTGATAACCAACCCCAGCCCCAGCACCTGTTCCTGTTCCTGTCCTGTCCCTGTCCTGAGAGTCCCGCTTCCGCTGCCGAGTCCCATAAACGGGGGTCCCGCAAGGCTAAAATCGAGAGGCCAGAGGAAAAGGAAAAAAGAGGATCTTTGAGCGGAGGTTGGTCCGAGACGAGGCCGTTGCGCAATCCTTTCTTGTTTTCGCCCTCGTTTCTCGCCCAACGATCTCGACGATCCGGCCACTCCCTCGACTGCCTCCGTTTGGCGGACCCTCGATTTGCCGGCCTTGACTTGTCTGCCAACGAGAGAAAGCGTCTCAAATCGAGCTATGACTATTAGTGTAGATCGGTCCCTGACGGCAAAGCCAACGTTACCCATCTCTCCGGCCAGCTCCACCGCAATGTCGAGCTCCGCCCGTGATGGAGGCGGCGCGTCGCCAGATGGCTCTGGACAGGCCGAGCTTCGTCAAGCTGTCAAGGCGGAAAATGGCATCTCCAGTCGTGACGAAAGCCAGAAGAAGCCGGGCGACGACCAGAATGAGGGCTCATCAAACTCCGAGGAGCCAACGCGAAAGCGAAGACGCAGTCGGAAGGGTCTCGAGAAGAGATTCGAATGCAGCGCTGAGGGCTGTGGGAAGAGCTATTCAAGAGCAGAGCATTTGTAAGTTGACTCCCCATAATATGCTACCTTGTGGACTTTCTTTGCATCTTGTGCGAAAGTCGACATACTGCTGCCTCGTACCGGCACCTATATGAGGCAGCAGCTCCCTGTTGCGGGATATTTTCAAGCTGTGACATCCAACATATTGGACAGGCGAGACTAACAATTCGCCAGATACCGGCATCAGCTTAATCATAATTCTAAACAGATTTTTCACTGCGAGTATCCAGACTGTCCGCGGACTTTTGTTCGAGGCGACTTGCTGAAACGTCACATGGATCGACATACGGCCAAGGGCTCGCAGCTGAACAGAAGAGACTCCATGGTCAGCCATGCGGCATCTGCTACTTCTCCCAAACTTGTGCCTGCTGATGCAAATCGCCAAGGGCCTGGTCCTCTTATGCCTGCGCCCGCGCCCGCGCCTGTGCCTGTGTCTGCGTATAACGATCCCAGACCACCCCCACTAACACATCATTATCATCCCTCTCCTCAAGAGCCTCCAGGGGACCCCTATCCGCTTATAAACAATGTCGGCCCTCCTCTCTTTGCTGGTAGCGCATCATCTGTTGGACATGATGCTTTTGCGCGTGATCCCATCGTACATGGCGCAGCACCTCCTCGCAGGATGCCTTCTGGTCCGGGTCCTTCTCACGGGCCGCCGAGCCGGCCGTCAATCCAAACCAATCTCGGGCCCTACGGTGTGATATCGCCAGCGTCCAGCCAGCAAGGCTACCACAGCCAGTCTAGTAGCACTCCGCAACCCGCTGGTTTTATTCCTCAGCACAATGTTCTCCCCTTGAGCTTGCCGCCAGCGCAATATTCTCACTTACAAACCGCCCCGGCGCCGAGAGATGGAACAGTGCCTCATACAGCGACGACGGCGTCAGCGCAGTACTCTGACGCTCACCACTCTCACCCCAACGAGATGATGATACTCGACCACATGGAAATGTCAAGCAGTGGCCCAGTTTTCGCCGACGATGGCGTCAACAAGTCTCCGTACGTGGGAATGCCCGAGGACTTTATGGCCTACCTCTTCAACTCTCTACCGCACAATGGCTCTCCCCATCCACAAGCGCTGCCACCCCCTCTTCTAAGGTAAATATTTTCACAATGCATTAATAGGCTTTAATGGGCTGGAACCCAAAGAAACTAACACGATTTTTTTTTTGTTTTAGTTACGGCGATTCGCCAAACGGCGATCATGGAGATCACTACTTGGATCATTCAACTGTGGGATTCTTTCCTTCTGACCCGCAAGATGTCATGGCCGTTAATAACCTCTTGGAGCAGCATGCCCCAGAGGCAAGTATTACCGAGGAGCGCAGCCAGGAGATTTACGATTTGATCAATGAGCGATTCAAAGAGGACGACGAAGATTTATCCGCGAGGCAGCGACGTGCCAGCATTTTGAGTGGCGATCGCTCTTCCGGGGAACATATGCTGAGCAGAAGGATGATGCAGGCCTACGTCGGTTCCTATTGGTACCACTTTAGCGATCAAATGCCAATCTTGCACAAGCCGACATTTGCTACGGAAAAGACGCCCAATTTATTGCTCATTGCTATCATGGCAATTGGCGCCGCTTGCCTGGATAGGACTCATGGGACTAAAGTGACAATGGCTGGAGCCGAAGTATCTAATTTCCTAGCCGAGCATCTTCGATGGGAAGTGTTTATGGAACGTAGTTTTCGACCTCCGGCCAAACTCTGGGTCTTCCAGACGCTGATCCTGCTCGAGCTTTATGAAAAGATGTATTCGACGAGAGAACTTCATGAGCGTGCTCATATTCATCACGCTACCACGGTGACATTGATGAGAAGAGGGCGGTCTCTGATTGGGAAATCGACATTGGATTCACCCCCACAACATAGCTCAGATGGATCGCGAAAATCTTCAGCCTCTGGCATAGCTCATACAGCAGATGAATGGTGGAACCATTGGATCACAAACGAGGCAACTCGGAGAGCTGCTTTTGCTGCCTTCATCATAGACTCTACTCATGCCACCATGTTTGGCCATTCAGCAGTGATGGTAGCGCATGAGATGAGGTTGACGCTGCCTTGCGATGAGTCCCTGTGGAGGGCCGCGACCAGCGCAGAAGTAGGCCGAGTCGAAGCTAACCTCATGTCCCGAGGCATCAAGCCCGTCACCTTTCTCGAAGGTTTGAAGCGCACTTTGAGCCATCAGGATGTGCGGACGACACCATTTGGCCGGTCAGTTCTCATGGCAGGACTTCTCAGTGTCACATATCATATGCACCAACGCGATCTTCAGGTCAATGTCCTCGGAGGAGGTGTCATCCAAGCCCTGGGCGGACGAGATAAGTGGCGGGCAACTCTGACGAGAGCATACGATTCATGGAAATCGAATTTTGACAGGGCACTGGAGCTAAATGACTCTGACCCTTACAGACTAGATTTGCAGCAGCAAGATTTCAATGTCGTGTTTGAAAGCCGTACAGTACTGCATCATTTGGCTCACATGGCTATGCATGCGGATATCGTGGACTGTCAGATGTTCGCCCGCGCAAAGCGACTGCTTGGTCGTTCTATTGGAAACCAAGAATTTGTCAGCGCCCAGAGGAGAATCAAGGAATTCTGGGCTCCGTCTGCAAGGGCTCGCGATGCCACTTATTACGCGCTCAAGTTTCTCTTGTCGGTTCTCGTACCCGATCAAGCAGGCCCTCCGTATTCAACTAGCCCTGATCACGATAAGCCGTACGAGACGCGCGATGATGTGCTCTTGAACCGACCTTGGGTACTCTACTTTGCGGCGCTCGTCGTCTGGTGCTACGGATATGCTGTGGAGGGACCTTTCTTGACCGGATCGACGCCGGTGGGACATGAAGAACAATGGCAGCAAATGAGAGCGTACCTTACAAAATATGGCGGAGTCACTGATCCGAATGAACTACGAAACATGAGGGGTATCAACGGCAACACGGCGTTACTCATGGTGCTAAAGGATACCTTTGACAATTCTCGATGGGAGCTATTGCATGAAGGAGCGAACCTTTTGCATAACTGTATTGTGCTGAACTCTGGTGGCCACGTCATGTAAGCTCTGGCATAAGCGATTGTCACGTCTTGCTGATGACTTTTTATGCTAAAATTCTTTTTTGCTCTTCGCTGTGCATTTATTCTTCTTTGCAAGATTATTTATCATTATTTTTTCATCTGTGCGCCATGAGTCAGAGGGAAGGGAAACGTCGATAGGGGAAGGAAAGCCTGCTGAGCGAGAGCGATTTTTACTTGCGGACGGCTGGCGGATGTGTTTCCAAACATATGGGACGGCGCAATAACCTTTTTTGCTTGGTTTCCAGAAAAAACAATACCCCCTTTTTTTTCTTTTATTTTCTCTTGATGACAACATGAGTGGCGGGATATGCATGGCTACCTCTGATTAAATTGGCTTTTTTTGACGACCATGGCCTATGGCCGGCGGGAACTGGACTTGGCAAAAAATACAAAAATGATGGGTTATGTTGCCGTTTGGAAGTCGTATTATATATATATTCACATATATCGTTAACATTGCTTTTATGACTTGTGAAAATCGTTGAATATATATTTCTAAATTCTATATGCTAAGCTGTAATACCGTGGCGTGAATAAAAGAAATTATTAATGCTGCTCTGCAGACGTCTTTCTTCTCTCCCTTTTGAAACACATGCCCCTTGGACGCCGTAAGCTAACAATGATGGCTTTTTCTTGATTATTTGCAAGCTTTCTTCCGGGCTGCCGGCTTCTTTTCTGGAAAAGCCTTTTTGTCGGTGACCTCATTGTTCTCGGTGACCTTTTTCGTGGTCATGACTGCTTCTTGCGCATTCTTGTGACGGCTTGTTTGGGCGGTCTGCCCCGGCGCTTTGGTGCGGGCTGCTTTTTGTCGGCTGCTTTGATGAAAATGATTTTGCGCTTTTTGGAGGGTTGTGTGGTTTCTTCAGGTGTATCTTCTTGCTCATGATTTTCTTTGTCATCTGAGGGATTCTTTCGCTTGAGGGATTCGGCTTTTGGTGAAGGGCTTTGTTCTACGGGCTTGGCTTGGACCAACGGTGTTTCTGGAATCAAAGAATCGCTTTTTGGTGAAGGCTTGTCTTGTTCCAATGGTTTGCCTTGTATAGAGGCTGGAATGAGATCAAGAGACGGATGCCTTGTGACATCACTTTTCCTGTCTTGCAAGTCCCAGTCGTATACGCCGTCGTACTGATATCCCATGCGATTCATCAGGCGTCGGTACATGTCCCGCAGCTTACCGTAGTTTGGCGTGTCTTCATACTTGAGCGACCGGGCGTATTTGAGATGTCGCGCAAACTCCGAGGGCATGTCCTTGCAGATGATGTCGATGGGCAGGGAGAGCTTCATCTTGAGCGTGCGCTTTTCCTTGTACCTGAAGGGCTCCTTGCGAGAGCTACCGTCAAAGGTCCAGGGCAGGTAGCCGCGGAAAAGGAAGATGAGGACGTAGGCGAGGGATTCGAGGTCGTCTTTTGGAGATTGGGGCTACATAACGTGTTAAACTTGATTCTTGAAATAAAGACAAGGGAAGAAAAATGAAATATACTTACACAACGGAAATGCCATGCTATACATGCAGTCTCCAACGTCCCACCTATATAATACCTACACCCAGTCACGTAATCGCCTTGTGGCCGCAGATAACCAGACAAGCCAAAATCAAGAATATACGCCGTCTTGCCATGCTCCTTGCCAAATCCCATGACGATATTCTCCATCTTCAGGTCCCTATGCACGACATTCTTCAAGTGCAGCATCTGCAGGCGGCAAATCAGCTGGTCCGCCAGCATGAGCGTCGTCTTGAGCGAGAAGCGGTGCCCGCAGCGGCCGAGCAAGCACCACAGCGAGGCGCCGAGCAGGTCGCAGACCATGAACTCGATGCTGTAGAAGTCGTTTGTGCCGATGTCGTGGAGAGTGGCGATGCCAGTCTGCGAGCCGAGGTGTTGGTAAAAGGCCGATTCGTGGTGGAGGTTGCCTTCGTCGCTGTCGCTGCGGCTGCTGCTGCTGCTGTTGGGGGTTGTTTTGAGGGGGGAGATTTTGACGGCGACGATTTTGTCTGTTTTGAGATCGGTGGCTGAGGGGAAAGATTGGAGGTGTCAATAGTTGTGATGGTGGGAATGGAAGTTTGCTAGAAAGTTACCTAGGTAGACTTGGCCAAAGCCTCCGGCGCCGATTTCACCTTCAAGGATCCATCTTTCCCGGATTATGGCACCCTATGGAGGCGGAGAATAGTTAGTTTTGATGTTATTAACTTGGTGAGTGTGTACATACGGTGTAATCTCGATAGAATTCAGGCATCTTGGAAGTTTATCGTGGCAGCTGAGGATGGGGAGGATTAATTACGGGACTATGGCGATACATGGTAAAAATTGAAGCCGAATTTGATTATATATATATATATATATAAATATATATACATATGCATCGCTCTATATAATGGTTTAAAAATATCTCTTTTATTTGTTTTATGAAGAGAGACATTTGCTGTTCAGATTGTGATTCATCTTTGTTGACGAGGGCATCTTTGAGAGACGGCCACAAGGGTTTCGGAGGGAGATGGAACAATGCACAATACACAATACACCTCTTAAGACAAGTTGTTATAAAGTAAGTAAATAACAACAAGAGAAAGGGAAAAAAGCATCCAAGGGAATGATAAGTGCCATCCCGTCTTTAATATACATGTTCAAAAACTCAATTGCAGTGGCTGTGAAGGCGGTTATAGCAGACTTCTATGCGCATGTTGCGAATAAATTGAGCAGAAGCTGGAATACTTCATGTTTGATGATGCAAGAGCATATCGTATGGGAGATGACTTATTTTCTGTTTTCAAATGTAATATTCAAGATTGAGACGAAAGTATTGCCTAAACTATACTACCAGATAGAATACATTTGATTCGGCAATTTGCGCTATGTTATTACAACGCAGACAATGTCGAATATTTTTGACTGGAGTCACACTATTTCGACCACATTTTGCTCACAAAACTGCCGAAAAATAGTACACATGTTATCTGGTTCACAGCATTTTTAACCCTCCCTGAGGCCTTCAGCCATTAATGCGTGTATATTTTTAGGGCGGGATCACCTGCGTGCGTAAGTGCTAATCGTCTACCCCGGCCATTTCACAGCACTTTTAGGCTTCCCCAAGGCCTTCTGAAGAACCGTCGACGAATCTAACGCTGTTGTGACACCCCACGGGCAAAATTTTACGACATTTTTAAAGCTCCTCGAGGCGTGTCGAGTTATTATTATTTCTTGGTGCATACAGTATGTCGGGCCCCCTTCCCAACAGCAGTAACACAAACTCTACTTTCCCCCTCTTACACGCCCCCGTTGTTTAAGTCGCCCATTGTTGCACAGCATTTTTAACACTCTCCGAAGCTCTTCCATCATGATTCTTTTGTGGGGTGGAATTTGATGTTCTATTCGTGGTGGAATCATTTGCTGGTCCGATTCGCAACGCTTGAACTTTTTCAGAATTCCAACTGGAAGCTGCCTGCTGCCCATAGAAGTTTGCTTCTACTGACTTCAAGTGCTGGGACAGCCAGAGAGTCAATTTAGTTGAGGCTCCAAAGGTGTTACAAGTTCAGTGGAACAATAAAATTAGGTATAGATAGTACCGCCATGTGCCTCGCTATAAACCTTCTCTTTCTGCACTCTTCTTCCACAACGAAGCATAAGTAAAGTTGTAGGCGTTATCGACAGCATCGGGATTGAAGAGGGTGGGTGGGCATCGCCTGGCGAGCGCTTCACAGCATTTTCAACCCTCCCCAAGGCCTTCAATTATTTTCACTTACCGCCCCCTGCTCGCGGAGTTGTCCTCCCATCAATTTTTAGGGCCAGTATTAGTCGTCTATTTCTGGCGCTTTGAAACTTCGTGACTTTGCCTACAGCTGCGCCGAACTGGCTTTCTTCTCTATTGGGCAATGGCTCAGTTTACTCAAGGCTGCAAAGACACAAGAAAATGAGTGGTTGTCATAAAGGTACGGGAAACCTTGACATCTGCTTCGCCATAATCTTTTTTTTTTTTTTTTTTTTTTTTTTTTTGCCCACACTCTACGAAGCATCAAGTAAAACTGTATCATTTCCAGTGCTTTGAAAGAGTCCGATTTACAGCGACTGGCGCTAGTCCTGACTAGGCGAGAAGGGCAAGGGACCAGCTTCAGTGACATCACTGATATCTTATCGCATTGTTCTGCACGCGATTTTGTTTCAAAACAGTTCATGGCATTCTTAACGAAACAGTTTTGGCAGGATAAGGCACTCGGTTTACTTTAGCACAAAGATGGCATTTCATGATTGATTCTGTCTTTTCGACTTGTAAACTTTGCTAGTAGCCGACGAGAATATTGACCCAGCGCTGCATCTGAGTTTGTGCGTTTGATTTGCCCGACAGGGATTGACTTTTTACTTTTTTGCAAGACCGTTACACACGATTGATTATTCGGCGCTAGCAGCTGGCTCAGGAACAGAACAAAGTCACACTAGCAAATATCGAGAATAGACGGGCAAAGACGAGAATCAGCAGTGGAAAAAAAAATTAAAGATTAAAAGCGGTCCCCAAGCTCATCGCCATGGGCGACGTTCGAGCAGTGGAGGAGAGAATGGAGGAGAGCAAAGAGGTCTGGGACGTGCTCGGCTTAGCCCAAGCCATCGCTGATGGTCCCCTGGCTGGAAAAAGAGCAAAAAGGCACACGCACGCCAATTCGGTGCACGCGACGCTTTAATTGACCCCACCAGGTGGGGTAGCACCGGCGCCGCTGGATGGCGCAAGTATCTCCGCACGCAAATTGGCTGTGCGCGATACCTGGGCGGCGTCAAGGCCGGTAGCGCGTCATTGTGCCGGCAAAAAAAGCGTCGAGCGGTACATGGCGACCTACTCAAGTGGTGCTAGCAGTCAGGTGCTGCTGCTGCTGTGCCGGCAGGGTCCTCTCCAGGTCGCTTCTCCTCCTCCTCCTCCGAACCTCGCAATCCCACAAAAGCTTGTTGCCCATGAGATGTGACGCTCGATTCTCTCGTGGCCTGCGTTTTCGTTGATTCCATATCCCACACTGCCACTGCCACAGCCTCTTCTGCTCGCAGCAGTTTCAGCCCAGCAACCCTCCCTGCGTCCGCCGCTTCTCGGTCCACCCTCCTCCAGTCGCCTACCATGGCCCCGACAAAGAACTCTCGAAAAGACCACGACGATCACAAAGCCGATACGCCCGCCGGAGGGAAGAACGGCCATGGCTCTACAAAGATGCGTCGCGGTGCCAGCCATCAGTCTCACGCTGCTCTGAACCGCGAGCTGCACGCCGCTCCCACGTCGGCGCCCGTACAAGTGCCGACCGAGCCTCTTCTACCCAGCGTACGTCAAATTGCCTCGCCTGCTGTAGCTGCTTGATCTCCCCAAGGCTACTGCTGCTGTTACTCCCTATTGAAAGACGACAAACACTGACACAGCTCCCGCAACAGCTTCCCTGGGCCTCCTTCGAGCGACGATCCCTCCACGCCTACCTCCGCGAGCACGAGCTCACCACGCCGTCCTCCTACACCAGCTCCTTTCACAATTGGGTGCTGTCACGACCCGGCGGCTTGGGCCTATACTCCCCCACCATGGTCCGCAAGCAGCAGATCAAGCGACAATCCAAAGACCAGCTCGCCCTAGCCGTGCGCAAGCACTTCAATGGGCTGGGCGTCCAAGAAAACGATGTCATTGTCGACTTCATCTACAAAGTCCGCAACCACCAGGGCGTCAAGGACCAATCGCCGACCAAATACAGCATCCAGGTGTCAGATTAAACCGATCTCTTATACATATGAAGCGCTCTGGAGAGAAGGAGCGAGGCTCCAAGATTTTGCTTAGCATGGATCGGTGTTTTTTGGCGTTTTCTAGGTTCCTGACCACGGCACACCAGCTGTGTGCGCATATGCGGTAGATACCCGAGGGACTCGTTTGGCATTCTGAACTTGTTCTCCTTTTTTTTTTACTGCTTGTCATGTTTCTCCAATGCGAGTCATGTCGGCTCCCGTCGCGCCGTTTGGTGGTGCAATACTAGGGACCAAAGAGCTTGTTGGGTTCGGATTTTTTTTTTTGTGTGCTCTAGAACAAAGCAGTGTACCATCAAGTACCGGTCTGGCAGATATCTGTTTGACAGCATCCCCCAAAGAGGGGAGGACGAATTAATGGGTTTTGTTTATAAGTGGATTCTTTGTTGCGAATTTGCAAATACAGCATTAAATTATACTGAAATCATCAAGTCCATTGTCCGCAGCGGCTGTTCCCTTTGACGACATTGGAGATTCCATCCAATCTTGTGAGAAACAAAGAAGGTGGCGTGAAACATCCCATGCGAGACAAAGGAGGGACACGGGACAGGCACACCAGGATGACCAACTGAAGAAATCCTTCATAGGGCACGGGCCGGGCTGTGGTGGCTCGACGGTCCACTTTGCTGCGTCCCATGTCCAGTTCTTACATACATTTGATGACATGCCCGCAACAATGTAGGTACGCGGATGTCACCAGGAACAAGGTGCATGCGGCTGCTTTGAAGTCGAAGCGGTTTAATTTGTTCTCGGGGAGAGCGTTTGCGCCTTTGCGTCTGTTACCGCAATGAACAAGGTGCAGTACCTCTCCGGCATTGCTTTTGTGCTCATGCAAGGCATTCTACTGCCACACTGACAAACACCACAGCCTGACCCTGTCTGCCTGTCATCCAAACCCCCGTTGCTCTCGGCGGGTCCAAGCGGCTGGCTTATCAATTCGGTCGGCGCGTAAAATAAGAGAGCGGCAGGTGTCGCTTATTAGCAAGCGAGGCATCTTATTCTTCTTTACAGATGCTGGGCTGCTGGCGAAAAGGCTGTCTCTTCCAGATGCATTGCATGCGACAACGACTGCAATGCACAAGCTACCACATGACCCCAATGAAGCTCAAGACAATTCGCACTCGATTGGTGAAGGCGTATGAATCTCCATTGCCGATCCCAAAATGACGACCCCTCCAACATCCGAAGATCGCGGCAGCAGCTCTGCATTATAGCCTACGGCGCAATGCACCTGGACAATAGCCAGCTTGATAACGGCTCAACTGGCTTCACAGACCGCAGCAAAAGCGGTACCCGGAGAGCGGGATCGGCCGGCTTATGACGGCATACCCAGAGAGCTGCGTTTGCTTTGAAAGACGAAAAACACATGACCTCGGCTTAAAGTCGGTAGAAACGCGGCAAGTCGAGCTCTCTCTGCAGAGCTGTGAGACAGAAGAGAGACCCCACCTTAATTTTTTCTTCGATGCATATTCGTGCAAGTTCTTTGGTTCGCCAGATAACGATAGAATCGCTCGGTGGAGAGCTTTTTTTTGCTTAATAACTTTTTAGAGGGGACAAATTTCGAGCCGCGCCAGTTTAAGCCGATTCGCTTCTAGCCTTTCTCTCTGGTTCTCTGATTGTCTTATTTCTCATCGATTTGATTTGTCCGGTTCATTCTGCTCGGCTTGGGCGCACAAGGATTGATTGCAAACGAAGGAAGAAGAAGCGTAGACGGGATAAAGAGAAGAGGAAGAAGAACAAGAAAACGATATAAAAACACATCGAATTGGGTCTGCCGTGCCGAACCATGTCAACCCTCCTCTCCAAGGCCGCAGCTCCGGCGCGGGCACTTGCAAAGAGCCACAACCTCTCGGGACGCCCGAAAATCCAGCAATGCCTGCGCAAAGGCGCCCAGCTTCACACGGCGTCGTTTCGCTCTGGGCCCGAGAGGCCCAATGCCCGGAAAGAGCACAAGTCGAGCCGAGTATCGCAGAGGGTGAGTCTTGAGTCTCCGAGCGCCAGAACGATGACTGCATGCCCCACAGATTCTGACTGAACATGTTCGTGATAGACCTTCCATGACACCAATACCTTGTCGCAAAAGGATCCCTACAAGGCCCTTGGTGTAAACAAGTCTGCGACGGCGGCCGAGATCAAGAAAGCATACTATGGCCTGGCAAAGAAGTTCCACCCCGATACCAACAAGGACCCCACGGCCAAGGACAAGTTTGGCGAGATCCAAACTGCCTACGAGATCCTCTCCGACCCGAAGAAGAGGGAGCAGTACGACCAGTTTGGCGATGCGAGCTTCGACCCCAACGCGGCTGGCGGCCATCCGTTTGCCGGAGCTGCGGGCGGCAATCCCTTTGCAGGATTCGGTGCCCAGGGCGGCTTTGGCGGAGGCTTTGGTGGGGGGTTCAACTTTGAGGACTTGTTTTCGGCTTTTGGCGGCGGCGGCCGTCGATCGAATCCTTTCCAGCAGGAGATTCTGGTGGGCGACAACATTGAGGCCCATGTGAGCATCAGCTTCATGGAGGCTGCCAAGGGCACGAGCCAATCCATCACCATCACGCCGGTGGAATCCTGCAACACCTGCTCAGGAAGTGGTTTGAAGGCTGGCGCACAGCGGGCGCAGTGCCACACTTGCGATGGAACAGGCACACGGGTGCACTATGCGCAGGGCGGCTTCCAGATGGCCTCGACATGCGGGTCCTGCGGAGGTACTGGCTCGACTATTCCCAAGAGCTCAGAGTGCCGGACGTGCTCTGGACAGGGCGTTGTGCGCAACAAGAAGACCATTACCGTCGACATTCCGGCCGGTATCGAAGACGGCATGCGACTGCGGATAGACGGCGGCGGCGATGCTCCCATCACCGGAAGATCCACATCCCCCAACTCCCGGGCCCAGAACGGAGATCTCTACGTCTTTGTCCGCGTGGCTGCCGATCCCAAGTTTGGCCGCGAGGGCTCCAACATTCTCTACACAGCAAACATCCCCCTCACCACGGCCATTCTCGGTGGGCAGGTGACGATTCCCACACTGGACGGACCGGTTAATCTCAAGGTGGCCACCGGCACCAACACAGGCGACAAGGTCACGCTGCCTGGCATGGGAATGAAGCGACTTGGCTCACGAAGGGCGGGATCCGGCGACCTCAAGGTTGAGTTCCGAGTCAAGATGCCCAAATCGCTCAGCGCTAGCCAGCGAACCATTCTCGAGATGCTCGCCGATGAGATGGACGACAAGTCAGCTCGCCGCGTCATGAACGTTTCGTCAAGGTCAGAGGGAGACTCCAAAACCTGAGCTGCTTATACCGTGTAGGATCTTTTTACTAACAAACAGCCTTCTCCGACGTGCAGCTCCAGCTCCGATCCCAATGACCCCAACTCCCACAAGGACGAAGGATTTCTCAAGTCCGTATGGCATACGCTGACTAACCACCCTGCTCACGAAAAGGATGGAGCCCCATCAGGCACACCGGGATCGACCGGTGGATCAACAAGCGATGACAAGGGGAAGAAGGAGAATAAGCCTACTTCTGACTAAGCTCGATTTCTTTCGAGCAACGGGCTCACGATCACTCTTACCTTGTCAAACTGTCAAACCTTTTTGGGCTTGTGCAGCATTCGGATATACAGGCTCAAAATCTAAACCCAACGAAAAAAGAAACTCTAACGCGATCATGCATGAAATATTGGTAGCCTCGGAAAAAAGGAGGATGGAGGATCTCATTTTGCATAGACCTGGGGGGGAAATCGAATACATAGTTAAAAAAAAAAACAGAGTTGAGCGAGGTAACTATGAAGGGAGAGAGAGCTTGCATTCGCTGGTTGTCTAAACAACTGCGAAAAGAATTGGAAAAAAAGAAGGCTTCGAATGGTGTAGGATATCATTGACGGAATGGCGCTTTCATGCTCGGGGCGTGAAACGCGTTTTGGTGAGCATTGTGTATATTAATAGCTGCAGCTACCTACTACTACTTTATTATTTAAGAGAGGAAAAGCGATGAGGGGAGAAACAGGAGGCGAAGAGACTTTTTTGTTTTCGCAGAGACCAATCTCCCCTCGTTAATACAAGAGATGATACAATGTATATTTTATTGATGTAATAGGTAAACGAGATTGGCCTGCTCCATGTACTTCAAGTATGATGAATGGAACCCACTGCTGTGGCGATGTAACAAGCAGATTTTCGTCTCTGCCATGTGTGCTTCATGGTCTTATGCTTTTGCAAGAACGGCACCGTATCTTTTTATCGATATCAAAGGGAGTGCCATTCGTCATCTGTCATCTTTCATGTTTGTGTCTTTGATATCATCGGCTACCATTGTCAGATGTCAAGTCCATCACGAAACTCAAGCAACTCACAGAAAAAAAAAATAAAACCCTCTGACTCACAATAGCCCGCCCAAACCATATATTCCCTCTTTCAAAAAGGGAAAAAAAAGGGGGCAAGTCGAAATGATTACTTCATATTTTCGCTTTCCTCACCCAATCGGCTTGAGCTTCTTCTTCTTCTTCTTATCCGGATCTCCTGACTTGCCCTTCTGAAACTGCCGCCAGCTATTGATCCTCACGTCCCTCGTCGCCTCCCAGTCCTGCTCGTGCTGCCTCTTGCGCTTCCTCTCGTCAATCTCCTCGTCCTGCCGGCGCTGCTCGCGGCCCTCCTCCTGCAGCTGGGCCTTCATCTGGCGCCGGCGCCGCTGCTCGTTGTCGATGAGCACCTCGCGCGCCTTGTCGCGCCACTTCTTTGCAAATTCGTCCGTCTTGAGCTCGGGGCTATCGACGGTCCACTTGTGCTCGCGGATGAGCAGCATGCGGGCGTCGGCGATGGCCTCGTCGAGGCGCTCGCGGTGCTTCTCGTCCATGAGCTCGGTCTGGGCCTTTTTGAGGCGGTCAAAGGCGTCAGGCGCGCGCGGGTTCTTTGTCTTGTCGGGGTGGATGAGGAGGGATTTCTTGCGGTAGGTAACTTTGATGTCTGATTCTGGGACGCCGGGTTGGAGGTCTAGGACGGCGTATCTGTAGGGTGAAAGGCAAGGCATTAGACAGCGTTGTGTTATCGGGATGGAGGGTGCTCACGCATCGAGGCGAAACGCCTTGAGGATTCGATCAATCTCGGCATCCTGGAACCAGCTTGTTAGCATCAATGGTGAGTTTCCTGAAAGGTGCACAGCGTACCTTGTCGAATTCCTTGGCTTCTAGCTCGAGCGCATCGAGCGCATCTTTGTCTTCTTTTGTGTCGACGTCCGCCATGATGATTATCGAGTGATGCTTGAAAGAAATGGGTATCCTGTATATATAGACGACAGTCCTTCTTTGTAGATGGCGATGATATCACAAGATCAGGCGGGTAGCAACGCTCTGTTCGAAACGAAGCCGCAGCAGCTCTCGCGTGCTCTCAGTTGGGCGATTGGCAAAGATGATTCGCAGTCACAAAGAAGTGGATGCGCGCAATGCCGCATTAAGAGCCTTGGACGGCAGGGGTTCCATAATTCTTTGGATGTTCCCGCACCCCCACTGGCCTGATAAGATAAGCCCGAACTTTTAGATGGAGACGGAAAAAAAAGAGTACGACCTTCGTTGTCTGAAAGGAATAATTAGCACTGCCAAGTTTGGGGGACAGTGATTGCGAAAAACAATAAACCTGCGCATTTCACAGCATCTCGCGCGTCGCAATCATGCCCAGTCGTCGTGCAGCATCGCCTGCTGCGTCCGAGCCGGAGCTGGACATTCTCGACTCGTTATACCCCGGCGAAGGCGAGAACGGAGGACAGAGCTTTGGCGAAGATGGGCTCGACTTTGATGGCTTTCTCAACACTGGCGCGGGAGGAGACGGTGAGGATGACGACGAGGCCTTTATTGCGCTGCAGCAGGCGGCGTCATATCGCAAGGCCTCCAATCTCAAGGGCAGGACGGTCAAGAAAGGCGGTGGTTTCCAGGCAATGGGTAAGCGAAAAACAGTCGACTGTCTCACTTCGCAAACCATCACTAACAACAGACTCTCTACCGCACAGGTCTTAATGCGAATATCCTCAAAGCCATCGCCCGCAAGGGTTTCTCAGTTCCGACACCCATCCAGAGGAAAACGATCCCCCTCGTTCTCGAACGGCGAGATGTCGTCGGCATGGCCAGAACCGGTTCAGGAAAGACGGCCGCCTTTGTCATCCCCATGATTGAGCGGTTGCGCGCCCACAGCTCCAAGTTTGGTGCCCGGGCGCTCATCCTTTCGCCCTCGAGAGAACTGGCCATCCAGACGCTCAAGGTTGTCAAGGAACTCGGCCGAGGAACCGATCTCAAGGCCGTGCTGTTGGTCGGAGGTGACAGCCTGGAGGAGCAGTTTGGCTTCATGTCTGCGAACCCAGACATTGTCATTGCCACGCCCGGTCGATTCCTGCATCTCAAGGTTGAGATGAACCTTGATCTCTCATCCATCAAATATGTCGTCTTTGACGAGGCCGATCGATTGTTCGAAATGGGTTTCGCTACGCAGTTGACCGAAATCTTGCACGCGCTCCCTCCTTCAAGACAGACACTGCTCTTCTCCGCCACGCTTCCAGCATCATTAGTCGAGTTTGCCCGCGCCGGTCTTCAAGATCCTAGCCTTGTGCGACTTGATGCAGACACCAAGATGTCCCCCGATCTGGAGATTGCATTCTTCTCCGTCAAGGGAGCTGAAAAGGAAGGCTCCCTGCTCCATATCCTTCACGATGTGATTAGAGTCCCTCTCGGACCTCCCGCAAGCGTGCAGGAGTCGACAGAAAACAATTCCAAGAAGCGAAAGCGTGGACCCGATGGTGGCTCCGGAAAGCCAACAGAGCACTCTACAATCATCTTCACAGCCACGAAACACCACGTCGAGTACCTTTACAACCTGTTACAACAAGCCGGGTTCGCAACATCCCACGTATACGGTTCTCTTGACCAAACCGCGCGAAGAATACAGGTAGAGGATTTCCGAAATGGTAAGACGAACCTATTGGTCGTCACAGATGTCGCTGCCAGAGGTATCGATATTCCCGTGTTGGCCAACGTCATCAACTTCGACTTCCCCCCGCAACCCAAAGTATTCATCCACAGAGTCGGCCGTACAGCTCGTGCCGGCCAGAGGGGTTGGGCTTACAGTTTGGTGCGAGATATCGACGCCCCATATCTGTTAGATCTACAGCTTTTCCTCGGCAAGAAACTGGTAGTCGGCCAGGCAGAGAAGAATCCATCATTCACCGAGGACGTCGTTGTTGGATCCCTGCAGCGAGACGCTGTAGGAACGCACATGGAATGGTTCAACAAGTTCATGGATCAGAGCGAAGACGTCAGCGCCTTACGAACCGTTGCCGCTAAAGCAGAGAAGCTCTACATGAAGACTCGAAACTCGGCTTCAAGTCAGAGCGCAAAGCGTTCAAGAGAAGAAGTCGCATCCAGGGGCTGGTCACAGCTGCACCCCCTTTTCGGCGAGGACGTCGATGACGCAGAGGAGGCTCGGGCCGCCATGCTGGCCAAGATTAGCAACTTCAAGCCTCAGGAGACCATTTTCGAGATTGGGCAGGGAGATAAAGCGACCAGTGCGGCAGCAGAAGTGATGAAGGAGCTGCGCAAGAGAGTCAAGCCACGCAAGCAGCAAGAGAAAGAAGACGACGACGACGACATGCAAGTCGACGACGACTTCGGCGGCGCCCCGGCCCAAGACAGCGATGACGACAACGACGAAGACGATACCAACGAAGATGACGAAGACGACTACGGCGACGACGACCTCCAAGTCACAGTCACAAACACCGGCAAGTCCAAAAAGGAAAAGGGCCGCACCGACTGGCGCGACAACGACGTCTTCATGTCCTACACGCCGCGCACCGTCAACGCCGCCGAGGAGCGTGGCTACGGCGTCCACTCGGGCGGCAACAACTCGTCCTTTGTCGAGCTCGCGCGCGATGCCGCCATGGACCTGACAAACGACGAGACGGCAAAGGCCTTTGGCGCACCGACGCGCGCGCGCATGCGCTGGGACGCCAAATCCAAGAAATACGTCAACAGCGCAAACGACGAGGACGGCTCCAAGGGCGCGCGCCTCATCACCGGCGAGAGCGGCGTCAAGATTGCCGCGAGCTTCCAGAGCGGGCGCTTCGACAAATGGAAAAAGGCCAACCGCGTGCACAAGCTGCCGCAGGTGGGCGAGCTGGTGAAGCCGGGCGGCGGCAACGGCGTGGGCCGCATCCCCTCGGGCGTGCGGTACAAGCACAACAAGGAGCAGGCGCCCAAGGAGGCCGACAAGTACAGGGACGACTTTGAGAAGCGCAAGAAGCGGGTGAATGAGGCTCGCGAGAAGCGCGTGGGACGCTTCAAGGACGGCATGGGCAGCAAGAAGGAGGTCAAGGATGTGAATGATATCCGGAGGGCGAGACAGGAGAAGGAGAGGAAGAGGGCTAAGACGGGCAGGCATCAGGTCAAGGGCAAAGGCGGTAAAAGGAGGTGAAAGGATAAAAGAAGCGATTGTTATTTAGAAATAATTTACAGGCATAATATTATATATAAAATCTTTCATTGCTTCAATTCTCAATCACGCCATGTTTTGCGGGACTCGACAGACAATTTGCATTTACGAAATAGCAGACAAACTTCACACATGGCGAGGAGAGCAACGGCTGGAAGTAAAACAAAAGTGTATCTTTAGCATTAAAAAAGCATAATCTATCGAAATTCAAGAAACCGGCTTGTCTTGCCGCTTTCCGCTTACTCTTCTCTCTTCAAGAAAGAGTCCGCTATGTATAGCAAAAAGACGTGTAAACCTCAGCACTAGCATTCCATGGCTAGGCACGTAGTAGTATCCTTTGATATCATCCAAACGCCTCGCTCATAAAAACAATTCAAAGTAGCATCAAACAAGCAAAAACAAACATGCAAAGAAACGCTAGGTCGAAGAAAAAAAAAAGAGGAAAGAAGGTCTTGGGGATAATGGAGGATTGGGCCTTCTCAGCCAACAATCAACATGTAAAGAGTAAAGGTGAGTGAGTATGGTTGGCCCAAAAGAAGAAGAAAGATAAGACGCGATATCTCTGCGCACTTTGGGGTATCATATGGTGTGAGGAGGAATCAAACTATTAAAAAAGGTGATGATACAGGTTTCGGTTGGTTTGTCGTCCTGTATCGTACCAACCAATTCATAACGTCATGAATAAGGAAACGTTTTGAAATAGTATCGTAGAAAACGGGATGAAACTTGTGGGAAAAAAAACAAGGTGGTACACAAGTGACTTTCGAGGCTCATTCACTCGAGTCAAGGGCGTTTGCCCATTGCCTCACTGCTAGGCGCAGTACGTTGTCGTTGGCCGGAGATTGCTGCCTTCGCCCAAGGTTGTTAGGGGTGCCATCGTCGTTGCGGTCAATAACATCTCGAATCGTGTCTTCAAGAGCAGAAAGCACTACCGTCTTGCACTGTCTTCGAGGTATTTCGAGAGGAGGCTCCGGTATCTGCGTGACCTCTGAGAGCGTATCTGGCATGTTACTACCGGTGTCGAGAGGCCCAAGGATGTCAACATGAACCTGAGAGGAAGCGGAAGAATGCTCTTTGCTAGAGTCTGGGACGAGATGGATAACCTTTTCCAAGGCTTCTGACAAGATATCATCTGGCACAGATACCAATTCTTCAACCCACTTCTCATCCAACATGGTTTCTTGAGGCAAAGCCGAGGGCGTAATTGCAACACCTCCAATAACGGTTTCCACAACTGGCTTTGGCTTGACCAGTCGGCGGTATGTAATGCGAAGAATAGAATCTGTAGTCGTATCCACGACGAGAGCTGAGCTCACATCAACCCAGCGCTCAGAGACATCATCACTACTAGACTGGAGCACGAGAGGTGTGAGCTCGGCTTGAAGTGCAGCTTTGACCTTTTCGACAAGGTCTTCCTGAGGAGGGACTCCTTGCAGGACAAAGTCAGGATGGAAACGGTTCAGCCAGCCAGCCGCATTAAGGGGCAAATCACCATCAATCGCGATACGTCCGGTTTGCTCAAAGGATTCAAGGCCGGGCAGGCCTGGTGTCGACAGGTATCCGCTGCTAGAGGGGGAGCTAATGGCAGACTCAAAGGAGGCAATGTAGTCGGGGAAGGGGACATCAACATCGATGACACTATCATCGGCATTGATGGAAGTCTTGATTGGAGACTCAAAGGCGCCGTTGGGATCTGGTGTCCTGTCGGCCTGCGTGAAGGATTTTCGAGTGCGCTCAGCGGCGTTTCCTCGCGTCGCATCGACATCCCTAGCATTGCTCGCTTGACGCAGATGGGCCGGTGACTTTCCAGGCACTTCCTCATGGGGAGCGAGCTCACGGCCAATCTCAGACAGTCTGTTTGACTGGGGGAAGCCTACTTTGATTGGCGACCGCAGGTCGCTCGTTTGACTGTAAGTGCTGCCGCTGTCCATGGACTCGCGACGGCGTGCGTTCCATAGCCCGCTCATTATGCTGCTCCATCGCAGTCCTTGACTTGGTGGGCGACCGCCTCCAGCACCGCCGCTCTCTCCCCTTTTGAGAGATCGCTTCAGGTCATCTGCCGCAGCGCTGCCACTGCTTCCCGGCCGTCGCCGCCTAAGGCTATCGGTCCGTTGAATAGTCGAGAAATGCGGCGTAGTTGAGTCCTGCATGATGGTCGAAGTAGCAACGCTACTTTTCCGGCTCATCAAGTCATGGCCCGGGATGGGGAGGCCAGGAGTCCGGATGGAGGCTGCGTCAGAAGCACGCCTGTGGTGGCTTGAGGCATCTGTGATGTTTAGGTGTCCCATCTGGGACGACAACGTTCCACTCCTGGTGCTCTGACTAGCTGTCCTGGAGTGGGAAGTGCGCCCAAAGCCGGTGCGGCGATTAATCTTGCGGCGAAGAGACTCCTCTCGCACAACGGGAACAACGTAGGAAGGGGGCGAATTTGAAAATGCGCCAACCGAAGCACCCGACGTGCTTGGTCGGTGTACTCGAGGGCCGTGGACTTGCTGGTTCGCCGGCAAAAACGCTGAAAGCAAAAAGATGATGCGTCGTGCGGCCATCTTGTCTTCTGAGACGATGATAGTCCGCGCTGGTAGCGATAAATCATCTTCGTTTTGATTCTGTTTTCGAACCATTGCTTTTCTCCTGTAGGTAGGAGAGCTGAGAGCCTGCAGCCAGTCGATATGGGTGGCTAAGAAGCCAGTAAGCAGGGTGTGAAGGAAGGTACCTTGATGCAGCCCTGCAGCCCATTTACAAGTCCAAATGGCCTCGTCACGCCAAATTCCCCAGCGCCCCTGTCCTGTGACGACACGAGAAGCACTCAGGCCCATTACAACCCTGGACCTGGCGAGACCGACTTCTGACGCAATATGCACATCGTCTGAGAGACAGTTTGGCAGCAGGGAGACAAGTTTGGTGGTGCTCTTGGACGGCTTGTTTCGAGACTCATCGAGGCGCCTGTCGGTGGTAACGGATGGCCTCCTGGAACTCATATTTGCCGAATACGGTCCCGGGGATGCCATGTCGGTTTGCTTAAGCATGGTGTGCAACCTGAACGAGACGACCGACTGGAGATGGGTCAAGGTGCGCATGACAATATCCCAGTGCTTGGTAAGCGAGTCGATTCGGTCTTCCCCGTCGATGGAGAATGACGAGTCCGTGGCTTCGCCATAAAGGCCCGACCCCGACATATTCCAGCCAGACGCACGAGTCGAACTGTAGGACGAAGAGAACATGTCCTGGTCATTGTACGATCCTGGCTCGCGAAAGACAGGCTTGGTGGGTACGGCCGAAGATATGCGTGACGGAGAAGGCGGGAGCTGTACGACAAGGACCACAGCATACATTGGCGTGCGCCTCTGTTTTGGCTGCGGCTTCTTCTTCTTGGCGGCAGCCTCGTCTCCGGTTGGCGGAAATGGGAATCCTCCATTGTCATCTGAATACCGACTTGGTGGCGTGGCAGTATCCAAGTCGTCAGCGGCCAGAGTTACGGGGAAGAGCCGAGTGATGAGAACCTTCTTGCGCTCACTATGGCGTGGGGTAGACGCGCCGGTGGGAAGCGGTGGATGTGTTGGAGACATGGTCTGAGAGGAATAGGACTGTGACAGCTTGCTTGAGCGTCCACTAGCACGGCCGATGGAGCTGCGGCCATCGCCAAACATGGAGCTGCCATAGTCGGTGACGCGTGGCTCGGATGGCACGACGTGGACTTTTGTGGAAGTGCCTTTGTAAGCCATGAGCTCTGAGTTACCAAAGATGCAGCTGGAGAAGGTAGCTAGCTCCTCTCGGTATTCGCGTGCAGCTCGCTGGCCATCAGTTTCCCCAAAACTGGGACTACGGCCATGAACCGAGGCTCGGCGATCAAAGGCTCCCTGGCGAAGCTGGGAGCCGTCGGTGTGAATACCCGTTGGGCGCGGAGCCTGGCTTTGGCTTCCCTTGCGAGGTGAGAAGGGCGCCGCCCTCTTGAGATCCTGAGTGGCAGTAGAGTGCCTTTCAGCGGAAGCTGCGGACTCGGGAAGAGGGTGGCTATCATAGAGCAGAGATGCATTAGTAGGACCTAGGGCATCCTGCATGATGATGACGCGAACGTCCTTGACATCGAGTTCAATGTCATCGTTGTAGTCGAAAGCGTTTGCTGGCGATGCGGAAGAGGCTACCGGATCGGCAAAGAAGGGAAATACTTGGTCGTTGCGATGCTGGTAGAGATCCTGGGCGTCGGGGAAAAGCAAGTTGCGGGTATGAGAGTCTTCCTGGACGGATTCCAGGGAAAGGATGGGTCGTGAGCCATTGGTGGACTGAGTAGGGCCTGTGGACTGGCCTCCGGAGCCGAGATGCAGAAGCCGTCCTAGCATATCGTGCGGTGACGGCCAGTGGGGGACAGTCGAGGGTGAAATTTGAAAACTGAAATGAGAAGAATGTCGAAGAAGATGCGGATATCGATATCTAAAGGACGGGAAATGAAGCTAAAGACGGCGCGGAAGATGCGGAATACCAGCTTCGGTGAGAGAAAGTTAAACCAAGCGATGCGCCATCACAAATGCTGCTGAGGTCGATACATGGCGGCGGCACATGGACATGTTTGTTATTTCTTATTCCCTTTTTTTTTCGTGTTCTTTTAGGCCAATTCAATTCCCTTCCTTTGAGGTATCGTGAGTGGGTTCAGCCTCTTGAGCGAAATTGAATTGTGAGTCGCAAGCCGTGTCACCCAGGGTTAGTCGCCTATGACTGTGACAAAGGTGCAGCTGAAATTGAACGGCGGCGGCACACAACCACGCAAGAGAGACACAGGCCCAGCGAAAGACCGGATGTCAGGAGGATATTAGCCTGGCCCAGACGACGATGGTGCTGGAACAGCGAGCAGACGAATCCGGGGCGCTCTCGAGGGCAAGACACGCAGTACCGCCGGCAGGGCACGTGCGTGAAGGGAGATGCTGGGGATGCGATGCAGGGGCGCTGGAACTGCAGCGACGGATGCGAGGCGAGACGCTGCGGTGCGGTGCGAGATGGTTCGTGCCTGTATAAGTATTGGCTGCGAGAAGCAACGGGAATCGCCCCTCCAGAGGCGAATTGCTTGCGTCGGGACGAGGCCTATTCGCGAGGCAGCTCGAGCCCTTTTTGTTGGCGATGGGCGAATGGAGAGGAAGAGGTTGGCGGAACCCGAGAGCGGTGGGGTGGGCAGAAAAACGGGCAGCGGACAGGGCCCCTGCCAGTGAAGCGCCAGCACGGCCAACTCCCGCTAGCGCTCAGAGGCTTTTAGTGGGCTCGGGGTGGGCTGGCAGTGGGTTGGGCAGCGGGCTAGGCGGTGGGCGGGCAGCCAAGTGGGCTTTGACGTGGTTCTTGGGATAGGGCTCAGTGCTCCAGGCCTGTGGGAAGTAACGCCTACAGGAATTACAGGGAGAGGACAGGCGCCAAGCAGTGGTTACATGTGCTGTAGGATCGAAATTGCCGCCAAGTTGGCATTGATTGACTCGGCTGCCATGAAGGTTGGCTGAGTGACCTGCAGTGGTAGTACTAGTAGTAGGTATAGCGACTGATCGGCAGCAACCGTAGTGTAGCAACTTGGATCAGTCATTTTAAGCCGCGGCTGAGTTGACAAGTAACGAGCGACGTGGTGATCAAGGTATATAGTTTCAGCTGCCAACCGACTGTCCTCGTGAGCGATGGAACAACAAGGTTCTCTTGATGCCAAGGGGTCCCGTCCCGGCCTGTTTTAAATTTCCTCTTCGCTAACCCAGACTCTCGTCTCGACTTGTGAGCCACAGCGCAGTAGCCGCGGCGGAGAGAGCGCGGGGCGCGTGCTGCTGGGTGGATATGGATGGAATTGAATGGATCAAGTTTCAATGTCAGTTCAGTACTTGTGCGACAAGCACAGCCACCAGCACGACCCGAGTACCCTCGAGCCGGAACCTGCTGAGGCGGTGGAGACGCCGTCTGCACATCCGAGACCAAGTGAATCGCAAATGGCAGATCATAGGGCCGGTCTGGCTGTTGCGTTATTAAAGCGCTGCCGGTGATTGGCGGCAGATCTGTGATTCATTCCCCAAATGTGATGTGCATACGGGCTTTGGCTGTCTTCCACTTGGCCTTGATTTTCGAAGAGCGATACTGGCAACACAATATGTTGGATCGAGATTGATGGTTATTGGAAGAAAGCAGACAGCTCCAGTCGTCGATAGTGAGGTCATACGTCGCATGCAAAGCCCAGCTCGGCTTACCTAAGGCAAGCGAGTTCATGCAAATGCTTGTTTCTCGGCATGGAACTCGGCCCTCAGCCCGCCCAGGTACCAGCCCGAAATTACTTGCACTCAAGCATCACCACACACAACTTGCTTGCCCTGGTTATTCCCACCTCCTTGGGGGCCATGGCTCGACTATCGGCTTGCAATCAATCCTGGAACAACAGATCCAGCATCAACGTCACTTTGCCAACGTGGCTTTCTTTGCACCTCCAACTCGCACATCATCAGCCTCCATCCGCCCATCCGCCCATCCATCCATCCAAGATCTCTCTCTGCTCAACTGCTTCTGTCCTTGTCCATCTGCCCAATGATGCCATCGACTTGTCCATCGCCCAAGCTACGGTAAAGACTGCGCTGGAGCTGTCTCAGCCCATCATTCCCCAGCCCACTCACACTGTTTGGCTGGCAGAGTCACTCTGGCGGCGTCAGCGCGAGGGATGCCGTGCTCACATGCCACCTCGCAAGGAAGGGCCTTGCTCTGGTCTTGAGCAGCAGCTATGAAACACAAGCTACGAAAATGCGGTGAATGCAGACACGCCAGCAAGTGCAAGTTTTATTATGGAGTCGGCGGCTGGCTGGAGAGGAGAGCTTGGAGCGTTGGCGGCGCTTTTCGGCCCCCTCCACCATCCCATTCTTGCGTCTACCAAGTACCTCCTTGCCGTCAGTCTCTGCTCCAATTGCCAGGTACTATTAGACTGCGGTATTACATACTACAGTGGGTATACTTACTACTACATACTCGTTTGTATCGTGTGCTGCCACAGGCACAGACGACCAACCAACTATTATTATCCACCCCCGCCTGGCTTGATTCGCGCTATTCACGACAAGGTGGTTCCTCGACCGAATGACCAGGCCTGGCACGGCGCATCGGTCTTGTTCGGGTCCCATATCCACAGCTGCTGATCTCGTGAGGGCCACAGCTCTCGACGATGAAAATCAAGGATCCTCGACGAATCTCGTTAATCCTTTTTTCGCAGCAGCAGCAAAAGAAAAAAATAACAATCAAGTCAAGAGGGGGAAAGGGGTTTGCCACTGTTCCATTCAACTGTTGGCACTCTTCGTGTTGATGCCCATGCAAACTCTGCACCAACGGCCTCCCCAACAGATGTGCAGAGCGTCGCTGCGGAAATGGCTCCTCCTGGCTGCTGCAGCGCTGCAAGATCGCCTGGGCTTTGACATCATCATCGCGTCTCTGGCTCCTCATCTCTCCGTGTCTCTGTCTGCTTCTGTCTCTGCTTCTGCAGCTCCCCAACCCAACACGTCAAACCTTGACAGGGGGCCGGGAAAGCAGCATTTACGCTTGATTAGACTGTCGACAGAAGGGCGAATGAGAGGACCCAGGCTTCAACGGGGTCAACAGGGCCAACAGGCTATACACGATGCCCCCAATAAGCTTGTGGGTTCTTCTCTGCTCTCTGCTCTCCGAGGCTCGTCAAAAAGGCTTTCAGGCGCCTCATCCGCTGTCCAGGCGTCCAGGCCATCCGTTGCTCGGCCGCCCCGAGCGACAGACCGTCTTTTTCACCTCCATTCATTCATGGACTTGGATGGATGTACAATTACTCAGTCATCTGCTTCGAGTCGGCCGCTAGAGCTGCTAGTAGCACGATGGTCTGAAGATCGCCTAGGTGCCGTTGGCCACTCGAATGCCATGTGTCACCTGTCGGTGTCCTAGGCTGCTCCAACTTGTCTCTCTCCAAGTACCGGCCCGACATGGCATTGCAGATGGCCAAGCATGTCGTACAGCATGCTGCAGGCAACTAGGAGGCCAGAAGACCAGGAGGCCCAGCAAGTCAAGGGAAAAAATCTCATTGTCGCTTGCTTTAGCGAGAGGCTCGGCCCATAATTAGAGACACTAACCAGACTACAGTAATTACCAACCTGATGCGGAGTGCCGAATGCCATATCTGGTCTGTACACCTACCTACAGTACTATGATGTGGTCGCGCATACACGCACGTAATCATTATGCAGCTACGCCCGCATTCTATTAGGATTCTTTCTTGTTGCGGCAGTCGTCCATCGAGCGGTCTCGCAGTGTTATCGCGACTTCTAATAGCGGTATTCCGAGGGACGACAGAGCCCCTCGGCTCGGCAGTTCACCAGGCAATTTACAATGGCGATGTGGGCCAAGAACAAAGATGTGCCAAGAGCGGAGCCGAATTTTCTGCGTACTGTAAGTGATAGTAAAACGCCGATGAGCGAAATAACAAGGCACTAGCATACAGACTACCGCTCGACAATCTACAAGTAGTTACGACTAGATCTCCGAAAGGGACTGCTCTATGTGACAAGGCCCGGTGCTGGAGCCAGATGGCGCCGGAAAGCAAGAGGCTCAGCTCAGCACCCTATTATTAGCATCTCCCGCCAGTACCGCTATAAGAGCCGTGGCGGCGGAACTTTCCTGTGGTTCAGTTCCTTAGTAATAGCTGTTGGGCTCGTGAACTACCTGAGTCGCGAAGCTTTTGAAATATCGCCAGGCGACCCGAGTTCACGGGTCCACCGGTCTGCTGCCGGTGGCATACGGACACGGCCAAACGGCATAGGGCTTCAGAGTTCCATGTCTCTTCCCTGCTGCCAAGAAGCGAAAAAAAAATGATGGTATTTGTGGATGCTAGTGTAAGAGCTAATAGCTGCTGCTTGAAAGACCCTTTTCAGTAATCGAGGGTTGACGCCTTATCCGTGCTTACTATGCTTTGCTTCGGCCAAACAAAATACACCAATTGAGATGCAAAGCAACGCCAAAGACCGAGGCGAGAAGAGTAAACAACGACGTCTATGCGATGTGCGTCGATTGCCCGGCATCTATGCCCTAAAGCATGTTACATCCGGCTAGCATCTCGCACAGCCTTCATTGGGCATGGAATCAACGACGTATCATTTCCGGAGCTTACCGGACAAAAGCATCCAGAATATCAGAAGTGATAACTTTGGTATACTGCTCCACTGTTAATCCATTCTCAACGAGTAAAGAAGGATACCCACAATGAGGAGGCCTAGTCCCACCAAATGCCGACGCCAACGACTCATTGACATTTCGTATCATCCAATGAGAGGCTCAAAGTTTATTGCCACTTTGCTAATGGGGATTCTTTCTAGAACAATTCGCCGTTGGTGCCTAGGCAGCGGCTGTAACTCTTAACCGAGAGGAAATCTTGTGAGCATCATGTCATGTGTCTCTTCTTATTATTGGTTCCAAACGAACTACTGGAAGTGGTCACCGCAGCTAAAGTAGCGATACGAGAAACAGGAGCAAGAACTGTATGCAGCAGCCAATATTGGCAAAAGTGTACAAGTATAGTAGCAAGGAGCGAAGGGTCATGACGAAAGAGTATATGTAAGATTTAGACAGAAAAAGGTAAAGTGAGGGTCGTTGGATTTCCTTAGGGGAAAAGTTATCCAACACCCCGTTGTGATTATCCAGCACTCTAGCTGTAGTTTAACAACACGATGGCTGTTGGTCCGTATATCAAAATATACAACTACTGGAGACAGAAGTGGCAGCATTAGTAGCATCAGTAGCATCAGGAGCATCAGGAGCATCAGGAGCATCAGGAGCATCAGTAGCATCAGTAGCATCAGTAGCATCAGTTAGTATATTGTTCTTCTTCCTTTGTTGTTTCACAGTGGACGCAAACGGGCACTGGTGTCTGCAGTATAGATTAATTACATACAACTCAAGGCTGATCTACGGCATAAGCCAATGTTTATGCACGCCATTGTAACAGAGGGATGGAAATGTGACATAGTTGTTGGGTATTATAATAAAGTTTCATCATACTGACATAGCCCAATTATTAGGCCCATTGGATTCAGGGGGAGATATCATGGGAGAGGAAAGCATAGTAGCGTTAACTGGAACTTGACAATGAACCCAATTCAGTTGGCTCCAAAGCGTCTGATAACGAGCAATAACGGTTTGGTGAATGGTATAAATGTACTCCATGCTTCGCCGATTATCATGTAAGAAAGCGTGAGGAGACTACTACATATTCAAGTACCCGGGGTGCTTAGTCCCTAAATCCCTCCCATTCCGTTTCATCTTCAGCTGGACTCTCTGTTGCTACCTCGTTTGACTACGATTTTAATCTTGAAATCGGTCAGGTACTCGTAGCTGGATGGACCGCTTCTCAGCTGTGTAGGTGCTCGACGACCGGAATTCTGGGAAATTAAAGATTCGGAATGATTCTGAAAAGTACCTGTTTGCCTGTCGTTGATACCATATAAAATGATGGCTTCTGCTTCAGTCGACCTCCCATCGGCTTGGGCCATATCCAATTCTGCTAATAGCAATTCTTTGGAGCACCGCAATAAGTCTTGTTGATCAGTGTATAATATTGTGTCCAGTTTATGTGCCAGAATTGAAGTTAAATGCGCCAACTTGTAGGCTGCAATGAGAAGGCAGCTGTCATACTGCTTCCAAATCTTCTTCTGGCATAAAGAATTGATGGCGAACTCAGCTACACATGAAAGTATGCGACTAAATTTCGGCATGAACCCATCATCCAATTGGTTTATATCCATCTTAGTTGCTTCGCGCTTGATATCCGCTAGAATTATTCTGGCCAATGGGTTCAAATTCTAAGCGAAATAGGCTTTAAGATGCTCATATGCAATAACCTCTTGGACCTCATATGAGAACCAACCGGGCATATTAGCAGCAAGTGCCTTGGCATATTCACGCCATAATGCCGCATATGTATTATCGTGTAGAGTACCATTTGCTTTGAACAGATGCCATACTGGATCGTTTGAAGCTTGAATGAATGACAGCGTTTTCTGCGTTGACTCCATGGTTTCCCAGGCGTCGATACTGATGATGTGATGGCACTAGGTTCCAAGGTGCAGTCCTTGCGGGAGAGCATATAAATCAAGGATGCAGACGTGCGGAGCTGATTCTGCATCGACAAACGTTTGTATAGCTGTACTTTTAGCAAAGTTTTCGATGACGTCGCAAACAAAAACATCAATGACTGCCATGTAGAATAGAGAGAAGGATATCACAGTATTTCGCAGTGGCACTTCTTGACAGCAAAATTACTTTAGGAAAATGTTCAGTTACAGTCAGCACAGAATGAACAACGCCCGTATTCAGAAATGAATTTAAGTCAGCAAACGACGATAAATTTCCACTATTATTGATGTGGTAGATGTGGTAGATGTGGTAGATGTGGTAGATGTGGTAGATGTGGTAGATGTGGTAGATGTGGTAGATGTGGTAGATGTGGTAGATGTGGTAGATGTGGTAGATGTGGTAGATGTGGTAGATGTGGTAGATGTGGTAGATGTGGTAGATGTGGTAGATGTGGTAGATGTGGTAGATGTGGTAGATGTGGTAGATGTAGTAGATGTAATACTATATTTAATATGGTTAGCTTTAGAATTATAGGGATTTAAGAGCTTTGGCTATATTAGTACCGAAATAGTTGGCATTATGGCTCATGATCATGAATCACCTATAGACGCAACATCTTTAAGGTTAGTAAATCGTCTCCCAGAACGTAATTTTGATCACATAGCGTCGTAAGAGTGTGGGCATGCGACATTGAGTTCGTATGTGATAACTTTTCCCACGAGAAACTTAAATAGGCCCGTAACTATTTCACAATAGTCTTGACGTCTTGCTCTGGTGGTGAATATCTGTGGGTTCTGCATGCTGTTGCAAATAGCATGTGAAATGTGTCATCGTCAGGGAAGATGAACTCTTCTGGATCTAGCTTTAGTAGCTTAGATTAACGGTCGCCTGCTATGTTCGTCATGATAATGCGTTTGAAGGCTTCGCAGTAGAGAGGTAAACTGGCAGTTTCAGTTGCATTGTCGGCGTCATCTCCATTCAAACACATGGTGTATCGCCTTTTGGGACAAGAGGCAAGACTTGCTGACCTTATCCCATCTTGCAGTAACTGAAATTGCAAAGGATATGATTTGGTTATACAGGACCTCGGAATGGCATGCCGATAACCTTGTTATGTGCAGGGCTCTAGTAGCCCTTGAAGGTCTCCTCCTTCGGGATTGGCGGTGCTTTTATGGTGAATATGTTTCGATTAGCGAGTCTCCTGTATCTTGTGTGCAGTAGAAGAGTTACTGAGCGATGTAAATCTTCAAGAGAGAAACGCCTACCAACAGTATATTCGTCATCCTGACCATGTATACTCGGTGATGGATATCGATGTTTATATGCGTTTGTGGCAGGAGAATACTTGACTGTTATAAAGTCTGTTGGTGCGAAGAGTAGAATTTGGACTGCGTGCGATAATATGAAGCCAATCACGTGAACTCCGTCCTCGATTTCCGGCAAGTCTCTTTTTGCTATCCACGATTTCGTTATTGGCAGAAATATCGGATGCTGACAGTCTTGAATCACATTATCTACCAATTTCCGTAGCTCTGACTGTGTTGCGTAGGCCCATACACTCAGGCCAGGATTTATTAGATTTGAGGCGGCATTATGAGTGAGCATCGGGTAAAGTGAGGACAACAGACGTGGGGAAAGGGTGTGGGTGAAGAGAGGACACAACGTCCTATAGTATGGAAACGGGAGAAGAAGTGGCCCTCTGCTGGCAAGATGATTGTTTTCTGGAATCACGGCGACACCTATCTGGCATTATAATGTAGCCTGTTCATGGAATGTGCTGTATCAGTAACGCTAGGTACCTAGCTGGCTACGGTGTTCAACATGAGGTACAGTGATGCTCCTTATGTTGAGGGCTGCTATCGCTAATATTTCATTTACTATAGCTGCTATAATTATTATCTCTACCACATGCACTTTTTACTTTTACTTTTTCTACTACTACTGCTACTGCTATTAGTACTGCTATTAATGCTATTAAAATTATTGATGATACTGATGATACTGATGCTACTGATGCTACTGATGCTACTGGGAATATCTCTCATATTACGCAGTCTTTTGGGCACCCCTGTAGGCGTCCTAATAATGATCTATAGCCGCTATCCTAAATCATTATTGCGCAAGCGCGACGAATGCGAACGCCAAAGACCATCTTGCTACGGCCCGACGTGCGCCAACGAACTTGCCTCGCCATGCCACCAAACTCTATGTCTGTATTAATTCTCCCTGCCTCCCCATCGTAAGGTGGCTATTGCAGGATGCGGTATTTAACTTCCAAATAAACGCCCGCTTACAAGCGTGAACGCCTTGAAGGAAAATACAAGGGGCCCAGTCTGCAAATGATGTAAAGTGGCCACATTACAGGTACCGATCTTCTTCAGCCTCCGAGAACGAAGCGTGCATTAAAGCAGCCCTTCTTCTTTCCTTCTTCTCTTTGTCTCTTTTTATTTTTAATTTTTTCTTATCCACACGAATTTACCATACAGAAATCATCATGGAATCATCTACTCTTGAAGAATCCTTGATCCGGCGCATGACAAGCCTCAGCGAAGATCAGCAGATGCGATTGCTTGGCTTTCACGACAACGGATACCTAGAAGAGCTATTACAAATGGATAGAGAAAGCGAAATTGAACCGCTAATCAAATTCAGACAAGAAAAGCCGCAAATTCTAAAAGATATTTTTGCAGATAGCGTCTCAGCTGAGCCCGTCCTCAATTATATTCAAGATCTAGAGGCTAGAGTTCAGATTTCAAAGACTTCCATCGCCTTTGCAATGACCTTCAAGTTGGGAGGCATCTGAATGCAGCAATATTCAGCTGTTTTATGGTCGCTTCACTCTCTCAATTGGAATACCAACTTGAAAAACTTCAAAATTTAGCTGCAGCGAATGATACTATTGGTATCATGACATACTTAGGGACTGTTTCTAATATTCGTCAGGGAATTCAAGCATGTTCGTTTTTTTTCTTCCTACATCCATTCTCCCCCTCACTCACGGCTTTGTGCTAACTAAGCTAGATGCAAATAGAGGAGGATGTAAACCGCAGTCCGCATCAAGTTCCAGCCGAAGTACTCCTGTGCCATCGCCCGCCAAGGCCCCGGCCCCTGACAACCCGTTAAAAAGGAAATTTGAGTCGGATGATCAGATACCTTGCGGCTCCAATCTGGGTTTACAAGCGTCGACTCCCCCGGCAAACATTCCAACAAATCCTATGCGGCAGTCGCCTTGGTCTTCGCAAGTACAAAATGATACTGATTCTTCCAAGCAAAGCCATAGTCACACCATGTCTGAGCTAGTAAGTGTTCAAAGATATGCGGGTTATCTCCTTTTCTCCTTCTAACACATATGTCAATAGTGCAAAGACAGAGATGGTTTTCAATGCGTTTTGATGCATTCACAAGATCTAGAGGCAGCACACATCTTCCCTGTCGGAACTTCAAAGCATCAACACTTTCTAAACTTCATGGCCATGATCAGTACGTTTTTTTTGACCCAAACCAAGCAAGCTCCTGGTGCAGCATAATCCAGGACAAAAAAGTCCTCGACCCGCCCCCCCCCCCCCCCCCCCCCCCCCCCCCCAAAAAAAAAAAAAAATTAATCAGCCTTAATCACCAATTACATTGGTGGTTCGATAATGGCAAACTGGCACTGAAGCCAATGAGGAAACTTGATGATGGATCTATTGTTGTCCAATTCCACTGGCTAAAATCCCATCGCATTACGCCTGCAACTCCATTGCCTACGGGGGATTTGGACATGGATCAGTGGATGCATAGAGCAGGATTGACAGACAATCCAAGCCGGGGAGATATGAGAATGCATCGTTGGAGCTGCATACCAATCGAAACAGGACAAACGTTTATTCTTAGGGCAACTGACTCCAGCCTCACTCCAAACTTTGAACTACTACAGCTTTCCTGGGACTTGCTACGCATGATTGTTATTTGCGGGGCTGCTGAGCCAGAACATTTATTCGACGATGATGGCAGTGGCAATGGGGATTCTAGCGCTGAAGACCTTGAAACAAATTCCAGTATCTGGAGTGACAATGTATAGTCCTAATCTAAATTGAAATGATGTTTAATTCACATCACTACTATAATATCCTAAGTAAATTAATTTATAAGCTAATATAGTAGACATAGTAGATATAGTAGATATAGTAGATATAGTAGATATAGTAGATATAGTAGATATAGTAGATATAGTAGATATAGTAGATATAGTAGATACTACCTTCTTAATTTCTCCGCTGTTCCTCTCTTTTCTTTCTTCATTGCCACTCTTGTTTTCTTGCTTGTTTCTTTTCCCGCTTTCTTTCCCGCTGTGACTTTTGCCCACTAGGCTTCTTATCTTTCTTTCTCTCACCGACGTCATTCCCGCCTTCCTCCTCGCCATTAGCCTCATCTTCCTTTTCACTATCAGTCTGGTCTATTCGTTCGCTTCCAGCCTCATGCGCTTTTTCTGATGAAACAGACTCCAGGTCAGATGTGATTAAAAATTCACTGCTCAATGGCCCTCTTTCTCCCATCACTGTCTCATTAACGTCAGCCTTGTCGTCTTGTTCACTGACAGTCTCGTCATTATGACGATCATTGCCTTCCTTGGGAATGGAGGCAGTTTTCACTAGATTAGTGAAATATTGGGAAAGTTGCTCCTTGTCTCTACTGTCCAAGAAGTCGTTTTCCAGCTTTTCCAACAATTTCTCCCAGTCTTCAACTGTATTAGCCATCGATTTTATGATGAAAATTATCTTTCAACCATATATATTTCCAGACTTGCCATATCGTCGTCGTCATGGTTTTCAAGGTTGATTTTGAACAGAGTCTGCTTTGCCATATATGAGATGGTATGGCCAAGCTGAATAGTGTCGGGTGCATAATAATCTAGGGCAACGCCATCAACGCCAAATAGGATTATCCATGCATATCTATTGAAACAATGGCCCCAATGAGTCTTAAGCATCTCAAAGATGACAATATCCCGAAGGCAACCCGAGAGACTAGCTGGAAGATTCACCTCTACGGAAAGGTACTTCGCCCATTTTGTGAGCATGCTTCTCTCTCAATGGTCATGGAAAGAATTCTTCACTTTAATGTTGTGCCATACAACTTTTTTTTTTCTTGCGCAAGCCTATGTAACCAGCTATGCGACTGTGATAAAGTCCTAGCGTTATGGTGAAAGCCGAGGATAGCTCCATATGAACAACAGTGATGCAAGTTTACACCAGTGGCCATAGTGTTGATATTGGCTAGAAATATCTGAGCATTGCTGAGCCAAGAACAAATGGTCTGGAAGTTGGATGTCCGGTATGGTGACATTTGACAAATGGCAATGTCTACAAAAAACGCCGCTGGTCTGGCACTACTAGTATAGTTTGTACAGTATGCGATGGGCGGTGGTTTGTATTTTTTCCACTTTGACAGGCTAGCAGGGTTATATGCGGCGAAACTCTTGATTTATACTAGTAGATCCACTCTTATGCAAGGAGCTTTTGCGATGCCCCGTTCGACTTGAATACTTGACACTAAGTAATTAATTAGTGCGCAAGGTGCCATACATAAACCAACCACTCCCGCTACTTCCTAGACTCATCTCTCATCTTTCCATCTTCCGTACTATCATTTTCGTCTTCCAGTATAATCTTCATATACGCCAATCTACCTATAATTTTACAGCTTGGAGAGGACGGATATTGCTCGCGGACCACCACTTGCCAGGCCTTTTAGGGGCGACGGTATATACAGAAGAAATCTACAGCTTTCACCACAACAGGAAAGAAATTTCAGGGTGGTGCAACGGTAGCACAGTCGGTAACAAACGGGGGAGCCTCCAGTGCGACCCCGTGCCTTCGGGGCGACAGATTCGGGTTCAAATCCCGGACTTGGAATTTCATTTTTGTTTCATCTTCAGCCAGCTTTGGGACCGAGGGTATAGACAAAAATCTCTGCTTTCACCATAGAAAAAAAAATACCCAGGGTGGTGTAACGGTAGCATAGCTTGTTGACACACGGGAAAGCTTAAAAGGCGGAACCGTGCCTTCGGGGCGCAGATCTGGGTTCGAATCCTAGACCCGGTAAAAGAATTGTGTGTCTTTTCTTTTTTTCTTTTTTCCTTCTTTTTTTTCCTAAAAGAACAAAGAAAATCTTGCCGAATGGTCGCCAGCAGTTGATATCTATTTTCCCTTTTGCATTCTAATATATATATATCAAGAAGAGCCCGAAAGCGTCTCGCAAACGTGTAGCAATCGCTGACTGAGTGAGGTGGAAGTTATATATATGCCTAACTACTAGGTACCAAACAATGTATGCTACGTTCAGATACTGCTTGGAGGCGCACACACCATCGCTCCTCCATACAAACCTTCCCACTCGGCGTGTTTGAAGTACCCAGGAGCGTCGACTTATGGTATAACAGGGATCGACTCCATCATCATCTAGGACGACTGAGGACAAGAACCGCGAGCTGCCCCAGAAGCTCCGCATCTGCGAAAACTTCAAACTCAGCAGGCAGCGCAGGCTCCTACAACGATGATTTGGCGCATCAACAACAAATAGATGGATCGGTACACTCATCGTTAATAAGTAGTCAGAAGCCCTAGAATTGGGTGGGCACATCAGACAGCACTAATAGTGACGACAGTAACTCCAATTGGTATTGGTATCATATTTCAAGCTGCGTCACCAAGTAGAACTCGAAAGACCTTTCAGGCGTGGAGAGTATAGAAACTTGAACTCCAGCTGCAAGCTGAACGGAGGCTCCTCAAGAGAAATTAAGTAAATTTAAAAGTTGTTTTTATATTGTACTTAAATCCCCGCCGACCGATCCGCCACAACCTGCATGTACAGCAGCCTTTTCGTGTGTTTGACCACAGCGGGTACGCATGACCAGGATAATCTCTGTCTCTGCCTCAGCTACTATACCACATATTAGAACCAGCGATACAAGGTTGACTAGACGTGACTTCTGCAGGTGCGTGCTGGAATACACGTATACCGGCATCGGGCATGATTTTGTCGCCCGTTGCCGTATCACATGATCCTAGGCATCACTGCCTTCGACCCCCAACCAAACCTATTTATAATTTGTCTCTCTTCTAACCTCCTAGTTCACACATCACAGCGGTCTTTCTTCAAAAAAATTCCTCAGACAGCATGGCGTCGAAGGATATCACTCTTCCCGCTGATGCCACTGACACTATCTCGTCTGTCCGATGGTCTCCAGTAGCCCATCACTTGGCTGCTGGTTCCTGGGATGGAAAAGTGCGTGTCTACGACATCGCAGCCGATGGCTCGTCTCGTGGCATTGCTCTTCTCAACGCCGATGGCCCGGTCTTCAGCTGCTGCTGGAGCAAGGTAAGTTAAGATATATCTAACCCACACAGCAATCAAGGATACGAGCGTTCCGTGTGTTTAGGTGAGTGCCCACGACCATGCGGTATGGTTGGGGCCATCTCACACACACTTAGGATGGAACTCTTGTTGCGGCCGCAGGCGCCGATAAGAACGTTCGCGCTCTACACGCGCCCACTGGACAGACTGCTCTGATTGGAACGCATTCTGCACCTGTGCGTTCAATCTGCTTTGTCGATATCCCGTCATCCCCAGCTCCCGTCCTCGCTAGCGGCTCATGGGACAAGACTGTTCGGTATTGGGATCTACGACAGATGGGAAAGCCACTGGCAACGCTCAACTGCGCCGATCGCGTTTACTCAATGGATACGGCTGCACACCTGCTTGTCATCGCAACCGCCGAGAGGCATATTCATCTGGTTGACTTGCGCAATGACCCGACAACGTTTGCGCGAAACACAACATCGCCACTCAAGCACCAGACCAAGGCCGTAGCAGCTTTTCCAAACGGGGAAGGGTGGGCTACAGCTTCTATCGAGGGAAGATGTGCGATCAACGCTGTGGATGAGAAGGATGTCAAGTACACAAATGCCTACCTTTTGAAATCGACTGTATGGCTTACGCTTCCACAGCATCAACTTTACTTTTCGATGCCATAGGGAGAAGCCTGATGCTCGGAATATCGCCAAAGTGTATGCAGTCAACGATGTGCGCTTTCACCCGAAGCATGAAATGACTTTCAGCACGGCTGGATCAGACGGCACGTTCCATTTCTGGGACCGTATCGCTCACCAGCGTTTGAAGGGATTCCCATTTGTCGGCGGGGCCATCACTTCGACAGATTTCAGTCACGATGGATCTCTCTTCGCATATGCTGTGGGTTATGACTGGTCTATGGGCTTTGCGAAGAGTACACCAGACTATCCGACCAAGCTGATGCTGCATCCGATCGAGGAGGACGAGGTGAAGCCGAGGGGCAAGCGGTGAAGGGGGGTTATCATATCCGGGCTTGTGGGTTAAAGGTTGGACATATTGATTCAAGATGAGGTTGTATACAGATGGTATACCGGTGTGGAGAGCATTTTGAACTGATTGTAGCTGGAATGGGGTCTCGTGTATTTCAAGGACGAGGTGTTGCGGTACCTGTTCAGCTTGTTCAAGTCGGCTATGGGGGATAAATGACGGGGATAGTTTGTTTAATTTCTGGAGAGATCAATTTTTCATGGACTAGATCGTCACGATTACCTGCACATCCGTGACTTCGTTTTGATAATCTTCTTGAGTCGTCTTGAGTGACTTTACGGAAAAACGCTCATCAAGTCATGCAGAATTAAAGGTGGTTTGGCGCTCAGATCGGCGATCTTCAGCTGGTCTAGTAAATGGAAGTGACCACTGTGATCTTGAGTTATTACCTATGTGATGGAGGTCTACTAGCGCTCAGTCTGTAAAACGCTATTTGACGGAGCTGGAACAAGGCTGAGGCTGAGATTGGGGCTGCATGCAAGGCTCTTGCATGCCTACACTTCTTGACTGATCTGAGATGCACAACTAACTGTTGCTTGGTAACTACAGTAAAATAGAGTAGATATACAAATAATGTAAAGATTCGCAACGCTGTAATTGCCATTACCAGCAGGGCCATCGTCTCGTTCCTCATGCAGGCCGCAGGCGGTAGCCTCCTTCTATCTCATAACCTCGTCATTTTTATAGTATGCAATTAGACCAAGGTAAAGGAAAATCAGAAAAGGCAACAATAGGAGAAAAAGAGCTGACGGAGAGCCTAAATGCGTTCTTGTAGCCTGGGACAATATGAAGGTGCCAGCGCCGGAACCGAGCGGGGCCTGGCGAGAACCTTGATGGCCTCTTACTACGGAAAGCACTGACATTAGAAATCCCGCCGGCACCCTTTTCAATTTTCACTTTGAGATCTCCTCCACCTAAAAATGCTCGCTCAACACAATCTGTCCATTCCTTTGTGATTCCCGTCCTACCACAATAATCGAGTTACAACGCGCTAACAGCGAATGACGCACGCATTTGCTACATCTGGCAGGATGTCAAGATTTCCGACAGCCGCGTATGATGATCCACCGTTCCTGCGCGGACTTATCGAGACGGTGAAGGCGGGCGAGAGGCTACAATAGCTACTCTCTCAGTCTGTTCCATTTTGCTATCTTGAAGATGGAGCTTCCGGTTCTTTTCACATACCACATATCATGCTCTTGAACCGGGAATGCCGGCGGCTTAGGAGACGTGAATCGACGTACAGCACCTCATTCCGCCACATTGACTTCCACACGGCATGTGACAATCCAGGCCGTTATCTGGGTGTCTCCGCGTCGGCGCTCCAGTACCTGAGCCCACAGATACCGACGTGCTCAAAAATTCTGGCTCGCTACGGTCTGGCCGGACCTCGGGCTGCAGTGTTGCCGAGTGGATGCCATACGCGTGAAGGCATTCCATAATTACCTTGGCCTTGTCTGCGAAACTTTTGACGGTTCTACCATCGACGACGACATGGGCAGTCGCAATAGACTTGCGCTGGTCCAGTCGCCAGACATGAAGTTCATGAACAGACTCGATACCAGGAATCTGTCGCAGGTTTCATCATCAGCTTTCATCGCCACTACAACAGAAGCTAAGACGGGTGCTTGCACTTACCATTTCGATATCGTGCTTGATATCATCAGGGACTATTTCGCTAGGCGCGGTTTGCAGCAGGATGCGGCCACTATTCCTCGTCAATGGCCAAGCGGTCAAAAAAATCATGACAGAGATGAAAACGCCAATCGCAGGATCGGCATAGTATCGCGCTTCTCCATGGGCTTTCCATATGATGAGAGCTGATGCTATGACTCCAATGTTATTGATGGCATCACCAACTACGTGGATGAAGACGCCAAACATTCCCAAGTCTCTACCAGGGCGAGATGGTGCGACCGACACGTGTCTGTGCTCATAGTGGCCACTAGAAGTCTTTTGGTCTTGTTGTCAGCATGGAGCATTCACCGATCGACAAGAAAGAATTCTCACCGATACTGATCGCGCTTCTGGTTCAGGCCCTGTTCCGTTGTTCGTCTTGGTGGCAGCGTCTTCCTCGCGCAGCGTTTCTTGCCTATGGCCGCCATTACTATCGTGTTCGTGCGCGTGTTCGTGTTCATGACCGTGTTCGTGCGCGTGTTCATGACCGTGTTCATGACCGTGGCCGTGATCGTGATCGTGTTCTGAAAGGCTACATGTCAGCTTCCTGCAGTCACTAAGATGATTTGGGGTTGAGCTTACCGTGAAGAAAGGACAAAACCAGCAGGTTTAGACCCAAACCAATGCTTCCGATGATCAAAACGATCTTGGGTTGATCGACGACTGCCGGTTGGATAGGTGTCAGTTCGATTCAACTGTTTTGCTATCTGAATGTCGCCCCTCACCTGTCACATTGACAAACCGTTCAATAGCTTGAACGAGGATACTGACGCCGAGCGCTAAAAGGAAAACGCCGTTGAAAAACGCGCCCAAAAGGGTTGCACGAGCCCATCCAAATGTTAATTCTCGTGGTGGCGGACTTGGATGTTCAGATATCTTTGGCAGATGCATCAGCTATTGTGCTCTTCTGAGGAATCGAGGAGGGGGAACGGACTATGACGGCGGCCAAAGCAACTACAAATCCAATCAAGTCGCTCAGCTACAAACGAATCAGCAATGAACTCAGTTCAGAAATCAACTTGTCGTACATAATGGAACGCATCGGCGATCAGCGCAAGAGAATGGGTATAAAACCCGGCTATGCATCGAGGTTAGAACTGGCAATTGTCTGGACGCATGGCGAAAAAACGCACCAATGAGCTCAGCCACAAAGAACGAAAACGAAATGGCAATTGTCGCGATTAAACGCTGCTTACGATTCAGTCGAATCGCCATGCTGCGGCAGGAAAAGGGGCGTTATCTGTTTCTTCTATGCGAGTGGGAATGCTGATGGGAATGTTGTGTTCTTCGACTATTGAAACCAGTATTGACCACGGCGAGCTGTGTCGAAGAAAGGGAATGAGAAAATTCCCAGTCGGCCGTGACACTTCAAATAGGGATTCCAATGTTCCATTTAGGAGCTTTAACTTAGGGCGGGGCTATTTAATACCACCTTGCTCACGGCTAGAAAGGATACGGGCAACTTTGACATCAAAGCGGCCGGGATCGCTTCCGGCAAAGTAGCGTTCGACAATTCAATGTGTCAAAATACCATGCTGGGAATCACGGCGGACACTCTTGGTTACTTTCGGGGCACTTCCGTGCCACTTCCGGGCCGTCCATCACAAACAAATATCCGATCGAGAGGAGCAACAACCTACCTTCGATCAATGCGGAACCTTACACAGAAAGAGTGCTCTCTCGCGTAGAGAACCAAGAACCCGGATTCTCATTCTCGTATAAAGACACCGGGCCGAGCTGATGGTGGGTGTCTGCGTCTGCCAAACAGTTAAACTGACGACGGCGCATGGTGGGTTGCGGGCCAGGATACGTTTTACTCCTGTCAGCGCAAAGGCGCCTATGGCCTGATGCTAGTGATCCGAGACTTTGCATCTCCATAAGCCTTTACTACTTACTTGCATGTGAGAAGGATTTCGTCACAACATTTACTAAACCCAGTGTCTAACCAGACCAATAACGCTGTACTGCCAGGAGGGGTTGACAACTAGGGGCTTTGAAGCTAGGATTATGGCGACGTGTAGATGGAGTTATCAGCTGCATATCGGCTACCGCATCTCCGAGTCGACTCGGCCATCGGTGATCCGAGGACAGTTGTACACAATCTTGATGTTCCAAGTGATGTGTCGTAGTACCTATGCCTCGTACAACTTCGCCATTTCTACCAGAAATGCTATTATCCTTGCAAAATCTTTGAGCTGTTTGTTTTCTCGGCATCTCCCGTATGACAAAGCCATGGCATGGCATCGATACGGCTTGCTTGCCGGAAATTGACGGCCATCCGTAGTGAGACGGGGAGAAGCAAACGCAGTAATGCAAACCCCGAGTCGCGCAAATCTGGTGTACGGCTTCAAATTGCCACTGAGGCTATCAATAGATATTACAGCGACCAAATGTTTCATACAAATAAGACGAAGCTTCTGTAGACTTGCCATTCGAGCCCGAGTCAGCCCATCTGGTCAAACACTGTGCCATGAGACACGACGAGTTCAAACTGATGCCCCCACAAAAGCTTCTGCCCCACTGAGACGGCATGCGGTACCTACATTTGGATGGACAAAATGAGCAGGCGGTGACGTCCCGTTGGCTGCTGCAGCTCCATTTCTGCCGCCTGCTCAACTACCGCTATCTGCCATCTCCAACTGTCGCGCGACTGCATCCACGGCACAGCTGATAGGCATCGTCTCGGCAGCGACTCGCGAGCGATGCTCCCGTAAGCCAATTCCTCTATGATTGTCGCATCGTGATTGCGTCCGAGCCGACTCCATGTCCCGATATGTCGGTGCACCACCATCGGCTCCGCGGAGGGGACCGCATTGGTCCCATCACCTGCGACACTCGAGCACAAATTCGGATCGCGCATCCGAGGTGTCAGTGTCGGCGGCCTCACCAGGCAGCATGTCCACGCACTCGACTGTGAAGGATGCCAAGGACGAGAAGCCGCGCAAGGCTGAGCATTACTGCGCCGTCACCGTCAACGAGGGATATTCGCGAGACGAGGTGCTGCTGAACCTGGACCTGATTGGCGGCGATATCAAGCCGGGCACCTTGATGTCCATTGCTGTCGTCAAGTCGGACTTGTCAAAGTCGTCGGCGGGATTTGGGAGCTTCAAGAAGCTGGTGCATGACGACAATAGCAGTCTGCGATACCAGAATGCCGGCCCTTGCGATCCGAACAGCCTAGGCTATCAGTACATCTTTGTCGCAAAGGACATGCCCAAGGAGGTCAAGGCCCGGCAGCCTGAGGCGGAAGTATATGTTGTGAAGCACATTGCAGACACTTTTGGGATGAAGAAGGGATCCATTGTTCTGCTAACACCGGTAAGCTCGCACCCTCCTGTGACATAGAACATGGTTGTGAATGGCTTTGTGTGTGGCTGACCTGCATTCTCTCATAGGTTGACGACGATCACCCAGTTACCGAAGCTACGCACGTTGAAATGATATTCAAAGACCAGTATCTCTCACGGGCGGATATGTGGAGGCTGGCCGTGGGAGAGCTTGCACAGAGGACCGTGTACAAAGGACAATCGCTTCTCTTCATGGGCACCATCAAGGCCCAGGTCACGACAATCTTTGCCAATGGGAACAGCGTCCATTCTGGCTTCTTTGGTCGGGAGACACGGCCAATATTTCGCAGCGAATCGGCCAGATACGTGCTCTTCATCCAAATGTCCAAGGAGATGTGGGACTTTGACGCTGACAGCTCCGGCGAAATCATGTTCAATAAAGTTGTCAATGGATTTTTGCCAGCCCTGTTTAAGAGATGGGTTAAGCTGAAAGTAAAACACTTGGTTAGCATTGTGCTATTTGCGCGTGTCGAATACGACACGGGCCTGTCGAACGAGCTGGACGTGAGCGGGCTCCAATCCGATTACTATACGGGGGTTCAGTCTTATGGGAATCGGCGGCCTTACAAAGACTTTTATCGAGTCGTAGTGAGCGAGATGGCCAGCGGAGAATGGACGAAAATTCTGTTTCAGTTGAAGAAAGAACTCAACTACTTTCGAAGAGACATTACTTTGCATCACCAAACAGCAAATCCGTCAGACGGCTCCAAGGATACTGCATCTGGGGACGAACCTGTCCGCCGAATCAAGGCCGAATCTTCCTTTTCCATCCACGGCAACATCTTGGAGGCCATCAATCTTGCATGCGCCCAGTTCTCTCACGATTATATTGACCGAGACTTGACTAGGACAGGCATCTCTGTCGCCGTCATCAGTCCGGGAGCCGGTATCTTTGAAGTGGATTATGAGACACTACGAAGAACTACAGAGGCCCTTGTAGGGAACGGCATTGGAATTGATCTGATTTGCATGGCTCAAATGCCCCTACACTCCGTCCCACTATTCAAATATCGGAATCCGCGGTTCTCATTCGGGGCTGATATATCTCAGGATCGTCACCATTCGCTGTCCAGATCCTTTCATAGCCGTGAGAGCACGCCAAATCAGCAAACCCCAGTTGTTGGAAGTTTTCAGTCTGGCGGCGGGTCATTCTCGCCTTCCAAAAGCAGAGATATGATACGCCGCGTTGAACATGCTGATTCACATGCTGATTCGCAAAGTAGACGTGACGAATGGTGCTATGTCCTGCCTCAGTGGCTGCATGTTTCGTTCTGGACTGGTATATCGAACGAGGCACTGTCATATGCGGGCGTTGCTTTGTCCGTGTCTAATAGAGTGGAGCAAGACGACGATGACGATTTCAGAATAAGATGTCGGATGTACGACCTCCAAATGAGGAGTGCCCTTGATACGAATGAGATTGAAATCACGTCTCTGCATTCGGATATTAATTATCCCAGTAACATTTTCGAGAATAGTAGCCTCTTGAAGAGACGTCAAGCGGCCATCGACGACCTCTGGTATAACCCACCGATCCGCCTTACAGATCATATAAACGAAAACATCCATGGCTTTCAAAGGTTCGCCACTGACAGGCTTGGTCGACCTTCAGAAAGATCGTGGTGGAAGCAGTTACAAGATTTTGATGATTCTAGAGCCATCTTGACTCAACATAAGCATCACCACCATCATGGCTCAGAGGCAGGTCTCAGATCCGATGAAATTCGGAGGCACCATATGGAGGACTTGAATATCCTGGGCACATCACTTCCGGAAAAGAAACTATACAGTAACTTTCCATCCGCCAGGAAGCTCTCAATGAATCAGGCTGAGATAGAAAAGCCGAATATTTTCCCCAAGAGGACGTTACCAGATCCGCTACCTGTAAACGCCCTGCCATCTCCTCCGCCTCCTCCTCAGCAGCAGTCGTTTACCTCAGCGCCTTATCAATCAGCCCCTCTTACCAAAGTGCCCTCAACTCCCTCAGCTCCCTCAGCTCCCAAAGTCCCTAAATTCATGAAACAAATCAGCCTTGGGCAACGAGGCTTTGGCATAGCAGCTCCAAAGATTGTAGCGGCTGAGGTGAAGACGGAAAATGTCAACGCAGCAGTTACCAAAACAAACATACCATTGACTCCTCGATCACGCTCGGATATGAGGCCGTCTACGCCTCAGACTATTAGGAGCCAGTCGCCATTTTCAATCACTAGGCTCAGAGCAGAAGCCACTGATCCCATCATGGAGAGGATGTCATCAACGCCAAGCATCCCCATCTTGAAAAAGAATGGATCTAACCGCCACGATATAGGCATACACAATCTTAAAGCAGGAACTTCTGCTCATCCTTCGGCATCGCGCACTCGCAGTGATAGCTTTGGGGAGGATGATCACGAAACGTATCAGAGCATGTTTCGACCAGAAGATCAGAAAATGATTCTGAATAAGCTTCGAGCTGGCGTTGGCGTTGGAGTCGGCGTCGCACCAGAGCCCCCCGCAACGATTTCGCCTACATCAGCAGTCAGCCCCTGGCTGGTTTTGCTGAATCCGTCTAATCCAGAGAAGAATCAGATCAAGGACGCAAATCTGTATACCCGTTGGCAGCACATATTTCCCCGCATATCTGATATGAAGATACAGAAATGGAAGGCTTTGTGTTGCCCCGCCGCGGTCCCATTGACGACGGAATACTTTCCTACTAGGTCGCAGTTCGATACCGAGTATCAAAGGCATCCGTACAGTGTGGATCAAAACGCAGATGATGAATTGAGCGAGGAGCCAAAAACAAGACAGGAGTTTATCAGTGAGCTGATCAGCCTGCGGTTTTCACAAGGGTTCCAGGTGGTGGTCGGATCAGCTGTTGCGAAGGCGTTTGGGCAGAAGATGATTAAACTTGGTGACATCTTCTCGCGTCATCAGGTTCTTGAAGACGGCACAAGTATATTCATGTCAGTTGGCAACGTCATTCACCAACTCTCGTGCGTCAACGGGACGGAAGTCGAAGTCAACATCTACGTCAGGAAGCCCACGGCAGACATGTCGGGATTGCCCGAAGGATACTCTCCGATCTATAAACCGGCCATCCGAACGCTATTTGATACGGACTATGAGGCTCGACGTATAGAGCTTTTAGCTATTCCTAGACCTGATCGCAATTGGAATATGATTGATTCATACGCTGCGGGCCACCACGATGAGATGATGGAGAGCCTGCGGTTCTGGAGAGCTCGATTCGTTCTCATCCCACTGGCTGCCCATAATCCTTCGGTGCCCAGGACGCAAACCGGCTTGTACCCCGAGGAAATCAGAATAGAGGGCATCAAACGCCTAGCCCATCTGTGGCAGAAGAATCGCTACATACCGCCCTCTGAACGCAGATTTCAAACTGCTAGAGGGCGTAGGCAGCTAGATCGCAGTCCCTTGGATATTGTCTACAAAACAGAAGACCCCTCTGTTGTCATTGCAGCTGAGCTAGAAACATTACCCCTAATCGAGGGCCTCGAGGGTGGTATGAGTAAGAAACATCAACTCGTGTCGAGGAAAGATCGGTTCGAAAAGTCAAACTTGAATTTTTCTGTCTTGGCCGAAGCGATGCAGCAACCTGTAGAGCAAGGCGGTGTTCCCCTACGAAATCGTCGCTGGCATCTGCGACTTCATTATCATTCTTTCCTCGGCTCCGATATGACTTCGTGGCTTCTGGAGAACTTTGATGACCTCGAGACTCGTGAAGACGCAGAGGATTTGGGCAACGCACTGATGGTGCCGGAGGAGCCCAAAGGTAAAGACAAGGACAAGGACACGCCAGAAAAGGAAAAGGAAAAAGAAAAGGCTAAAGGCCTTTTCGTGCACGTCGAAAGGCGACATCGGTTCCGAGACGGCAACTACTTTTACCAGTTTGCCCCTGAATTTGCGAAGCAGCAGCCTGGCTGGTTTGGCAGCAAGAAGAAAGAAACCCCCTTGCCAACGACCCCCATGACAGAGTCGTCAATTGGGTCGGGTAGAAGCCGGTCGGTGCACGATGACTACTCTCCGGCGTCTCTGACCAGCACACCTACGATGGCAGCACAACATACAGCCAAGAGCCGGCCCAAGGTAATTCTTAGCAAGGTCATCAAATACGATGTTGATCCTAGGAAGAGATCATACCGTCCTGAACGGATTGACCTGCATTACGACCGTCTTCATAACCCAGACAACTGCTACCACGTTAGGATCGACTGGATGAACGCAACCGCGAAGCTCGTAGAAGATGCCGTCGACGTCTGGGAGCGCGAGGCCAGCCAATACGGCCTGCGTCTCGTGGAAGTCCCCATTGGCGAGGCCAGCACAATCACAGAAATCAACCCCCTCCGAAGACCGTATCCCATCAAGCTTGCCGTGCAACCGCCTGAACAAAAGCCTGAGACGTTTTACGACCCTAACTCCTTGGGGCCGCAGACGGTGCCCACAAAGTACTTTTACCAAAAGTCGATTCTGCGGCACTTTGATTTCGTGCTCGACATGGAGGCGGCTTGCAACTATCCCGGCAACGTTGACATTATATACTCTTGGGGACGGCCAGACTACAGGTACACGCAATACATCCATCGCTCGGGGGTGTTGCTGGCTCAAGTAACGGATGATGGCGACTTCATCGTGTTGGCAAACCGCCTGTACGGCCGGCGAGCCGTCAAAGAGCGAGAATCCGCCGCGAGAAACTTCACCCCAGTCGACCAGCCCCATCCCCACATGGAAAGGGGCGCCGGGCGAGCACCATCGTTTGACTCCTTCAGCCTCTCGGAATCGATCATGGCCGGCTCTTCGATGCACATGGGCGGCGCTCCCACACCGTTACAACACCACGCCGACAGGCACCATCACCACGCGCCGCACCACATCTCGCACCACCACCCGTATCACCACCACCACGCTCCATACCACCACCACTCCTCGCCCTCGCTCAAGCCCGTCAACTCCTCCGCCTCTCTCAGCACAATGCCATTATCCCAGCACCCGCCCGTGTCGTCCCACATCCCAGCCAACCCCACCGCGCACCTCTACGAGCCCGAAGCCATCAAGGAGGAGCTCGAGGCCTTTTGCTCCGACGCCGCCGCCCTCGAGGCCTTCTACAAGGAGACGCTGGAGAGGGGCCAGATCATACAGGGCACGCCGGCAACGGCGGCGACGGTGAATCCGCCAGGCCTGGAGGCTGTGCCAGAAACGAGCATCCCCTCGCTAGGCTTACCGCCGGGCGTACTGGCGTCGCTGGATAGCGGGGCGGCGATGAGGATTGGGAGCCCGATGATGTTTTTGCGGAGGGGCAGTGTGCAGTTTGATGGGCTGGGGTTGGGAGGATCGAAGAAGTGAGGGGGGGGAAGCAGGACAAAAGTTGAGGGAGGATAGGGAGGCTCAATTTGATTTAGTTAAAGAAATGGCTTATTTAGTTGTCTATGGGTACTAGGTAGTTGTAATGTAATATCATGTCGTATATAGGTAGTCAGGTAGGTAGGTAGTTTTATCCAGATGATAATACGGAGTTCTTTGGCCAAGGATTTGCAAATTGCAAGTATATAGGATATCAAATATTTATCAAGAGAAATTGTCAGTTATTTCCACACAAAGAGGTAGTTATCGAGATGGTGATGTATTGCACATGAAATCTATTTCAACGTCCATTCTAATTAATAGAAAATGATCATAATACGTCCAAATTAAAAACTTTCCAAGTCAAATCTCCATTCATCTGTTTGGTATCAACACAACATCCTACAAATCCTGTCCGCTATTCTATCCAAGCAATTGTATTTTTTTTCTTCTTCTTCTCTTTAATAAACAGAGCAAAATCCTGTACCAAGTCATAAAATGCAGGTGTATTCAAGCTACCAGAACACACACATCTACTTTCTTCCCATCCAAAGCTGAAATCAAAACATCATGATGAAAAAAAAAGAGTAGTTTAAAAAGAAGATACACGACGCAGCAATAAAGCTGCGGTGTTGATGTGAAAATTCGTCTGTACGTTAATCTAATAGTACATCGAAGACAGGCGAAAGGAATAAGAGCAAGGTCGTTTTTTTGATTTTTGATCCTTTTTCGGCACGATCGCTAACACGGATGTTTTTTTGGTCGTCGCATATTAGGGGAGGAGAACGCCTTTTTTCGAAGATGATGAGTTCTTTTTTTTTTTTTTGCCTTTGGTTTGCGTAATAAAAAAAGTTATATTTTCATAAATTCCAAACGCGCATCAAGAACCGGAGGCAAATTACTGTGGTAGTAAAAAAAAATTGAATAAAAAATTGCGAGTGGTATCAAAGAAAGGAGGAACAGAAAAGGCAAAAGAAGGTAAAGGTCGCGTCCATCTCCTTCTTATTCCGCTGAGTTCATGGTGTCGGAATTGGGATACCCTAAGAATAGACGCGTTAGCAATTGTATTCCAGCTGTAGTTGTTACTAGTCCGAGACTTACAGAATGCGCAGACGGCGATGATGGCGTAGAGGCACATCAGCAACCAGCCTTCAAGCCAATGGCTCTTTCCATCGCCAATGAGATAGTTGACCAGCAGCACAGCAACAAACATGACAGCGACCTGGAAGGTATCGAAGCTCAGGTTCATGTCGTCGTTGCCCATGCCCCAACCGATAACGACCAACATGGGAATGAGAAACAGGGCGACTTGCATGCTGGATCCAACAGCAACACCAATGGCAAGATCCATCTTGTCCTTGACAGCGACAGTGACGGCAGTAGCGTGCTCAGCAGCGTTGCCAACAATGGGAAGCAGAATAAGACCAACGAATTCATCGGAGAGAGCACCGTTCTGGGTAATGGCATCAATGGATCCGACCATGAACTCAGCACAGAGAGCAATAATGACGGTAGACCCAGCCAAAGTGGCAATAGCCACCCAAAAGTTCAACTGAGGGTCTTCTTCCTCCTCTTCCTCCTCGTAGAGTGAGGTGATGTTAATGTTGTCCTTGTCGACAGCGCGGCCGCCGACCATAGCGGCGGGAACCATTAGGCCTTGCTTGATGTTGGCGTTTGAAGACCCGCGGCTCCATGGCTTAGCAGGCACCTTTTGGCTCTGTTCGTTGAAGACCTGCGAGTGGGTCTTGAGCTGGAAGAACAGGTAGGCGCCATAGACGATGAGCAGGATGACGGCAGTACCGCGAGAAAGCTTCGCAACGTCCTTGGTAGGCGTGTTGGCGGCGGCATCGAAGACGGTGGGAACAATGACGGAGGCAGCAGCCAAGGCCAGCATAGAGGCAGCGGTCTGAGCCACGGTGGTGTTAAAGTATTGCTCCGGGCGACGCAGACCACCGAAGAAGAAGCAGAATCCCATGACGAGTAGCAGGTTGGAGAGAATGGAGCCAATAAGCGAGGTCTGGACAATGTTGACCTTGCCGTCGATCAGAGCAATGATGGCCACGATGAGTTCGACAGCATTGCCAAAGGTAGCGTTGAGCAAGCCACCAAGGGTCTCGCCAGTTCGGAGAGCAATCTCTTCGGTAGCAAAACTCAACATGGCGGCAAGCGGGACGATGGCGATGAAGTTGACGACGAAAACAGCGATACGATTGACGGAGTGGACGTAGTTGAGGGCGATACCAACCGGAGCAGCAATGAGCAGCACATTGATCCATGAGTTGAGCAGCGTTCGCTGGATCTGATTGGCAACGGTAAAAGGCTCCTTGGGGTAGACGTGGCGGAAGAGGCCATTCTCCTTGGGCTTCTTCGCCTTGCTGTTGTCAGTCTCGCTGAGAGCCGGCGCGTTGAGCTTTTCATCCTGGTCCCCCTTGCCGCGATTTCGTACTCCATCCTCAAGTCCTGACTGGGTTCGGATGAGTTGCTCCTGCGTCTCATTGCTGGGCTTGCGAACAGCTTCTTCCGTGCCTGCGCCAGTTCCGGGCTCTTCGTCTCTGATGCCGGTTTGCGGATATGGCGAAGTGACTGACTGTGTTAGGTCCGCTCCATGCTGGGAGTCTGCACGCTCGACATCCCAGGTGTTGGCATGTTTGTTGGCGTCTTTTTTGGCGTGAATGTGTCGCCATAGGTTCCAGCTATCGTTACTCTGTCGGCTTTCAAGATGCGCCTTGCGCCTGATGTTGGCGTGATTGACTGAGAAGAGTTGGGTTAGTCTATGTCTCCCCTCGCTGCCATTGTCCCCCGTCGCGTGCGACGACATTCGTGAGTTGTGGTTGGTGAACAGAAGCGTGCAGCTTCAACGGCATGGGACCAGAAGCATGAAAACCAATGTACAGATATAGTTGGGTACAAGGAACGAGATGAGGAGGCAATTTAAAAAAAAAAAAAAAAAATGTGAATTAAAGACAGACGCTATGCAAAAAGCAAACGAAACCGCAAAAGAAGGACGCAAAAACAAAGGGCTAGTGGTGATGGTGAAGATGCGACGGCGGCAATGAATGAATCCCAACAAGCCACTCCCTCGACAGGTCCATTGAAGGGTCTGTGACGGTGCGGTATTCAAACGGGGGAAGAAATGCTCGGCGGCTCCGGATATTCGCGATGGGGTAGGTAGGGAAAGGCGAGAGAAAGAAAGCAAGGCAGCAATAGGCAGTAAATAACAGGAGACAGCGGGCAAAAGGGCATAAACACTCACATGATTGCGACATGGTCTGCTACACAGCCCCGGTCCACTCAGGCAAAACTCCACCAGTGGGTGATTAGTGTTCCAGCAAGGGAAAACAGCCAAGTCAAAGGATCGGGTTGGGAGTCGATTGCGAGTGGTTGGCGCGCGCGTCGTTTCGGTGACTCGGAGGTTGGAGAGGCGCCGTGTGCGAGAAGGAGTCTGGGCGACGGCGATCGCTTTTATCAAGAAGCGCAATGGGCGGCCTCGAAAAGGGCAGTGCCTCAGCTCCTGCGTTTCTCGATGGGGACGGTGATTTGAGATTAATTGTCTCTGATTGCACTCCCTGCTGGGGGGGCTGTGGCTTGCTGGAGCTAGGATAGCTAGCAGACTTGGAATGGTGGGAGTGAATAATCTCCAGGAACCCCTGGCGCCGCTACGACAACACGCGTACTTGTAGTCGGTGGCTGGTACCCGCAATAGAGTGACGGTTCAAAGGACTCGAGAGAGCGTGAAGCGCAGTTGCTGTTCAGCAGCGCAGACGAGGCAGGACTGGACTGGTTCAACGGAGATCGGATCGGGATCTCCAGCCGTTCAAGTGGCCTTTCGGTGATGTATGCGTGCCAAGGCTTCTCGAAGCGCTTGTTTCTCTGTTTGCAGCGAGTGTGGGCTACACAGCAGCAGTTCGCAGATCCGAGTGCCTGGCTCTGGGACGGTGAACGAGTCGCGAGGCTGATTGAAAAGACTGATTCGTCGATGGTTCCTGAGGCCAAGCACCAAGGCCGCAGCACAAATTGGTGTGGCTTGAACTCCCACGTTGGATCGGAACGAAGCGAAAGAGGCTGTGTCAGCGGAGAGACTGACAGATGGGGAACGAGAAAAGAGCGTGGACGAAAAGTGTAAAGAATAACAATGAACAGAGCTTCGGTTTCGTTTGCCCCGTCAGCTGCGTGCAGTGAAGGACGAGAGGACGCAGCGCAACGCCGTGAGAATGAGGCAACTGAGGGTGAGAAGTGAGGTGCAGAAGAAAGAAGAGAGGCGGCCACAAGGTGTTTTTGGCTTGGACGATGTCAAGCAAGATTCATGACGGTGTGCTGGTGCTGTCCCCTAACAGTACTACCAAAATTCAAGGTTAAAGAGCAGTTGCTGGGGCTGTCAGGGGTGCCGGCACTAGAGCGCTTGTACAGCTCAAGTACCGGGTACACGCTATTGCTAGGCTGCACTGTGCTGGCCGCTACGTCGTGGCAACGTGTTGGGGTGCTACAGAGCACGAGTTATGCGGCCGTGCTCAGCGCTGTGCTGTATATTACTGGGCCTTTAGTGACACGCCAGCCCGCTGGACGTGGCGCTGTGCTCCCAACTGACCTCATCACACTGACAACAAACACAAACGCCTGCATGGATGTGACCCTATCATCGATAAGCATCATTGATCTCTTTGTTCACAGCCATGGCACTTGCATCGGGACTGTCGCTGCTGATCCGGCGGGACACTGATCGTCTACGGGCTGTATCTGCTCGCACATGCACAGGCAAACGGGCAGCGGCTTCGAGGAGGCCTCCATTCACTTTCTAGCGGTGTCCACGTCCACGTCTTTGTCTCGCTCTCTGTCAGTTTGTCTCGGGTGTCAACGTGATGCCGTATAAAACAGCCTGGCCCTAGCCGCGTAGTACCCGAGCATATCCCTTCCGCAACTTGAAATATGGCTGTGCTGGCCCGAGGTGCTACAGTACAGACAACACGTCTATACACGTATTGAACGCCAACAATCTTAATTTGTGATTATACGGCCAGCACCCAGTATCAAGGCTCGGATGCTTGCCTCGCTGCTACTTTACCGCCACTTGCTCAGCCTTTTGTTCATCTATCCCATCTTTCTCAGACGAGAGACAACGCAAAGCTTCCTTGTCATGGCCTTTCAACAGTCTGTGCTCGCCTGTTTCAACCCGGCTTCAAAGAAGCCATACATCAACCCAAGTACCTCTCATGTACCCTTGACTTGCTCGTTAAACACCTCCAAGTAACATCCCCCCTGGACCCAATCTTTTCCCCAGTCTGCACACGCCGGCCTTTGTTCTTTTCCCTGCCCCTGTCCCGCTCTTTAGTCCCAAAGTCTCCATCCAGAAGCCCCTGACAGAGAATTTTTCCTAAACTCTAGTGCAGGCGAGCTGGTTTCCAAAAGCTTTTATTTTTTTTTTTTTTTTTTTTTTTTTTTTTTTTTTCATGACTCTGCACGAATCGCAATGGCGTTACTAAAGAAGAAGAAGAGAAAAAAGAAAGACTGCTTTTGTGCCTTGCAGCGCCAGCTCATAGGCGCAGGCCATAGGCGTGTTTCTATAGGCTGGCTCAATGCAATTTGTTTGGTACCCAACCACCAAACGCGCATACAGTACGCATACACCTAACCCACGGCATATACAGTATCAGGCGGCAAATTAGGTACTTGTAGGACCGTATGGAAACAAAACGTTGCGCCCAGGCCAATCAATTGGCATCTCCACGCCCAACGGAGTAACCCATAGCCCATTCGTTTCTTGTTCGTCATGACTACGAGTATACACCATCTTCCCCAATGAAAGCAAGATTTCCGCCGCCGCCACCACTAGTACCTAAATTTCCTTGTTTCTGGAATATATGCTTCTTTCCACTTCCCACCTATCAAGATTCCAAGATGCGATTCCAAGGTGGCATTAGTATAATTCTTACTGTACTGCATAGGCACAGTATGCAGTGGCATTCTCTTCGTTTTTCCTTGCGGTGAGTTTTGCATCATGCACTCCTGCGTCCCCCCCAATCCCCTCCGCATATTCTTTTCTATTCCAGCGTCTTGACGTCAAGCGCTGCATTCTGCACCTGTCGCTCAAGGGCGGCCCCTGCGGCCTTCCATGCTTATGCACATATGCATGCATGTCCGCATCCCACAGGCCGTTTTTATTAGCTCTCGCTATCGCTCTCGTATACTGCACCCATTTGCACCCATCCACTCGAGCTGCCTCCTACAAAGCTTATCCCACGCCAATACGAGAGAGACAGGATGCAACGCGTACCCGCACGGGCACGATTTGGTCCGTCATCCGTCCGTTCTGCCCGTACAACGCCACAGATATGGAGGTCGCTGCGGCAAGGTGAGAGCAAAGCCTCTCACGCCTGCGTCAACCCGTCGACGTGGACTCAACACCGCCCTTTTTTAAACTCGGTTACTGTAGATGGTTCGCATAGCCTGCCATAATTCCACAACAACCGACCCATCAACGTGCATCAATAGTAAGAAGAAGAATAGCATGCTGGTACTAGGTATACACATGCCTGCAATACGCAATACGCATCAGCCTACATGTATTTTCGATCCCAATCGCAGTTACATACCATTCTAGGCAATCGCCCAATCAGGCACTATGCCACGCTAACATCTCCATTGTGGCTAACAAGTCATCGCCGTCAGCACTGTAGCAGTGGCGACAAGCTTATTTCTTATTTACTTCCAAGGCTCTTTTATTTTCCACAACTAGGAGCCTGTAATACACCTCGAGGCACTATTAGACCCCCAAGGCCGTGATCGAATACGCCCGTCTGCCAGCCCATCCAACTGTCTTCCGCCACAACTTGTGTTCCTGACCTCTCAGCCATGCAGCTAAGCTAGCCCTGGATTCATTGCTACAGTGATTCCCATTCAATGCAGCCTTGCCATGATCATATCCCGAAACTGTCTCGACATTTACAACGGATAGATCCAAATCGGTGACCAGCCAAGTCTGCCACTAAACATACCCAAGTACTAGAGGTAGGTAGCGTGGGCGTAAACCACGTCCGCTGCTCGTACACCTAACCAAACCGGCACTAAGAAGCATCCTGCCATGTCATCTTGGGCTGCAACCAAAGCAAAATCCTTCCTCGATTTCTACAAATCACCTCACCGGCTCCCAACAGTGCCAAACCCAGCATGAATTAACGCGCAGTAGCACGATAATAAACATGAGACGCCAGCCAGCTTCAGCCCATCACAAAGCAACACATGGCAACACACTATCTTTTCATCACTTGATGGACTCAATTTACTGCCATGGACTTTTAGCATTGTCTCTTCCAGGCATTGCATCTCTTTGAAACGCCAAATGAAAACTATTGTACAAACTCATGTAATAGGTAATCGACTACCAAGGTAGAGAGTCAGGTAGGTATCATGTGAAACGCCCTGAAATCAACCATTCTTCTCCCAAAAAAAAAAAAAAAAAAAAAACGCCATCCGTGATCCACTAATGAGCAAAAATGTATATTCCATGCTTGAATTTCTTCCGCCTCGACTATAATCCATCAGGCAATGCCCAACCAAAGGATCGATGTCGTATATTAAACACTTGCACTCTCCAGCGTCCAACGCCCACCTATGCCATTCCATCGGTATAATGTTTTGATAAGAAAGAGAGGGTGAAAATAATGGAGGAAAAAAAGAGTATGCCTAGGGCGACGCCACTAGGGTACTACTTGGTAAAATGAATAGAGACAAGAGAAGAAGAGAAGAAAAAAAAAATTGAATAGTGAAATGAGGAAACAAGATTGACTGAAATCGGTCGCCGTTGTCCCAGCATCAAATATGCTGTAAATGCTCTAAATCCATTCCATATCTTCGTCATCATCGCGTGAAGCCCCTGCTGATTTACTTGGCCGTCCTCGTTTGCGTGGCTGGGATCCCGAACGTGCTCGCTTCTTCCGGCCTCCGGGAGTGCCTGCGCCTTTTCTCTTGCGGCCTCTTTCAGGAGCTTCTTCTTCTTCTTCTCCTTCGCCGCCGCTTGGAGGGGTGGCTGGTCCATCCAACGCCATCTCTTCGTCTTCGTCTTGCACCTTGAGCTCCTTGTCGACGTTCATGAGCTCCACAAAGGCCTTACATTTCAGAGCCATCTTGCTCATCGACTCCAGGCTGCCAAAGTGTGATGTTACTTCATCCCAGAATCGCTCCCCGTGAACTCCTTGAACCTTCATCGGCGTTTTGTTTAAATCTTTCGCGAGCGCCTTTGCTTTACTGTCGTGTCGACTAGTTCCCATACCATATAGACGCCGAAGATGCGTGCGAGCCTCCCAAAGGCAGGATAGAATGATGGCCCCAGTTGTCAGCTGGCGAAGTCGTTTTGGGTCGACCTTGACGCCGACCAGAGGTGCTCCTTCGGCGCTTGCTAGCGCTTCAACAGTTTCGCTCATCAGCTGGTCGGTGACTTGGTCTTGTTCCGTTTGATTCAAGTCAAGTCGCACGTCAAATACTTCGGACTCGATTAAATGGGCTACGGCTGCGCCGGTTGTGCTGACAATCTTCTCCATCGTATTGACGACCGTTTGAAGTTCTCCAACCGTTTGGTATTCGAAAAAGGCCAGGTTTTCGATGATGAACCGTGCAAAATCCAGGTGCGGTGGCATCTCTGGCTTCGCGTCCAGCTGTGCAATGTCAAAGTTGACTTGGCTGCACAGCTTCTCCAAGAAGCGCTGCCTGTTCTTCATCTTACTAATTTTCAAGACCTCCATCATAAGATGTAGCTTGGGCTGGAACACCTCGGGAATTGCTCCGTGAGAGTCTTTGACAATATCTCGCTGGTAGTTGTATGCCGACTGTATCGCTTTGACGTACTCTCTTTCGAGCACTGTCTCGTGCTTTTCATGTAGAGACCGATGTTCCAGAAACGCCAGCTCTGCAATTTTTCGGTTCGAAGATGTCTCCAGCGTCATCAATGTGATGCCTGTTTCCTTGGGATGCGTCAGACCCTGGCGATTGATACTGCCCAAAACTTCCATTGCTAAAAATGCAAGTTCGTCTTGGCTTGCCAGAGCGATTCGCGTAATGTCTTTAAGAAATCTTTGCGTGGTAGCGCTGGCGACATCGTCAAAGTTAGTGCCCCCCATGACCGTCAGCTCTCGCTTCTTCTCCTTCGCACCGGACTCGGCAGCGGCTTCAGACCGTCTCTCTTCTGTAAGAAGAAATTCTTTAAAAGACTTGAGTATCATAGTCTCGAGCATAGGAGATTCTTCTTGGAAAACTTGTTGAAAAGCTGTGTAGACCTTGGCCAAGACGTAATTTCTCGGCCAGGACTGGCAGACCAGTCCAATCGCCTCCAGGGATGCCTTGCGTGCGTCTAATGGCTGCGAAGGCGAGGCAAATGGAATTAGCACATCCACAATCAATCGAGGGACAGAATCTCCCTGCCACTTGGGGAACCGGGCTTTGAACACTTGCATCTGTTGATCCAGATCGCAGTGCTTGCCAACGCTGCCAACAATGATGGCGTAAGCGCAGAGATGGTTGATCCTCTTGCTGTCCAGTACCGCAGCTCCCAATCCCAGCTTTTGAATGCCCAATAGGCCTGACGCGACCAAATTGGCCAAAGGTGCGAAATTGTTTAGTAAATCACAAGTTACTTTGGTGCACGCAATGAGGTCATCCAGAGCGCCGCGGGAAGAAATTTTTCCCACACCCTTCAAGAGCTGGAGACGAATTTCGTTTAGGAATTCTGAGTTGACGGTTGGCAACTCAGGAAGCACACGTTTATAGATGACGGTGACGGCTCGGAACGCCGCCAACTCATCGACACCACTAAACGTTGCAAGATGGGGTTTAAGGAGCCTGATCTGTTCAAGGTTGAACAATTTGGGATCCGCCTTGGCAAAAATTGTGAGCACCTGCAGAGCATCGCGTCCTGCTGGGCGTCCTTCTTCTGATTCTCCACTGTCAACCAGCGCAAACATGCTGTTCACGAGGTGAGAACAGACTGTGAATGGGCCATCCAGGGATTTGTCTTTGGGTCGAAGGATAGACTGGAATACCTTGTCGAGGATTTCCGTGACATTGCCCGTCTTTACAGTCTGGATAATCAGGGCCACATGCTCGGTGAGAGAGGTCTGGAATGCAGCGCTGTTATCGGCGCCGTAGAATGGCGCGAACCAAACTTCCTCAATCATCTGACGGGCAAGATCACGGACGCTATCATCGGGATCCTGTACGCGTCGAAGTAAGCCGTTGGCTATGGCGCTGCGGATGGCGTCGTCGTGATTGCGAAGATAAATGTCGCGTGCAAGTTTCATGGCTCGCTTCCTGACGCCAACACCAGCGTCTTGGAAGCGGTCAATGATTTTGGGCGTCAACGGCGATTCCAGAGATGGCTTCAGTGTGATGCAGCTTCCTATGAGACCCAGGGCGGAATCCCTCACTTGCGTAGACGAGTCGCTAGAGCAATCCAATATGAGTTGAATTACCATGGAGTCACCATCCAAAATAGAAGGGTCTGTTTCGAGGACTTGAGTAATACTCTTTAGACTTTTGCTGCGAACTGTTGCCTGGTCACTAGCCATGGAGCCAAGAAGAATGTTGACAATCTTGCTGAATGACTCAAACAAAGGGGAGCGTAGCAGAATGATTGAGTATGAGAGCTTGGCTTGAACCGAGCTCACGGCCTTGAAAGTGTACTCGTTAGACAACCAACGACGATCTTGGATCATCATTCGCAGCCTGTACGCAAGGCGTCCGAGCTCCCAGTCTCTCTCGTCTTCATTGTCTTGAATATCATCGTAACCGGTGTGAAGCCGAGTGGCCCAGTCTGTGATGAGGAACGAGACAGCACTGAAGAGGTATGGGTCGTCTGATAGACGAGCCTGGAGAAACTCCAGCGTAGCTCGGTAGGGTCCGTCCCAGGCAATGATGCTCTCGAATGAGCTCTTTTGTTCAAGAACGTGACATGCCAGCGCCGCTAGGTACCGCGAGAGGCCATCGACGTCTGTGGTTTCAAACGTGTTGGCAGTCCGCTTGACATGTGACCGGAGACGAGATATCGCTGCGCTCATGGTACCCAGCAACTCAAGAGCCATGTTCTTCGCGGGAGCGGGGGTTTTCGGTGCCTCGAACAGTTGTACCATCATAAGCATGAGAAGACGTAATAGCAGTTCGGCGGATGGCCAGTCTGGAGAGTCAAGGCATGTCGTGAAGTCCTCAACAAAGAGGTCTAAAAGATGGCGGTATGGTGTATCACCCGACTTGGTTGATCCGATAGCGCGTTTCACAATGAAGTTGACGATATAAGACGCGTTTCGACCAGCTCCTTCACTGAGAGGACCGGCAACTGCCTCAAGCTCCTGGATAGCAACAGCATGCTGCTGCGCACCTTGATCATCACTGCTGATGGACGGTATCATTTGATTCTTCTTGTGCCTCGCGCGCCCCAATTCTCCATCGCTTTCCTCGTCTTCATCCATTTTGTCTCCTTTGCCGTTGATGGCCTGGAGCACTGCAGCGCGGCCACTTTCATTTTCTTCAACCACGCCAGAGCTGGCCTGAACCAATCGCATGAGCAGCGCGGACACGGGTTGGATATTTCCGCCTTCTGAAAGTTTGAAGTGCCGTGAACTCTGCTTCCCGACAGGAAGCTTCTCCAAAGACGTGAGGATATCGTCAATGATACCTTGTCGCTGTTCGGGCTTGATCATAAAGATTTGGCAGAGCATGTCCATAGCAACGCTGCGCATACCATCAAATCGCTGCACTCCGACTGCCGAATCCTTTTCAAAATAGGCGTTTTCAACAAAGATGAGCTTGGAGGCTGTGAACTCCAACGTGTTGAAGACCATTTCTGAGAGCTCTACCTTGGTAACCAGTTCCGCAAGTGAAGCGAACAGCTTTTGGCAGCTAAGGAAAGTAGATGACACGGCTTTTTTATGCTTCAAAACCATTTTGAATAAATTGGCAGATGATCCTGAGTTCCGCAGCTCCACAAGGGGAACAATGATGTCTTCGGTAACGTTTTTGAAAATAGCGACGCATCTACTGATGACATTCTCCGAGTAGAGCTGCCTATCTTCTCGGCCTCCGGACAGGATTCGCAGGCAGGTACGTGCAGCCTTCATCCCCAGCTCCACTTCTGGCAGCTGCTGAACCCATGATTCCATAGCAGCTTCATCCCAACTGTCGTCAACACGGATATCCAAGTCCTCGGTAAGTTTCATGCTGGCATCGCTCAGCTTCACAAGTTGAAGGAGGCCCTCCACAGGAACTCTATTGAAACACTTAAGGGCAATAGCCTTCTGGACGGCACTCTGGATTTTTTGATGTGTTGCGCTATTCATGATGATTTGATTGTCAGAGGTCAGTGTCACGACGTGGTCGTATCCCGAGTCCATTCCGAGAGCACGCCCGACTGCAGAGAAGACACTGCGCATGAGCAGCTCAAGTGCTTCGAGGGCGGTGTCAGCCCGCTGTTGCTGGTCGAGACTGGCGCTGCTAACAAGGCCTTGAGCACTAGCTGCTAGCTGCTGTGCTGTTTTGCGAACGGACAGGTTCTCCGGGGCAGATGGTACATCTGCAACTTCGAGATATTCGTCTCTTTTTATGTTAAAAGATGGAAGCTCTACCCGGATCGAAGCGGAGTTTTGGTAGTTGGCGTCAGAAGTTGTTGAGCCGGCATGGAGCGAGTCTTCTGGTGTCACAGGCAATGTCAAGGGAGGCTGTCTATTCGGCGCTTCGGGAGAACCTGGAGCAGGATAGGAAGGTCCAGTAGGGTCAACATACGCTGACGGGTCAAAGTCTCTTCTTGAGGATATCAGCACCTCTATCCTTGACTGGTGTTGCCTGGGTGCCTTGTAACTGTCTGTGGCTGCTGGCGGGGTATCAATGGCGCGAGACGATATTTCGTCCTTTGGAATTACCCGGCTTTTGTCGCCGTTGATGCTAACACTTTGAGGACTGGCAAGATTTGGCTTGGTGGCTTTAAAATATCCGCCGACTTTCTCGTATACCGCTCGCGCAATGGGGGATAGCCCATGTGAGAGACTACCAGGTCGAGAAGTTGCTTGCCCCGTGATGATGGACTTGAAGTTGCTATATATTCGTCAGCAGAGACAGTCAGGGACGAAATGAAGGGCCAGTATAGCTTGTCTTACTAGTGTGTCCTCTGCGAAGGCTTTATCTCGTGCAGCACCAGGTCAACTGCCTGCTTCGTATTCCGCGGCAAGTGAGGCTGCCCAAGCGCCTCTTTGTTCAGTCGGTTGAAGTCGTTTTGGGGAAAGAGATCGGAAACGGATGGGGCTGGTGAGCCAAATCCTATGTTGGGATCGGGGATGATTTCTAGAGTAGCATCAGTAACAGGTGAAAAGGGCTGAAAATATGAAGCAGAGACGGGATGGCAGCTCACCAGAAACGAAGGGTACGGTCGAGGTCTGGGGAGAGTAAGGAAGAGATTCTTGCAGCGTAAACGGTCGCGAGATTGCAGTTTGCGAATCAGCAGGGCCACTATGGTGGGCATTGAGCCCGTTTTCAGGGTTCTCCATATTGTGTGGTTGCATGTTGTTTGCCAGAATCGTGAGGCTCGTCGACTCTTCACAGACGCATTGTCGACGCAGGAGCTACAGGCGCAGCAGGAGCTCCCCAGCGTGTCATGGAGGAAGCAGCGACTTTTAAGGCGGTAAAGAGGGGGGATCGGCGCACAGAAAAGAGCGTGGTGGCGCGGAATGCAAGGCCTGGTCGAGTTAGCTGTGCATTTGCAGAAAGCAGCGTGTCTGCAGTGCGTGCCCAAGTGCTGCGTATTGGGTATTGTTTGCTGAATCTCGAATCACGCGCATCGCAGCCTGGGGGAATCGACAGCCTCGCTGGACCAATCTCCAATGTCGAAAAGAAGCCGATGGCCCGTGCGCCCCCGCGCTGGACCAGTCAGAGGCGCTTCCGGAAGCGGTACCTTGCCTTATCAGTTTTTCCGGATTATCAACCCTGCAAGATCTTTTGCCAGTTGTCTTGCATGCCAATTTTTGTACAGCTGGTCCCACGCGATCCCTCCATTACACACGTAGAATTCGTCATAGTTGCTGCGCTGGCATATTAGACGGAGAAAAATTTTAAGCAAAAATGGCTGCCATTGGATCCATGGTGTTCTGCACCGACTGCGGAAACCTGCTGCCGGCGACAAAGGGAACCGAGCAGAATGTGCTTAGCTGCGAGTGCTGTAGCGCCGAAAATAAAGGTTTGGCCCAATTAGAAATCCGAGCAGATGATGCTTTGGAGGGAGAGAAATTTTTAACAGGTGATTGCTCTAGATACCGGCGCAAAGGTCATTGTGACCAAGTCAAAGCCGTCTGATTTCCCTTCATTTTTGCGCCAAAAGCTCCAGTCAAGCGTGCAGGCCGTTGAGCGCCATACCCTCAACACCGAGAGCTCCGTCCGCGAACGATGCCCAAATTGCGGCCGAGAAGAAGTCAAGTACACCACGGTACAGCTGCGAAGTGCCGACGAAGGCTCAACCGTCATTTACAATTGCGAATGTGGATACAGCTGGCATGAGAACAACTAGCAGCTCTATAATTTTTTTACATTTGGAAAGATCTATAACTTGTAATATGGACATGAAAAATTCTTACTTTCTTCTATGCTGAGGCGCCGGCCACCTCAGGAATCAAAGCATATTCCGTCTCGCCACCTCTCTCATACTCGGCCATATCTAATGCAACAATGACACTCTCCCGAACAACCTGCTCCTTGTCTTGGAGGAATCGCTTCAAGATCTCTTCGACACCCTCTTCGTCTCCGAGGCTACCCAGAGCCTCAGCAGCTTCGTGGCGCACCATGCTAGCCTCTTCCAGGTTGCTTAGGGCCTCTGTCAGGGCAGGGATAGATGCGGGATGTGAAAGCTGGCCAAAGACAAAGGCAATCTCGTGACGGAACAGTGCGGAGGAGTCGGCAAATCCCTTGGCAAGGGCGTGGACGGCCGGAACGGCAGTTGGGCAGTCTGGAGGAGAAGCGAGGTCGCGGAGGGCAAACATGGCGCGGTATCGCATGAAGAGGGGCTGCTTGAGGTCCATGAGCACTCTACCAAGCTCTTCGACTGACTTTTCGGACTCGGGCATGGGCGGCGCCGGGTCGATGGAAGCAAAATCACTAGGATACATTGTTAGAGAAAATGAAGACACAAAGAGAATTCAAGCCAAGCTACCTTTGGCGCAGCTTTTCCTGCTTCCTTGCCTCGGAGTTCTCCCATTCAATGCGATCAATTGCAATCTCGCACGTCTCCTTGACGACGACTTCTTCGTCGGCACGATCTCTGAATTCCCGAAGTATGTCCAGGCTTGTAGCATTACCCAGAGCTCCAAGAGCCTCAGCGGCCTCGTGTCTGCACATGGGATCCTCCTTCAGGTCTGAAAGGACGTCGCGCAGGGGGGCAATGGCCGCATCATTACCGGTCTGGCCAAGGCAGTATGCGAGCTCATGTTTCAGTAAAGCCGACGGGGATGCAAAGGCAGCGGCGATGGCTTCGATAGCTGGAAGGGTAGACTCGGGGTCGGTTTTGGCGACATGCTTGAGGGAGAAGAGAGCGCGGAATCGGACGGGTAGGGGAGTCTCCTCAGAGCAGAGGCTCTGTCTCAGACTTGCGACAGTAGCGGTAGACATGATGAATTCCAGATTCTATAACATGAGGGTATCTCGAACAATGACAGGTTTGTATGCTCGTAAACCGAGATGCAATGCAGCCTCTATCAAAAACTTTTAGTGGGGTTGTGCCACCGTGGTGGGGTGACGTCTCGGAGTCTTTTAACGGAGACTGTGCATCAGATCCCGAGATGCGAGCGACGAGACTTAGTTGCTACCTTTATATATGGACCTACAGCAATTGTCCAACAATTAAAAGTGGACCTGGTTTCGTGGTCTAACGGTTATGACTGCGGATTCTGATTCCGCCAGCGAGGGTTCGACTCCCTCCGAGACCTATTTTTTGCTTTTTGCCCTTGTAGATTGAAATCTTGATCGAATGATGCATGTGGTGTTGATGGTGTTTGGCAGGTAGGTTCAAATGGTGGAAAGACTCTGGAAAGTGCACCGCACCTACCTGTTGCTCCTGCCATCGCGCTCTTTCCATGACTTGCATGTGATTTTGCTTCAACCAGAAGAGCCTACTCCTTGCGTGAAATGCATGATCTTCAACTTGATCCAGGCACATATCCGAGTGCAAATTCTATCCAATGGATCATCGTAATGGGTGGCTGTTCAATGGTTGATTCAATCGCCAAGGTCCGCGATGAAAAGGAGGGAGTTGTCAAACAATCAGCACATATTTCTCAACTTCATAGTATCTAGCACTCCAGTCATAGCGTAGGCTACTGCCGCTACTGCTGCTCCAATTGCTACATCCTCTAGGTAGTCTTGCAATACCCAACTGGTATGCAAGTGCTCAGCGGCTTCAATTGTGTGCAATGTGACTTTGAGCCTCCCTTGCATAGAAAACAGTTGATCTTGAACTTGATCCAGGCACATGATTCATCGTAGGAGGGCGATGTTCAATTGTTGATACTGCTTCCAGCGGGGTTAGGTGCTCGCTTACCCTACAACTTTCGCTACAACCAGAATTTCACTGACTTATTCACGCCTGCAATAAACATAGATGAATATAGTGAAGAAGAATATGTTCGGCACCACTTCGTATTGCGAAAAGTCTATAGGATCGCATGCGCCTTTGCCGCATTCATGTTGCAGGTGGTAGTCTGTATTCGATCTACTACCCCAAAGCGATGTACCGATTTCGGCAGCTTGGATTACCAAGTCTAGCCTACCACTGATGTAAGTCGCATTATTAAGCTTCAACCTTTCGCCAACTTCTTCAAATTCCCAACTCAAGAACCAACATCGCATCTGCACCTCAATACAGAGTGCCTAATAACCCCAACAGGCGACAAAAATCAAACCGCTGCTAGAGAAAGAAAAAGAAGGAGGAAAACGCTACATCCGTTGATCCTCAAGGTGTTACCACCGCGACTCTATCAAGTCTTCCGCCGAGACAGTCGCCGCAAAGATGGCTCCATCGCTAGAGGAGCCCGAGGCTGTCGCCGACGTTTTCGCCAATCCCCTCAAACAGAAGCCGCAGCTCGTCGCCCCGGAACCAGAGCACTGCCCAGGCCCAGAATCTGAGCGCGCCGGCACGGCTTCGTCATGCGATGGCTGCCCCAACCAGGCCATCTGCGCATCCGCCCCCAAGGGCCCAGACCCAGACATCCCGATCATCACGGAGCGGCTGCAGCACGTCAAGCACAAGATCCTGGTGCTGAGCGGCAAGGGCGGCGTGGGCAAGAGCACATTCACCAACCTGCTCGCGCACGCCTTTTCGACGAACCCAGACAGCACGGTGGGCGTCATGGACGCAGACATTACGGGACCTAGCACGGCCAAAATGCTGGGCGTGGAGAACGAGACGATTCACGTGAGCGCAACGGGCATGTCGCCCGTGTGGGTGACGGAGAACCTGGCGGTGATGTCGATACAGTTTATGCTTCCGGATAGAGACGCCGCCATCATCTGGAGAGGGCCGAAGAAGAATGGGCTGATAAAGCAGTTTTTGAAGGACGTGGAATGGGGCGACTTGGATTTCCTGCTGGTGGACACGCCTCCTGGCACGAGCGACGAGCATCTAAGCGTGAATTCGTTCCTGAAAGAGAGCGGCATCGATGGCGCGGTGGTGGTAACAACGCCACAAGAAGTCGCTCTTCTCGACGTGCGCAAGGAGATTGACTTTTGCCGCAAGGCCGGCATCAAGATCCTGGGTCTGGCAGAGAACATGAGCGCCTTTGTGTGCCCCAACTGCAAGGGCGAGAGCCAGATCTTCAAGGCCAGCACGGGCGGCGGCAGGGCGCTCGCGGAGGAGATGGACATTCCGTTTTTGGGATCGGTGCCTCTGGACCCGAGGATCCGGATGGCGTGTGACTATGGCGAGAGCTTCTTCGACTCGTTCCCCGATAGCCCGGCCTGCATCGCGTTTAAGCAGGTGGTGAGGAACGTGGGACGGCAGCTGGGGCTGGATGAGAAGGCGGTGCTGCCGGACGAGTAGAAATGGGGGACACATTTGCATTATATCATATTGGAGGAAAAACAAGGCGGGCAATTAGTCAATTTTGGCATAGCGAACATGTTATTTCTTTTTATTTTCATTTCTATCCGCTTAACTGCTTTGGAATATCTTCCAGGTCCTCTGCAGACTCTATATCGATAACCTTGTTTACCTCGGCCGTATTGCGTATCAGCTCTTTTGCGCCGGCGTAGAGCATCCTTGTTGCGGCATTGCAGTTGATGGGCAGGTAGTAGATCATGGTGTAAGGCACGGATAGCCGTCCATCGGGCTGCGTGACGAATCATCCGCATGTTAGACTTTGTGTATATGTATAGGTATAGGTAGGAATAATCGGCTCACCATCGTCAAGGGATAGCTGAGGAAGATGAATCGAGGGGTGCTGTCGGGGAGGTCGTCGGCTATCTCGTCGAGGGAGGTGTATACAGTCTTGTCGTCGTCTTGGCGGATTTCGTGAGTGTTCTTATCAATCAGATCTGTCTCACGATTGGCAGTTAGCATCTGGGCACAATGTGCATAGATGTAGATACACGCGAATCGTCCCGCCAGCACTTACATATCACTGCCTGAGGTTTGCTGGCCCGAGATGTCGTCAAGCGGAACTTGAGCAGATGAGACTTGGTCTCGCCAGAGATCTGGTAGAGCCTGGATTCGGAAGCCTTTTGGGATGCTCGGGTTAGTGGCGGGAGACGATGCCGCTGCGAGGGGATCGTACCATGTTGGTGTTTTGTGTGAGGCCGCAGCTGTCGAGAGCACAAAGCCGAAGAAATATTCCGTGAAGAAGCAGCCGCAGCGTAGACCAGACCCCTCGATTCCGAGATAGCGAGAGACTTCCACTCGTCATTTGATCCCTCCACTTTAGCTTGAGCTGCCCCAAGAACTGCCCCGCTATGCTCAACTGCTAAGCTGGCTCTGCTAGGCCCGTCCAGCGGGAATATACAGCAACTGGACTCTTCCCCACATACGTTATAAACACAAATCAAATCGCAGCCTTGCCCGTGCAAAGGGCCGTCACGGGCCGGTCATTGATTCACTCCAGAGCGCCAGCAGCTCGGGCCTGGCTCTGCAGATCTTGACTTGTTTTTAATTTTGAGTACTTGTTCAGCCTCATAATTCCTCTGCGCCTAATTGAAACGACTTTGAACGGCATTGTACAGGAATCAAGCCATTGGCGCTGTTTCTTGCTGCATAAATATCCCGTCTCCACCGTTTCTTTACCCATGTTTGCGCGGCTATCTCACGCCGCAAGACATCGCTTACCCATCGCCTCATCCTCCTCTTTCATCACTCAATCTCTCCTTCGCCCAACCGTTTTCGCCTTGAAAATGTCAGCAACCGGTGGCCGGACGATCAAGACGGCGGCATGCCTGATTATTGGCGATGAAGTGCTGGGTGGAAAGGTATGACTCCAAATACGTCTCCGGCGTTGAGCCGTTTATGCATCATGACCTGTGTGCATTTTCGAGAATCAAACTAATGGTTTTCTCTTGAAACAGACAGTTGATGTTAGTATACTAGACCCTGCAATGTTGCAGTCCAAGTATAGACGAGAGAAGGGAACTCACGAGTTAACTATTTTCAACTCATAGACCAACTCGGCGTATCTGGCAAAATGGTGTTTTCAACTCGGAATCGTGAGTATTCACCTTGACAAACCAGCTATTGTGCTTGATAAGCGATGCCTGAAATGTTCTGACACCTTTTTTTGCGCTGCGGCAGAACTTGAAACGCGTCGAGGTCATCGAAGACGACGAGAGTGAAATCATGGAGGCCGTGAGCCGAATGAGCAACCGCTACGACTTTATCGTTACCAGGTGAAGCAACCAGAGCTTTTGACATGCTTTTTTTTTTATTATCAAATGAATACTGACCATCTTCATAGCGGAGGCATTGGCCCAACGTGAGATCGCTTAACCCCTCATCCTTCTTCTCCCTGAATCTCGCAATAACCGCTTCACTGCCGCAGACACGACGACATCACCTACCCGTCCATCGCCAAGGCCTTCGGACTCCCCCTCAAGCTCCACCAGGAAACATTTGAAAAGATGAAGAAGCTGTCAAAGCCAAATCCGAAGCAGCCGAACTTTGACTGGAACGTCGACTCCCCGGCTCGCAGGGCGAGGCTCCGCATGGTCGAGCTCCCAACAGACGAGGCGCGTGATCTCGGCGAGCAAGTTATCTTCCCGCAAGAAGACCTCTGGGTCCCCGTTGCGGTTGTCAACCGGAATGTGCACATCCTTCCCGGAGTACCGCTGCTCTGTAAGTGATGATAGAATGGGGGCTTTTCTACACTTTCTTTTTTCTCGTCTGGGAGTAATAGTACTGACAGGAGCTTTTCCCTTTTGCGGCTTTTTCATAGTCCAGAAACTGTTGGATGGATTGAAGCCCCACGTTCTCCCCAGACTAGTCGATCCCGAAGGCAAAGGAATCCATCGCATCATGATATCCACGCCGCTGCCGGAGAGCTCCGTCGCGGAATACCTCACCACGTTGGCGGCTAGAGTTGAGCCTCACGGCGTCAAAGTAGGAAGCTACCCGCGATGGGGCAGGAAACGAAATACGGTCACATTGGTTGGAAGGTATATAATACTAAAAAAAGACGTCCCTTTTTCTTCTCTACGAGGGACACTCTGCTTGCTGGATCTTATACGGCTAACGATGTACTGCGTAGGGACCAGGCCTATCTCGAAAGTCTTGTGGCCGAGGCAGAAGAGGCGGTTCAGGGCAAGCGAGTTTCAAAAGAGGATGAGCTTGACGAGCCTGCCGACAAGACAGAGAAGAAACTGTAGAGAAGATACAGCCGTTCAATGTATGATGGCATTACATATCAACTCAATTACTGAACATAGCAATGACACTTTCCAACAAAACGACAAATCAAACCATCTGCGTTGTCGTCCCATGTCCTTCATCTCTTTCTCGCTTTTACCTACTCTAGGTCTATAGTTCCCCAAAGCCATATACACATGACCCCTATTGTCTTTTTTTTTTTTTTTTTTTTTTTTTTTTTGCGGAGGCGGGCATCTCATCCCTCAAGCCCGGACCATATCGCAAAGAAAAAGCAAGCTATCCCCATCCCGTCTCAAATGTCTCACCCAGTCCCGTGACGGAAAGCAAGGATTTTGTTCCCAACTGTGAGCTACTCTTCTCATGGAGTTAAGAAACGAAAAACCCTTGTAGATCGGGGGAACCCCCCCGCAAGAACTCTGCTCTGTGCGCAAAAACGGATGCAAGACATTGCTTATTAGGAGAGAGGCCCCCTCGTGATGTTAGTGGATTTCAAGATGGGATGGGTAGCTAGCTCGAACCAAGAGTTCGTTGGCCTGGCGCTGTTTTAAGCTCGTGCTATCTTCTCCATGATCAGCATCAGCCCCAGGACTATGTGGGTGTTGGAACAGTCAACTCTACTGTAGCAGTTTGGAAATCGCAGTCGACGTCTTGGGGTAGATAACAAGTAGCTACGTTTCAGTTTCAGGCCGAGGTCAAATGTAGGACATACAGTATCCGCAGCTGGGAACCATCCATCCCGCCCTCTTCGACATCCATCTACACCCTTTGGGTATTAATCGTGCATGTCAAAGGAAGATTAAACGAGACCAATTGCCGGAAGAAATCTTCCAGAAACAACTTACTAGCCACGGATACCTTATTAATCCCTTGAAAGCCCCTGCAGGCCAGCTTTTATACCTTCTCTACTCCTCCGTCAATGAAGCTCAGCTCCAACACCGCTGATCATTTAATCCCCCCCACTTGGCTCGACCTTCAACTGTAACCACAAACGCCATGAACCTGCTAGGAAACGACTAGTGTAAGCAGGCCCTTTACTGTGTGAAGCCCAGAGTAGCATCTCGTCAGCTTTCCAGCTTTCCAATAGAAATGGCAGCTGCCTAGATTAGAATCTGACAGTCTCCTTTGGGAGCTAGACAATACGGGATCGAGCCAAAGGGGAAAGGGATAAAAAAAATTCGACGAGGGATTGAAGCAACACGGGTGAGCATGTATATGTATGTCGTTAGATAATACATGGATGCTGACATCAAAACCCCATAGCTTGCTGTCGCGACCAATTTTTTCGAGGTCTTTGGTTGATAAAGTCTACGGCTAAGTTGGTGGATTTGAAGAGCCGCTTCAGGACAACAGCATCACCAGTAATGGGAGCGTAACACATAATACGACGTCATCGTCAGACTGCACTGACACGGAGTCGAATAATTTGAGCAACGCCTGTAATACTCTGATGGATTTTTGATCATCGAGCATGATTCGATAATTCTTGCGGATTGATAGTCGCCGGGCTAGGCAGCACTATTACAACGGCTCGGTCGACAAGAACACAGATTCAGGTGCATCAAACTCAACAACACGCTATCAACGATACGAATGACAATCTCAGCTTCCGTCTCCCATCAGCGTAACATTACTCGTGCTCCCGTAATACAAGCTGATAGTGACGTCTTGAGTCGCAAAGATTGGCAACAAGCCGCCATGGTTTATAGTGCTATGGACATCTACTTGCAGTATTTTGCCAAGACTCAAAAGGGGGGAATTAGACCGGGAAATGACGAGAGTTTGGTGGGGACGAGACGGCGGGCGTGCGCTCTCTTATTTTTCTCTCTTCGTTTATTGTGGGCGGGTGGAGTGGAGTCCTTGCTGGCGTTGATGAGTGTGGAGAGCATCATTCTAGAAGGCCGATAGAGTGGCACGAGATGGAGCTCTTGGGCTTGAGCTTCATTTCACTTGGCCTTTGCTTTATTCTAGCTTGGTCTTATTGATGCGAACGGGCGAGCTGAAGTGAGGCGAAAACGACGCAATGAGTGTCAAAAGTACGGCGAGGCTTTGCGATTCGCCGAGAATGGGATCCATGCCAATATCAAAATCATGGTAGAGCACGGACGATGGATTCCGATGAGTCTCTCTGTACACGGACACGGAGTAATCTGTGTAGATGGGAGTGTCGTGTAAACCGTTTACATCAGTCCTCATGATCGTATCCGCCGCAACAAATGGGAGTAGAGAAGCAGAGAAAAAGAGCAAGCCAGAAAAACAAGGTACGTAGACTTGTCTTGCCTAAGATGCTTTGCCGACATCAACGGCAACAATAAGAGAGAGAGGAAAAATTGCTACCCCAGATACCGGGTCTGTGCAAATTGCTGATGACGTCCGCCTCCATGGCGCCCAGGGGCCCGGTCGTATCAGAAAAAAATATCGGCATTATAGGCTCAGGGAAAAGTCGCGATCCACCTGCGACAAAGATCGTTCGCTAGTAGAGCTAGCAGAAAAGAAGGTCCAGGGAATCGGCACCGGTCCGAAAAGGCCGCCGCAGCGCTACGACTTGTCTCTCGATTCGACGGCCAAAAGACTGGACCCGAGACAACGAGGGTGGTGTTGTAGAAAGCGAAACCCGCCAACGACGAGGCCTGACTCGCTCGCAGTGAGCGCGTGCGCGCGTCAATCCGCACCAAAGAGGCCCAATCATGCGTAGCGGCTGTGAGGACTTGCGGTAAGTAGTACAGCTACAGTAGCTGGCTATTGCTACCGATGGCGGTGATGGGCCATCAGTTGGACTGGATTGGACCGAGTCCCTCCCGCAATGCTTCGATGGGGCAATGGTGAGCCCTGGTGGCTCAAACGCCGGCACGGAGTAGCACTGGCCATGATGCCTCGAAGAGCCCTAGTCGAGGCGAGGCCAGCAGGCAGCGGCTGCAATCTGTGTGAAATCGGGTGGCCCTCAGCACGACCTGCAGGTCGCCTTGCCGCCGTCGCAACACCTGCATGAGCTTGATTGAGCTGCCCAGGACTACGAATCGTGCTACTACCCTAGTAACATGTAGTTGCAGTAGCAATATATATACTGCTGCTCGTTGCTAAGAATACACCCGATAGCCCGCGTCGTTTGATAGGCTCAGCATGGCCGAATCGTTGCTGCGGCAGTCTGCAAGAGCCTGCGCGAGGCTGCATGATGATGCCATCGCCGGTCGTTGGAGGACGGATTCATACTGTAACTAGGTACTACAAGTATGTATTGTATTTCCCCAGTCGGCGGTAATATGAGAGTCGGGTATTGAGACAGCATCCTCTGAATAGGATTCAGATGCGAGGCTCTTGATGATAATCGCCAGACTCATCTGCTGGAGCACGGGTGTGAGATGAGGCAGAAAGAGGAGACAAGACGGTGCTGGACTGTATCAAGCGGCTTTCGCGAACTCGGTGAATGTCAAATGTCCAGAACAAATCATGATCCCACACGGATAGAGCAGGCCGGAGAAGAGTTTGATTGGCACAGGGGTGGTTAAGGTGATGGCCCCCGCTGCATTTGTCGTGCTAATGAAGACAGACTTGTGCTATTCTGTAATAGTAGCGAACTGCGATGTGTGTCAGGGGTAGCGGAATAACGCATTGACCTTTGGAGAAATTTCAATCTACCAGCGGTATTAGTGCTCCATAGCAGCAGCAGTCCTATTCTGTTATGGCGCCATTGAGAAGCAAAGACCATACTGTAGTACTGACTTATCATATCATGGACAGGTATCAATTCCATGACAAGGGTGGCCGCTTTTTTTCTTCCTCGTTTTTCTTTTTCTTGTCAACAAGCATACTGTAATGGAAAACTAGTACCTAATGCTCTTTGGGAGTAGTCGCATCCCCTGGCCAATACACGTACATAGGTATACGAGTATATGTATGTCGTGAGACAGAAAGACTCGGCTCGAGTTGCCGCGACAAGAGACGGGCCGTCTGCCCTTTGAGGTCCTGTTTCTGGACTTGGTCGATCGTTATACGTACGTAGAATTACAAGTATGCCGTAGAAGTGGCCGCAATACCGTCATGCCTGCCTACTTGTACCTCAGTAGTGATGGCGGCAGTGCTACCTCATGCGGGTAGTAGTAGTGCCACTTGTGTAGCTGTCCTCTGGTATTGCCTGTAGCGACACAGAGCACAAGGGCTTTCTGAATTGCCGGACTCAGCCGACTGAGCCAAATCCAGGGGCCGGGTAGCGAGAAGCGACGCGATGGTAGACGAAGCGACACGACGACGTTGTGCTGGCAGTACGAGCCTTCGCGGAGCACTAGCAGTATTCGTGCAAGTGACAGCTGTAGCGATGCTACGGTGACGAGAAGCCACGTGAAACCGGACATTGCCTCATTACCTTGGTAGGTACTCCTTTGCCCATCTCTGCTCGCCTCTGTGTCTCTAGCGAGCGAGAGCTTGGCCAATCTTCAATTCAATGCTGAATGACGCCAATTAGGCGATGCGCTGTAGCTTCGAGGTCAGTACTACTACTGGCAATGCGAATACTACCTGTCATGCGCTTCGGCTTTAACGTCACGGCCTGACCTACTAGTACCTGTTTGGGCTGCTATTGACGGAAATAAGATGGATGAGGTGACATTGAGAACTGTGTGCGTTCCAGGACGGCGCTCAAATCTGAGATACGGAATGCTTCTATGTGGTGTATTCGTAGAGTTGGAGGGCCCTTTTCTTCTCCGCCGATGTAGTGTGGTGGGAAGATGATCGATAGATAGGTCTAGCGTCGTGTTTGATGGATATTAAATCCCCAGATTGGCTGTTGTCCGGAAGATTGACAGCTGAAGCTCGTTGATGCCTGCTGCGCGGTAGCATCTCTGGCCTGGGAGCCTGGTTCATAACGTCTGGCGTGATGCTTCAACTAGGATAGATGAAATCGGATTTTGTAGGATCCTGATGCTGCACTTTCGGTATGATTAAAAATAAAAACAAGCAATGCAAGGAGGGGAAGATGTCAGCTATTACGAGCACCACACCGCGATATGATAGCGGGAAGCGAGGAGCTAATATCGATTGCTGGAATGACAAACGCAGAATGGAGTCGAGGCCGCTTCCCCCCCCCCACGAACTTGGACCGATTCGCAGACCGAGGCACGAGGGCCGCTTTCCTAGCGACGGGTCTCTGATGGAGACGGCGTGTAAGTTGGGCGGGCCATGAGAAGGCTGAAGGACCAGTGTCTATCATGATTGAGGAAACGTGCGAGCAAAAAGGGCCGTGAAGAAGACGAGTTGAGGAAAAGAGACGAGATGGAGCAAAATGATCAGAACCGAGCACTTGAGCCAGAATGGTTGACTGAAAGACAGAAGGAAGGGGGTTACGCTAAGAGGCACAGATAGCACCTTGCCTCCACCTTGGGCGCGTATCTGTGCCTGGCTACAGGTACCAGCGGTAAAGCATCTCCTAGTCCAGTGCTTCAATAAGCTCGTCTCCCATCTCCCATCTTCCAACTTTGAAATTTTTTTACTTGCATGCAATATGGCGCGTGCCCTTGCATGCAATCCTGCGATGCCCACTGGCAGCTATGGAACGACATGCACGCTCTAGGGGGCTAGTTGCAGCGGCAGACGCGCAGGTATGGAGTACGGGCACAAGCACTAGCTGAGCCGATCTATTTCCGTCACGGTGATGTGATGTGATGGCAGAGAAGCTGCAGTAAAGAAGAGGCAAAAGATCAGTCAAAGCTGTCATTGCGCAAACAGATGCTGCCATCGTCAACCCATCAAGGATTGGATTGGTAGCTACAATGTACTAGTAGGTAACGTTCCGCTCCATGGGCCGCGGTTGGACAAGACCAGGTAAGACAAGCCCGCTCGGAAAAGCCCATCTGACAAGGGGGACAAGAAGGGATTTCGTCTTGGAAAAGGGTCAAGGCGATTTGATTGGGGAAAGCAAGGCGACAAACCAACCGCGTGGATAGGACAGGCAGTCAGTCCTCTTCACACTGATGACATGGAAAAATTCTTCATGTGCGTGAACAGGCCTCAATCTGCTGAAGCCGCCTGCAAACAATTCCTGTTGGACAAGCACTCATCTCTGCAGTTCACACGTGCGCGTACTGGTACATGCGCAGGCTCAAGCTTTGGTGTAGAAACGCACGCCATGCTTGTCCACATCAGCCTCTGGGAACAAACAAGGCCTTGGACCCGATGGCACTGAGCTCAAATCGCCATCGGGGCCGGCTTCTCCTTATTTCTGTCTACTTGTACAGGTCCCTTTTGTATACCTACAGTACTTGGCTACTGCTAGCCTCGACTCATCCATCATCTCTCTGCCTGTCCAGCGTCGTCGGCTCGCGGGTTGGGCACCACGCACGGATGCGGTACCAGTCTGTACCTGTACCTGCGCCATTACTTGTAGCGCATGCTCAGTGCGTTCACAGAATTGAACCCCAGCCGCTGCACTGCAGTTGATCTCCCTGCGGCAAGACGCCACTCTCCGACCTCCTGTCCATCCACAGCTGCCGAATAGCACAGACACCCGTGCGTGTCTCCATCTTTGGCGCCAAAGCGGCTGTCTTGCGTCTCTGATAGAGAGACGATGCTCACCGCACAATTGATCAGCTGCCTCCCCTATATCGCCAGCTCTGTGTGCTGTCGGCTTGCCGCTGGCAAATGGCAGACGCCAGGGACCGTCCTTGTCCTGTCCATCAGGGGATGCGGCAAGCCACGTCCACGGCGCAAAGCGCAAAGCGCAAAGCGCAAATCGAGTACAGTACTAATGCCGCAACAATCAATATTGCGGTTGGTGCTCTCAGGGCCCTGCCTAGCCCCAAAAGGCCCCAAGCCGCCCAGAAAAGGGCCCTTCCTGTTGAATCACTGCCCACCACCCCCAAATTGCCCCGAAAACTGGCGTCCACCATTGGCCCTGCTTGTCTCTTCTCCACACCGCTGGCCAGGCCTCCACCCACCCCCTTCAACTGCGACCTGGTCGGCTCGACTTCTTCTAGGCACTGCTTAGGGACCAGAGCTAGGCTGGCTAGGCCAGCTAGGCCTTCCAGGCTGGGGCCGGCTAGGGGTGCTGGGGGCCCTGGCCTGGCGCTCCAGTTGCTGTCCAGCCAATCTCTCGCTCACCTTTGGCTGCATCCGCGTTCCTCCTCCAATCCTGGACCTCTCCTTCACCCTTTGCTTTTTCCCGTATTTCCACCCCTCTTCCATCCTCCATCCTCCATCCTCCACCGTCCTCATTCATTCCTCTCAATCGCCCTCTGCGGCTCTTCCTTTGCATTTCCTGCTCTGTGCATTGTCTTCTGGCCAGCTTCTGTTTAATTTTTTACTTCTTCTTCTACTACTCCCGACTGTGAAGCTCCTAACCGCTGCCTTCTCTACTTTCTCTACAAGAGTCGGATATTCATTTCCTATTTTTTATTGGCTGAGGTACAACTCCTGAAGCCAAAAGGAAAAAAAAGTATAAAGCTGCGGAATCAGCCTTCTCTCCTACCCGCTAGCATCATCATTCAGAGCTGTTCACAATGGCTTCAGCAACCAAGGTGTGTATGCCCAATCGAGAAATCACTTTGAGCGCGTAATTTTTGCTGTGCTCTCCCTTTTTTTTTTTTTTTTTTTCCTGCTGCCAATCTTTGCTTTAGCCTGTTCTGTATAGCTGACATTAGCTGCGCTGCAAACTAGTTCCTGCGAGAGTATAAGCTGGTAGTTGTCGGCGGCGGTGGTGTCGGTAAATCTTGCTTGACCATCCAATTGATCCAGAGCCACTTCGTCGACGAGTATGATCCCACAATTGAAGGTTCGTCGCTTCTCTACAGCATCCAGATTCCAGTTCTCTCCCCCTTTCCAGGCCCTTGTAATCTGTGGGCGGTGGCTTCTATTGGCTGCCTTGCCTGATTGTTCCTTCTGCTTCTTCTCTCCTGCTTCACACACCACGGGCTTTGGCTAATCTGGTCACGGTTCCAACAGATTCATACCGAAAGCAATGCGTCATTGATGATGAGGTCGCCCTGCTCGATGTTCTGGATACTGCTGGCCAAGAGGAGTACAGTGCCATGCGAGAGCAATACATGCGCACAGGAGAGGGTTTCTTGCTGGTCTACTCAATCACATCACGACAGAGCTTCGAGGAAATCACCACTTTCCAGCAGCAAATCCTGAGAGTCAAGGACAAGGACTACTTCCCCATGGTCGTTGTCGGAAACAAGTGCGATTTGGAGGGCGAGCGAGAGGTCACCAGACAAGGTAAGCAAATCGTCATTCTCCGTCATGGTTAAGCAGCGCTGCCTTTTCCTTGCTTATCTAACAATTTTTTTTTCTCAACAGAGGGAGAGGCGCTGGCGAAATCATTCAACTGCAAATTCATCGAGACATCTGCCAAGTCCAGAATCAATGTTGACAAGGCCTTCTACGATATTGTTCGCGAGATCCGAAGATACAACCGCGAGATGCAGGGCTACTCAACCGGCGGCGGCAACAGCTCTAGCGCAAACCCTCCCAAGCCCATGGACATTGAAGGCGAGGAGCAGGAGGGTGGCTGCTGCAAGTGCGTCATTATGTAAAAAGACGTCTGCTTTTGCAAAGCGGGGAAAGGAGGGCTGCATTGTCTTGTTGTTTTATGATGCTAGAGGCGACATTTCATGGTGAAAACGAGAGGATTTTGGACGCTCCATGGCACAACGCGCGACGGACAGCCTTGAACGATCGACGAAGCACGATACTTCTCAATGCATCGGGCCAGGAGTCGGGTTCTGACTTGAGACACACGCATTCGGATTTCCCTTTTTTTTTTTTTTTTTTTTTTTTCTTAATTCCTTCTTTTTATATTTTCATGTCTTGTTCTATTTCGACGAAAGTACTCTCCGTTGCGCTTGTCGAGAGATCTACCAGTGGGTCAAAGTGTCAGATTCCAACTACGGCCTGGCTGGAGCCTCTGCCAGGAGCGCGTGCCTGCGTGTGATTCTGCAGCGTGTTGGCGAAACGGGCTGTTCGTTGCACTACCGGAAGGAAAAAAAAAGAAAAGAGTCTCGAGAGGGCAAATTTTGAATCGAGGGGGAAGCGAAAGGAAGAGGACGATGAGGCGCTACAGCATGCGTGCGTGTAGCCAACGGCCAAACAGGAGGCCTGGACCACTAAATTAATATCCTCCTGTGTGGGCTTGCGAGGATGGTTTTTTCTGACTCTGAAAGTACGGGTCATACGTTCTTCTCTTATATCCCATTATTTCACACGTGTAATTTCATTTTTTTTTTCTACTTACTGATTGTTAACTTGCATGGTAATGAGGATTCGCTTCAAAATTCTACCGTCCTTTTGTATCTAGGACAGCTTATCAATTTTACTGGGACGTCCCCTTTCTGGGCTATTCCCATGGCTCACTTTGTGTTTAATTTTTTTTCTTTCCTTTTTCCTTCTTCTCCTTATCTTAGCTTCTTGTTAGCTTCGTTTGTCCTTTCCATTTTTTCTCTCTCCCCTTTCCTTGTTGTTGCTAGTACCCCTCTTTTCTCTCCCTTGTACAGACAAATACTACTATAGTAGAATAAAAAGCAAACTTGTACTTTTGTCGCAGGTTAAGTGTGCCACTAATCCAAGAAAGTTGACTTTGTTTGGCTTCGAAATGTGGTGGGCATTAATCCGTTGGCTGGCTAGTGATTGTGAGACGGTGTTGGAAGAGTAGGTGGAATATGGGGTGCCGAGTATGTGTATACCGATGCGTTGCATTTTGTCAGCAGCTTTGCATTGGTTTGTGTTGTTTCCTGTTATCTTCCATTTCGCTATATCATGTATCGTCTTTGTAGTGCTGTGGGCAGACTGTCGGCATTCAACAATTTGATCATCGTGCCGCGCTCTTGTAACCTGTCAACATATATATGCCTTTGCTACACTTTTTGGGCTGCTAAGAAAAGAAATTGCCTTGTCTACTCCATCTATTCCTTAAGAGCAAACACCACATTATATCACGAGAATTCCGTCCCGTCGGACTGGGACACTCTAGCGTCAGCGCATCAATATCAGCATTCAGCTTTATCGGCCATTGGGATCCAATCAGGCTCCAAAGAAGTCTTGGCAATATCGATGATAAGCACCTTGAATCCTTCCAAAATCGGTTATTGGGTGTACCTGAGCTTTTCCCCCCTGCATCCAGCTGTGCTTAACCAGCGGTGACAATCTCAGCCTCAGCCTCGTTGTGTAAGTCACAGCATGTTATTGGCCGAGTTACAAACAAGGTGGTCACGCATACGTTCAAGTATTCATTTTAATTTTATGCATATCCTTGTATATCTAGGATACAACAGCCTTTTTATTGAGTAACTGAGAAGCTGAGAGCGCGGCTGTCGTGTTCTCAACACTTGTATCTGTCAGTTGCTGGCATATCCTGGTTTCATACGCCAAAGTGTATCTCTAATTGCGGAAAAGTGATGGGAAGAGGAAAAAAAGAATTATGACAAGTCCTAGCTGAATGGTGTTCAATACCGCAGATTGTGAAATTGGTGCCGGGTTGATGGATATAAAAGGCAAGCCAGTCAGACTTGAGAATGGAATCTCTGCATTTCTGAATCATATCATCCCTGAAGCACTACATCTCCATAAACACCTTTCACAATGGGCCTTTCAAAGACTTCAATTCAGCTCTCGTGCTTCTTCTTCATAGCAGCTGCCCAAGCATACACGACATTTGAGCCCGATTGCTCAGCCCCTACCAAGAAAGTGAATTACGTGGCGGCTCCTAGTTCACGCGGCACCCTCGATATACTGTTGAAATCCGTATTTGCCATCTTTGCATGTACTTGGACCATTCATCATCCCAATGTCCCAAGGCAATACCATGGTTACCGGCGCAAGCCCAAGTCACAGCCAGACAATCACGATGCCAATCCAGACCTATGCTCTCATTCAGACACAAGCTGGGACTGGCGTCTGAGAGCGCTCTTGAAAAGCACGGGGCGAATGGTCCTCACGATATTTGCGCCCGAAGTCATCATTGCCGTGGCTTACAATGATCGACTGGCGGCTCGTGTCGATCACAAAGCATTGGTTGACCAGGCTGTAAAAGATGAGATTAGCTGGTCGTGGATCCACACCTACTATGCAAACATGGGAGGCTTCGTCGTTGAGAAGAAGGACTACACGCGTTGGACGAGCGGTGAATACAACATGCACCATCTGTCTGGGAGAGACATTTTCATACTGCGCAAACTGGGATACATTGAAAAGCTGCCAAACATGTCCAAGAGAGCGCTCAAAGACAGGGCTAAAAGCGATTCGCTGATAAAGGCAATCTCCGTCACCCAGATTGTCTGGTCCACGGCGCGGATCCTGGCTCGGACCGTTTGGAGATTGTCCATATGCCCGCTGGAGCTCACCGTACTGGCCTTTTCTCTCTGCGCGATTGTCATCTATCTGCTTTACTGGGAAAAGCCAAAGAGCATTGGCATAACCACGAGTGTTATGCCAGCGCAACCATATACGTATGATGACATACGGGTGGTTCTCACCTTGGCGAGAGATGAGGGCATCTATGTCAAAGCAGAGAACAATATGATCAGCAGCAGCAGCATTGAATCGAAGAGCGCTGGACCAAAGAGCGCTGGACCACCGAGCATTGGAATCTGTGAATGGACGCCAAGCCATGACGTAAATCAGAACGCCAGCTCATATATCCTCAGGACATGGAGCACCATGCCTCTGTTTTCATTCAGAAAGCCCACATCGGTGGATGGCGCACCGCTGAGAATCGACTCTGTTCGGAAAGGCGAGAGATTTGACGATGGAACCCTCTGGGCGCTGCTGGCAGGCATGGTGTTGTTCGGAAGCATACACATTGGAGCGTGGCATTTTGAATTCCCAACTCGTGCCGATAGGATGCTGTGGAGATGCTCGACTGTTTACTCTGTTGGATGCGTCTTCATCGCGCTGGTGGCAGTCTCCCTGCAGAAGGCTGCGAACAAGGCTCGCAGGGAACATCCTGATGGCCGCCTTGGGACGGTTCTTGGCTATTGTGGCAGGTTTCTGTATTTTGCCGGGCTTTTGCTCTATGTTGTCGCCCGGCTGGTTATCCTCGTGGAGATGTTTCGGACTCTGTTCTACCTCCCTCCCGACGCGTATATTTCCAGCCGGACACCGTATAACTGATTCAAGACATCAGTAGTCTACATGTATGTAGTTTGGAAGTCAGATTAAGAGCTGTTAACGCAAGAATTGTGTTTGAGAATCTCATCACGTGAATCTACTGTAAACTGGTACTCCAATGCCATCTCCATCGTTCAACAACTAACATGACTGCTGTAAAACACGTGCTCTGCCCCATACTAGCTCAACACCAATCCCATCTCTCTCCTCCTCACTATCCTTCTTCAACCTTATTTTGATAAGTCCCACTGCTCCCAGCCCGGCACAAGCCCTGCCTGCTCCTGATTCACCACCCAATCGCCATAGGCAAGGCACACCCACGCCTTGGGGCCCTCGTTAAGCATCTGCGTATCCGTCGAGTTCGCCTCCGCGGGCGGCTTGTCCACTAGATAGCCCGGATAGACGCTGCGGCCAAATCGCTGCAGACACCACTCCCGCATCTTGGCAGCTTGGCTCACGACCAGGCGGCCAAAGCGACTGCGATGCCGCCCACAGAGCCGCTGGGCAAATAGCTTCGTGGCGCAGGCACATCCCGTCATCGGCCGGGCCGCGCCCCTGAAGTTGACTCTGCCCAGCGCCGTCTGGAGCTCGAGCTCCGTCTGCGTGTAGTAGCTGTCGCTGCAGGCGCCCCAGATGTTGAGCGCACCGACGGGCCTGCGCCGCAAGACGTGACCGACGCTGTGGCTGACCTGGGCGGCGCAGTCGATGCAGAGATGGGCGCGCATTGCCTGCAGTTCCCGGGCGGTGACGGGATGGCCGTTGAGCTGCTTCGCACTCGCAGTGCAGCAGGCGTTGCAGACGTGTGCCGCGTCGTCTCCATGCAGCAAGCACTGGCAGGTCGAGTCCGGGGCAACGGCGTTGTTGCAGGTGACGCTGTCTCTGGTTTCGGAGCAGGTCTCGTTCTCATCGCCGCCTGGCGCAACGGGCGTGACGTCCTCTGGGACGAGGCTGAGGACGTTGCAAAAGGGCGAGTCCGGCTGCGTGGGACAGCCCAGGGCGAAGCTGTACGGAGTGGGTGTGGCCGGCTTCGGCCGCGGCAGAAACATGGCCTCTTCTTGCGTGATGCTGATCGGATTGTGGTCGATATACTCTGCATCCTCTAGTGGTGAGTCAATCTGCATGGCCGTGTCCAAATCTTGATCTATATCCATCAGTACAAGGCCGGGGTCTGGGTGGGAAACTTCAAACGGGCTGAAATGCAGGTTTGCGGGCATCTGGCTGGAAGGAGCTGCGGCGTCAAAGCCAAGCTGGCTCTGTCCGGGCAACGTGGGACACCCAAATGGAGGCGAAGCGACTCCGTCGTCAATCATGTCCGAGTTGATAAACTCCGAGAGCCAGTCGGGGGCGCTGGTATCGAAGAGGAGAGCAGCTGGGCTCAAAGCGTTGCCATGGGCATCTACACCACGGTTAGGATCAGCATCATTATCAGGCCTGGTTTGGATACCGAGATTGTTGGCGTCATCGTCGTTTCGTCCATTATTATCATCTTCGTCACCACCGCCATGATCCGGGAAATCAGAAACGAGCGCCGACACAATCTTGCCGTCCCGGATGTCCTGCATCTTCTGCCGCGCAGCCTCTACCCGCCTTCGATAGTGTCCAATCTGGTTCATTGGGACAGCCAGAGGCCAGCGCTCCTTGATCCACGCCTCAATCTGCTCTCGAGTGATTTCGCTTGCTCGGCCACTTACACGCCCCCCCTGAGCTGCATCTCCATGAGGCGGCGCTCCCGGTGGGCTCAGCATGGCCCGCAGCTGGACGCCCATCGTGGCGATGAAGTTTCTGTTCTGGCTCTCGGGAATGCTGTAGATGCTTGTGGCTGGGCCTACCCAGTGCTCGATGGCTGATCCGTCCTTGGGGTCATCGACTCCGCCAGCGCCGTATCCTAGGGCGAGATAGTAAAGGGGCCCCGGAGGAGGATCCAGCCGCCCCTTGATGCAATGCTTGGCTGTGTCTCTTACCCAAGCATCGCACTCGTCGCCGTGCTTGACGCATGAATCGCACGGCCGCTGGAGATCGCAGTTTCGCCCTGCGTCTCTGCAGCACTTGCATTCCACAAAGGGCATGAAGCCTCCGATACCAACCCTGGCCAGATCGAAGAGGGGATAGGACGTGTCATCCTCGGCGTCGATGCAGTCAACGCCCAGCTGAGTGCAGCGATTGCAGCTATAAAAGTACGCGCCGGCATCGGCCCGACAGTGTTCGTGGCCGTCTTCCCAGCATCTCTTGCAGTAGCGACGTTCCGGGTTGATTCTCCTACACTCGACGAAGCCCTTGTCAAAGAGTTGGAGCTTGACGGCCCACGTGCTTGGGAGAGTCAGCCTCTGCGGATGGGCAACAACTCGGCCACCGCTGAGACACGTCAGATTGTTCGTCTGGCAGTATGTGCAAGCCTGGTCCCAAGTCGAGCGGTCTCTGAGCCAGCTGCATCCCGCAGTGGCGCCCCTTTTCGTCCTGTTTTGGCAAACTTGGCACTCTGCACGAAGCCATCGAGCGGCGTCAACTCGAGGATTGGGCCGGGCCTCCATCTCCTGGCCATTCACCGTACACTTGCCGTCCCTGCAGGCTTTTGTCAACGTGCAGCCGTAGCCAAGAGTTGAGTCGACGTTGCACTGGTTCGCCATCCTGGAGTTGAGGCACTGATCGCACGTCGGCGGCCGGTAGTCCATGGGATCGGCAACGCCGTATTTGCGCCAGACGTTGTTTACCAGGGGAGGCTTGCATCTGTGCTCAGAGCCCGGATTCTGTGAACGGTAGTCAGCGCAGTTGGAGCATTCGATAAAGTTTCCTTTCCACCCTTTTGTGTAGTCGCAATATCTTTGCTTGCACATTTGTTTGCCGATGGGATCACGGTAGCAGAACTCGCATCGTCTCAGTGCCACGGGCTTCTTTAAGGACTGGCTACCGTCATCTTTGTGGTTATCGTCTCCACTACCGTCCTCGTCCTCGTCTTCGTCCTCATCTTCATCATCACCGACTGTGCCCCTTTTCTTTGGATTCTGCCGATTACGTGCGTTTTGTATTGATTGTGCCAACGGTTGTTGTTTCTGGACTGGTCGACTGCGAGTTATGCGTCCGGTATTGGTTTTTCGTAGGACTTTATCCTTGATTCTGTCTGCAATGCTGGCCATGGTTGTAAACTCTTTCACTGTGCTCTACACTAACAGCGTGTTGATACAGATGGGCTCTAACTTCTAATGCAAGCGCGATGTGCACAAATGACTTGAATCATCTCTTCATAATTATGGCACAAGTTGACTTTATAAGCTGTTGAATATGCAGCACGTAAAAGCGACATCTTTGTTCATATCAAGACGACACTTGGGCCGTTTTCATAACAATACATTTGTGAGCTTTTATGAAAATGCATTGTAGGTTCAATGTTCAAGAGACTCACTATACAATTGAATTCTTTCATCTGGGTAAATGTGTTTGACACAAGGAGACAGAAGACATTTGAAGTCAAAGACAATTACACAGAGCCAAGATTATAAATAGATGAGTTGAGCATAATACAACAAAAGTCACTACAACATCCAACAAGGAGATGGTTGAACAATGCCCATTCAACGCAACTTGCGTCTATAAAAAGATTCTTTGACCGTCATTCAGCTCAAACAATGTCCTTTTTCAAAAACACGCACGGAATCACCTCCTCAACGCCCGTCTTCGGATCAACCCACGTATATCCGCGCTCACTCCTCGCAATCGCCCGGTAGCCCTGCCGCACATACCACTCCTCGTTGGAGCGGAAATCCTTGGCCTCGATCTTGCGCCCGCTCAGCGCCGCGTGATAGGCGAGATACTGCGGCGTCGTCTGGTACTCCTTTGTCGACGTGTCGAGGGCCATGGTCGTGGCGTTGAGGGGCGGGCAGGTGGCCAGATGCTCGATTTGGTGCATTGCTGCGCGGCCGAAGCCGCCGGATTGCATTGTTCTAAAGAAAGGAAGATGAGAACTCTTGTGGATATCGAGACTTGGAGGATGTAAAAGGGAGAAGAAGAGAAACATACCGTGAGATGTAGAGTGATTTGATCCAGACTGTGGATTGGGGGAGCGAGAATTGCGTGTTTCGGTCTGGATAGAGGTCGAGCGCGATGTGGCCGATTGGGATGAAGCTTGTGAGAGAGGGCGTTCTGGGGGAGTTGGCGAGAGCAGCTGCCGTATCGACAATGGCTTCTTTTTCCTGTTTCATAATGAGTCAAGGCCATTCCATCTTCAGACAAGATGCCTCCCAATCGTACCGCCGGGTATTTTGCAACATGTCTCGCTATCAACTCATCCTTTCCCGCGAGATCATCGCAGAGTTTCTATCTCATCATCAGCCTAGGCTTTAAGCCCAAGTTCAAGGTTGAATCTCACAATCCAGTAGAAAAACTTGTTCCCGTCTCGCACCTTGACCCTCCACTCGTCAATCAGATCCTGGTCCCACGTACACGCCACGCGCTGCTCGTATAGGCGCTGCGCATGGCTGTCGCTGTCGGCATCCCAGGGAACGAGCTCAACAGTATTATATTTAGAGGACGGTATTGTTTCCGGAGGCGACATTGTTAAAAAAAGAATGACTTGTTTAATCCTCGCTTTCTAGGGGGCGTCTTGTCTAGGCAATTATAAGTTGGCGAAAGTAGACCTTCATTTCCGAGCAGAAAGCCAGTCAAGACGTTGTTGGCAATCAAGGATATTTGTCTACCTAGCATCAACCGGATTTCGGCTCTAAATTAAGTCCCCCATCAGTAGACCATCCAAGGAACTGGGACCGATAATGCCCCTCAGTCACTTGTACTTTCAAAAAGAGTCTAGGGCGCGCCCTCTCTAATTCTAATAAATGTATGCTGTTTTGACATGCTTTAACAAGCTCTGACTCATGTGCCAACACACGGCAACGGGTTCTGAAGCCGTTGAACTAAGCTTTCGACTAGATAATGCTACTTTTAGAGTTGCGATATACAGTAATATACAGGAGACAGGTATGCGCATGTGCATGAATTTCAACTTCACCTGCCCTTTTCTCTTTCACGTCCTCGATGAACACAATGAGAAGAGCAGCTTATGGTTGACAATCCACTACTTCACCCAAGCCCTATTGCCGAAAAGCGCAACTCCCCATATCATCCGATATTATTCTTCCCATTTCCGTCTACATCTCCCTTGTTAAATATGTGTGGTCTCTATCTACTGTAAAACATTTGGATATTTGCATAATCTGCCTCCCCTAGAACAGTCCCGAATTCCTTTCCTCCCAATGGTCCCTCGCTCCAGATGTCCCTTCATCAACATGACATGACGTTAAATTTTCGCTCCCTCCACTCAATGATATTCTCTCTCCTCTTTGAACCTTCCCTTGATCTGCGCCTAAATGCCATCCCCAGATTCTCTTACATTCCCGACCTTCTATTAGCTTCGTGTCGCCTTTAGAGACACACATCCGCATCCACCACCACTTTACCCTTGCAATCCACGCCGGGTTCACAAGGAGCATGCTGATACATATGCTTGTTATCCCACTGCTTTGCCTCGTCTTAGTTCTCGCCGTATTTCTTGCTGATTTAGTCCTTCTTGAATTTTTCTTTCTCGCATCCTTGTTTTACCTCTTACATACTTCATCCAGCAAACTGAAACCTGGTTGCTTCGAGCTGCCCGAGGCCGTCCCGAGGCGCAACGTTACGGCGCCGGTATGTATTCGTAAAGTCTTGCAGCAGCACTCTCACATGCCGAATGCCTCCTGCCTCATTCGACCCCAGTCGCTCCTTGATCTTCATCATCAGTCTGTTGGCTTCCTCGGGAGACACGGTGCCCTGAGGTAATAGCTGGATCGTACGCGAAACCCATTCGGTCGTCTGCACAGGCAAAAGCTCAAAGAGACTGAGCAGAACACCGCTGCCATCCGCAAAGCAGTCTCGAGGGAAAGTAATCATCATACCCGCCATGACTTGCTTCACCAGATTTTCTCCGTGGCTGCTGAGGAGGTTTTTAACAATCGTTCTGATGCTCGCCGCAGCCGAGTCTGGCAGCCCCTCGCTACTAGCCGGATTGTCGCCACCATATGACAACAAATCTCTCAGGAAGTGGAGAGTCGAAGACAGAGGATCCCGCTGTTCCAAAGTCAAGGCGTAGATGGAGGCTTCGAAAATGGGCACCAAGAGTGGAGATGGAACGAGCTTCTGGGGATAGTAGAGCAGCGCATCGATGAGCAGCCTAAAGAAATCATCAATCACGTCTGGCAGCTCCTTGGGCTGCAGTTCGGTCATGACCCTCAGGAATGTCGTCGTTTGCGCTTCAAAGAATGTGTAGATGTTTTCGGCTATGCTCGGATCCACGTGCTCTCGCGCCTCGGAAAACTCCCGCAGAATGGCAGATGTGACCCAAAGGAAGCAGCCTTCCCTCGAGACATTGAAACCGCCAGCCAGTTTATTTGCCATGTCTGCAAGCATGGGTGTAATGGCAGTCCGGTAGGAAATGACCATGTTTCTCCAGCACCTGCAAACTCTTTCGCAAATTGGTGAAAAGGTGAGGAAGTTGTCTAGTACAGTGGACAAGATGGGGAAGACTTCTTGCCAATATTTGACCGCAGGGTTCTCTTCTCCAGGGTTAACCAGGGGCATCACATTTTGCACAAAGATGGTAATAAGCTGCAGGTGGTCTGTTTTTCAAGTCAGCATAGAAGAATACAGTCGTTTAGGTGGGAAGAGAAAAGGGAAGGGAGAGAAACAAGGGAGAAATCATACCCGCTACTGCTAGTTTGCCCTCGTCCGTGGTCGCATGGTTTGCCTTCGTCATCAGCCTTTGGACCAGCGGATCACAATACGTCTTGAGCAGGTGATACGTCTCGGAGACAGGCTGAACTGCCAGGACATTCGAAACGCCCTCGGTGACCTCCTCCTTACTGAGATCAGGAAGCTTATCCAAGACTTGGTCATAAAACGTCTGAAGCTGCAGTATTTGGCCGCTGAGAAGATGCTTGCAGTCGGTGCAAAAGAATTTGAGTGACAGCGCCGCAGCCCGGGTGATTTCTCGGGAGTCGGACTGGAACGAGTTCACGATGTAGTTGAACTGAGGCTCCAAGTACTCGGGATGCGCCGCAGTCCACTCAGTGTAGCGCCCCAGCACCATGATTGTCGCAAATCGAAGCTTCTCGTGGCTGGGCATCTGGACCAGGAGCGGCATCAGCTGAGGAAGCACAATATCTTCCTCCTTGTCTACCATGCGGCCAAGGGCGCGCATCGCGAATAAGGGGGCCTCGAGCTCCTGCCAGTGTGGGACTGACGCCTCTGTTGCCTGGCTAGCATACTTTTGAGTCCAAAGCTGAATTGCATGAAGCACCTTTGTAAGGCACTCGGTCACGCCCATAACTTCGCAGCAGTCCTTGAGCGTGTCGCCCATCTGGTGTCGAAACTCGCGGAATTTCTCCTCTTGCTCACGGTCCCCGTCAAACAAGTCGGTTTCGCTTCCGGACTCGGGCGTCGGGAATCGTAGATGCGTAAGTAGAATATCCACAAGTTTAGAGAAGACGTCCACAAGCTCCAATCTGCCCTGGATGTATCGTTCTAGCACTAGATATTGCTTGAGCTCATACCAAAAGTTGAAAGTGTGCTCGATAACATCGCGATCCTTGTCCCGAGCGGCACATTCGAGAACCGCATCGACAATGGGACGGAACTGGGTTGGCTGTCGTGCGATGGCAACTACCCAGCTTTCCGCCGCAGTTGCTAGCACTTTGGTTAGAGATTTCAGCGATTCGGTATCCTCTTCAGCAACCAGGGTGGCAATGCGCGGTGTGAGACTGATGATTCGCGGGAACAGAGTTTGGATGATGGCTTGGGATTCGTCAACATCGGCCGTCTCTCTGAGCATCGTGCACAGGCACTCTGCGGCTTCTTGGCTACATTCATCAGATGTAACACCCTGGAAAATAGCTTCCAGCAGAGGCGAGCTGGCGATGATGCCAACGGGAACCTCTCGAAGCCACGACGTGATACACTCCATGAGGAGCGGGTTTCGAGACGCGGCAGCTGGAAAGGAATATATCTATTAGTTTTCCTCAATCTCTTGCAGAATTGCAGACACCTGAAAGGAAAGCTTATCAGATGAAAAATGGGTACAAGACTTACGCGAAGACTGTGAGTAGTTGATTAGGAGCTGCACAACTTGATCCGCGTTATCTGCCAGCAGTGCTTGCGTCCGCGCTGCAAGATCTTCTTCCTATTTCCAAGCAATTAGACTTGTTCCTCGAGGGTGATTACCGGCCGGCCAAGACGAAACCATCGGGGGCCAGGTGCCGCGTCGTATTAGAGTAGCGCAATCCACATACAGACAAGGTAATTTTTCGACCTTCAGTCACCTCCTCAGGAAGGACTCGCAAAAAGTCGAGAATACAAGCGTGGCTCTCGGGGCTGTCGCTAAGTGACTGGACGACCGAGGAGAGCACATCGTTCCACTCCTTCATCTGGATCGCCAAAATCGCCAAGCACACGCATAGTTGAACTCGGATGGGCTTGGGGCCAGCGGCGTAGTGCTTCAAGAGGAGCAAAATCTGGTTTCGAAGGGCGGGTAGCTCGCTGGGGGGGACCTGGGTGATGAGATCGTAGGTAATCTGGTATCGTTAGCAGTCCGAGGACTGAGAATAGCAAGAGCGGCAAAAGGAAGAAGAATTTGAACAACCTTTCCGCGCAGCGTGATGGCGGCAAAAAGAGTCGCCTCGGGTTCAGCCTTGGATTGGAGGATTCCAATTACGGTCCCCCAAGAGTCCTTCTAAAAACGCCTCGACGATTAGCAAACTGAAGTCGAGTGAATAGGAAAGGCGAGGTGTCGGCAACGGATTGCGACGTACCGACTTCTGGAACTGCTCCAAGTACTCGTGCGCCTTCTTCTTTGCTTCCTGTTCCCCGCTTCGCATCGTCATGACGGCCCCCAAAACATCTGATGGCGCAAAGCCCGCCGTGCCATTTGTAGCCATCTCGGGCTGTTGCGACAGAGCGCAAAGAGAGAAGCCTGGAAGCTCAGAGAGGAGCTGGTGCTGGCAGAGCTATTTGCGCGCGAGCTTGGGCGGTCGAGAAACCAGCGCTCATCAGCTAGCCGTCGACGTGGTGAGGGACCAGCTGCTGGGAGAAACAGCCAGATCGGGCCGTGGGCGGCTCTCCACGCACAGGGCGCAGCGACGATGGGACAAGCAAGTAAGGAGAGAAAACGAGAGAGGCGCCGAGTGCAGGCTGGCGGGGGCTGGCAAGAGTCGCGGCGTCGGTCTCGGTGCGTTTGGATCTGGATGACTGCTCCGGGCAAAATCATGGAGTCGGCCTTGCTCGCTGGCGAAGTGGCATGGGGGCTTTCAAGCTGGCCTTGGCGGGGCAATTCTTTTGCGGGCTGCCTGCGGGTTTTTCCGTTTCCGGGTTCCTAGCTCAACGACGCCATGTACCCGGTTTGTCTGCCGCATCAGTATGGGGAGCCTTGTACCTGGCAGAGCTCAGTATTGATGAATGGCCATCGTGGCTACAAGACTGTTCAATGAACAAGGGAAGCAAAATTGCTTTGTGATTGTCTCTGAACGTCTGAAAGCATTGTTCATCATTATTTTTTATGGCAGAGATTATCAAATAGCCATCACAATTGTGCCTTTGCAGCAGCGTAGCTGTCTATTAACAGTTTGAGAATATTACCTATGTGTATAGGTCAATAGGGCATGTATCATATACAAAAGTAGTGGCTATGATATGTAGCATCGCTGGTATTCTTGTTCATCACCATCGTTACTATCGGAATCTTAATGTGTCAGAACTAGATCTAGGTTGGCATCTAAAAGAGTAGCAGCTGAAAGTGGACGTTGATGTTCTTGACCCTGTGGCTTCGGCGCTTGCGCCACTAACACTGGCACCTAGCACGCCACAAGTTACATACACTACCGCTTCACGGAGCATCCGCCTTCTTCCACTCTGACCATACATAGGCGACTCGATCCTCGAGATTCTGCATCGACCGTGGAACCATCTGATAATTAATTCCCGCGCTGTCCAGCATGCGGCAGAATTCCTCGTCGTACTCGCTCCAATCCTGCAGGTCTCTCGGCATAAGCCTGACTCCATCACTTACAAGCCAAGCCTCCACTATTTCGCATACAAACACGAGAGAATGTGACATTCGATCTCTCAGCTCTTTCCAGTAATCAGATGAAACCATGAGCTCCACGGCTTCGCTTCCGATATGACGAGACGCGTATATGATGGGGTCCATTCCAGAACGGTCCGATATGATCCAGTCATTCTCAACCAGAGCCTCTCGCTCGGTGTTGAATTGGGCTTCTAGTATCAGCGTCTGCAACTGCAGGCATCTGCCAGGGTCCGAAGTGATGTCTTTGGCTGTGAAGCCATGAGTTTTCAGCACTGAACGCGCGACTTCTTTCACAATAGCAGGAGGCGTGGTGCTGAGTGACTCCCGGAAAGCATTTCCCAAGGCGTCGACGAGTGAAGTTTTGCCGGTGCATTGGGCGCCGATGATGTAGATGTTCTTTGGGCCGAGGCTTTGCAGCGTGCTGGAGCCTCCCATGGTGCCGAAATCAGATGCTTTGCTACTGAGTATGTGTAGATCAAGGGAAACTGGTCATAGACGTATACTGACAAAAGTAGCGGTATATCCGGATTCTGTGAGCATATTACCAGTAGCCTCATGCGGGAGGCCCTCAACAAGTACGTATCAGCAAGTGCGGAGAAACGATGCCCGTGTAACCACACTTTTCACCCAGAAATGTTCACAAACAAAATTGGTCTCTATCGGCTTTTATCAAACGAGGGGGCCATTTCTCAAATGCGTATCTGATTACTCTTTAGAAAATCATCATCGGAAATATCCTCATCGCGAACACTTCAAGCGACTTACAGTACTTCACAAAGCTAGTCGTATGTGCACTCTTCGAGATGCCTCCAGCTTCGGCCAGTCCCAAGTCTTTCGAGCATGTTCTTCTCGACAACATTTCGCTGGATGACGAAAAATGGGAATTCAATGTACCGCGACTACCAACTGCCGACTCGGCAAATAAGCTGAATTATATCAAAATGGTCAGTCTCTCGACAAAAGATTCGCGCCATCGCCTTGAGCTCCGGTACGGGCCAGTAGATATGAACCGCGCCATCCAGGATGTTTCCCTAGACAAATATCTGGTGGTGTCGCTTGCTGAGTTTCGTTCTATCAAAAACCCCCATTCTCCATCCACGGTCGAAGGAGACACCGGCAAGGTGATACAGCCAACAACATACAGAGAATGTTCAGAATATGCTGTCAAGTTCCTTCGTACTGGAATCACCATACAGGGAGTGCATTACAATTTCTACGGCCACAGCAACAGCCAACTGAAATCTCGAACCTGCTACTTTTTGGCAGCTCCCAAGGAGCAAATCAGTCAGAAGATTGAAGGGCTAGGGGATTTCACAAAGATGAAGACTGTTGCGAAAAAGGCAAAGCGCATTGGGTTGCTCTTCTCAGTCGCCCGCGCGGCTATGAAAGTAGACCCGAAAAAAGTCCAAGATATTCCAGACATTGAAGTGGGAGACTACGTCTTTACGGATGGCTGTGGCCTGATTGCCCCGGAACTGGCTAAGGAGCTTTCGAGACGCACAAGGATTGTCTTTCGCAATATGAGATATACGCCTTCTGTCTTCCAGCTAAGATATCGCGGATATAAAGGAGTGGTCACTTTGGATCCAAACATGGCGAAAAGCGGAACTTGGCTCAAAATGAGAAAGTCAATGAAGAAGTTTAGCGGAGGCGACGATTTATCCTTTTCTGTCGTAGAATACTCAAAGGTACGTTTAACCATCCAACGGTTACTATTTCTGTTGCATATTATAAAGACGTGCATTGAATTTGTCTACTAACAGTCCATTTTCGGTAGCCGTATGTATTTGGGCATTTGAACGACGAGGTAATCGTGCTTCTGGACGCCTTGGGAATTGACCGCAAGATCCTCCTTCGAAAACAGCAAGAGCATTTCAACTTTCTGGCCGAGGCGTACCGAGATCCGCGAGCTGCATTCAGGGTTCTCTGCCACCTAGACAGGCCAGACCTTGCCGAGCGTGTCATTATCGATTCTTTGGACGCTGTGCGGCCGTCCATCAACAGGCTTGTCAATGCCGAGTACGACAAAATGCTAAACAAACGTGACGAGCAGAAATGTCGCATACTAATCCCAAATTCAAGACTCTTGTTTGGAGTCTGTGATGCTTGGGGTGTCTTGAAGCCTGGTCAATGTGCTGTCAAAGTCACCAGGGATGGGGACGGACAACCTTTTGCCCTGAGAGGGACAAAAGTGCTGGTAACAAGAAATCCTTGCTTGCATCCAGGCGATCTACAAAAGCTCGATGTTGTAGAGAGGCCAGAGCTCGCACATCTGGTTGACTGTATCGTCTTTCCTACGACGGGACGACGGCCATCAGCAGATATGATGTCGGGAGGCGACTTGGATGGCGATACCTTTTTTGTGACATGGGATCCAGACATCATTCCGTCCACAGTCTCGCAAGCAGCGCATTATCCGGGAGTCCGCGAACCTTTGAGGTTTACACCAATCACGGATGATGATCGCTTACTCTACTTTGCCAAATACACAAACGCATCGCTGGGCCGCGTCAAGAATTTGTATCTCCGGTGGGCGAGAGCAACAAACGCCATGAGCGCCGAGTGTCAAGAACTCAACCGGCTATTCTCTCAGTGCGTAGACGGCAACCGTATCAAAGATAGCCAGCTTGACAAATTTGCGAAACCACCGGAGCTAGGTGCAGAGGCGCCTCCGTTTGTTCTCGACGAGCTTCACGAGGCGGCCAAGGATATCATTGCAAAGCAGAAGCTTGAGGCACGAAGCCGCACGGACAGTCTGGATGGCTACACTCTAGATGCGATTCAGTTGCTGCTTTGCAGAGATGACATTGCCATTTCTGAGGCTGAATTGATCAGGATGGCAGTGAGGTGGTGCAGAAGAACGAATACACCCTTTTATCATTTGCTACACATGTTTGATTTGAACTCACTCAACTCGGAAGACAAGTCGTGGGTCTTAGCTCAAGTGCCGACATATGTTGATGCTCCAAGCCTTGTTCTCAACGCTCTTTACTCTTCGAGCTTGCTCACTGAGGCGGAACTAAAACACTTCCATCTTGACTATCCAGGCATGCACTGGAAGCGAGTTTACACAACAGAGCAGGACAGACCCGCTACGTTCATGGAAGCAACATGCAGGAATCTGGAACTATTTCACAAAAAGATGATCGTCTTTAGGCCAAATGAGCGACTGACTGTAGCCATGTACGTGCCGCAAAAGATCACCCCAGCCGACGACTTTATTGTTGGTAGCAAGGTTAGACTATTTGCGTTTCCACATTCCCAAGGAAGAGAGACGCAAAGCCGTCTATCTTTGCCAACGAAGAAAGAATACCGACTCTTCTGCGATCCAACTACATTACAGCTATTCGAGGGCAGCAGAGGCAATACGTGGATATACATTGGCCGTGGAGGATCAAACGATAGTACCTATAGGAATGCGCCTACTGAGAAAGACCGTCGGAAAGCGAGACAAGATTCCCTTGAGAATGGTACGAATTTTGACTTCAGAGCGAGCATTGCTCTGAACAAATTCAGTAAGAATCTCCAGAGCCATGTAGGGCGGCTGTACAGACAGGGGATATCTGACGCGGTAAGTCTACTCATTTACACACGATGCCTATCTAACCTGGTATACTGACTCTCTGTTGTCATAAAGGAGATATACATCATCAGTAATAGAGACGTCAGCTCCATGCGCAGCTTGGACTTATGGGAAGACTATATTGACACAGAGCAAACTCTTCCCCTATTTCCCCGCGAACCAAAAGAATACGATGTTCCAAAGCTTCAAGACGTCGACTGGTCTCTTGGCGCGCAGCCTCCGCTTGTGGTCGAAGTAGTAAAACGGGGTAATATATCAGCCCTCCAGGATGTATTAGACTCTTCGACTCTACGACAGCTTTTCCTTTGGCTGGTTGAAAAAGAACAGCGAGGGCTGCTTATACGCTGCTTCGACCACTTGATTACGAGCATAAGAAGCGACAAAGTAATGGCGCCGGCGGACACCCTCCGCACCATGGTCGAATTTACAGAAACAATGCCGTATGTCTCCGCCACGTTTGCCAATCTGGGCTCGTGGAAAGACCTGCCAGAGGATCTGGATACCATTCTTCAAAACGAGAGCCATAGATTGCTTCGCAGCGCCATTCTCTCTGAAGCCGAATTTGGAGACTTGATCTTGGTGCCTTTCCATACCATCCTGGATAATGTGGAATTCCTCACGCTCCGCTCATTTTGCGACCTTGTTGAGCTTATTGCGCTTACAGTTCATTTGCCGAGCACGGCCTTGGATCTCCTCCTCGAAGGTCTCGACCAACAGAGCTCCAGGTTGCTAACTGGTCGGCCAGCCATCACTCAGCATTTTGTCCATAATGTTATCGGAATCGCTGTCGAGCATATTGGCGCTGTGAATGAGGAAGCAAAAGCTAGTGATGAGCTGCTGAGCATCCAAATCATCAGCGACGACGAAAATACAGGCAAAGATCGATATGGCACTCGCGTCCAAGTGTCTTTCAGGATAGATGCCCCCGGCGGTTCTCCGTTGGCAAACACCCATGTACGACTCGTCACGGCTAGTCCGCCTTCAAGCTCGATATTGGATAAGACCTATTCGATGGACGGCCTGGTTGTGGAGAGTAGGTCGGGGATGGCAAAGATAAACTGCCTTCATCCTCCACCGTCGTACGCCGAGAAATGCTCTTGGATTCTGGAGGAATGTGGCTTGTTTGTCACTGCAAAGACGATGCTTGATGCTGTGCGGGAACTCGGAATATCAGAGGATGGCTGTTGCGGAGTGATTGACCAAATCATGGGAATTCAGCCTCAACATGTGGCCAATCCACGAGCAGCTCCTGAGGACAGGTCTGACACTTTGATAGCAGGCCTGAAGTTGTCTGAGGCGGATGCTTCATTGAATACAAGCCAAAGATCAGCAGTGGAAGCGGCACAAAGGAACAAGCTTGTCTGCCTTTGGGGTCCTCCCGGAACCGGCAAGACACAGACCATCGTCGCAATCATTAGAAAGCTTCAACAAGACCCCAAGATTGAAAGGATCCTAGTTACTGCCCCGACTCACAATGCCGTGGACAACGTCATGAGGAGATATCTCACGCGAATCAGCAAAGAAGGGCTCGCGCTAAACTCGTCCAAAATAGCCCCTCTGCGTGTCTCGACCGAAGTCCGAAAAGTAGGCGAAGATTTGCGCAAATACACATGCGACGCCTTGGCCGGCCAGGAGATACATTCCAGCCACGCTGCCCAGCGCCAGGCCAAGCAGCGTGTCAAAGCTGCCACACTCATATTCACGACGTGTATTGGAGCAGGACTGGGGCTGCTCCGAGGCCAAATATTTGACACCGTCATTGTTGACGAGGCCTCACAGCAGACGGAGCCTGCGTCGCTCGTGCCGCTTGTAAAGGGGTGTGAAAAGGCGATCCTCGTGGGGGATCATGTCCAGCTGCGGCCTACGGTGCAAGAGTTTTCGCCGGCGCTCGGATTCGATGTCTCGCTGTTTGAACGGCTGTATACTCGACAAGGGACAACGCCTGGAATGGCAAAGATTATGCTGGATACGCAGTATCGGATGCATCCCTCCATCTGTGACTTCATCTCGAAGGAGTTTTATGAAGGAAGGCTATTGTCTGGGTTAAAGGACAGTGATAGGCCAATGTCGCCTTCAGCCTTTCCCTGGCCAGCATCTTCAACCTCGTCTGCCTCTCGGATGCTCTTTGTCGAGTGTTCTGGGAGGGAAGACCTAGGGCACAAGTCCAAATCCAACAAAGAGCAGGCAGACCTTTGTCTTTCAATCTGCAAGCTCCTACGTTCGGCTCCAGCGGCTACAGCATCTTCTGCTGAAACCCATATCAATGACGCAAAGCCCGCCGACGTCATGAATGATGGTACTACAACGTCTATAGCCGTACTGACGCCTTATTCACGGCAATCGGAGATTCTCAAAAAGCTACTATCGGCAATCCCAAACGTAGAAGTCTCCAGCATCGACGGCTTCCAAGGGCGCGAAGCCGACATTGTCATTTTCGTCACGGTCCGCTGCAACGAGAGCCGCGAAATTGGGTTCCTCAAGGATCTGCGCCGCATGAACGTGGCGCTTACCAGGGCGAAGCTGGGGCTGATAATCGTAGGCAACAGGGCAACTCTGACGGGAGGGAGCGAGGAGGAGGAGAGCACGGGGGTGTGGAGGAGGCTCATGGGTCAGCTTGCTAATGTTGCTCTTTGAGAATCTATGTACGGGGGGGATATATAACAGTAGTATTATAGGGGGAGGTTTTGATCGAGATTGTATGAAGATGGAAGCTCCCTCACAACGAGCAGTACGGAATTGATAATGGCAAGCGGTATCATGAAGCGCTTACTGATTGAATATCCGGCGAAAGCTTGACTTGGCCATTGCCCAGAATCAAGCCGTGCAGCTTGCGGTCGTACTGGCCCATAGGCACCGGCTCATCCTTGATAGGATCGAGAAGCTGCTCGGTGAGAGCCAAGCCGTAGAATCTCAGCATAGGGCCGCTGCTGGCTTCACCTTCATCATGAGGCTTCGCAGCCAAGTACCTGTTGAGGAAGAAATCGTAGAAGCCCTTGCCGTGGCCAAGTCTCCGCACACAGCCCTTGTCGTCGGTATCAAACGCGACGCCCGGCATGAGGATGAGATCCAAAGTGGACTGGTCTGGCTTGAGCACGTCTGGCCCGCCCAGGATGCGCTGCCGCTGATGCACCGTCGCAGGATCTATGCTGGGAATGCCCCAAGAGTCTCGCTGGAGGCCGTCATAGTCTTGGACGTCTTGCAGCTGCACCATGTCCATCACGCGAGCTGGAGTCCCGGGCTCGTCGAGAGGTGACTTGTGTAAGTATGGCACAAAGACTTGCTTTCCCGAGTTTAGGGCATGGCGAACGATGGCGTCGGTCTGGATCTCCCCAACGGGCATGGAGAGGTAGACGCTGATGCGGCTGGCATCTTGGTAGGGCTTGAAGTTTTTGAGCGTTTCAAATATTGTGCGGCCTGGTTGATAAAGAGAAGAGATGGAAAAAAAGAGATTAATTTTACACAGCTGATATAACTTGTTTATTAGGGAAGGCTCATACTTTGGGCGATGACGGATTCCTGAGAGACGGTGGAGAGTCGCTGCTTGATAAGGCGCCTTAGCTGCTGTTTGGCGGCTGCCACTGGAGAGGCCATGGCGATGATGGCTGTTCAATAGCTCTATGATTGTTTGAAAAGAAGACTGAATGGCTATTGTGAGACTCGGAATCAAATTGAGTGGGTTGATGTTGCGCCGTGAGATCTGATTTGGCGGGGAGGTTCGGATCGGGTCCGTGAACCGGCCGGCATTGGACCCGGACAGAAAAGCGTTGGTGCGACGGCACTAAGAAGAGCCGGTCCGGGCCATGGCAGACAGGAATGCTGAAGGTGTAGCTGTAGCTGTGGCTGTAATGTTTGTGCGTAATATGCATGATGACGATGGGATATGCGTGGTGGGATCTAAGATGAAGAGCTGCTTTGCTGTTGCTGATGCTTGTCGTGTAGAGCTGAATGTTACCAACACGCTTCATGGATTCTATGCAGACTCTTGTCATTTCTGTGCAACCATCCAGACTCTCTTCTCTCTGCCAAGTCCAATCTATCCTCCTACACCAGACTAGATCCTACTTCTGAGTCAAAGCAGAGGCTAGGCTACTACATGTCTCGAATCACGCAAGGCGGGCGCTCACATGGCCAAGTGCATGCAGATATGGCCCAAGACTCGACTGCATCGGCTCACCCTCATTGCGAATGAAAACCCCGGCGTTATCAGCGTGCATAAGGGTTGGAAATCCCCAGCCGCCCATTGGAGGCCGCTGTCAAGGGATGTCAATTTGATATAAATTGCCGGGCACACGGTGTGACTAACATGATGGGACTTTTGATCTACAGTATCGCTTAGCCGCGTCGCAAGCCAGATTTCCAGGTGACACTGCAGATGCTATTGGCGGTTATCAACTGCAACTAGCTGGCCCGACGTAACACATCGAATAAGAGGGCAAGAAATCAGAATCTGGGACGGGAGACGCAGGCAACAACACCAGCGCCTCGCAGGATCAACCGCTTCAATGTCTCAGCATCGTCACCCGACCAGATCTCGCAGCGCGCTATGCCCGCCATCGACAGCAGCTCCAGCACCTGCAGCTACAGCGGCCTCTAGCGCCTAATTTTCCGGCCCCCTCTCCCGGCGCAAAAAGAAAAAAAAAAAAAAAAAAATCTCCATCCCACAATCCAATCGCCAGTTTCAACTAGATCCTCTCCATCTCTGTACCCACATGCGCTATCACAGCTTTCGCTTCCTCATCGCCCCGCCATGGGCCGCCGAGCCAGCGAATCCAGCGACTTGACGACATCGAATGCGAGCGGCTCTTTTGCACACCAACATGGAGTTGCGCTGCAGACCCTGGCCCCAGCAGCGATAGCAGCAGCACCAGCACCAGCTTCGGCTTCAGCCTCGGCACCACCACCAGACGCTGTCTCAGTCTCCGTCCCAGTCCCAGACTCAGACTCAGTCGCGGTTCCAGGGATCCCCGTCCGATCCCGCCCCCATTCCCCGTCTCCTCCTCGTGCCAGAACTGCCTCTTCTTGCTCAGTCTCCTCCTCTTCTTGCTCCTCCTCCTCCTCCGTTATCCAGCATGATAGCTGGCCCTTCAATCTTGGGCTTGACGAGGCTGTAGCCGAGCCCGCTGCTGCTTCTGCTGCCATGGCCTCCTCCAGCAAAGCCGCCAACAAGGCCCTCAGCAAGGCCAAGAGCGCAACCGCCACGCCGCCGCTGCTGCCACACGATGGCCGCCGATCCGAGTCCTCGCCCTACGGCTCCGTCGACCTGACGCCGAACCGCAGCCAGTCGCCCTCCGGATCCGATTCCGCCAGTGACCGCCGGCGCCGCCTCCGTCAAACCCGCTCGACCAGCCGGAGCGGCCTCTCCAAGCGATCCCTGGCGTCTCGGCGGTCGTCGCGCAGGTCAGAGGACTTTGATGGCGCGGCGCTCGTCTCGGGCCTCGAGGGCCGCTTTGGCATGCCCGAGGCTCTTCTGTCGAGCGTTGTGCTAGACGACGGGGACTTGACCGACGAGGACGGGCCATTGCTGGGCGACGCCTCTTCGGCCTCGTCCTCGACCGAGATCCCGGAGCGAGAGGTCGACGAGAACTCGCCCAACGAGGTTGTTCGAGCTTCCGTGTCGCCAATTGACGATACCACGCTCTCGATAAACACCCCGCGCATGTGGTGCCTGTCCATCCTCTTCTCCATCCTCGGCTCCTCCACCAATCTGTTTTTTTCTCTGAGATACCCCAGCGTTGCCATCACGCCAGTTATTGCCTTGTTACTCGTCCACCCTCTGGGCCACTTGTGGGATTACTTGCTGACGCGGTCGTACGACCCGGAGGAGGAATTCACCGACGGCGTGCGAACCGCCGTTTCGTCTCATAGCCACGAGGCCCACGGCCAAAAGAAGATGCTCACGTCGTTGCGCCTATGGCTCGCCCAGGGGAGATGGAACGAAAAGGAACACACCTGCGTCTACGTGAGCAGCAATGTGGCTTTTGGCTTCGCCTTTGCCACGGACGTCATTGTCGAGCAGACGCAATTCTACAACCAGGAAGCGCCCATCGTCTACCAACTGCTCCTGACCATATCCACGCAGATTCTCGGCTACGGCTTCGCAGGCATGGCCCGCCGATTCCTGGTCCGTCCCAGCGGCATGATCTGGCCCGGAACCCTCATGTCCGCCGCAATGTTTTCCACGCTCCACAAGCAGGAGAACAAGCCGGCCAACGGCTGGACCATAAGCCGCTGGAAGTTCTTCTACATTGTCTGGACCTGCGCCTCCCTCTTTTACTTCCTGCCGGGCCTCCTGATGCCGGCTCTCAGCTACTTCAACGTCATTACGTGGTTTGCGCCAAAGAGCGTCGTCCTCGCAAACCTGTTTGGCGTTTCCTCTGGCCTCGGCCTCTTTCCCATGACCTTTGACTGGGCCCAAATCACCTACGTTGGCTCGCCTCTCCTGGTGCCCTTTTGGGCTGCCATGAATGTAATTGGCGGCCTCGCCATCGTCATGTGGATCATAGCTCCTCTGTTCTACTACAGCAACGTCCTCTACGCCTCTTACATGCCAATTCTCTCAGCCGCGGTTTTCGACAACACGGGCAAAGTCTACGATGTCAGCAAGATCCTGACGCCCAGCTTCCTCTTTGACAGAGAGGCCTACTCCAACTACAGCCGCGTTTTCCTCCCCGTCACTTACATGCTCAGCTACGGCGTGCAATTCGCCGGCCTCGCTGCCCTTCTCACACACACCCTATGCTGGCATGGCCAAGACATCTGGCGCACTTGGCAAAAATCCCTAGTCGAGGCGCGAGAGCAAGGAAAAGAAGGATATCAGCACGTCTCAAACTCTACCGACCACCTGCCAGCAGGCGTCACGCAGCCTCAGGGCACCCCTCGAGTATCCTCGTCAGGGTCCCACATCGAAGGCCTCATGAGCCACGAAGACATCCACAGCCGTCTCATGAAGCGATACAAAGACGCTCCCATCAGCTGGTACTTTCTCACCTTCATCTCCATGGCCGCCATTGGCATCTTTGTCGTCGAATAGTAAGCCCATCTTTTTCCCTTGGCCAAATTTCTCAACTAATCCCATCCTCTCAGCTATCCCGTCCACCTCCCCTGGTACGGCCTCCTCCTCGCCCTCGCCATCGGCGCCATCTTCTTCATCCCCAACGGCATCATCATGGCCATCACCAACCAGCACAGCAGCATCTACCTCATCTGCCAGCTCATCTGCGGCGTCGCCTTCCCCGGCCGCCCCATTGCCAACATGGTCTTCGTCACCTACGGCTACATCTCCTCGGCCCAGGGCATCAAGTTCGCCTCCGACCTCAAGCTCGGCCACTACATGAAGATCCCGCCGCGCATCATGTTCCTCGTCCAGATCGTCGCCACCCTCGTCTCCTCCGTCACCCAGATCGGCGTCCTCAACTGGATGTTTGCAAACGTCCGCGGCATCTGCACCCCCGACGCCGTCAACGGCTTCACCTGCCCCATTGCCCGCGTGCACTTCAACGGCTCCATCCTCTGGGGCGTCGTCGGCCCCGGCGAGTTCTTCGGCTCCTCCGCCATCTACCGCTCCCTCGTCTGGTGCTTTCCCCTCGGCGCCTTCTTGCCCATCCCGCTGTGGCTCTACAGCCGCCACAAGAAGCACAGCCTCCTCCGCAAGGTCAACCTGCCCGTTATCTTTGGCGCCATGGGCTGGATCCCCCCGGCCACGGGGCTCAACTTCTCCGTCTGGGCCCTCGTCTGCTTCCTCTTCAACTACCTCATCAAGCGCCGCGCAAACGCCTGGTGGGGCAAGTACACCATGACCCTCAGCGCCGCCCTCGACTCGGGCCTGGCCTTTGGCATCGTCATTGTCTTCTTCGTCTTTATATACCCCGGGTGGATGAAGGACTTTAGCTGGTGGGGCACCGAGGTCTACAAGCAAGGCTGCGACTGGCAGGCTTGCTCGTACAGGACAGTCAAGGAGGGCGAGCGGTTTGGGCCTGAAACGTGGTAGACGAGGAAAAGGGGAAAGGAAAAAAAAAAAAAGAGTGGCGCGTAATTAATGACTTTGTATAGATATGGGCGATTTTTCAAGGATACCTGTGTACAGTATAGATTTTATGTCGAGGAGTTTTGGATATGAACATGTATTACAATGACGAATACGATATAACAAATGAATTCACACAAGGTTGCACTCCATAAAACTGCTGATAAAGGCATATTCAATCATAAACATGGAAATCAAGAGAGAAGCAAAATGGAGAGAAAACAACATCACGAGGAAATCCTTCAATATATAGACATTTGTTTTTTGTAGTTTATATTATTTCTCTTGGCGCACAAGGAAATTACTAATGCAGCCCCTCCCCTCGAATCCTTTCAATCCTCGTCGAATCCATTGAAATTTCTATACTGTGTAACCTCTCCAGCCTCATTCAATGCTCTTTATTTTTGTTTTACTGCTCTGCTTGCCATTCGGGATTCTATCATAAAAAATGCGTTAGTCAATGTACCGTCTACCTTGTACATGTCAAATCAGGAAAGGGGATTGAAAAAAAAAAAAAAAAAAAAAAAAAAAAAAACTAACCTTTCGCAGAATCACCAGGCCCTCCAAGGTATTGGTAAGGCTAATGTACTCCTCGTCTTCCAACTCTGCTCGGTCGCCATAACTCAGCAGCACGGGCGTGCTCTGTGTCTGCCATCCCGTAATCGTCTTCGGTCGACCTGCCTGGCCAACAACATCTACTGCCTGACCAACCCGGACATTGACCTTGAGGGGGTTCAATTTCTCATCGACGGTGACAAGGAATCTGGGGTGCATGGCGGGCACGAGGAAGTAGAGAAGATAATGCGAGTTTGAGGTGATGAAGTCCTTGGGGTCAAGCATGGCCACCATTGTAGCCAGCAGACCAGCCGTCGAGACAGGGGAGAGCACCTGTCTGTCAGAGTGGAAGGGGTTCAGGGAGAGTGTTCCCTTGCCCAGGTGCAGGAGGCCCTGTGCGATGCGCACCATGAACAAGGCGTCCTGATCCCTGTGGTAGTAGCTTGCGAGCTGTCGAAGCAGCTGGGCCAATCGAGCATTGTTAGTGCCAGCGCCCAGCAGGCCCATGGCGAATATGGCGTTGATGGCTACTTCAGGATCGTTGTCGTGACTATATCTTGAAAGCGTATCGTAAACCTTCATCTGCGGGTTGCTTGGGCTGATCAGGCCCATTGCCAGGGGCACAGCCTTGCGAATGTTGGGTTCGCCATAGTGCATAAGGTGGCCAAATTGTCGGAGAACCATCTCCTGTCCAACTTCCTCGCCCATGGCCACAAGCGCAATACCCAAAACTGCATATGCTTGCAATAGTTCATCGCCCTTCTTATCTTCCGATTCTTCCTGGTGCTCATTGCAGATGTGTAACAGCTCTTGGATCTTCAGAACAGCGCCAGTACCAGCCCAAGCACAGATCTCAGCCAAGACGGCGGTCGGCTTGGCCATGGGGTGGTCCACGGCTTTGAGTGTCTCCAGAATAACGTCCACCTCTTCTTGTCGGCCAAAGAAGAGCAGGCCCAGGCCCAGGCCCAAAAACCTTGTCCATTTGTTAGTCAACTGGTTCTTTCGCTCATCATCCATCAAAGTCGTGATGATGGCTTCGCTGACTTCGGGGTGAGATGTGCCAATAGCAATAAGACCACAAGCCAATGCAGCCATGGCGGAGATCTGCATATCCTGGGTAGAGTCTGCAATCATGGGCATGAGCAGCTCAATAACCTCATCCTTACTTGAGCCGGCGTAAGCCAATCCAAGACCCATCAAACAAGCAGTGCGAATCAGAGGGTTGTCGTTGTGGAGCTTGTCGGCATCGCCCAGGAGCGCAATAGTGGGCTCAGATTCTATCCGAACACCAGAGTTCATGATACCGATGGCAAGCATGGCTCCGGCGGTAATCTCTGGCTCCGAAGCGTATGTGTATCGGTCAATGCTGTCCAGACCATTCTCGATATCCCACATCAACAAAGTGCCAAGAGAGGCAACAGTTGACATCATACCCTCTCCCTTGGTCTTCCACACCCAAGCCTCCTTCTGGCTCTCGACAAGCATCATCTTGTCGTTGCCGAATCCAGCATTGACAAAAGCGTTGACAAAGGCAGCAGCAAGATTGTGTCTAGCAGAGTCCAAGTTGGTCATACCGGCTACGCGGCTGCTCTCCAAGTGGCTCTTATAGATATCTTCGGTGGTCTTGGGGTCGAGGATGTTCAGCTCCTTACCCAGAGCTTTGAAGTGATCAGACAACTTAATGTTATGAAGACACTCAAATAGTTCCGGGTCGTCGCCCTCGCCCTCGTTAATCATTGGCAGGATAATCCTCTGGCGTGAAATCAGGAACGCCAGCTGTTTCTTCAGTACGGGATCCTCCGCCTTGTCGAAATCATCCTGCACCAGGTCGATGTCATGTAATCGAATGGCAAGAATAACTGCTTGAGCAAACTGCTTGTGCTTGATATAGATGTCGTGGGCGACACGGAGGAACGTCTCATTATCGGGATACGTCAATAGGTTCACCATGCTGACCATGTACAAGCACACTCTGGGGTAAGTGTTCTCATCAACGAACTCGTTCATCTTCTCAATGATTTCCAGCTCGCTCATCAGGTCCACTGCGTCAGCCTCCTGGTTGCTCTTGATGAAGAGAGGTACCAAGACCAACGCCAGGTCGATAAGATCCGTTGTGGGCTCGTCAGCCGTGATGCGTTTGCTGTACACCTCTCCGATTTCGAGGGCCAAGTGCCGGACATACTCGTGACCCCATGAACCAATGTCAGTTGTAGGGGCCAAAAGTCGGTACTTGAGTGTGTCTTGTCTATCCTCGTCGGAAAAGGTCATGCCAATGACGGACAGGACGTCCGCCAGTGAGACCTTGTTCTCATCGTTGGGCCACTCTTCGTAGAGCTTAGTTAGGGCCTCGTAGTGCGGTCGTAGAAACTTCAGCGGCTTCGGTACTGCTGTCATTGACGATGTGGAAGTCTTGATGGCGCTCTTCATCATCTCGAGGGCGGATTTGTAAAGGGTGCTGTCGGATTCCTAAGTCAAACAACGACAGAAAGCGTCAGCAACTACTCCTCGTCCAAAAGCAACAGCTGCCCCTCTTTCGTCTTCTCCTCGTTTCCCTCCCTCTCTTCTGCATGTATAACCGGAATACTCACTGTTAAACGCTCGACCATCATGTCTAGCTCGCTCTTGAGCTGCTGGTCTTCTTCGCTGAGCTCCTCTTCGGTCGCTAAGAACCCTTCAAGTCAGCCATCGAAACACTCGCAATTTCGAAGAGCGGGGGAGCGTCTGGATGCCAAGTATTACCATCTTTCTTGTCATCCTCCTTCTTGCCGTCGCCAGCAGTCTTCTCGGCCTTGGGATCATCTACGGCCTTGCCCTTGCCCTTGTCCGCGGCCGCCGCCGGCTTTGGCAGATCGCTGTCCTGGGCCATGGTGACGTAGAGAAGAGGATTAGGCGTCTATGATGAATGAAACCCCCCCAAAGCAGAATATCGGGGGCGAGGTCGAGTTTATAGAGATGAAACTGCAGAACGAAGCTGATTATCTGTAATTGTGCAGTATCGGAGCTCCGGGGAGGCTGGCGGTCTTTGTTGCGAGCGGAATCGGATGGAAGCTGTGAAGGAGGCTGCTTGGTAAAGCTCTGGCTGGGCTGAGGCGCTACTCTACTCACAGCTGCCATGGGCTATTACGCGAGGCGCTGCCGCCTACAGGACGAGCTACGTATCTGAACCCCAGCCTTATGATCACGTGCCGTGGCGGCAAGAGCAAAGCCCGCTAGTATCAACGAGGGCTAGCGACACCATCCTGGTTCAGTCTGGTTTATCGATAAGATCCTGGCCAAATTTCTTCCATCAACCTTGCTTGGGCAGACCCCACCAACTTTTTCAAAGGACCCCTCTACTGTGATGGAATAGATACAAGATACCCGCCTACGAAGAGTTTCAAGGTACAACAATTGTCTTTTGAAGAGATATCGAGAGACCTTGTTTATATCCAATCTATATAGCCAGCCATGAAGTTGGACACCCGAGCAATGCGCCATCTGGCGTCCGAGGACTGGCGAGTTCTCACAGCTGTATGTTCAACATCCACTCACATGCAAATGTCAATATCACTATACATATCTATATCTCTATATAATCGAAATACACCACTAACTATATCCTCTACCACCATACTAGGTCGAAACAGGCAGCAAGAACCACGAAATCGTGCCCACCCCCCTAATAGAAAAACTATCCCGCCTCCGAGGCGGCGCAAGCGGCGTCCACAGGAGCATCTCTACCCTCGCCAAAGTCGGCCTCATCGCCCGCGTTAAAGAGGCCAAATACGACGGCTACCGCCTGACATACGGAGGCCTCGACTACCTAGCACTACACACCCACGCCAGCCGCAAAGATGTCTACAGCGTCGGCAACCGAATCGGCGTTGGAAAGGAAAGCGACATTATGGTCGTCGCAGATCACTCTGGCACGCAGTGCGTGTTGAAGATCCATCGCCTAGGACGAATCTCTTTCCGAACGGTCAAATCCAACCGAGACTACCTCAAGAATAAAAATGCCCAATCATGGATGTATCTCTCAAGGCTCGCCGCCATGAAAGAGTACGCCTTTATGAACGCGCTCCACGAGGAAGGCTTCCCGGTGCCGTCACCCATCGCACAATCCAGACATACCATTGTCATGTCCCTCATAGACGCATTTCCTCTTCGTCAAATAAGCGAAGTGCCCGACCCAGCCTCTCTCTACGCAGAACTCATCTCGCTCATCCTCCGTCTGGCGAGCCACGGCCTAATCCACGGTGATTACAACGAATTCAACATCTTGATCAAGGAGATTAAATCAACAGCTGAGGATGGCACAGAGTCTATCAAGCTGGAACCAGTCATCATTGACTTTCCACAGATGGTGTCTATGGAGCATGCGAATGCCGAAATGTACTTTGACCGAGATGTCAACTGTATCAAGCGCTTCTTTTTACGTCGATTCCACTTTACTCCTACACAGCCCGGGCCTTTCTTCAAAGACGCAAAGAAGACTGTTGGTAAAGATGGTCTCAAGCGGCTAGACGCTTCAGTAGAGGCATCGGGCTTCACCAAGAAGATGCTAAAGGACCTCGAGGCTGCTATTAAAAAGAAAGAGGCAGACAAGGAAGGGCAAGAGGGAGCAGAAGATGAAGACGATGAAGACGAAGATGAAGACAGTGAAGAAGAAGAAGAGGACTCGGAAGTAGATGAAGATGAAGGAGAGGGGAGTGGCAGTGGACGGGAGGGTTTGCTAAGCGATGGTCTGTCTCAAAGCCACTTGCAAGAGGAGCCATCCATAAGCAAAGTCAGCAAGGAGATGGCGGAGTTGGCAGTATAATCTTTGTCTTGATCAAAATCTAATGAATGAAGAAAAACTGGCAAGCGAAAAATGGAAAGCATAATTTCTTAGAGGCACGGCAAAATAGAAGATACGAGCACTACTCGAGTGATGGTATAATACAGTCTCATCATTGTGTGTTTTTGTGCGTCAAAACGATACTAACGCCGCCAAACTTTTACCACAGCTACCATTACCTAGACTCTAAAGTACACAAGGCACATAAAATGATCCCTCCACACAATTTGGTCCCACGTATCAGCTATCCTCCGGTCCTAGAACAATGTTTTCCACCATGGCATAAAACTGCTTTGACTGTTGGGGTAAGTGGTCCCAAAAAAGTCCAAAACAAGTAGTAGTAGAGATGTTAAAGCAGCCCGCATCATATTATGGCACAAAAGTGCTGACAAAAAAAGGCAAAAAAGGAAACGAATGAAGGCGACATGGCATATTTACTGAGACTCCTTCTTTGGGGCCTCCTTCTTGGCAGATGGAGACGGCTGAACATTCTCTTTGCCGGTGGCGACGACAGTGGCTGGCTCCGCTCGAATCGTAACACTCTCATCGCACTCAGATGTGGTGGGAGTCGAAATCGTAGCGTCCGCGCTCGTAGTCGCCCTAGCGAAAGAGTCAGAATTTAGCAAAAGTGCTTCGTTCATAGGCGTACCCAGATTGTCCACGAGGGATCACTGAGCTTCGCGTCACGCTGTCTTCGAGCGACGAGGACGACAGGCCGCTGCGAGGGTTAGCAGCCGGACATGACATTAGGCGATAGAAGCAAACCTTCGAGACTGGGGCAGATTGCGTCGCCATTGAGATTGCTGGTTGTACAAGGCAGGGTTCAAGCCAACGAGAGGAGTACCGTAGGCGCCAATATTGTACTCATTGGTGCGGAACTGGCGACGCTCGGCGGTGACTCTCTTGAGCTCTTTCTGAGCTGGGGTATCCGCGTAACGAATGTTCATTGGAAGGCCTTCCTCGCCGATCCCAATACCGTTGAACTTTCGAACGATCTCGTCGCAAATGTCTCGAGAATCGAAGCTAGGCGGCGTCAGAGTGAGAGAATTCCAAAAGGAGAAGTCTGGGAGCCTTACCGAGCAAAGCCGACGCCGCGACTATTTCCCATGCTATCACGAAGGATCTTGCTGGATTGGATGTGGTATCCGAGGAAGATGGTTGCAAGTTCCTAATTCAAGTGTTAGCAGCAGCTATGCAAAACGAATACACCCAGTAACTAGCTCACCATTTCGTTCAAGCTCTTGGGTAGGTTGGAAATGTAGAGGTTAGTAGAGCCATCATCTCCTTCCGCCTTGAGTCGAGAGTTGAAAGATTCCTACAGTTGATTAGCCGAAGGCCCCATAGAGTGCGGTCGAAGAACAAGGAGTGCACGAGTGAATCTTACCCGGGCAAAGCCAATCTCGTAACCAAGGCGGTGGAAAGCTCGAATGCACAGTTCAGAGTCGCGAACGTCATAGAACTTTGCAAACCCAAATCTACATCATGTCAGTATCAGATGAATGGAGGAGAGAGATGGCTGAAGTGAGTAAAACCTACCCCTTACAAGCTCCAGTGTTAGTGTCGATGATGGCCTTGGACGTCTCAACAGCGCCAAAGCGAGAAGTGAAGTGGTACAGAAGCTCATCGTCGGTGGTGGGATGAAGACCGCGAATGTACACATTGCGATTGCCGGGGATGCGGTTCTCCAGACTCTGTTCAAGAGTCTTCATCTGGCCAGGTGGGGTGAAGACAGCTGGCACAGCTTTGGGAACAACCGGCTCCTTCTTGAGAAGATCATCAATGGTGCGGTCCGAGATGACAATGGGCACGGGTTTGCCGGTCTCAATGGGAGCAAGGCTAGTAGCGTTGGGAGACGGGGTCGTATAGGAAGACCGATCGAGACTAGCCACTCGAGGAGGATAGTCGCGAACAATGGAAAATGCACCGCCGTAGTAAGGGGTGGCAGGGGCAGACTCTGTAGTAGAGTATGAGCCACGACGATTCTCAAGGCCTGGAACATCAGAGTGGCCACGATCCACGCGAGGCTGAGCATTACCAGGGCGGCCAGGGGTAAAGGGCAGCAAAGGTGCAGAAAGGCCGACGTAGGAAGTACCATAGCCACCTGGAGCGACTGAGAAATTCAGATATGGATTCTCGTTGGAATGACCAAGCCCCATTGGCTGAGCGGCCGGAACGGGAGTGAGGACGAATTGGCTATCCGAGTTTACCATGAATGCATGGCCGGGTCCCATGGGGATGGGAGCCCCATTGCTGGGCATACCCATGCCGCCGAGCGTCATTCCATTAAAGTGATTAAGAATTGTGCCGGGATCCGCAGCTCCGTGAGAGGCTCGGCCGGTGTAGTAGGGATTAGCAACGCCGCTGTTGGCTTCCATTTTGGGTTCGGCAACAGTGTGGAGATGGTAAGACATGTGATTGCCTGTTGAAGACGAGGTTAGCAATGTGCTACAACGTGGAATGTGTATATTGCCAAGGACTGATGGTTTCCGTTGAGGAGAGATGGGCAAAGCCATGAGATGTTTGTAGACATCCGCAGCATGGATCACTCCATTGTCCAACGGCCAAATGATGCAAGCTGCTTAGGCCAAAGGAAAGCAAGAAACACGCTGATGTTCTGTGCAGGGGATGGTATGGAGCAACCAAATGCAATCCGAGGTGCCTTACCCAAAGAACAACAGATCTGCCACAGTAGTGGTCGAAAGAAAAACGAGAAATGATTCGACTGTACGACGAAAATCTTGAACCAAACAAAGAGTTAGCATCGAATGATGAACGTGGCCAAGGTAGGACACAGCAATGCAAAAGGGCTACCGTGTGTCGAACAGACAGGAGGGTAGCGAGCGAGAGACGAAGATTTCACAGAGAGCAATGGGAGAAGATGAAAGATGAATCAATCATGGGGCGAGGAGGAGCAACAAAAAGAAGGATGGTCTGGATGGTCCATCTACCTGGTGGCAGATGCCGGGAATTGATGGCAAAGGATGCAGTGTCAGGGCAAAGAAAGAGAGAGGCTAAGAGAAGCAGAAGACTGGGAGCAGGGACGAGTCATTCCAAGATGTGCTCACCCTACCCAGACTTTGGGTTTACGTGGTGTTGCAGACAATGAAGCTCGAGGGCGAACGAAGGCAAATGGTGCTACCAAGACAATTGAGATGAAGCGAGAGTAATTAAGATAGAACAAGCTATCAAGCAAGATGAAGGTGATGAAGAGATCCGGCCGCAGCAGAAAGTTGAAAGTGAGTGACGAGGAATGTGGTGATGTGATGCTGTGAGGAGGAGGAAAAGGAAGAAGAGAAGAGAAGAGAGAGAGACGGAAGAGAAAGACATGGAGGCAGAAGAAGCGTAGCCGAGAACGGCAGAATCGACCTACCTAAGCTGGATGGAGCAATGCGGTGGCCTCGCAGAAACGGAAGCCGCAAAAAATTAAGTCCAAGAAAAAGGAAGGAGTCGTCGTGATAAGCTAGGTATGCCAAAGAGTCGGAGCCGATGTTGGTGCAGGCGTGATGGCTGCGAGTTGCGAGGCTGGAACTACCACCAAACAAAAAAGAACGGATGTGAGGGAGGAAGAAATGGCGAGTGCGAAAAGAAGCGAGAGATGACGAAATACTCTCAGGCGTGAGCAGAGTTTTTTTTTTTTTTTTTTTTTTTTTTGGCAGGCTGGTGCCCAACGACTGCCAGCTGTTTGTCGGTTCGGGTCTTTTGCCCGTTTGTTGATGCCAGGTGCCTGCCGACGATGTGCTGTTTCTAGGGGCAACAGACGCCTCGACTCGGGAATACTGACACTGTGGGAAGCTTCTGGGCGCCTCCGAGGCGAGGATTGAAACTCTGTCACTTTAGCTTTTGCCCAGAAGAGTACTGACAGTGAGGTATCTCCTTTTCGCCAGGTCTGCAAAGGCAGAGGACGGTAATTGGGCGTCGTGGAAGCTTGTTCCTTCAGAGTGTAAGTACCATGCGGATAGATGAGTGTTTGCCTTCTCTGTCCCTAGCACTGATATCTCTGGATAGCTGTCTCGCAGTTTGCGAATATCGACTACCGATACTGCTTCGAAGTCGGATCCGACACGCGATTTTTTCGTTTCAGCAATTGCCGAGTCTCCCTCGAAACCCCTCTTTCGCCTTGCAATCAATACAATATCTCCGAAACGCAAAACTGACCAACAGGAAGCCTTGATGCCGTCAAATGCAGAACGAGAATGCAAAGCTGCTACTTCAAACGTATATTCACAAATTGCAACACAGTAGCCATGGAGCTTCAAGCAACGAAAGTATAAAAGAGCGATATAGGACAGGCAGACTAGTTCAGATAAAGATGCAGTCGAGTCGAAATAGAGCACTCCGTACTCAAAACGGAAAAGACAACGAGTGTGATAGGTATATTCTTTGAAAAGGCTTTGCACTTTGGCATCTTGTCCAGGGATCCTGTCTTTATAAAGACCACACCAGGGTGGAATATAGGTAGATCTGGCCTTACACAAATGCAGGCATTATCAAAACACCCAGGTAAATGAGTGCATGCATTGATCCTACCGGCCAGAACTTTGCTTTTTTCCTCTTTATCAGACATGCGTAGCCGTGGTTCACCATTGGAGAGGCAAGGTAAGTTAGCCAACCGGATTACCGGACGTTGCTGAGACAAGATCCATCTTAGCCGGAAGACTTCCCCATACTGCATACAAATGCCCGTTAAAGGGCCTTTTATCCACTTGACAGCCCCAGCATAGATGCACGGGGTAGACGGCAAGTCGGTCAAGATGAGTCAACTTACAAGCCATTGGCGAAGCCGGCTTTGTAGGCCCATTTTACTAAGACATGCTGTTGCTTTGTCCAACGGTCGATCCAGTGCTTTGGGGGGGATGTTGCTTTTTATGGTACTTGGGCAAGACTTTTCAGGCTATTGTTTTCCTCGATCACCACTTATATATACATTTAGCTTGTCTGTCTCCTTGCTATAGTCAGCTCAAGGCAGAACGGAAGCCGAAGTAGGTGATGCTCCAAATACGGCATCGTGGAAAATCTAACGATTCATCTCCTCGTATATAATAAGATATTTTTTTCCACAACATCCAAACAGTGCTCGCATGTTCACTCCCGACTTCATCTTAGCATTGGGCTGTCACGTCAAACGCCGATTCTCTTTGGGATGTGGCAAGGGAAGTATAAGCAAGGAGAGCAGCGCAATCCCGCTTACCTCCCTGGCCAAGAAATGGCCAATCCAAAGCCGCTACCCTAGGCAAAGCGCCAACGAATACGGTACAGCAGCCGTTCAGCTTTGCCACTTATCCTCGGCTATATAAAGATAAAAAGGAAAGAAGAAAAAGGCAAATTGGGTTTCAGGGGTCAAAAGCGCCACAAACATACTACGGGGACTACTAGTAGTTTTGGTAACAGGTCGTATATAGAATTCAGTGGCTGTGGATATGGGACCTCCACTTACATTATGCCCTGTCTTATATCTCCCGTCTCGGTGTATCTAACTTAATCGGCCGGCAGGATGCTACGCAATATACAAGGTGAGACACTATAATTAAGATATCAAGGCAACACCGTCACGATTGGCCTATGATATGATGTCGTGGGTTCCAGCAGACTGAATGCTAGCACCGGCAGATGTGGCGATGCACAGGGCGCATGGGCGAGGACGCGAATGATGTTGCCGCGCAATATAATATGAGCATAATATATAGATTAAATCTGTAAATACAGTATTTTCGTGACCATCCTAGCCTGCACATTCGCTGTTTTTGTTTCTTCATTTCCCCACCCGATCATATCCAAGCCCATCTCATATCCTTATAACACTACTCCGTATCTATTCATCCTACCATCCCGTGCAGCATGAATAATAATGACATCGAAAACAAAAATCCCCATGCAAGTGCGCTATTCAGGCAATTCCTGCTATGTAACCTCTAGATCCGAAGCCCAGATAATACGGGTCTGTTCTAATAATGATGATAATTAAAAAAACAAAAACGAGACAATTTCAGATGTTTGTGCATGGCTTCCATAAACAAACGCCCGCCAATGTGATCGCAATCGAAAATGCCACGCCCCCTCCCTTCTCGGCATGAAAATTTTATATAGTTTGCCTCTTTTTGAAAAGGGGAGGGTTAGGCTTGCGTTGATCAACTTGTGCTAAATGCATTTGATTCTTTATGACCAGACATCCTCCTATTAAAGAATGGCGAATTAGTTTGCCGTTTGTTTCACGGTAGGGTGGAGGGGGGGTGTTCAGAAGAGGGGGGGAAATAGGGGATGAGACATACCTGGTACTGGTTTGCTGCTCTCATGTTCTTGACAATTTCCTCTGCCTTGGCCTCGGACACACCACGGCTCTCGGCAATGATTTGCGCAAGGACAGTGTTGACTTCGCGAGCCATGTTAGCGGCATCGCCGCAGACGTAGAAGAAGGCCTTTTGGGAGAGAAGCTCGTTGACTTCGGCGGCTCGCTCCTTGAGACGGTGCTGGACGTAAACCTTTTTGGAAGTCTCTCGAGAGAAGGCAGTAACCAATTCGAATTTGTCGCCAAGAGCTTTCTTGTATTCCTACAAGTAGTGAAACAGACATTGAATTAGTCAACGCGAATCAGACAAGTATTCAAGGGAATGATGGAGATACATACCGCGAACTCTTCCTCGTACATGAAATCTTCTGTGCTCTTACGGCAGCCGAAAAACAGCATCGTGCGTCCAACATTTGCGCCTTCGCGGGCTTGCTGAGCTCTCTCTTGGACGAAACCTCTGAAGGGGGCAACACCAGTTCCGGGACCAATCATGATGATGGGCTTGGCAGGGTCGGAGGGCAGCTTGAAGTTGGAGTGGCGGACATGAACAGGGACGTGAATGCCATCGTACTTGTTGCGCGGGCCGTGGAGCTCGTAGGTCATACCAAAGGGCGATGGGTTGGCGTCTCCGTTTTGCTTTTGCTTCAAGGCCAGCAGGTAGTTGGTGGCAACACCACGGAAAGGATCCTTTCGTCCCACTACAACGGAGGACTCTACAACAGCAGTAACGGAAATCTTCTTGGGCTGGACGTGGGAGGAAGACGAAATGGAGTAGTAACGGGGCTGCAGCTTGTTCAGGCCTTCAATGAAAGCAGAAAAGGGAATCTTATTCCAGGTCTCTCCGTTGCCGACATGTTCCAGGAGGCGAGCGATGTTGAAGAGCTGAGAGCCGGTCTTTTCGTGGAAGTAGTCCTTATCATTACCCAGTCTGTTCATCTCGGCCTGGACGGCCTCGTTAGGAGCGAAAGCGGCAAGAGTGGAGACAAATTGACGAGAGACGGGAGCACAGATTTCGAGGTGATAACGGACGATGGCGTCGAAAGTTGTCGGAGTAGGGAAGGGAACCTTGGCAGTGGGCTCGAGAGCCTTGACAGAGACGACTTGGCTACGCTTGTCAGTGAGGCCGGTAACGCGCAGGAATCGATCGACCTCCTCGCCGGCATTGGTAGGCCAGATGGCAATGTGGTCGCCGGTCGTGTACGAAAGAGTCGAGCCGCTGATATCGAATTCCAAGTGGATGCAGTTCCTGTCCTTGACCTTGAACAGCTCGTAGGACTCGGCAATAGGGGCAATATACGGGTTGTGGAGGTTGAAGGGACCCTTGGCGGTGTTCTGAAGGTGCATCTTGTTAGGCTCGCCGACGTACACCTCAGGAGACTCGGCAGTCAGGCCTTCACGCTCGGAAATGGCAAAGATTGGTTCGTAGACGGCCTCACGCTCTTCCAGGCCCATGTGCGCAGCGAGAGCAGTCCACATGGGGTCCTTCCAAGCCAGAAAGTCTTCTTCCATTGTACCAGCGCCATCGTCACCTTCGCCAGCAGCGCCAATACGGTGGGCGCCCAGCTTGGTCAAGAGCCTGTCGACTTCCCTAACCATGGTGTTGTAATGTTCATAGGTGTTGTTGCCAAGACCAAAGGCGACGTAGTTGAGGTTGTCCAGCGGGGCGTCTTCGTTGCCCTGCGAAAAGCTGACGCCGTCTTCCTTGATGTACTCGAAGAACTCGACCGCATTGTCAGTCGGCTCGCCCTCGCCATAGGTGGCCAGAACGAAGATGGCAATTTTGTCGGAGGGCAGGGTATCCATGGCGTCGAAATCGTATTCTTCCAGGTCGGCGATCATGGTCTCGAGACCGAAGCGGCTCTTGCCCTCCTTTGCGAGACGAGAGGCATAGTCCTCAGCGGTGCCGGTCTGCGAGCCAAAGAAGATGATGCAGTTCTTGCCAGACTCATCCATCTTCTCGACGAAGTTTCTGGTCCGGGCAGGCCTGGCGGCCATGCCGTTGGCGTTGTTGGCGGCGGCATAGGGGTCCTTCTGCTTGCCCCAGAGCGAGCCCTTTGTGAAGTAGGCGATGCTTCCCAAAAGGATGACTCCGAGGACGACGATGTCCAACGTGTCCAGTTCCGCCATGGCGGCAGCGGGGTTGCACCAGCAACAGACGACTTGGTTCTTGCTGAACACCGAACTTCGGGCCGTATCCAGCAGAAACAAAAGTAAAAAAGCAAGATGCTCAAAGGAGTGTCTCGCTACCAGATCCCCTTGCAGCTGAGAGACCAAGCAGAAAAAAAAGCGTGTCCTCGCCTGGCCGTGATCGGTTTAAGGCTGAGATCAGCGCAGCGGTTTTTGCGGGCAGCGTCGGCGAGTTGCCTGTCGGCGAGTTGCGGTCTAGTCCAGGACGGAACTCAGAACGGGGGAGGGGCTTGAGGCCAGCGAGATTTGATGGTGGGTCGTGGCGTAGAATAGAAAAAAAAAGAAATCGACTGATCGATAAGAGAGCGAACTCGAGGTTGCTGGCCGCTAATGTACAATTAAGTGCCTAGTCCGAATACGCAGCCAGGTTCAAAGCCACGGGCTTATGGCGTATTGATACATGTACCACTGTACGCGCGGTTGAAAATGACGCCGCACTCTCCGGAAATCTGTCGCGGGGGTTTAGGCGAGGGAGACGAGGGGGGTGGGAGAGACGGAGAAGAAACGAATAGATGGTGGAAGATGAAGTAAAAAAAGGAGAGAAATAGTTATTATAAGCATTGCCAGTCCGACGGAGGGGCGGCGGTGCCTTTTCATCTGATCCTCTAGTCGGGTCTACTTCAATATCATTCCAGCCCCAGCTTACTACCAGGTGCCAAACAGCCTTTGGCGGCGCGGCTTAAGCCCCGGACGGGCTTGAATCCGGCTGCAGCAATTCCGGGATGGTGAGCATTTGGTGCTCATTGTTCAGGTCAAAAGCTGGCCAGTGTGTACCGCATATACGCGCGTGGCAACGATGCCCCGGCCTACGCATGTGCTCGCTGACGCCATCGTCGAGATGCTAGCGCAGAACAATAGAGGTGAATTGTACATGGTTGAAGCCACGTTGTATCTATCTGCGATGGTATTAAGGAACCTACTCTCAGGGTGCTTGGCAGCATCAAGAGACCGTGTTGTTGGCCATGCAGAGCCAGAGAGAGATCCAAATATCAGCTGCACATGAGTCCTTTTACCGCCTCCGTTGCCGGCACTCAGACGCACTGGTCACCTTGTATCTAATTTACACCCAGTGCACTCTTTGCGGGGCGAGCAACTTGAGGCTGCCAAAGCAAAGGTCGATGAAGCATCGTTAGTGGCTCCTAGGCGTGGGAATGCCCGGCACGGAGGACGGAAATGGGGTATGGAGTAGGGGCCGTGGCCGTGGTGTCGGCGCCGTCGGGTCAACGAACGGCACTTGGATGACTGTCGGGGTACGGGATTGAGCAGCATTCCGCCTATGGAATCGGCTGTACTTTGCAGGTATCTTTGAGTGAGCTCGCAGTTGAGCGTGCGGCATATATGAAGTAATACCTATGCCGCGGCGCAAGAAGAGAGGGGAAACTGCCCCAGAAGCAATGCATCTGCCCTGTTACGCTGCTACGCAGATATTGCGGTTGGAAACAGTTGAAATTAAACGCCAAATGATGGATGCATGTCAAGGTGGGCTGCGCCAGTTAATAAGACCTCGGACGTAAGATCCTAAGCTTACTACCAACTCTACTGCTTGCCCGTCTATCTTATTACCTCACCTAGTGTATTACTCGTACGAGTACGAAAGCATACATTTAGTAAGCTTTCGTGCAGACATGTGGCTTATTAGTCGTCCTTCGCGAGTGATCCCAGGCGAGAGGCTCGGAACGTAGTAGGTAATAGCACGATGCTCTCGGAACTCGCTCTCTCTGTAACGCATGCCGCCACTGCCGTCGGCCGCTAATTGCTCCATGCATATTGGGTGTAATAGACCGGCTACAAGCGAGGATTTCCTCGTGGATAGTAGTAGTAGCAGTACTTACTAGATAGGCCTATTAGATAGATTGCCGCGATCTCTTCCCGGCACGTCAGTCATGGGTGGTGCTACGGTCGGATTCGGGAAGTCCGCGGGGGAGGAGGCTATAGGCGAGTCAACCACAAGCCACCGAGCAAAGAAGACACCTTTGATTCAACTACCCCAGATGGAGGCACTCACATAGATGAATGGAGATCTATCCGCCCTCTTCCGAAATATACCAAGAATAGCCGATTCCGGGTCCTACCAGAGATATTCTTGTCGCCGCCTCTGTCACTCAGACTAAGTACTCCTTGCTCGAGGGCGCATCATCCAACAGTGTTTTGATGGCATGTCGCACACCAACATCGTCTAAGGGCTTGACGCTGCGCAAAGTCTCCTGGCCGGGTCACATAGACTTGAAACGAAAATGAAAATTTTACTTGATACTTCTCATGTCACGCCCTTTTTACCTATGACCAGATTGAGCTGAATGTGTGAGCATTAATCATGGTGACAGAGGCTCTTGAGATGCTGCTTCGAGGCGACAACTGGCCACAGTGGGCTACCCTGGAAACAGTGAAGCAACCTCCACTCCGAGTCTCTTGTGTCTCTCCCTTATAATACACGCCGTCCAACTTGCCAAGCAAGACAAGCAACGGTCAAAGCGCCCTCCCCACAAGCAGATTCACGAGCTCAGAGACAGCCGCGAGAGCCAACTCCAAGCGGCCAAGACAAGATGGTGCTATCCAGAATCCGACCTAGCTCCGCATCCCGGAGGACCCTTAATCCGCGACCAATCCCCAGCCTCCATCTGCCCCTCCCTTCGTCACGTCGTCACATCTGATAGGACCGGCCAACGGCCCTTGCAGCTCTCGCAAGACAGTTTCTAAGCCCAGGCGGCTGGGGAAACGAAGAGCAAAAAGCGCCCAAGCTGGACCCTATAAGGAATTAGTCTCGCTCGCGCAGCGTAACGGGGAGCCAAGCTACCTAAATTAACGACTAGCATAGCATCCTGCTGTGCTTCCCAGCGTTGTGCTTCCCGGCTGCAGCCGTGTCATCGTAACTGGCTGATAGCTGCCCGCCAAACCAAGAAGCTCCAGGATTTCAAGTCGCCGTGGGCTTTGCAGCCGGAGACGCTTGCTCGGCAGCGCATGCTCCATAGGCATATGATGGGCTTGGGCTGTGGTCCGCTTCGAGATGGGTGAGTACGGGTAGCTGTGTCTGTGTCTTTGCGTTGCTGGGCCTTGTCATGCAATCAATCTATTGCTTGTCGAGCTCGCATGTATACACGAGGTTACATGGCGCGCGGGCGCACCAAAAGCCTCGTTTCCAACGGATAGCTGCTGACAATGTGAGCGCGCGCAGTGCCATCGCAATCGGCGCCGGACAATCCCCAGGAATCCGCAAAGTTCCCCTCGAGATCTTCGGCGAGGCTCGATGAAGAGCCCGAGTGGGATCAGACAGTTCGCCCTCCCGCCTTCGACTCGGCTTCGTTGCGCCACCCTTCGCAAAATCTTGCAGAGCCATCCTCCGAAAAGACGACTCCGCTGCCTCTGGCATCGCCACGCACTCTTGGGCCTCTATCGCGATCCAACACCGGCGGGGTAGTCGAACCGCCTCTCAACTCTGCAAAGTCCACCTATGGACACCACCGCCAGACGTCCATCGTCCACGGGTACCAGCACTCGAGAAATGGCAGCGGCGCGAGCTCTTCATCCAACCCGCTCAGTCCTCAGATGATTGCAGCTGCTGGCCTGGGGCTTGAACGGATGGACATACAGGCAGCTATAGCGCGCTTAGAGGGAGATGCTGGCCCGCCCAGGGCCACCACTGCCGCCATACTGGCTGGACAGGCGACAAGCCCGGGCGATGGAACCTATACGATGAAGCGATCGCCGTCTAGCAACGGTGTCACTCCTCCAGGCTCAGCTCCGTCGCGTAGAGCTGAAAGGATGCACAGCAAGTCAAGGCGTGATCACCCTTCACGGTCATCCCGCCAGCATCGAGATGAGCAGAAAACTGTGGGCGAATATGCCTTGCATGTGCTCTTTACTTCTGTGAGCTGAGCTCCCTCTTCTTTGAGGCTAATCGGATTTCTTATTTTTTATCTTGCTAACTTATGGGATTTAGTTCATCGCGCAAGCCGAAGAAAAGCTGAATGAATGTATAACCACTCCCTTCGACCCTGAGCCCCAGATTGACAAGATATGCGGCCCTGGCGTGGATCCGGCCTTTGACCAGCTCATTGTTGCCCTGGGCCATATCGCAAGTCCTAAGCCGAAGAATCTAATAGACTCAATGATGCTTTGGAGGAAGAGCAAAAGCGATGCTGCAAACGAAGCGAGGGCCCAGCTGCAACAATTACGAGTGGCTCACCCGATCCCACCGCTATTGCGCAGAAATACTGAGCCTGTGCCAGTTGGCCCGGTTGTATCCAATGGTTCGGATAGTGGTCTCTCCGGAGGCGGAATGCTGGCCTCGAAGCAAGAGTATGTGGCCCAACAAGAGCGCCGCTCCACTGTCTCAATCTACATTCTCTGTCGTGTTCTGCTCGAAGTCATATGCCAGAGCAGCTTGGCATCCATCACCCCGGAGGTTGAGGACAAGCTAGAGAGTATAATTTTTGGCCAGCTCAAGATTGCCGACAGCGAGCAGCTACTCGCCTCGCCCTTGAAAATGGCTAATTGGAATCTTTTTACACTCCTCCTTGGCCACATGAGCGATATCAACTTTGCTGGAGTCACGAAGCGATTCATTGAAGACCTTGATAGCGCGCTGACTGAGCGTGTGACCAAGAGCCCTACCTCTTTGACAAGCCGCGATACCAGTGATGGAAAGATGGATCTTGTTCTTGGAGGCATGAAACATCTTCGCATCAAAATCTCACCCGAGGATGCTTGGGAACAGTCATGCGACTTTCTAGTTTCGTTGGGTCGTCTTTTCAACAGATCTCATGGACCAAGGGTTAAGACCGCCTTTTGCCAGATCATCGACCTGCTTCTGCTCGGAATCGCATCCAAAGCGAGCAATAGCCACCTGATGCACCCCAAGTGGATGGAAGTCGTGGCAGCCATTGGGCCCCGGCTGGCTCAAATGTTTACAAAGCCACGACACTGGACCGTCGCATTCCCACTCACGGCCACAATGCTTTGCGTCTCTTCGCCGGACAACTTTGGAGCGCAGTGGCTGCAACTGGTTCTGCCTCTGCAGACAAAGGTAAAAGATCGACTGGCTAAGCCTTTATGCCTACAAGTGATATCCCGCCTGGTCTGGACATACCTGTATCGTACCAATGACACCTTCCAAAGCGTGGCGCGGAAGCTAGACGACGTTATGAAATTGGTTCTTCCGCCATCGAGACGGAGCATTGTTGCGTCTGATGCCACCATCACAGAACCCCTGATTCAGATCATCCGTATCATTGGTTTTAGATATCCTGAGTTTTGCTTCCGCACCGTCATATTCCCTCTCATTAATGCTGAGCTCTTCATTGCCAATAAAGATCTCAGAGTTGAGCAGCTGGATCCTGACAGGATTGTAGTCGGCATCAGGGCTTTCTTGAGTATCATGTCAGATTTAGAAAAAGGAGAGCAAGGCCGACCACCATTTCCCCAAATTTACGACTCGGGCCCGACGATTGCAGAGCGATTTCCCGCATCACCAATGCTGGCACCTCCTCGAAGTAGTCCTACATCTGGATCAAGCTCTTCGTCGATGAGGGAAAGCCACGTTTCACGACCTGTCCTCACTCACGTACTGACGGATGGTGTTCGAGAATATTACCTCAAATTCTGTGAAATTCTGGGCAAAATTACCATTGTTTGCGACAATACATTTGGTGGCCAAGCTGCCCTGGACGAAAAATTTGGCAGCCCAGGCCCCAAGACTCCAATCTCCGAATCATTTACCTTTTCTCGACGTGATGAACATCAAACTGCAGCGGACCAGAAGCAAGCATTCTACGAACTCCTACATGTTGCTGTCCAAGCACTTCCCCGCTGCCTCTCCGTGGATATACCCTTTAATTCTCTAATTAATCTCCTATGTACAGGCACTGCGCATGTGCAGTATAATATTGCGGAATCTTCTGCCAACTCACTCAAGGCTATTGCTCGCCAGTCTCATGCGCAGCAAGTCACCATGGGGTTTGCACGTTTCATCTTTAATTTCGATGATAGATATTCGACCATGTCTGATGGCGGAATGCTTGGGGCTAACCATATCGAAAACACGTTACGGCTCTATGTTGAGCTGCTGAAAATATGGATTGAAGAGATCAGGCAGAAGTCTCGAGATGCTGCAGCGGGCGAATCCGAAGGAAATAGTTCTGATAACCGAGCTCTCAAGCTGGATTTATCTAGCGTCTGGGCCGAAGTCGATCAGGCGGAGGCGCATGGGCTGTTCTTCCTATGCTCACAGTCAAGACGCGTTCGATACTTTGCTATTACGGTTCTCCGCCTAATCACCGAATTTGACAAGGCATTGGGAAAAGATACGTCGGAAGATTTGAGACTGATCAATGTTCTTGAAAACGACTCATCTCAAGTGATGAATTTTGACGATGAACACTTGTCCGTCGCCGAGCGCAGTAGGCTGCAGCGAGGCTTGCAAAATGGCAATGGCAAGGGTGCCCTCATTGAGCTATGCACAAGCGAAGTCACCTACGATACGACGCTTTGGTTCAAAATATTCCCCAACCTGATGCGGATAGGCTTTGAGAAGTGCCCATTTGCAGTTACCATATGCCGAGATCTGATCTGCAACCGCGTCCTTCAGATGTACAAGCCCATTGTGTTTTTGTCCGAACCTACACGAGGCCCTTTCCACACGGGAGAAGGAATTCACAACAACCGCCCCATTCCCCGATCTCCTACTGCTCAGCCAGAATCAATAGTAGAGCAGTGGAAGCTGTATCTGATTTTTGCGTGCACCACCCTAGCAGACCCAGGTAGCGCGCCACAGAGCGTTCCTTTGGATTCTATTCAGCACACTCGCAAGTCCTCCAAGCCTGCATCGGCAGAGAAAGCTGTCACGGCAAGAACCCTGTTTAAATACTTGATCCCACTCTTATCTGCTACATCGGCATCTGTCCGAGACGCTGTAGTCGTTGCTATGGGATCGATCAACATTCACATATACCAGACCCTGTTAGAAGAACTCCAGGGCCAGGTATCCCGCTGCAATGATGAAGCTCGTGCGAGAATCCACCAGCGAGCAAACAGCAGTCCGCGCAGAAATCGCAAAATGGATCTGCTCAGAACAGAAATCACCCATGTTTTCAAATTGACGTCGCATTTCCTCAAAGACCCGATCGTGTACCAGTCCGAATACTTTCTTAATACTTTGACTGCGTACGCTAAAGACCTGAAACTGTTTCTGATGGATGGCGAGGTGCAGATGGATTGGGAGTTCCAAAAGCTACGAAGGTACTACTGTGGGCTCATGGAATCGCTGTTTGAAGGAATCAATCGGACAGATGATCCCTCCCGATGGATGACGTTCGACTCTCGAAAGTCAGCCTTTTCTCTGATGGAAGACTGGTGCGGATTCTCGCCAAATCAGAATGAGATTCGGGCTAGGGAAGACAATATGCGGCAGAATCTGATGAACCAGCAATCCTTGGGTGAACGAGGCACTGCCACCGCGGCAATGGAAATTGAAAAACGTAACCTAAGAACGGCCGCCTTGAGCGCCATGGCGTCGTTGTGTGGCGGACCAATCAATATCACGACAGAGAGCGGTGTCACGCTGCAGTTTGACATACGCCGAATGCTTTCGTGGATTGAGGTCATTTTCAACTCGGGCAGCGACAAGATGAACGTCATCGGCAGGAGGGCCCTGAAAAACCTAGTGGTTCACAACAAGGAGTATCCGTATCTGCTAGAGCATTGCATCGCACGCTGTTATCTGGCTGATATTTCTAAAGTCCTTGAAAGTTATTTCCTGGTCACCGTTGACGTGTTACAAGAGCACCCTGACTACCCTTGCCCCTTTTGGAAACTCCTCGCCCTGTGCCTCTTTATGCTGGGGGATGATCAGAGTGAAGTCAGGTCGAAATCTTCAACTGTATTGCGAGTGTTGGAGGTCCGCCAGCAAAGAAATTCCAAGATTCAAGATTTTGACATTAGTGTCTCGGACAAAACGCAAGCTGTTTACAAGCTGGCTCAATTTGAAATCTCCAAGAGGCTTGCTAACCAGTATACCGAGCTTGCCTTCCATGTCATCTCCGAATTCACGCTGTATTTCAAAGATCTCCAGCCGGCAGCACAACGAAACGTTGTAGCCATTGTGTTGCCCTGGATACAGGCGATTGAATTGACGCTGGATCCCAACGGAGGTCCCACGGCGCAGTCCTACGTTCTCCTGGCGAATTTGCTGGAAATCACAATCAAATCCGGCGGGGCGCTGCATAACGAGGTCCAGGCCCTTTGGCAAGCCCTTGCTACCGGACCGCATCTTGGAAACGTAAGTATGGTGCTCGATTTCATCATGCAGCTCTGCCTAGAGCGACGCGAACAGAATTTTGTCGAGTACGCAAAGCAAATCGTTGTCTTTCTCTCCACATCAAACAGTGCACCTGGTAATAGAGTTGTTGAGTTCCTGCTTACGCAGATCAACCCTAAAGCTATGGTTCCCATCGAGAAGAGAGAGCTGCCTCAGCCACCACCGGATACCAGCAGTCTACCATACTGCGCCGACCTGGCAGAAGCCTTGCCTGTGGGCACCCAGCAAGCTGGATTCTCTCTCGGACAACTGTCGCTGATCTTGCTCGTGGATCTCATGGTGTCTCCAGTGCAGCTGAGCCCAGAGTGCGTCCCTTTGCTGCTGCACACCGTTACCGCGCTGTGGGATCACTACACGCCGTTGGTTCAAGAACAAGCTCGTGAGATGTTGGTGCATCTCATTCATGAGCTGGTGATGTCACGCATTGATGATCAAACGGATCTGGACCGGAAGGCATCTATTGAGGAACTGATAGATTTGGTTCGTCAGCATGACCGTTCTGTCGTGTGGAGCTACGAAGATAGCAATGGAAAAGTCTACGACCACGAGAACAAAGTCCCTCAAAGCATGGAATATCTTACCAACGAGGTTGTGAAGACTTTTGAGGTCGCTTTCCCGGGAATCAAAGAACAATGGGGTAGATTATCCCTGACATGGGCTACCTCGTGCCCAGTTAGACACTTGGCATGCCGCTCATTTCAGATATTCCGATGCGTTCTCACATCTTTGGATCAGTATATGCTTGGCGATATGCTTGCTCGTCTTTCGAATACGATTGCAGACGAAGACGCTGAAATTCAAGCATTCTCCATGGAGATCCTGACAACTCTCAAGACGCTCATTGTCAAGCTAGATTCTGAAAAGCTCATTACCTTTCCCCAGTTGTTTTGGACAACATGTGCCTGCTTGGAATCAATTAATGAGCGCGAATTCCTTGAGGCATTGGAAATGCTAAACGAATTCATTGGCAAGGTCGACTTTAGAGCCGCAAATGTGAGAAGGTTGATTGCGGATGGCCAACCAAGTAAATGGGAAGGCCCATTCGAGGGGCTTCAACCTTTGCTTCATAAAGGCCTAAGATCCTCTCTATGTTGGCAGCCGACGCTTGATATCATAGATGAGCTGGTCAAGCTCCCTGGAGACGGCCTCATTGGAGACGACAACCGGCTCTTCTTTGCTCTGCTGGCGAATTTCCCACGTTTCCTGGATGAGCTGGAACGAGGTGGTCTATCTCCAGAGGCAATAAATACGGCCAAGATACTTCTCTCCGAGTCTGATCGGCAAGGCCTCGAAGGCATTGGTCTCGTACTGGATGATTTGATATCCGACCGTTTCCAAAGCTCGGACGATTTCATGAGTCAGCTTTTCGTGGCACTTCGCGAATTTTACCTGCCGCACATGGAGTTTAGGATGATGACGTTTTTGATGGGCTTACTGACCAATTCTCTCTCCTGGGTCAAGGTCCAGACAATGCGTATTCTCTGCGTTGTTATCCCGGACATTGATATGCGCAACCCTGAAATCGCAGTTCATGGCTCTGACCTCATATCTCCACTACTGCGTCTCTTGCAGTCCGAATTTTGCATGGGAGCGCTTGAGGTGCTCGACAACATTATGACCATGTCAGGAAGCCACATGGACAAGCAGCATCTGAGGATGAGCATGGCTCGCTTAACATCAAAGGCTGTGCGAAAAGAGTATGAGCGTGCCCAAAGTCTCTTTGGCATTCCGGAGTTGTCTGGGTGGGCTATCCCTATCCCCGCTCGGAAGACAGAGGCCACGAGGGCCAATATACATGCCGCCTTTTACATGTGTCAAAGCACAGAAGGTTCATCGACAGAGGCTACACCTACCGCAGATGTCGAATTCCACTCGGAAGATTTCCCGTATGGATATTTCGACTCTCTAGAGAGGTCGGAGACTATGCTGTCGGACGAGGCTCGTGTCGAGGTTCACCCGGGCGATCTAGTTACGAAACTGGATAGTCTCGATGACTTCTTCGACGAGCCGCCGAGTCCCCATACGGATGATGATGGACGGTCATCTCTTACAATTACCGAGTTTACGCCCGAGTCATATGAAACAGGGACAGAGCTCTACGACGAACAGATCCTACCAATCCTGCACGAAGCATCCAACAACACATCCTTTCAAAACGGATTTGTTGAACGACCCATCGTCTTTTCTAGGGTAAATGCTTCCAACACGATGAATCCAGGAGCGTTTACCATGGGCAGCAGCCTGGCCCCTCGCGCTGGTCTTCACGCTCGATCAATCACTTCGCCTTCCGCGCCTGTATCATATTATCCGCAAGACTTTGCCTCGGATGACGAGCTAGTGGTGAGCGGCTTCTCAGACGCAGACGACGATAGAATCGACTTGGGAAGCATGGATGACGCGTCGTCGTCGTTTTCGCTGGACAGCACCTTGCGAGACCAGAGGCAAGACGTTCCGCAGCCAAGCTATCTACGTCTGACGAGTCGATCTCGGGAGCGCCAGCAGCGAGACAAGGCGCCGCCTCAACCAACTCCCAAGATTACGAGCAAGTTGTATTTGACAAACATGCCCGGAGAAGGCGACCCTATTTGAGCCTTTTTTTCTTTTGATCCCTGGATAGGAAAAAAATTTATTAAAGGAAAAAAAAAAAGCTATAGAGATGTTTCGTTTCCTTGTTCTTTCGTTTTATTTACTTTATGAAATTTATGAGGCGTGCTGGGATTTTTTCTTAGAAGACGAAGGTGTTTTTTTTTTCTACCTGAAAATGGGAATAGATGGACATGAAACTGTATGAGTCACTGACAAGCAAATAATACCCTTTTTGGCAGTTGTTGGAGGGAGGAGGGAGGAAGAAAACGGCGGTTTGATGCATGTGTGTGGAGGAGAGAGGATCTGGATGTAATGGAAAAAGAAAAAGAGGATCTGAGTGAGGGAGATTTGAAGATGCCTGTGATGCTGTGTGTATGTAGTTACGTGGATGTTGATAATATATTAAAAAAATTTTTTGTGTCGAATTTGGAATGCTGGAGGGCACTGAAGACTGCGTGGTGATGTTTGGCTGAGTGCGGGATGATGGCCACTGTGCATTTCTTATGAAACACTCTAGACCATGAGACAAGTTGTTTTAATACAAGCATTCTATCGTCTCAATTGGCAGCTTTAACCCTTTCTTCATCTTCATTTGAGGGACTGAGCAGTATCTCAGTAAGCGGTATTAGTGGGATGTGCCCCGCTTAGTGAATAGAATTTGATCATTCGCATCACATCACCATGGACAGACGAAGATGGCAGTGCAAACCTAGTAATGTATAATTCCCAAGCATCTCCATCATCCATCCCGACAATGCGGCATTGGAACATCAAACTCGGCACTGATCGTCTCATCAACACATTTACCCGCGACTTTGCAAGTGCAAGCCGCAAGTCAACGACACCACTGTCCAGATCAAGGACGCTCGAGACGCCACAGCACTGGGATCTCGCCTCGTTCCTCGCCTACGCAAAACGCACCGGCCTTGACGAAACATCCCCCACATTCACCGGAACCCGCTACGAGTACCTCGTGGCCGAGCGTCTCGCCCGCTACGGCTTCTCCCTCCGGCGAGTCGGCGGCGCGTCCGACTTTGGCATCGACCTCGTCGGCGACTGGACCATCCCGTCCACGGCAAAGTCCCTCAGAGTTCTGGTGCAATGCAAGGCTGGGTCGAGATCCAAGGCAGGGCCGCAGTTCATCCGCGAGCTGGATGGCTCGTTTGTGGGTGCGCCGCCGGGGTGGCGAGGATCGCGGGTGCTGGGGCTGTTGGTGACGGAGAAGCAGGCGACGGACGGCGTGAGGGATGCCCTGACGAAGAGCCGGTCTGCGATGGCGTATTTTTGCTGTACGGGGCGTGAGGGGGTCGTGAAGCAGATGCACTGGAATCAGCGGGCGGATGAGGAGGGGCTGGAGGGGATTGATGTTGCGCTGAGGAGGGCGGGCGAAGAGGAGGATGAGATTGTTCTTGTCAAGGATGGATTACCGCTGCCGATTGTTGAGTGAGGGAGGTGGATATGATCTTGCAGTGTTTTGTGAGTTGAGAGGCAGTGAATTCAGGACGCTATGGGTTGGATTTTACTGGATAATCTATGCTGATATCGGACATCTGACGACTGATGGCTGGATAAAAGCCCGCAACACCAGATAACATTATGCTCTATCTCAAGGGCAAGGACTCAATGGATGGGAGATGCCTTTGCCAGCATTGGCTGAGCCGAGTAGCCATACGCTGCTGCTATGTGAGGCGTAGTTTATGAGATTTAAATAGAGTCTACATCTACAGCATATAATTGCTCGCAAAGAGAGTACATGTGCATATCCAAGTTTCAACAGGTAGTCTGCATGACGACTGAAAGTGGCCAATATCACACAAGCGAGCATTGATAAAACCCCACTTGACTCGTCTAACGAACTACTACTAGTAGCTATAAAAGAAAAATTGAACCCAGTCGATTTTATATTCATGTACCAACGTATCAACTCCGAGCAGTACGATGTTGGCAGAAAGTGGGGCACGTGACATCAGTAGCTGTGGACATGCCACCCCATCTCTGGCTAAAGTGAAGCTTGTGTGTAGCTTCATAGCTTCTTCTTCGAACCTTGTCATTGCAAGATTTATTTGTAAATTGCACTCATACTGTGGTGAATAAATAAACAAAACAGAAAAAAAAACCCAAACCAACGGCCTGAAAGATCTATAAGAGACGGCCTGTGGTATCTCACCTGACAGGACAAATCACCTCGGTTTCTGTGTCCAATACAAATAACGAACAACGCAAATATCACTCTACATTTTGCTCGACTCAGTTCAGCTCAGCCCATTTCACACCATGGCATCACCACAAAAAGGAAAAGACGACATCGCATCCACCATTTCAAAACTCAGCATAACCTCCGCAAAACAAGCAACGCCATCCAAAAAACCCAAAGAGCCCGTCGCAGACTCTTGGGAAGATGAAGATGTATCCGACGATGAAGCAGCAGCGGAAGCAGAAGAAGTAGAAGAAGAAGAAGACCAAAGCAAAGACGCAGACGCAGCAGGAACCTCGACGCCATCATCGCTGGCCACTCCCGCCGTCCCTCCACCAACGCCCGCCTCGCCGCTGGGCTACGAATCCCCCCACGAATGGGCCTCTTTAGCCAGCCAGAGCCAGAGTCAAAGCCAGAGCCCAATGGCGACGACGGCATCGGCATCCGGCACAGGCAGCGGCAGCGGCACCCCGGCCAGGAGGCCCGAGAAGACGGACGCCGTGGCTAGGCGGCTGATTGCGGCGGGCCTGGGCATCAAGGCGCCGCGGCAGACGGACGAGCAGAGGGCGTACCAGCGCTCTGTGAGGGAGCAGGAGAAGAAGAGACGGGAGGAGGCCAAGGCGGAGGAGGAGAGGAGGAGGGCGGAGACGGAGAAGGCCAAGATGGCTGTGTGGGAGGATTGAGAGGGCTGGGACATGGGGATTTTTCAATTCATTATATCATCTCAATTTCACTGCATTGTCAAGGCTGAACAAAGAGAAATGTGTGGTTTGAAACGAAGGCTGATGGCTTGCTTGAAGATGATTCTGTGTTGAGAAATGAAGATGAGAGTGAAACGTTTGATTGAAGAAGTATTTGGTATAATCCATCTACACTTAGCTATAGGTACCTTCGCTATACTAAATACATTGCACAAACTTTCTCTGTTTTTCCTCCAGCTGTAAACTGGATAAGCTTGTTATCTTGCGCATCCAATGGTAAGCGCAGCATTTTGTTTTATAGCTTAGACGCACGGCGTTGCAGGTGTGTGCAAACTTTTGGAATGTTTACCTAGCCACAAAATAGTCAATTATGAACAAGGTAAACCGAATGACAGTGCTCCAAATTTTCGCGTTTATGCTAAAAGGTAGAAGGAATTGTGATTGAAAAAGAGTCAAAATACAGCCTCTGTGTTCTATGTTGTCCAATATCCAAAGCGCTAGAACGAGAGGTGGGTATGTAGGGACAACGAGTCAAAGATGAAAAGAGAATCGAAAAGAGAAATGTGAGGAACGAGGATGTGAAAATGACGCTTATAAACTTATGTCCAATAAAATAATACATGTATTTATATCACTCAGCTGGCTCAGTCGTCTGCGAAGGCTTGACGCCCAAGCTACGCAAGCGCTGAGAGAGCAGGCTTTCAGGAGCGTTTCCGGAGGAATTGCTAGCTGTTATGCGATAAAAGGAATTTCCGCCATAGCGAGCATCGTCTTTATCGAGTTTTTCGTACTGCGCTGGGCCCCAAATGCCAGCATCACCAAGGCCTCGAGAGGACAGGCCACTGTTGGCCTGTGAAGACAAAGCGCCTGGTGGGCCGAGTCCCGTAGTGATACCAATATCATCATCATCATTGCCGCCATCTGTGGCGTCTGACTGTGGATGCAATGGTGATACCGAATCTACGGGAGCGGTACTGCCGCGACCAAAGCTGTGCGACGGGGCCATCATGGTCATCTGGTCAGGCGACGACGCAATGCCACCCATGCTGTCAAACGTCGGCGTCTTGCTGCCTGCGAAGATGCCCAAACTGCGTCGCCGCAGAGACTTTTCGTTGGCCAGCCTGGCTCCCGCACTGCTGCCGTGGCTCGGAAACGCATGGTTCATTGCCCTGCTGGGCTTGTACGGCGAGAACCGCGGTTCAGGCAGCGTAGTTTCGTTGCGTAGCTTTTCTTTCCCATCCGGCACCCGGTTTGCAAAAACGATGCGAATGCTTTTGTACAAGTAGAAGCGGCCCTTGCTAGGAGAGCAGATGTGCAAATGAATGAGATATCTGAGGATGGGACGGTCCATGTCCGCCTTGGGCATGTTGGGCACATTATCGATTATAGGGCCAGCAGAGTAACTGCGCTGGCGGATAAAAGTCTTCGTCCCTGGCGTCATGCCAGTCAAGTCATAAGGCACGAGAAAGAGTTTGACAGCTGTTTTGTTTTGATTCTTGATAATGATCTGGATTTGGCCAGTTTCAGGGATTCTATAGCTTCCTCCCGGAGGTGCTCTTGCAGACCCCGACGGGCGCCTGGGCCCGGTAGCCTTGGATCGTTCCCGATCTACCTCAACGCCTTCACCGTCCAGCCTGGCGGTTTCGTTGCTGGCCTGCGGCTTTCTGTCACTATACCGACTTTGGGCCTTCTTCCGTGACCTCGACTCCTCCTCTGGATTAGAAAGGCCGTTCTCCAAGTCAACCAGGCCAACATACGGGCTGGGGCCGTCTTCAAGGGGCGATGCTCCCTGCGGAGTGCTACTGTATCTATAGTACACGGCCGGGAAAGGGAGCGTCACATGCCGTGGACATCGAAGACTCGGCTTGCAGTTACCTTTCCCCAAAACGCCAATCTGGGCCAAGAATTCGAATGGTTGCGATGGTGTTGTCGACATGCGGCCGCGCAGAATGCTTTCCTCGTAGGATCCGACCATGGAAGCATGTTGGATTGGCGAAGTGGCATCCGAGCCGAAAGATTGTCGTCGCGAGCGCAGAAATGCTGGCGTCTGAGGAGTGAGGAATTGATGATGATGATGATGGCCTTGGAAAAAAGTGGGAGCGGATGTTAACGAGCGGCGAGGCTGGTGAGCTTGATATGGCAAGGCACCCTGCCGTGATGGAAAGCGAGATTGTAGCCGGGACCTTGAAGGGGAAGGTGAGAAGAATGGCGTCGCATGGCTAGAGGTGAGAGTATGTCGCCTTGTAGGGTTAAATGTAGTGGATGGAAATTCCGACGGCACGGCCAAGTCAATGTCTTCATTCGTCTCAGACTGTGCGAGAGGACTGGTCGGCGGCTGGTACACGAAGCTAGACAGCGACGTCGACAGCAACGATGAGTCGGATTTGAAGCCATCGATGGTATTGCCTTCTATCAGTTGGGCTCTGGTGCCATATGAAAATGGTGTAAAGCCTCGCGGCGGCGTTGTTGAAAACCAGGTATGCTGAGGCGGCACCCGTTCTTCGCTGTTATCCCTTCCCGAGTCACTGAGCTGTCCACTCTCGGATGCTGAGCCGTCACTCGTGAAATCGCCGCTGTGTAAGGCTGATCTTGGCCGTTCAATACCAAGTCCATTACGCAATCTCTCGTCGACTGGCTCTGGCGACTTAATCTTCTCTGGTGTAATTGGTGCTGGTGGTAGGAGACTCGGGGATTCGGGAGACGCCTGTGTCTGGTCTTCTTGACTGTTTGATTTATCGTGTTGGAGGATTGTTTCGAGCTAGGCGCCTCGGTCAGTAAACAAGGCAAAAAAAAAAAAAAAAAAAAAAAAAAAAAAAAAAAGGAAGCAATATCCAGAGGAAGCGGCTCGAGCCTACATGTCTGTTAGGAACCCAAGTTGGGCTCTCACCCCGTTTCAACCTCTGTATCAGCTCGGCTCTATCCGATATCCTGGTCTCCTCATCGCTCTTGAGTATCGACGGGCGAGCCTCAGGGCTATCGGGAATTGGCCCTTCACATAGCTCGAGGCGTAGGCTTTCTTCGGAAAAGCGACGACTCCTCGATCCTGCTGGCTCGATGCTTATGGACCCGGATGGGCTGGAGGCTGGCGGTACATGTTCGATATCGTCCTGGAAGATGGGCATTTGAGAACGGCTTTGCGGCAAGATATTCTGTAGCGCAAAATAATCGGATCATGGGAATCAAGGTTCGAAATAATATTCAGCCGCCAAGGTGATGAACAGCCGCCGCCGAATCCGTCACCATCGGAGCCGATCTGTTTGCAGATAAATGGGCCTGGCGGTTCATCCAAGCGGGACGCTGTGCTGGGCCTGCAGAGTTCTATTTCGCTTCTGTACGTCGGTTGCAAGGGCGGCTGCAAGTGCAAGGAGAAGAGCACAGGACAATGGTAGAAACAAATGAGGCTTTGCAGGAAGGGCGTTGGAGTCATAACAATACAAGTACAAGTATGGCGCAGAAGCAAGCCCAGCTGAACGCACAGGCGTACGGGCTCTTACTGCCGGGGCGGCGCTGGGCGGTGAATCACGCAAACATTACGTCGGTGCCCAAATGAATGCGATAACCACCCGTGCCATGCCGATAGCGCACATCACGCTATTCACGGGGAGTCGGATAGCGCGCGCAGTGGGGTTTGCGCCAGCGCCATAGGCGGGTCAGGACGCATGTGAGCGCTGTAGGTGTGCCGCATTAGCACCCAAAGGGTCCTCGTCGCAGATTGTCGTGTATCATCGGATGATGTGCACCTCGTGCTTCAGATACGAAGTGGTATTGAGCACCTCGACCTTTCTCTATCAGAAAAAGGCTCATATTGCAACCTTTTCCCGCATATCAGACATGCTAATATTACCTAGCACTACTATACTGCTGGTAGTAATCCTCGTTCATAAATCATCTATCATCTACAGCTCGCCCTCAGTTGGCGCCCGCCACATAATAATCCATTAACATCGGCTAGCAGTAGCCCGGATTATGCACCGACCAGCGGGCTTTAGAACCCCCACTCACCCGGCAATGCCGCTGAAAATCGCTGGCAAGGCGCTGTGCCGGCGTGTCTTTCAGTGCTCACCTGTGAGGGGCCTGAACCGCTTTGCGCTCGCCCCACTGGCCAATACCAAAGAGGCTAGGCGGCTTTCTCTCACCTCGCGCCTCACCGGCCATCTCACTTTTACTCTTTGAGGGTCTCAAAAAATATCAAGATATACCCTCGATTCATCTGGGACGGTCTAAATGGGCTCCAAAAAGACGCCGGAAGGCACAGATGCCTCGTCCGAGGCTACAAGGAAGAAGCATGGATTCAGAGTCGGGCCTGAAAATTTGCCAGATGGGCCGTGGCGTCGTAAAGGTACCATTTTTTCTCTTCCCTTGTCAGAAAAATTTCCTTGCGCCTCACATGAATCATGTGCCTGAACTGAGATTTGAGCAACGAAACTTACAATACCTTTCATGCAGTCGATAGAGTAAAACGTGATCTAATTCACAGAGCCAAAGTCAAAAAGGAATACGCAAAGATCAAGGCTGCTGACCAGAAGGCTGCCGAAGCCAAGGCCCGTCCAAGCCATGGCGACAATGAGGGTGATGGTGTTGAAGGTGATGTGAAGCCTTTTCAAGGAGATGCCAAGGGCCCGGGGGGAGAAGAAGAAGAAGAAGAAGAACAGATTCATCCCACAAGACAGCTCATGTTGAAAGATGAAGAAATGGCACAGGTGGGAGCTGAGAAGAACACTGGCTTTAGTGACGGCCAGCGGCGGAGAACAAGGCGCCCTGGATACTACGACAAGCAGCTGCAGAAGGCCGCAGAGCGCCGCGAGGAGGCTGAGGCGAAGAGGGCAGAGTTTGAGCGGCGAATGGAGGAGCGCGCGCAGAAGCGGGCGGAGCGAGAGAAGTTCAAGAAGGCCATGGCCAAGACCAGGGACAAGGATGGCAAGAAGAAGCTGGGAAGGGAGAGCTCATTGTTGTTGGAAAAGGTTAAGAGGCTTGTTGGTGAGAAATAAGCTGCAAAACCTTTGTTGTTTCTGCATGTTTATAATTTTGTTACGATACCTTGGCATGCTGGGCTTTGCGGTTTCGAGGCGTTTCGACTGTGTACATGAACCGACCTCATGGTATAGTGCCTACTAATGGAGCATATTGCGCTGGAGAATCTAATATTATATGGTCAAGTATCAAACGATATCCAAGACTCGATTGCGCATATTTCCACAAATTTTAGTTGAGTTGAAACAAACTCGTTTGAATGCGATGGCTGGACAGGCTCCAGGGGATAGAGTTTGGGTTGAATCTAACCTTATGGAGAGTAAGTTCAGCCAAATCATGGTACGCATGGTAGATAACCGTGGGATGCAAGGACCCGAGGATGATTCACAAGGAGTGAAATAAACAGCACGTGGAAATCTTAGCTGACTTGTACGAAAGGCTCATGCGAAGAAACACCAAACCTTGTGCTACGAGTCCCGCATAATGAAGACCAATTTTCATCCGCATAATTGAAACATTGAAGCTGTGCAGTGAAGGCGCCAGCTGCCTATTGGAGGTAGTGCTTCCCAACAGCAGCTCGGCTAGCAACAGGGCTTTTGCGGCAGATCGACGGCTGGACTAGGGTTGAGTGATCAGATGCCATGGATAATATGAAGTCGCTGCTTGCGGGCTGAGCGGGCTGAGATTGGGGGTAGTCGAATGTGATATTTGCTGAATTGAGGAAGAGGATGAACCGAAAGAAAGTTGAATATTGTTGAGTGCACGAGTATCAAGTAGCAGCGTTGAGCTCGCAATAGTAGTTAGTAAAGTGTTGGTTATAGACCGAACAGGGTTATGATAACGTCGGCCGCGACGAGGTACGAATCGGGAAGCTGATGGGGTTCAGCCATTTACATGATGCATCAAATGCGCGTTGGGCGAGGTGCAACTCAGCTCATCCAACGGAGAAGACTGCTAAGTTTGGTGAACGTGATGTATCCTGCGGTATCTGAAAGATGGGCTGTCTGTTGTCCAATAGAGGAGAGTAGGGGTCATCACAGAAAACTTTTTGCTCATCTAAGCTCTCTTACACAAGCCTTGAAGCAACCTGGACGACTAGCAAGATGAAGGAAAGCAAACATTTCCTTAGTAGGTAATGAGCGGATGTTAGTGCATCAAACATCAATAAATGTCATGTTAATGGACAATGCAGAGGATTGAGTCTTCATTTCGGCGTACTTTACAATCAAACGAAGGAACCAACCAACTCGCCCTCATTAAAGCCAAGAGCCAATCCCGTCTCGAAACTCACAAGTTGTCACATCCTGTTTCGTACTAGGAGCTGCAAAGTGCTCAATCAAGGTGAAACAGCGGCTTAAGTGGAGAGGGGGCCAAAGTCATGCTGTGAAACAGAGGCTGACTAAGGGCCGTGAGTTTTGGGGATTTTCATTCTGGAAAATCATCTAACACACTGATGAGAATTATAGCGCGCGGCGAGGCGATGTTTAATTCAATCCCGGAGAAACCTTGACTGCGAATACTTGTGGAAATGGCAAATTAAAACACAATAGATGAAACGGGAAACCGCTGATGTGCACCCGAGTCAAGGCGGGTGTGGAATTATTCGAACCCATCAAATATCCCCACGAGTTGTTTTGGCGGCCCTGTTTGCCGCTGCCCATAGTACTCGCGGGTAGCACGCACTGTCCACTTGTACCTCGTGCGCCCTTCCTGTTGCTTTATTACTGGTAACCTTCATAGGAGTATTATTACGGGATGCGTGCTAGCTGTGTGCTAATAGAAGCCAATCCACGGCTCCAGGGTAATTTATAAGACTACGGGCGTTATTTGCGGTCCTTGATAGCCTACGCAGAACCTCATCACACATTGTGCTCCGTCGGTGGCGATTTCTCTGTAAAAAGTCTTCGTCCTACGTTGCCTGCATGCGACTTGCAGACCGTCTATTGATGGCTTGCTCCGCTGCAGATTGTGGGAATCTGTGCTCTGTAGAGAGAACTCACCGCACAGTTACCTGTTTCCAGCTTACAAATGTAAGTGCTACTTGATTCTCTTGTGTAATCTGCGAGGTTAGTAGTCAGCTGAATAGAGTAAACAAGCCATTGATGCTGTGACACATGGCGGAGTGTGCTGAATCCTGAATTCTAGAGTTCTGCAGCCTGGCACGCATACTGTGCAGATACTGTGCAGCCAACTGGATCGACTTAGTTTCAGCATCTACATGTAGGTACCTTCGGATTGGTCTGTTACGGAGTCCACGGAAGCTCTTCACGTTTGTCTGAGGCCTGGCAATCATGCGAGGGCAGTATTCGACACGCCGCCGATCCCTTGGACGTATCTGAAGCTTAGAAAATGAAGCCATCTTGGCGCCGCCAGTAGATGTTTGGAGGCGGCTAAGCCAAAGACGGGAGAGCCCAGAAGAGGGACCGGTGGCTCCCCTTCATTTCAAATTCGTATACGGTTCCAAAAGTGAGAAGCAAAAGGAAAATTCATTCACGGACAAACAAGACGGTGAACTGTGCTCTGTGGTTCTTGAGCCATTGCATTTCTACAGATGATATACGGAGCAACACTTGGTGGAGAGATCACGGGCTCCCTGGAAAACGTGCCACGAACACTATACTAACAGGCCTTGTACCTGTACATCTCAGGTTTCATGTTTCAGCCGGATCCCGGCTTGTTCTGCGTGCCTTGGGGAACGAAGGAAAAAGGGAAAAAAAGGGAGCAGCCCGCGTCTCCCTTGCGGACATTTTTCGCAGTGGTTCTGGAGAGCAGCCCCTGACCTTTTTTGGCCTCTGTAGTTGGACAACTGCGCCACGTCCCCTGGCCGAAAGAGTCCCACAGTGGTTCGTGGGCAGGCGCCAGCACATACAAGGCACCTACTAACGTGCACCAAGCTCCCCCGTAGTGCGACCAGCTCCCTAAGACTGCGTCCAGGATGGTCTTTTAGCTGATGCCAAGTATAGAGTACTGCTACCTGCGTCGTGATGGGCAGTTTTGGCCGTCGTTGGAGGTTCGTGGATTCGGCGGTCGGGCTCAGATGGGTACTGGGCGTTGTAGAATCTGGATACCACGCCATGTACCTTTTGCGATCTCAGCTCAAATCGGTACTTGAGGGGGTGGCTTGCCGGAGTAACCACGACTTGGGATGCTTCTCCAACATCAGACATCAGGCTCACTTGTGAATGTTTCATTCCAAGCAGTCCATCTATCTTTGCATTGAACTCGGGAAAACAGAGAGAGAAGGGTGTGAAAGAGGGCAACAGAATGAGGATGCTCACTACCACCATGAATAAGCAATTCTCAAAATAAAACAAAGACATGAAAACAACCGTCTCGCGTAATATTGCGTGCTCTTTTTTTGGCCTCGCAGCATCACCGCAACTCTCCAGGCTCAGCTTCAAGCCACTTGACCTTGAAGTGCATGCCCCGGCCTGCCGCTAACAACGTGCTAAAGAGCCCTTTGGTCTTGAATCTGCACCAGCTCATCCTGGGTACCTCGCAGCTTAACACGCAGCGGTGCAAACTTGTACCGCCAGCTCCCTGTCAGCGTACTCGCCGTACCTGTTTTAGGGGACCATGGGGGGCTCCTTTGGCGCGGCCAGTCCCTGGTACCTGCTTCTACAGGCATTTTGGCCGCCTTCTCTCCCACTCCCCATCTCCAGCTCGTTGCCAGTTTCTCCTCCGCCATTTTCTCCTCTCGATCGACCGTCTGCTTGCGCCGTCGCCTCGCCCTCAGACGCCTCGCTGCTCCCGCCGTGGTGCCTCGCACTCGAACCGCCCCGACTCGACTCGACTCGTGGCCCCCTTGTCCTGGAGCAACGACGGCTGCACTGTTGTGTAGCACCGGACCCAGCCGCCCGCAACTTGGCCCGGCCTCGCCAGAAGCCTCCTTTGCTGCGCGACCTGCTGCCAGACGCTGGCTGCTCTGCGACTTGCCCGGGAACGAGAATCACGACTAGAACGGCTTGCTTGCTCTGCATCGCCGTCCATGACCGCCCTACTCAGGCCATAGCTCAGCCCTGCCCGCCTCATCCAACAAAGTAGCTCCCCACGGCCTGCTGACGAGATATCGGACACCGCACCGACTGCACAGCTATATACATGCGACTGCACACGTATATATAGGCATATAGATCTCGACTCCTCTTCGCCCTCATCCTTTCGGATTCCGCTCTTCATCTCTAGCCCACCATGTCTGCTACAATAGTGGACGAGTATCTGGAGACCCCTATGGAGGCCGACGATGCCTTCCCCTGTAAGGGCTGTGGTGAGGTTTGTAATACCGCCCGCACTGCGGGACGAGCTCCTGCCCTGTGGCTTCAACTAACTGTGTCCGCCCTTTAGATCCTTGAAGAAGGAAAAGCTTTCGAACTGGGTAAGTGCATTGTTTTGCTTGAGCGCAAAAGGCGTTATTCAGTCTATACCGCCGTGTTGATTCCCGGTGGGACTTGGTTGTTTTCTCCTGACCGCCACGCACACCTCAGCACACAACTCGAAACTGTTCATCTTGCTTAACATGCATGCGTGCTAACTTTATATCTTGCCAGCTGGCAATCGGTGGCATCTCGACTGCTTTCGATGCACCTCTTGCGGTTCCCTCCTCGACTCCGACGCCAACCTTCTTTTGCTCGGCGACGGCTCTCTCATCTGCAACAACTGCACATACAGCTGTACCGCCTGTGGCAACAAAATCGAGGACCTGGCGATCCTGACGGGAGACCAGGCGTTCTGCTCAACTTGTTTTCGCTGTCGAAACTGCAAGCGCAAGATTGAAAACCTGCGCTATGCTAGAACGTCGCAGGGCATTTTCTGCATGGACTGTTATGAGACCTTAATGGCCAGGAGAAGAAAGAAATCCAAAGCCGCGGCAGCAGCCAAAGCCAAGGAGAAAGAACAGGCGCCCGCGGTGCCAGAAAAGTCTCTCCCAGCCCTTCCTCCCGGTGTTGTTCCCAACAATGCCTTTTCAAACGACCGCGTCGACCCCGATGGGCCCACGGAGCTATCACCACGGCCGCGTACAGGCCATAGGCACAATGAGTCGTCGGCTCGAGGTAAAGCAGACCGCGAGGCTGATGCCGCCAAAGATGGACTTAACCCAACCACATATCGACGAAATCGCAACTCGACTATTACGTCCAACAACGGCGATGGCGGTGACGGCTTCATGATATCCGTGGCTCTCGATACGGGCTCGTCGCCAAATGGATCACAGAAGCAATCCGAGAGTACTGGCGAGGTCACGAAGAAGGATCGTCGGCCGACCATGTCTGACAAGCGGGTCGATTCGCATTCTTCTGCTACTCACATCGCCTTCATGGGTGCCGCCGCCGCCGCCGCCGCCGCTTCTTCCGCCGCCTCATCTCGCCAGCAGTCGGACCACGAAACCTCACAGGCAAAGTCTACTCGCTCTTCTCCGAAATCAGAACAGGGCCAGACCAAAGCATCTGACGAAATCACAAAGAAAAGACGGCCTACTGAGTCTCGGACTGACAGTTCGCAATCCGTCCCCCAGCTGCAGGAAGGTACTCCTAGCCGGACGGGCACCAGCACCCCACGGAAAGACAGCACATCGCAGGCTGAACCACGCAAAGCACTGGAAAGCACTCCCGGATCACGATCCTCGTACGATTCCAAGGCACAAGATGATGGCGATTCCAGTGTCAAATTTGGACCCCGCTCTGACAGTGTCAAGAGCATCCCGCGAAAAGAGGTCGCAGCGGCATCTACCCGTCCTGGTATTCCCCTCCTTCTATGCCCCCAGTGTGATGAATTCACGTCCCTTGTTACTAACAAAACCATCTTCAGTCAATGGAAGTCCAATTACCACCCAGGGCAAATCTTCCGCCTCTGAAGACCCTACTTCTGCAACGGCAACTCCCCACCAGAGCCCACCCTCCAGACCTGGTGCAACCGAGAGGGCCTTGACTGATACTTACATGCAACCCCGAGCAGCCCCTCTTCCCCCAACCACCGCGGCTCCAACACCACCCAAGGAAGCAGCACCCAAGAATTCTCTAGGTGAGCCCGTTTCACCGAAACTTCCCAGGTGGAGCAGCGGCGCAGATTTCACCATGGATGAGGATATGGCCAGGATACTTGGTGCCGACGAGGGAGCGTCTTCTATCCTCAGGCGTGTCTCCAACGCCGTTCGACACGGACGTACGAGCAGCGCTGAATCTACGCAAAACCCACCAGCTCGAGGCACTCACACGAGAAGCATCAGCGAGACAGCCCGCGGTGCTATTTCGCCTCGTTGGCCCAAGACCCAAGACGATTTGAATGGGCAGGCACAAGAATCGGGAAGCCCTATTTCCATTTCCGTTTCGGCCGCCGATACCGCTGCCTTGGTCCTCAAGCAGCAACTGCGATCCTCTGAACAGCGAGTCGCTGAATTGGAGAAGCACGTCGGTGTCGAAAAAGATCTTCTCAATCTCAACCAGAAGCTTATTGAGAAGAGGAAGACTGTTTCCGTACTGGACACTCAGACTGAGATTATGATTCGACAGCTTGAGGTTCTGGCCGGTTATGTGGAGCGCGCAAAAGACACACAGACCCCTATTGATCCTCACGAGCTAGAAGAATCCGCCATCAAGGAATTCGTCCAAAAACTCGAGCAGGTCAAGAAAACCTTTACCGAAGAGATTGAACGCCTAGTTGAAGAGCGTGACCAGCTTGTTGAGGAGAAGACCCAAGCCGTGACCGACAGAGACCGTGCTCTCATGGAGTTTGAGCAACTGTCGTCGAAGAATGCTCAACTTGCGGATATGAACAATGATCTCACCCACCAGATCCAAGAGCGCTTCAAGTCTCAAATTAGTTCGGATGGCAAATCCAACGGCCTGGGCATCTACAGCCAACACAAGGGCACGTCATCCATCAATCTCGACTCAGCTAGCGTCGCAACCGGCACGACTCTTATTGGCGATGAGGACCCAACTCTCATTGTTGAGCACGGGCCTACCGTGGTCCAAGTCCGAAAGGGCCAAGTCAAGAAATTCAACTGGAAGAAGGGATCCAAGACCATGGCTCAAAACATCACCAAGGGCGTGGGACGTGCCGTCGTTGCTTTCCAGAACGATCGCGAGAGGATGCAGCAGCAAGGCCTGGCAGCCGATGGCATTGGACTTCCGTACAACATGACCGCCGCCCCAGGAGACTCTTCCAACACGCCAACGCCCAACGCTCAGGCCGGAAAGCAACACCAACAACAGTTTGGCTTCTTCGGCAAGAAGAATGCAAATCCAAAGACTGGACTGGCAGCCCCGTCCAATATCGTGGTTGCGCAAGCAGCCCCAGAGCCAGCCTCAATACTATTCGGATCTGAGCTTACAGATCGATGCGACTTTGAGCATCGTCAAATTCCTAGCGTGGTGACTCGATGCATCGAAGAGGTTGAGCTGAGAGGCATGGACCAGGAAGGTATCTACCGAAAGACTGGTGGAAATTCCCAAATCAATATGATCAAGGAGGGCTTTGACAAGAGCGAGAACTACGACATTTCCGACCCTGACTTGGATATTACCGCTGTCACGAGTGTCTTGAAGCAGTATTTCCGAAAGCTGCCGAATCCACTACTCACCTTTGATGTCTATGAGCGAGTTTTAGAGTCCAATGGTAAGTTCTCCTTCCTCCTTGTGATGTAGGTCTTGAAGATGTATTCTAATTTTGTATACAGCTATTACTGACGAAGCTGAACGCTGCTCTCACCTACACAAAGTCTTTACTTCGATGCCTCCGGCCCACCGAGACTGTCTGGAGTTTCTCATGTTCCACCTTCACCGCGTGGCAATTAGAGAGCCTGAAAACTTGGTGAGTTTATCCGCATTACGTCTCCTCTTTGTAACTGCCAATGCTAACAATTGTGTCAGATGTCGCCTAAAAATCTGGCCGTCGTGTTTGCGCCAACCATTATGCGGGATCTGAGCATTGAGCGTGAAATGACTGATATGCACGCAAAGAATCTTGCGGTGCAATTCGTCATTGAGAACACGAACCAGATCTTCCAAGAGGAATAAAGCATCTTTTGCATTTATTTGGCTACGGTCTGGGCAAGTTGAAGTCCTCATTGGCTAGATGTTTATGTTATCATGCGCTCACGGTTACTCTGGCGGTTTTACGTCTTGATTTTGGTCCCCCTTGCTTTCAATTTTGTCGGTTTTAGCGAGACAAAATCCACGGCGTTTTGTGCTTGGCCAAAAAGTAATGTCCATTCCTTTTTTACTGGCTTGATTAAAGGCGAGGCTATCTACCTTTTCTTCTTCTTCTTCTTCTTGGAGGCGAGGCTGGACGATAGGGTTTGAATAGTCTCTTTTCTCTTTTTAAAATCCGATGCTTCCTCTTACGTTGCCCGTAGGGGCTTTTGTTCCACGGTGACTTACCTCCCCCTCTTTCTTTTTTTCGGGCGGCATGAAGTCGATGTATCTCACTGTTTACTTGAGCTGGCTTGGTATGGCTTGATCACACAGGCTGATCTTTGGTTTTCTGCTTGAGCTCACGATTGTTTCGAATCCGTTGCCTTGTATGGGCTGTGTTGTCAACATCATCGAGAGGAGTTGGATGTTTGAAGATGGAAGAAGACGGCTACGGATGCAGGTTGCTTTTTGCTATTCATCCTCTCATTCTTCTCCATTCATCGTATTGTATGGCTACGTTTTGTTTATATATATATTTGGAACTGAGCGGCAGACAGGCGGGCATGATATAGTTGGAATGGCAAAGGGCGATGCTTGATTTGAGTTGATTAGCATGATGAACAATTAGAAGAAGTAAAAATATGAAATTTATGATGATTTTGACGCGATTTGGTATTCTGCTTGTTTCAACGACGTGCTGTTTACAATATGAAATGAAACTCAAACTCTTTCGCCTAAGGTGGCAACACGACTTTTGCTACCAACATTGATAGATGCTAAGATAGGTATGTACAATATATAGGTATATACATATATACTTCCATTACAAAGATATTTCTAAAATAAATAAATAAAAAAGTGCCTGCCTACTAGATGTGTAACAATATCGACTAACTACATGTATACGAAACCGCCAGGGCCTTCCAGAACAGGGCCTTTTTGACAAGGAAAGAACATAAGAATACGAAGAGAAACAAGAGAGAAAAAAAGGATTAGAAGAAAAAAAAAATACATAATTTTCTGAGAAGAAAGGAAAAAAAAAGTAAGAGAAAAAGAGAAGCATAATTTTCGGATTTACAAAAAAAAAATAGAATAAGACGAAATGAAGAAAGAGAAATAAAAAAAGTAAAACCCCCCCATCCACCCTTTTCACTGCTCCACCCCCCTTTTCTTTTTGTTTCCCACCTGCAACTCACGCGGAAAAAAAAAACATTCTCATCGGGTTCTTTTCTATCGCGCCCAAACAGACAAGCCCAGTCAAATATATCGTAGACGTCGCTTTATCCTTTTTCCAGGACAAAACAATATCATCAGGGGAAAGAAGAAAAAAACAAATGATATTTTCGCCTTGAATTCCGCTTTCATGTCTCCAAAAACAAATAAAACGGCTTCAAAACAGAAACAATGTGAAGAAAAAGAGAGCAGGGTTTGGATGGGGAAAAAATGGCAAACATTAGAAAATAATCCATTAATGCATCCCATCTTCACGCTGCTTCTTGACAATGTAATACGTAATCAGGCTCTTAGGATCGTCCTTGATTCCAGCCATGGCCTCCCAGAAAGCAGCCTCTCCAACGCGCGTATGCAGAGCAACACAGAACTTGACAGCGTCCATGCGAACGCCCGAATCGGCCGACTCAAGGCACCGGCCCGCCAGGTTGGTGAGCTGCAAGAGCTCTTTGTGAGTGGGGATGTACTCGGGTCGCTTGGCCAGCATCTCCTTGAGGACGTGAAGGCCCATGCTAAGAGTGCGGCAGCCTTCCGTTGTGGCATCGCTGCAGGACTGTAGGCGCTTCGTGAGCACGACGACAGTCTCAGAGCCGTCACTGAGGGTGACAAGCTCATCCGCCAGAAGCTCTAGGCCGCTAACCACATGAGCTCTGGTATCGTAACAGCCACGGGTCTGCAGAAGGGATTCAAGGCCCCGCGAAACATGGGGTTGGAAGTTTCTTCGTTCCTTTTTCAACAGCAGCTTGATTGTCGTGAGAATTTGAGCCTTAACATCCTGAGATTTGCCCGCCGGGAGATCTGCCAGAGGGTCTTCCAAGTATTGGAATAAGCCAACAAGAAGGGCTTCGAATCTCTGGTCAGTGAAGACAGTCTTACTGTCTCGGATCAGAGACTGCAGTTTTCGGAATCCATGCACCTCCAGAGTCTTTGCCCTGATCTTGTTTATGCCGCTGTCCAAGAGACGGGCGTTCTGGCCGTTCTTCTCCTGGAACTCTACCTCATCCGATAGCGGCGGCAGTGACGGCCTCCGAATGATGGCAGCATCTTCATTGATTGGCCTTTCCTCCAAAACAGGAGCAGAAGGAAGAGACTGTCTTGGGGTTGGCTCGTCGTCGGTAAAAGGGTCTTCGTACACCCTCAATGTCCGAGAAGGCAACTCGGTTCGAGGAGATAGTGGGATTTCGGCGGGGAGAACAGGGGCTGGTGAGGCGCGGGCGAACAATGGCTGTGGCGGCGACTCTAACCTAGGCAAAGCCGACTGCATGCTAGAAAGTGTAGGCACTACCAAGGTAAGATCGTCAGTTGCTCTGGTCGGACTCAATGTATGCAGTATGGTTTGAGAATGCCTGAGTCTGGCTGGGCTGGCGCGTGGCGACGGTATCCCAGTTGGCCTCATGATTGGGGATGTAATACTTGATTCGCTTGCATGAGATGCATGATGGGTCCGTGATGATGGCCTCTGGGGCGTGGTCTCTCTAACCCTCTCGGGCCTTGTCGACGATGCTGACGATGAGGACGCGAATTTGGACTTGGGCATCTCTGGGCTATGGGCCTCCACAGGTGACGGCTGGTCTCGAACGGAGTAAGGGCCGGCTGTTGCAGGGCGAGCCACGTCTGGCCGCCTCTTGGCTGGCCGCATGGGGGCCACGGACATGCCGCCTGCGTTGACTGAAACTGTACCAGGCTCGGCTCGGTGTCGTTTCGACGCAGTCGTCGTGGCAAGTTGGCTGCTCGAGTTGTTAGAAGAGGCGGCAGAAAATGTGGACATGGCAGAGCCAGGTCGGCTTGGTATGCTCCTTGCGCTCAATGCGGCCTTCTTCTGAGCCATCAAAGTTTCCCGTAGACTTGGCTTGCTACTGGCTGCATTGGCGCTCCTCGAGAATCCTGACCCCAGCCTGGATACAGGAGCCGGAGCCTCTACTTTCTTTCCAGCGTTCGGATTATTTGGATCCCTAAGGAGCAGCTTTTGGGCAGTCGGTTCCAGGTCCGCCATAAATCTGTTGCGCGTTAGAATGAACATTTTGGACGCGGAATAAAAAGGCAGAGAAATACTTACGCATCTGCTCTCCCTGGCCATACGCCCCAGTATGTCCAATAGGTCGCTCTCATCTTTTCTCTGACGCCAGGGTTAGCATCGCTAAGAGACTTCTTGATACACTTTTCTATCAAGTCGACACCGCCGGTATGCTCGATATGGTTCTTGTGGTGAGCTTCCTTCTTTATTATTGTTGTTAACCAACCGGCGGCGTATGTTCGAGGCTGCACATTCTTGTCTTGAACCGCCCCCCAAATGTGCTGCATGAGACGAGGAGTGTATGTGACCTTGCTCAAGATGGCGTCTATAACGGTATTGGCCATTTGGGAGGTAATCTTCTTGGTATTGGCAGACAGTTTCATAAACGTTTGCATCAGAAGCTCGACCAGAGGGTCCATAGCGGGCCCGAACGCGTTGGCAGTTTCTTGGACTAAGCTGCAGCCTTCTTTTGACAAGCTTGTACGCAACGAGCTGGCGGCCTTGATGATGCCGTCCAGCAATACCTTTAATCCAGCGGCAAATGTGTCCAAAAAGTCAGCCGGAGCGTTACCAGCCACCAACCTCCGTAGTGTCACAATGCTCTGTTCTCTCTTCATCCAATTTTGTTCAGATTCCTTTCCTTCAAAGTAAGGAGCCATATCCCTGAAGAGGTCGTCCAATTCGCGATGGGTGTTAACGTATTGCGGTTCAACGGATTCGGCCAGATCGACCATGGGCGTAGTGGGCCGCTCACTCGCGGCAAAGGACGAGGGAGCTGATAGTGTAGGTCGAGTCGAAGCTTCTGGTGCGGTATCTGAGCGGGCACCAGTGGGCGCAAGAGATTTCACGATGGCCTGCTCGATGGCAGGTCGAACCTTGAAGTTCTTGAGTTGCTTTTTCAAATCGGTTTTCGCAGCTCCAGGAGCATTCCTAGACACTTGGATTAGCCCAGTCCATGTACGCGAGGGGTTAGGAGATGGAAAAGAAGCCCGGGGCTTACTTGAAGAGTTCGATAACGGTGCTTTTAGCAGTATCTCGGACCATTCCGTCCGCATCTTCCAGAAGATCCATCAGTATGGGGACATATCCTCGAAACGGCAATCCGTGTTGCTGGTGAGTCTGGAACGCAGTTAGTCCACCATTTCCCTCACAAAACAGGTGCCGGCACCCGAGCCTACCTCCAAAAGCCATTGCATAGACGCCTCCTTGGCTCTCGGATTTTTGCCCACCATGGCGGTGTTTCGAATCGAGCGCTCAACGTCGGCGGGGGCAACGCTGTACAGCGTGTTGAGACTTAGCATCGCAAGCGCGCGAGGCTTGTCCTTTGAATCTCCCAGCTTCTCCACAACAAGAGGCAGCGTTCGCGCCGCCTCCTTGGCCAGATGTTTGGGCTCCTGGCGCGACATGCGCGTGAAGAGGTGATTGAGCGCTGTGAAGCCAGCGGTAGCCAGCGCGACATGCTGCGACGCGGAGGCGCTCCGGAGGCCTTCGAACAGCTGGGGAATACAGGTCTCGGGGACGTTGTGCTGTTTGATGCCGGACTTGATGGTGTTGACATACTGAACTTTGGTGTCGAAGTGGATGTTGTCGCTCCGCAAGATGGTCGTCAGGTTGGCGACCTGGTCGTCGGTAAGCTTTTCGGCCATGATGCTCGATGGGAGAGCGAATCTCCTGCTATAGGAGCACGTTTGTTAGGAACTCTTCTACGGCGCAAGATGTGGAAGCCTGTTGTGAGTGCTGCGTGCACAAGAAGCGCTCGCAGCAGCTCAGCGTCGTGCGATGCAGCCAAATGGCCTCGTCGTAATGAAGCGCATCGGGCATGCGCAAATATGGAGTAGTGAATGCCTATTACTCACAGCGGTGGTGATTGATTCTTAAGCTCCCGTCCGATCTTATATGCTCTCTCTTTTTTTCCCCTTCTTTTGTCGCTGCGCTTCTTATTCCCTTTGCGCTCTAGTTTTTCTATCGTTTCGTAAATATCGACGTCTCAGACAGTGCATGCGCGGGCTTGCTCAGAATCAATATCGCATTTGGAGGGGCAGCAAAAATGAATTAATAATTCGCCTTTCTTTTTCTTTCCTCCCCTTGGCTTCTTCCCCTTCCTCTCTTCTTCTTTCTTCTATCGGCTTCTGCTCTTATCGTCCTCTATTTTTTTTTTTTTTTTTTTTTGCGGGCGCGGCGCGTGTGTTGATGTTGTCGTCGGTGCGAGGGGGGAGCAAAGATAGCGTGAGTGTGTGTGGAGTTTTGTGTTGTGTTTTCATTTCCAGCCCAAAACAAAAGAAAGGAAAATAATCAGGAGTGGATGATTGATTGCGGCGTGACGTGACCAATGCCTGTTGCCCCGGTCGCCGGTGCGCCACACGTGGCTGGAATCTTGGGAGCTTGGATTATGAAATGGTCTGTGCGGCAGAATTGGTTATTGCACATGGGGGGTTCTTAGTGGACTTGCTAGGAAGTTACAGTGGATGCAGTAGCGCTATGCCCCTGAGAACACCGTGGCTTAGCACCCTCAGACCCCTAGGACTAGGGTCCCCTACCCCGCCATAACCGTCGAGGCCTCTGAGTGCTGCCTGCCCCGCGAGCTCAGCTCCCAGGTGAACTTGGCCGTAATAAAGAGACGTGAGGATAAGCTGAGCCGGTACATGATATTGCTGCTTGCTGGAAGCGCTGAATTGCTGCCTTTTCTTTCGCCGACATTCGTGACTTTGCCCGCCTTTAGCCAGCTCTTTTGTCGCCGTTTATTGGCATTGATCCATCTCCTTTTACGGCTTATATCAGACCAGACTTAGATAACGAATATTGAATACTGACACCATGGTTCGACTACCAGAGCCTACGCCCCTTCCTCCCAACGCTCAAATAAACGGCACAAACAGCCATCCAGAGGAAGACCAGAATGCCAGCAAAGAGAAATTCTCGGTGCCCGCTCTCCAGCTTCAAATCCAGGACCTCAAGCATCCCGGAGCAACACGTTTCCTCAACGCCGTCAATGCAACCGACAGCTTGACCACGGGCACCCTGGATCTCCTCAAGCTCCTATATCACAAGCCCTCTGATCCAGAGACGACAGTCCCGCCGACTAGCTCCGTGACGCTCATACTCGAAAACTTCCCCGGCGTGGCCTACACCGTGGGTTCCCGCGCGGACGACAACGTAAAGGAGATTCACTTCTCACTGCCATACATTGCTCAAATCAACCCTTCTCGCATAGCCGAGGAAATCGACGGCGTAATCACCCACGAGCTCGTCCACTGCTTCCAGTACAACGGCCACGGCGCTGCGCCGGGTGGTCTCATTGAGGGCATCGCAGACTGGGTGCGCCTCCACTGCAATTTGTCTCCTCCGCATTGGAAGCAAGAGGTTACAGAGAACTGGGACGCTGGATACCAGCACACGGCTTACTTCTTGGAGTTTCTGGAGCAGCGCTTTGGCCGCGGGACTGTTCGCCGGATCAACGAAAAGTTGAGAGGAAGCAAGTATCATGAATACGATTTCTGGATGGAGCTTTTTGGTCAAGAGGTTGGAGAGTTGTTTACAGAGTACACGCAATCACTACAATAGCGACTACTGTCAGATGTTGGAGGGCTATCTAGAGAAAAAAGTGCATAATGGAGATACTAGATACTAATGGTACGAGGAGCATATAACGACGACATGAAGAGAAGAACCAATATGTTTTGCTTTTATTCTGATTTGTCTGATAACGAAATGGTATTTCTTTTATAAAGAGCGCAATAGGACACCAAAATCTCTGCATATATATATCGGCCATTAGGTGCCACAGCAGGTGTATATTCCTCAAAAATCAATAGCAGCAAAGGGTTCAAGGTATGGAATCCGCATCCCGTAAAACGATAGAGGGGATACCTGCAGTAGTGTCACGTCTCATTTAAACACCGTGCCTGAGCGCCAAAATATCTCAACGCCGTCCCAAGTAGTATATGTCCAAAAAGAAAAGAAAAGAAAAAAAAAAAAACATGACAAACATCAAGTGAGAAAAAAAGAGGTAAAAGCTCCAAGGTTGGGCTCTTCTATATGTAGGCAGGTCCCAACAATGCAATGGCCAGGTCATACTTTACGCTTATGCGTGCATTGGCCCGTCGTTCTCGCTGATGACGCTACCCACCTCAGACCAGCTGGCTGGAGTGGCCATGCCCTCGCTCTCACTCATCACGTCCATGTACCGCGAGCTTCCATCATGGTCAGAAAAGTGAGCATCATTGGCAATATCCTCACCAGATCCAGCAAGGGAGACGGAGTCGGTAGGAGTAAGCTCTCCCTCGGAAATGATATCTGGCTCGGATATTGGTGCTACAGGGGTCACGGGAAGGGGAGAGTAAAAGTCACGGCTCGATTCCTGGGCCCAAGCCTGAATGTTGGCATGAACATCGTGGCGATCTTCCTGGCCGGCGGACATGAACTCGTCCTCTGAAAGCTCGCGCTCAAGAGTGGGTGGCAGCGGTGACTGTGATGGGGCAGACAGCTGAGCAATTTCAATCAACGGCCGGGGTGAGACGGCTTCCAATGTGATGGAACGAGACTCTTCATGGCCATCACGAGTGGTTGCGCTGTAAATGTCTGACATGATCTCGCTTGGCTCCGGAGCAAGCTGGCGGGCTAATTGGGCCTCTTGGATCTCATCCGAGTCAATGTGGTGCTCATCGGCAAAGGGATTGGAGTAGGCTGGCGACATGAAGCCCCGAGCGCCCTCTCCACGACGACGAAGTCCGCCAAAGTCTCTAAGATCAGCACCGGAGTTGAAGACATATGCACCATTTTCGGCAGTCGTGTCAGGCTTGAGAAAATCGTCAAAGGTGGATCCACGGTGCAGTTTACCGGGCCGAGGCGGTGGGTTAGACGAGTTTTGTTGCTGCTTGTCTTGTCCGTTTTCCTGCTGCTGTAACCGCATCGAGTTCCAGTAGAGAAGCTCCTCTCTCTGCCTGCGGCGGGTTTCGTCGTCAGCATCGACGCCGGGCTCGGCTCCTTGGCCACGCCGAGACTCGAAGAATCCCTCGGCGTCCTCGGGCCTGTTGAAGCGGGGCTGCCTGGCCGGCGGAGTGATGCCGTCGCCCATCGAGTAGAAGGCCATGGCGACGCGGCGGCGGACGTCGTCTGCGTACTGGCGCAGCTCGGGCGACTCGTAGATGGCGATGAAGGTAGCCACGGCCATGGACACTGCGACGACAGCGCCTGAGGCGAGGACCATGTGGTGCGCCACGGGCATGATGGCGGTTGCAGGGCGGGTTTTTATGTGTCTGGTGTACGACGCAGGTTTGGAATGCCAGCGAGGTGAGGCGGGAGGGGCAGCTCAGCAAACGGGCGGCTAAGGGCTCAGGCAACAGAAACAGAGCCCGAAGGGAGCTGCTGACTTGGGACTGAAATGCCGGTCAACCAGCCAGCCGCTGCAACTCTATAGACGCTGCAGGCGGTCGCAAGGGAGGCAAATGAGCGGCAGGGCTCGTGTCGTCTCTTCTACCCCTCTGAATTCCCTCGCAAAGAGAAAACAAAGGTTGAGGAAGAGGGGGGAGAGAAGAAGGTGAAGGTGACGAAAAGCTGGCAAAGCCACAGGGAGGCCTTCAAAAGCCAGCCTCAGGTTGGCGACGCCACACGGCGATTGCGTAGTCCTGGCGGAAGCTTTGCCACCATTCCTCCATCTTGGTGAGGCGTATTCGTAACGCCATGCGCGGCCCGGCCGGCGCCTGCGTGCATGTACTCGATACCTCGGCGGCGTCACATGACCGGCCTGTCGTGACAGCGCATCGGTTCAGCGCTTGATGCAAGTGACTCTGCCTGATCTGATTCCACACCAAGCCCCAACAATGCGCAGACGTGTTGAGCGCCAGATGGCATCCGTGATGTGTCAAGCGCAAGAGATGCCATCTGGCAGCAATATGCAAGGCCGACTCAGCTAGTGCCAGCAGGGCCGCACTAGCGGATATAGGCGTCATGTACGACGATGGGGTCGTCTGAAAGAGGAGATGCCACTCGAGAGAAGAAGAGCCGAGTTATTGTCAAGTATAAGCGTCACAGCATGCTGTAGCGAACTTTGCAGAGAAAGACTTCATTCTATGAGCCTATCCATGCAAGTGCTATGTACGTAGACACATGGTTGACTATTGCCTCATGAAGCTATCCAAGCTCATAGCATACTAAGGTTTCCTTCATCTCAATACCACCTACATGTAGGTACTACTACAAATCCAATAAATGCGATGCAGCAGCATTCATGTTCGTACATGAAGAGGGGAATCTAGCATCCCAGTTCTGTCATCTAGCACCCTAGCAGCAGCCTCAACTACATGTACCTTACCTATGAGTTGGATAACAGAACTAGTATGCTGGATAATGTTTATCTCTTAACGTTCCTGTATTCGGCAAGATGACAAGGGCGAAGGGCTATTATTGGCCACACTTGGTGAAAGACATTGGAAGATAGATTTTGGGCAGTACAGCGAGTGTCATGGACCAATGAGCCGAGGCAGGGATGGCCAGCACCAACCTTTCACAGCATGCCGCGCGTATAGACTATCGAGCACTGTAATCCACCTGGGCGGATGAACAGCCCAAACTGGACACCGAACAAGTGAAACGCCAATATTTTACAAAACATCAAGAGATGAAGAATATCGCGCACAGAGCTTGAGTACCCATGACATCGAGAAGAGCTGGCGATACCCACCTAGGTGTGTGCTATATACGAACTCATGATGATGCGGCGCCTCTGCAATCCGTCACACGAGCCTCCGATTATGCAGTTGAAACAGCCGTGTAAGACGGGTGGGCTGATATGAATGAATTTGTACCAAATTTGAAAAATTTGAATAGATTTGTATGAACAACTAGCTTGGGGCACCAAAATCTAAAACCCAAGGCAAACTATTTCCAATCGCTAAAGCATTCGCGCTCATATAACTCCCACCACCCTAAACAAGGTGGTCAAAACCAGGCCAAAATCTCCACAGTATTTTATCTACGCCTTTCAAGATACCAAGATGGAGTACCTTGATCGACTCAGGGGCACGCAAGTCTTTTCCAAGCGCCATGATGCTCTCGCTTCATACTCCAACGCAGGGAAAAGCAGCTCCGGCGCAACAAAAAGGAAGTCTCTTCTATTTTCGCCGCACATGCATGTTCTCCTTTTTTTTTTTTTTTTTTTTTTTTTTTATTTATCTCGCCTTACTTTGACTCGGCTGTAGAAGAGTTGCTAGAATCGACGGAATCAGTAGAATCGCTGCGTAGAGCCTTCATGCGCTCGCTGTGTCTTGTGTTAGCAATCGACAATCCAGAAACAGCAGCATTGGATCCAGTTATACATACTACTGGGAGCGATCCTGAAGAGTGCATTCCCAACGAGCGCCGCCTGTCTTGATCTGGAACTTGATGCCCTTGTTGTTGCCCAGGCTGGAGGGAGCAGCAGCAGAGGCGGCGGCGACAGCAGGGGGTGCAGAAGTGGAAGGCATTTTTGAGATGGAGAATCGTGGTTGTGGTGAAGGGGGTTTAAGTTTGTTTTAAAGAATTGGAATAGATTGCGAGAGTGAGAGAGGTGTTGAAGAGGTGAGAAAAAAAAGGAAGCAAACGACCATGCGTGGGCAGACAGGGGAAGCTTTATAGATGTCTGGTTTATATAACAGGAAATGCGGGAACCGAGATCCAGCGATAAGCCCGGTCCGGCGAGAGGCATCAGCCGTTGCAACGGCGCCACCACAGAATCCTTCAACTAGTCACAGGTATGTAACGGTATTTCTATCACTGTTGATTCACTGTGGGCAAATCGTTCATTTTATTTGTCCAACTATTGTAATTGTGTCTACCACAGTGGTCAACAAAAAGCTGCCCTGCATAGAGAAGAATCGAAAAGAGTGGCCATAGCCAGAGGGAAGAATAGGAGTCTACGGATACAGATTATCCATAAGATTGGTTTCCAAATAAAGACTCCGGCCCGCAAATCTCAGATTCAGGAATTTTGGGGTCTCCCCAGGACTCTGCATGTGCTAGTTGAGCTATTTAATTTCGCAATACCCTTACATGTCGTACCTACTGGGGAATGGCTGGAGCTTGTGTATGGAGCCATGTAAGTGCCTGTGTGAGCCGAGCTGATAATGGGGGCGGCTCCGTAATAAGAATTACACATTGGTTCATGCTTCTTGTTTTGTTCTTGATATTTTTTCTCTTCTTAAGACAAAGCCGAACCAGAGAATCCGAGATGACAAACTCATTACTTTCCATATTGAAAACCAAGGCATATGGTATCGCTGCTCTGGGCATTGTCTTCGTTGCAAAGCAGCCCCACGGCATCACAAACACAGACTACTAGGTAGTACCTATACTATCAGAACAATCAGGTGCGTCTTGTGTTTATCATCGTTTCACAGCGTCCATCTGCTAGTGCCGCATGCAATATGCAGAGCTTGACCGAGTTCTCAAAAGGGCAGAGTCAACTTTTCGGTCGGCAAAAGCGGGCAGTGGAGTTGGCCCGGGAATCCTTTACCGGAAAATTGACAGATGACGATCATCACTGATCAATATCTAAAGAGGTGGAGACGGCAGATCAATGCACTGTCAAGGGCCTAGGCCTAGTAGCCAGTATGAATGAATTAAAATAGGAGTTCGACCTGCTTATTGTTTGGTAGGAAGATGTAAAAAGAAGAAAAGAAGCAGCGACGTAGGTAGGTAGGTATGCTTTTCCTGGCATCTCTGCAGCAGTCTTCTAGAAGCCGCCAAGCCTGCACGTAGTCAACATTTCACTCTAAAAGTCCCTTTCTTCGCCACAATCATAAATCCGCTGGTCTTGGCGGTTACATTTAACGATGGATAAAAGTTCTTCCAACGGTTCTCTGCATTAGCTAGTCTTGTCTAGCTCGTTCTGTTGAAATTCCCCTCTGCTTCCTTCTTCTGTCTCTCCAATTAGCCCCCAACAGGCATCCGAGTCAGATTACCTCCATCTCATCTACAGTCCTACCCCCACACACTCGAGGCCCCACGATGACGAGGAGGATTTGACCAGAGAGATGAAAGATTGTGCTCAATTATTTTGACTCAAATTGCGTGTTTAGCCGGAAGCTTAATTGGCGTGCCTTCATCCTTGACCGCTGCAAGTACTATCCAATCTTGTGGCAATCTGGAGGAAGCGGTACATGGCCAGGTCTGCCTGTATCAGCTAGAAACTAGCCATCCCCGAAAGCGCAGGCTTCGTGCCATAGGTTGCTTGTCAGTGCTGTATTGTGGAAGCAAGAGCTTATTTAGTGAGGTTGCCACTCTCCCAGCAGCACACAGCATAAGTGTTCGAGGTGGTCCCCTCGGATATCACCCAAGCCCGCTCTTTAGTCAATAAACAGGTGCCTCGTGGGGGCCGGAAAAGGAATCTCGCGCGGTATTAGTTCGCATAACCAGACGAAATTGGGCGAATTGTGAATTCCAGAGACCCTTTAGCAGCGAGAATCCTTCCATCCTGCGTCTAATTCGCCTTTAGCCTGGCTGGTCTAGATTCGCCAGAGGTTCACCGAGGCAGATGGATCCGGAGAGTCGGTGGCACCTCCAAGTAAACGGAAGAATCCATTTCAGTTACTCGCGTTGGTTTCGCCCCGAAGCTTTGTGATGGGCTTGCTTGCTGTCTCATCGACTGTCCATCATTCGCATAACTTCGTCTTCCTCATCCACGGCTGCCGTATCTCCGCCGTCGACACGCAACCCTCTCTTCTTTAATTCGTCTTCAACCAAGCTTCTCTTTAACATCTTGCTTCCAAAGCTCGGGATGTCATCCTTGAGCTTCTGCATCCATCCCTCCACGCTACGCATGGCAACGACCAGAAATCCCAGCTCTTCACGGTCCACATCGAATACCTCCCACCACTCGTGCTCCGGCATCTTGGCGCCCAGGTCGCGCGCTGCATTGTATATCGCCGCCGTGGCCAAAGCGTGCGGCTGGTGAGTGACGTAGAGCATCTGTGGCGATAGCAGAGATGTGTTGAGATATTGAAGTACGCGCAGTGAGACTGTAGTTCGTGGCTGCGATAGGAAATCCAGTGTCTGGAGGTAGGTGATGGCCAGCGGGTGTGGAAGAGCGACGTGAGTATCAAACGACAGTGACCGAAGAATGCGGGCTTCCAAGCTCAACATGCGCTGCTGGAAAGCGTAATAGTCTGCTTCTGATTGGTAGTATGTCCGCGGATCGTTCTTTGGCGGCTCGTCTGTAGGGAAAAGTTGCGAGTTGGCAGATGCCAGATACGCGTAGACGTTGGAGACATCCCGCGGCGAGCGAGGAATTGGCCCCAGCTTAGAGACGAGGTATATCGTAGCAGCCGATACGTCCTATTACACACCACGGTTAGCAAGGCGCCTGTCTATCTATCAGAAATGTCACCCACGCTGAATTCATGGGTCATGGGCGAGTCCACCACCCAGTACCGCGCCAAAACAACATTAGCTTGCGCCGTCACCGACTGAGGCAGCTGCAAGAGCCTGCCGGCGGCCTGGGTCAGGCATTGCGTCGCAATAAAGACGGCCTCGTGGAGATCCTGCGGCAGCGACGAGGCTGATGCGCGCTGGTAGAGCTGCGAGGGCGTCGCCAGCGGATTGGCGAAAAGGCTCATTGCTGCCAAGGCTGTGGCGATGTCCTGGCCGTTAACCCCGTTGTACGACCGAGGTGGGATGACCGTCTGACGCGACGAGACGCGAGCTGTGGAAAAGATTAGATGATTGAGCTCGGTGAGGCACGAAACTTTTGAGGTGAAGTCCGGCGACCCACCAGAGCTGCTCCGGATTTAGTGCGATGATACCGGCATCTACATGGGTACATGGACGAAATCTGCGGTCTCCAATATTCACTTTTGACAAGTTGAAAGAGACGTAGGATGGTATGAGTGCTATTACGAGAGCGTCTAGGCTACAGCTTTGCTATAGGATTATTGAGAAAGAAAAAAAAAAAGAAAAAAAAAAGAGAGAAAAAAAAGAGGGCGGGGATGACATTACGCTGTGAGTATATGCACTCAAAGGTCTACATATTCCAATCCCACCACCGGCACAAATCATTCTACCAATCGGAAGTTAGGAAACGAGCCTCTTGTGGATATTGTAGAGATTGCGATGGCAAAAGGTTCCGTAATGTTTTATTTTGTACGGAGTATATTCACTACAGAAGCAGCTCTTCATCAATTCACGACAGCTTACCTACCTAGCTTGAGGCAGCTGTGGAGTTAGAGCTTAGCAGTATCTCTGACGGGCGTATGTCCAAGGAGTCTTACCAATCGCATTCCCAAAATATTACCTTTACCTGGTGGCGATGCAATGGGTGTCCATATGGTAGGTTTTATTGACTGATGGCTTAGAGAAGCGCCATCTCGCCTATCTCCTTTCTTTCATTCTCTGGCCCAGCCGTCGGCTTTGCACCATCCGAAAGTCAGCCACAGGTCGACTTTACTTTAACATTGGTAAAACCTGGATGTGATAGAAGAAAGCCCCGAGTTTTTTGCGAGGGCTGAATGCCACGAGACATTCCTCATTGGATGTTGGCCTCCAAAGCAAAAGAACCGAACGATTGGCGGCGCCTAAGCACTAGGCTATTAGTCCGAAGCTTGACAACGCTTGTCTTGGTGGCGTGCGGCTGCTGAGCCTTTTACTTGCTGCTAGTACTACTTCAAGGGAGAGGGCACCTTCAGCCTTATAAGGCCAGAAAACAGGTAGTGACGGCGTGGCTGAGTTATTGGTTCGTGGTAATATAGTACGTTTAGTATCGTGATGTGGTGGGAGGGGATGATTCTACTGTTACTGCATAATAGGACCTACTATCACTACTACCTCAGCTATGTCGGAAGGAATGTGAGCGGCAGAGACTTCTGAATCGAGGTGTAGGTGTGCAAGGTAGTGCATAGTATTGGCGTCCAGGATTCTACCCGATGCTACTATAATCCTTACTGAAGCGTACCTACTGCCTACTCCGGGTACCTCTTAATTCGGCAGCACTAGGGGCGACATGATCCATGACAGAAAGATAGTTGCTCAAATAGATCATTGCTCTATACGGTATATCTGCTGACTCAATGTCAAATGTGTCACGTCACTAGCAATCCTACTGTAGGCGTATTCGCCTATTCGACTGCAATGGGTAAAGGAAGGAGGAAAGCTGGTATATGATTTAGACACTGGTTTTGCATGCTGCTTCGGAGCAGGATAGGATAATCATCCCTTGGACCGGATGTGCGGCCCTTCATTGAGGATCCTCACCAAGAGGAGCTACGGAAATACAAGTGCACAGCAACACCAAAAAAACAAACACTGCTATGATGCTGTTCTATGGGAGGGCGACTTGAGTCATGGCTGAGCTGCTTCTGGGGCCAGATCTGGGGCTCGCATCAGCGGGAATCCGGATACACGGATCCGACCAACCTGTGGGCTCCATACCTGGTGAAGCTCTTTTTACACAATTAGTATTATCTTGCTTCTCGTGCTTTAGCAATCATCTTCTTTAGATGTCTTCTCCGATTCTCTTTATCTCGGCTTTATCATCCCATGCACGGATATTCCGGCATAGAATACTGGCTCTTAAAACCTCAGGCCAGGGTTGATCAGCGTTGTTTTTCCTCTTTCTATCTTCGCGCCAATGCCACACGAACCAACCCACTTTCTGGTCGTTGAGGCGTCCCGGAATCTCGGTTTGGAGAAATACTTCCAATTGTGGCTCAGATACATCCATCGGCTTTTTAACTTGGTACCTTGTGTTGCTCCGAGTAAGCAGACAATACCTAGTGCGAGGGTACCGCGCGGTGATTTACAAGTACCTACCTACCGCTGGCGAGTAGAAGCAGTACAGTAACGAATGGATGCTCCGTACCGCTGCAAGCCGCTGGAAGGAAGGCGCTGCAGCAGCAAAGCAGGAACTATCAGCACTCGGAGAGATTGCGGCAAGTGCAGAGCCAGTCCCTGCTCTTTCTGCCGCGCATTTTTCTTTTCCGACGAATGGCTGCTTTTTCCGTCTTGTGCCAGCTTCATCCTTCACACTCCGGCATCTACATCGCGCAAAACGCCTCAAGCGCATGCAACTGTCACAGCACAGCCATCCCTGGCTACGGAGTACAGGCCCCCTTAACGGCATTGTTGCAACAGCGAAGAACCGGTATAATATAGCGCGGTAATCGCAGAGTAGTAATCACGCTGGCTAATCACATGGATCCAACGCCAGTAGTGCCAACGCCTTTGTGCTAGAGCGCGACGGTGTCAGATCAGACTGGCTGCAAGGGAATCACGGCAGAACAAGCCGCCGGCATCGTGCCACAGCTCCTGGGGCTGATCTGCTGGCCTGTTGTACCAGTGAGTCTGTCCTCGTACACAATGCCATGTGCTGCTCAGGGTTCAAGCTAATGTCTAGGTAGTTGACCCAAAGCTCAGCCCAGCGACAGCCGATGGGATGGGCCATAGCCCAGCTAACCCAAGTGCCTAGGCTAATACCCAGGCCTAGCAACCTAAGCACCCTCCTCCTCTCCATGGGCTCGATAACCTAGTTCTTGCTAGCACGGCCCCAGCAACGCTACTAGGTATTAGCCAGAATGGCCAAAGCCTCGAGATCGCACGACACAAGGCCTCTTTATTCGCCCCGGGCCTGCTAGAGTGGCAACCTGCCTCCGTAACGAACCGGAGTTGGGCAGCCGGAGAAAGGAAGAATCAAGTTTCCTAATCGTGAAAAACATAGCATCTGGGGCACTCGCTCTTCATCTCTTGGCCCTTCTCATCCAGCTTCTTTTTGCTCTTTAGTGTGGCCAGGCGGCTCCGCATTCCGGTCCGGGGGGGAGCATTCTCTCTCCCTTGGTAACTTGGGCTTGGGTCTTTAACGCGAGACGAAAGCGACTCGGCGAGCGGGCGGCAGGAGTGGGCTAGGAAGCCTTGAAAGCCGTCGACAACCCACCTCAATTATACCTGCTGTCAGCATTTAATATTTTGCTTGTCCTGGACAGTTTTCTTGCAATCCCCCGCCAATCTGATCTGGCGACAAATATCCGCTGTCTGCGCAGGGCTGCTCATGCGAAAGGGGAAATAGTAGACACGGTACGGCTTTGGATTTCGACCTTGAGGGTTTACCGCACAGTCCATCTTGCTGTCGCAACGCCGGAAACTGCTACTTTTCGTCCTCATTTTCGACAACTTATTCCAGCGCATCCCCTTTACCCTGCGTCAGCGTTCGCGCTGATGCCGGCGTCTTTTTCCTTCATTTTCCTTCACTCCTCTTCAATTTTGCCGTTACGTAACCTCCAAGTCTGAGCTGCACCATATCGCGTATTCCCAGCCAATGTATCGATCATGGCCCCAAAATCCTCTCCCATTCCTTCTGGCGTTGTCCCTCCTATAACGCCGCCGTACGAGTCCGAAGGACCTCCAGCCAAGGAGAAACGAAGGCGCGCCGGAAAGCCCAAGGTTCGGACGGGCTGTGTCACTTGGTACGTTGCGTAAACTTGGCTCGCTTAATCTCACTCAGATATCCCATTCCATGTGCCTTGTGTGTTTTCTTCACGATGATGCGGAACTCTTTAGACTAACAATAGGTAAACAGCAAGTAAGCTAGCGATCCGTCTTTAACCATACACCAAAGGAGAAATGAGAAAACATTTCCTCTGTCACAACTATTTGTTTACTTGCCCCTTGCCATTACTGACTCGAGACTGTTGCCACAGAATCAGAAGAATCAAATGCGACGAGCAGAAACCGGCGTGCCAGCGATGCATCTCAACAGGTCGAACCTGCGACGGCTACAAGCCTCTGACCAAGCCAAAAGCGACCAGGAAACCGGGATTCTCTCAACAGCTTTCAGCATCCTCATCTGCCAACTCATCGTCTTCATCGTTGACACTCTTACGGCCTCTGGTGACCAACTTCAGCGGCGACTTGGTAGAGAGCCAGTACATCCAGCAGTTTTTGCCTCTGGCGGAGGATTTGGTGGGAATCACACATATTCACAACACCTTCTTCTGGGGGCATGTCGTACCGGAATACTGCTTCACATCGAAAGCAGTAAGGCATGCCATCGTCGCTCTCTCTTCCGCATATCACGATTTTAGGCTTGCCGGATCCAACATTACCATTTTTGGCCCACCATCCAACACTGAGCGCTACATTATCAGACAGTACAACCTCTCATTAAACCGAATGGCCGAAGAGTTGAATGGACTGCCGATGAGAAAACGTTATGGAATCATCATGATATGCTGTGTTTCATTCTTCTATATTGAGATTTTGCGAAAGAACTGGCCAACTGCCATGATGCATCTCGCGAATGGCATTCGCTTAATGTCAAATTTACCCGACGCAGTTCAGGACGTCTTTCGACATCCGGAGATATTCAGTCACGATCGTGACAATTCTCATGCCAGGGCAACCTATATGACCAAGCTACTTCGCCGGTGGGAAGGCTCTGCGGCTTTTATGAGGATCAATTCACCACCGTCACTATCCCTCCAAGCTTACGAGACCAGGAAAAACAGCGTAGGGACGGTCAGAGAGTTTACTTCGCTGGAGAAACTACAAGAGCACGTTGACGATTTATTCCAGGATGTCAATGCTTTCAGCTGGATGTGCAGACAGTACCGCGGGGACGACAGTTCATGGGATCATGCGGCAGCCCGGTTTCAATTCGATATCCTACATCAGAGGTGCTACCACATCCGAGAGCTACTCAAAAAGGCAAACAAACTGTACGGAGACATGGAGGATGCCGCGAATCCGCGCGACTTTTTGAAATTCATGGGATGTTTGCTTCGCCACCGCGGCGCGTCGATTGCCCTTGACTTTACTCCACTGCCTCAAGGCATGGCGTATACGCCTCCCGACGAAGAAGAGGACAAATTTTTGGAAGTCGCCAGCATCGCGGAGAAAATTAATCAAGCGTTACGAGCATCCCTGGCGTCTGAGACATCCGGATCCTCGCCCTGGTTCAACGTGGACTTTGGGGTCGTTACCACGCTCTATATTGCTGCATCAAATTGCTACACCGTCTCCATGAGTGAAAAGCTGTTTGAAATGATGATAAACTGGCCCTGGCGAGAGGACTTGTGGGACGGTACGGAATTGAGGCGGCAGCTATATGACCTCAGGAAACCAATTGTCGAAGTCCCAACGGCAACAACACCCGACTCAGAAACACCAGTTCCGACGACACCGCATCTCATAAAATTAGCGCATCGGCCACCATCCCGAGCAGCAGTGGTAACGCCATCATCTGACGAGGATTAATCGATGCACCTTTTTTTCTTCACACTTCCACGCCCTTTACCTTTTCCCTCCCTCTCCTGCTTTCAGCATTATCGATTTATTCTTTCCTTTTCCCTTCTTTATTCACACAATTTGGCTACAACAGAAACGGACACATTGAAATTGAAATGGCATTACGGCGTAATCGGCAATGGCTTGAAAGCAAAACTCTTATCGCTGCAAATGAGTTTAGTGCTATGGTTTTTCTAGACATGAGCAGCGGTTCCCTCTCTATTCCCATAATTTCCTTTTTTTCTCATCACCCTCTACTTATCACAAGGAATAAAGACCTTATTCGTAATTGGTTACTGCGGACGTTGAAGAAGGAAGGGGATATCTTGCATATATATTCATAAGACGTGGGAGAAGTTGATACCAGTTGATGTATATTGTATCACAGTGAGTGATAACAATGTCTTGCTTGGGCAAGCAGCTTTACGCAGCCATTTTTATTCTTCATATTTCTACATCTTGGAGAGATGGTGTAAACAGCAGTAGGGTCAATCGCCCTACTATGCAACTCTATATATACATTTTGACGAATATATACCTACCTAGTACATACACTATACCTGCCTTTGCTGGGCGGCAAGGTGAAGAAACAAAAAGTAATCCACCATCCCAGCTCTATATATAAAATCCATATCCAAGTGTTATATGCCCCTAGCAGCAGTAACAGTAGTGGTGCATGCTATAGCTGGAGTGATAACAGAATTGGGATGCTGGATCACTTCTCCCAAAAATGATATAAATGCAAAAAGTAGGTCTCGGAGGGAATCGAACCCTCGCTGGCGGAATCAGAATCCGCAGTCATAACCATTAGACCACGAAACCGTTGGTGGGCATGATTTTAATATTGGATATAAAGGCTTCTGCGGAGCTTTGAGAAAATTTTCAACGAGGTCTGATTGTTGAGTGTCCGGGGCACAAAGTGAAGGTCTTGAACCCTTTATAGCCAAAGCGGGCTAGACTGACTCGTAGTGGAGACTTGGGGTACGTACCTTTGAGCCCCGCCAAGTGACCTCGAGCTTCAATCGGGACCAGCTCTGGCTCAGATAAACTTTCCAATTGCATCCAGATTCACATGCCGTACTTGGCCATTGCTCCAGCAGATGTTGTAACCACCAATTCCACAGCTCGAGCAACACAATTGTAGTGGCGAAGCATCTTGTCGCAGTCTTTCAAAGTAATAGATACAACGACGTGATACCTCTTTGCTCCATTGACTGGGCTTTTCTCCCCGAAAAGAACATGACAACCTCCATCCCACAGTCCCCCACCGACGACGACAACAAGTCCTTTGACCTGAACCTGCAACACGGCCACAAGGATCTGGTGCAGGCGATTGCGTTCAACGCGTACGGCGACCGATGCGCGACGGGGTCGGTGGATGGCAAGATCCGCGTCTTCAACCGGCACAAGGATGCGACGTGGAGGCTGTGTGATTCGTGGAGCGCGCATGGAGGAGAGGTCTTGGAGGTTTGTTTGCTTGCTATACAGGCTATTGTGGGAATCAAGAAAAGACATTGGAGGGCTGACTGCATGTGTAGCTGCAATGGCTGCCGTCCACGATATACCCCAACCTCATAGCTTCCCTCGGCATCGAGGGCTGGTTCCGCCTCTGGGCTGAGAACGCTTCTGCTGCGCCTGGCCGCCGCTTCTGCGCTGCGCGTTCTGTAAATGGTCGCCCTGCCTTTGACACCCGGTCGGCGCGATCGCCATACCGGTCCTTTTCGATGAAGCACAACGAGGAGACGAGGCAGACGTATCTGGCTCTCCTGGCAACCGACGGGCGGCTGACGGTGTACGAGAACGACCAGCCCGAGAATCTAGCAGAGTACACATCCATTGACGAATTCACGATATGCCCCAAGCCGAGCCGCGGCGAGGAAGTGTCCTTCAAGGTGCGCTTCGACCCGAACCCGGAGCCCTGCTACACGGCACTGCGGGCGGGCGTGCCCTCGGACGCGCTGGGGCTGGTGGTGGCCGGCATGAACTCGGTCAAGGTGTACCGCTCGAGGGAGATTGCGTCGGCGAGCTTTGGCGCCAACACGCTGCAAAAGGAATTCTACCTGGCCGTCGAGATTACGGGCCACCGGGGGCTGGTGCGGGACGTGGCGTGGGCGCCGGGCAACATCAGGGGCTACGACATGATTGCCACGGCGTGTCAGGACGGCTATGCGCGCGTCTTCCGCATCGACACGCCGTACTCGGATAACGACGGGCGGTCGTGGGCGGCGTCGCATCTGCTGAAGCCGGATGGGCGTGCGCAGCAGCTCAGGGAGGCGTCGCCCACTACGACGACTTCTGCAAAGGAGGACAAGGAGAGCAACACGCCGGGGTCCAGCTCGAACCCCAACAGCAATCACTACAACAACAATAACGGGGGAAACAACAACAATAATAATAACAACGGCGGCGGCAGCAACAACGTGCCTCACCACCACCACCACCACCAGCCGTCGTCGACCCTCAGCGCCAGCCTCGCCAAGTCGAGCAACGTCGGCGAGCGCCAGTGGACGGGCCAGCCAGGGCAGATCCCGCACGTGGCGCAGGAAGTCTCGCGACTGGACAGTCACCGGACGCCGGTGTGGCGCGTGGGCTTTGACGACGACGGGCAGATTCTGGGCAGCACGGGGGATGATGGGCGGCTGCTATGCTATCGGCAGATGCCGGACGGACTGTGGGCGAAGAGCAGTGAGCTGGTGATGATGAAGACGAGGATGGTGACGCCGTGAAGTTGGGATTTGGGAATGTGATGAGATGATGGGAATATTAGTACTTTTTCTTTTACTGACGAGGCCTTTTATTTGGGGGGAGTTTTGGCGAATAAGAAATAGATTATAATTTAATACCATTGACGAGCTTTTATGACAGGGGGGTGGATTCAGACGGTTTGGTGGTTTTATCGGGATATATAGTATGCTTATGATTTGAGAGCTGTGTTTTGCGTTTTGATATCCTCCATGTTCAGGGAGCAGTGTTGGCGACTACGAGTACCTAATCCAATGTCAACAATGAGACCACAAAATCAAGATAGATCCAAAAATACTACTTTGTTACACAAGACTTCACAGGTCAAAAGCCAAATGATTGTATCAAAAGATATAATGTATTTATGATTTGAGAGTTCTCTTTTCCACTTCTGCAGTGTTTACTCTGTAAATAAAAACGCCCCTAATTTGTCCGGTCTCGATTTAATTGTCTACCGGATCCCCTTTAAAATATATTCATTTCCCTTTCAAACGCCAATTCATGATAAATTTTTTTTCCCATCAAGAGTTTGGTAGTGACTGTTATCGAAAGAGTAACCCGGCTGTAGTATATGCAGGGTAATGGAGGTAGAAAAGGAAACTAGTAGAAATTTCCCCTACCCCTCACCGCTTTATATAAAGAAACTCCAAGTGGACTTTTCAACTCCAATCCTTGATAAACTCTGTTTGCATTCTCCCTTTCGTCTCATGCGTCAACAGATTTAAGCAGCATCGGCGCTGGCCACGGGCTGAACAACCTTGGTGACCTGGGAACCGGCACGCACGATGCGCTGGCCAGCAGAATCATTGACATAGGTAACATCCTTGTTCTCAAACTGGGCGCGCTTCCAGATCTCGACCTCGCAGCCGCCGCGGAGGACGCCGACTCGCATGGTGGAGAGCAGGTTGTGGGCGGCGTTGGAGTGGAGGTAGACACCGCCGTTGAAGATGGCCGTGGCGTCCTTACCGATGGCGGAGGAAATGAGGGCCTTGCCACCGGGGTGGTCCTTGATGAAGTCGGTAACGTCGTGGATGACACCGGCAATGGCAACGAGGGCCTTGCCGTTCTTGGACTGAGAGACAAAGTCGTCCCAGTCGATGACGGGGAGCTGCTCGAGGGGAGTGCCCCAGTCGAGGGTGGAACGCTTCTGGTCGAGCTTCTTCTGGAGCTGCTGGACACGGCCCTTTTCAATCTCGTTGGAGCGGAACTGCTTCAGGTCGTAGGCCAGGCCGGTGAACTTCCACAAGGCAATCATCCACTTGGTGGGGTCGTACTGCCACCACTCAATGGCGTTTCGGTAGTCTGAGGGGAACTCGTGGTGGAAGTTGTGGTAGCCCTCACCGAGCGTGACGAGAGCGGTGATGACGTGGTCACGGGGTGAGTTGCGGTCATCAAAGGGCTGGTCGCCGAGCCAGTGGGCGAGGGAGTTTACGCAGAAGGTGGCCTGCTGGACGAAGCAGATGCGGAGGATGCCGGCGTAGACGAAGCCGCCGAGGAAGTCGTTGAACATGAGGCCGCAGAAGAGGGTGGGGAAGACGAGGCCCATGAAGATGACGCACTTGAGGTAGTTGCGGTGCTGCCAGACAACGATGCTGTCCTCGTTGAGGTCGGTGATGTCGGTGCGGCCAATTCGCTTGGGGTTCTGCTTCATGACCATCCAGCCGATGTGGGAGTACAGGAGGCCCTTGCGGACCGAGTAGGGGTCCTTTTCGGTGTCGGTGTATCGGTGGTGAGAGCGGTGGCCTCTTGACCACCAGCGGATGGAGCCTTCGACGGCGCCAGCACCGACAGCGGCAAGGTAGATTCTGAGGGGGAGAGTGGCCTTGTATGAGGAGTGAGCCCAGAGGCGGTGGTAGCCTTTGTATGAGTTAGTAAGTGACTTCCTTGATGGTCAATGGAGCGTAACTTACCAGCTGTGATTCCTAGACCGGTGTTGAAGTAGTAGATGACGGAGAAGATGGCCGTGGCCAGCTTGAGAGGCACCCAGTAGGCGGAGACGAAGCCCAGCAGGGGGATGAAGACGATGAAGGTGGTGTTGAGCCAGTTGACGTGCTTGTACCAGTTCCCCCAGGTCATGGGCGTCTCTGAGATGTGCACCTTCTTGAGGTCGTATTTGCCGCCGGCGCGCAGAGGCACGTAGTCGGTGGTGCCATCAGGGAAGGCCGACGCCTGGGCCTTTGAGGCCGCGGCAGAAGATTCTGACATGTTTGTTGCTGCTCTGATATTGAACGAGTCTTATCAAGGCTGTACACAGAAGGAAAAGAGAAGAGGAAGAGATGTCGAGAACGAGAGCGACAAAAAGGTGTATAAAAAGAAACCAAGTCCCGGGGGTGAGGGAGAGGAACCAGGGGGGGGGGATGGGATGGAGAGGGAGGGGTGCGGAGAGTGAAAAGAAGTGAGGAGCTCTTTTCGTGTTGTGTTGTGTTGTGTTGTGTTGTGGAGGGCGTGTGAGATGGGGAGCTCTCTTTGTCTCTTATATCAAGATGCCCTTGGGCCTGTGGAAAGCTGAGAATCAGGCCAGGCTCGGGATCAGAGCGCTGGGGTTTCCCGAATAGGGCGGGCCAGCGGATCAGCACGAAGAATCTAGCAGGACTAGCGAAGGCGAAAAAGGTGAAAAAATTGCAGCAGGAAAAGATACAGCCGCTCAGCGTGCGGCGTCGGCCACTGCCACGGCGACTTTTGCCTTTGTGGAGATGGTTGATTGAAAACAGCAAAAGCGAGAAATGGGCTGGGAACACGCATCCGTGGATCCGCCATGCAATGTCGCAGCGCGGTAGTTGAGTGGTGGGGGGTACTCGATGGAGGTGAGCGCGCGGCGTGTTGATGGGGGTACCGAGGCCGATGGGAGTACCTGGATCGGTACTTGGAGGCTGGTTTTGTTGGATCGCTGGGGCAGGCGGCGAGACGTGAGGGCGTGTAAGTGAGCGACGATTCGAGGCGAGGCCAGTTGGGACTGCAAATCAGCTGATGGCCGGCGATGGTGATTTTCGTCTTCACAATTCCCCAACGTTGAAGCACGTATAGCATCATTTGCATCGCGTCCAGCTGTCAGAATCAGCAGATGCAGCGTCCATCGCCTGACAGCTCCCCAATCTGAGTCTCTCACTCTCATTCCTCATTCTGTATCAAAGCTCTATGTATACCCCCTCCCCCGGCAGCGGTACCTTGAAGCTGGTCTGCCGCAAGTGGCTAAACGTGGTACCTCTTTTAGCGCAATCGCTTCCATCACGTTGAGCCAATCACGCTCCAGCGGCACAAGCGCTCAACCTTTTTTTCTCCGTCCTTTCCCCAACAACTTTTTTTTCTTGCTCTTCTTTTTCGCAGTCCCCGCAGCCGAGGCAGTCCCCGCAGCGAAACAAGCTCTCGTTCAGGTTAGTGTTGAAGACATATCTTTTTGGCGAATGGGAGGCAGGGGAATGAAACGACATGCTACAGCTTCACTCTGCTGGAGGCACTTGTTGCGAATTACGCGTGGCGCGCATCACCGTTATCAGAGCACGGAGTACATGCCTCGGACGCTTCATGCTCGGTCTCATGTGAACGAATATCCGGTTTGCCTGAGTGCTGCTTTTGCTGACGACAACGTGCGAGCTAACTTGAATTGTATGGAACCATTATTCTGTGTAGATACGACACTGACGAAATCCGGAGGTGGATACGCAGCGTAGTCTATGTTCTTGGCTCAAAAACTATGCTGAGCGATGACACGATGGACAAAAATCAGTTGAGTTTTGACTGATGAATAACTACCCCATTGTGCTCCAGAAAGTAGGTAATGGCAGTCAAATCATGTGAGAGATTCTATAAACAGTTCTAGATTGTAGTCGTGATGGAGGTTAACATGGCAAGCTGTTGGACAATCTGTTTTATACAGTAGCAGGAAATATGCAAAGTTGACAGTTTTCAAGGCTAATGTTGGTATACAATTACCGATTTTGTTCCTGTTATTGTACTAGTAGTATAAAGATATACTTGAAAAGAGAAAGCAAGTTCCCAAGACTTGAAAGCACATCCACTGATGAGCAGCAGGACCGACTGCCCCAGCTCTTGCCTTTCCCATCTTCCACATCTCCCTTTTCCTACCAAAGACTAAGAATCGTAGCTGTTACAATGTTGATCTGCTTTGAACAAATACTACTTACACCACATTGCTCATATAAATGGCATCGCATACAGCTAATAGGACACCATCATGGCACAACTTGCCCGTCGAGATCCGGCAGACGATCCTCAACGCATTGCTTCACACTGGCGGTAGCTTGGCCGCCTATGCCGCAGTGTCCCGAGAATGGCAGGACGTTGTCGAGCCACACAACTTTTCCCATCTCCAGCTGACGATGCCGCGCATTGAACAGCTCGACCTCATGACGTTTCGCACCCAGAAACACGTGCAATACATCTGGCTCTGCTTGGAGCTCGAGGAATACGGGCTACGGGAGTCGAGACTGCAAGGAATGAGCATCGCCGACAGCCACGCCATCGGCAGGGCCTTGCACGAGGTGGTGGATACTCTGAGCTCATGGAGCACAAGGCCCAGCTTGGTGCTCGACATCAGCGTCCACTCGCCCAGTGATTCGGCGTATTGGTTCAAGTACCTGACCTTTGAGCCTGACCATCCGTTCAACCAGAGAGAGCGCGGCTACAGTGAGCTTCCAGAGCTGTCTATGCCGACTATAGCCAACGACGATGGCAACGACAGCGACGACAGCGACTATAGCGACTACAGCGATGATAGCGACTACATCAGTGACGACAGTGACGACAGTGATGACAGCGACCGCAGCCAGAGCCAAGGGAGCGACGATGAGGTTTTCATTACTGACCGCGCAATCGGTAAAGTCTTTGATCTTATCCAGGTAAAAGGACCATTCGCTACAAACCAGGAAGAGCACGAATGGTGGATGGGCATGCCCCTGGCTCCGGCCGTGACGGCGGTGCTTCTTCGCCAGCAGACTCGAAGGCGATGGCCAACAGAAACGCTACTGCGGCTGTTGTCCCGGTTCCCCAGACTGCGAGAAATCCACTACGAGCCTTGGAGAGAATGGCAGGATGATGCGCAAAAGACGACAGACGGTAGTAAGTGAACAAAGGGGCTCTACCTACACAATACCACCAGGGAGACTAACCCGTCATCGCTGTTACTCTATAGACTATAAAACGTTCTTTCAACTCGTTGCCCCGACGCGTTTGAAGAAACTCGCCGTCTTCGAGAACTTCCACCAGCGGTATCCGTTCTACTTCGAGGGCTGCGACGCCTCCCGAAGCCCAAACTAGGACGTCGCCCGGGCCATCGCCAGCTGCCTCAAGCTCGAGCAGATCTCCGCATCCTTCATTATAGACGCCAAGCAATTCTTCGAGGCCCGCGGCCGTGACTGGAAGTGGGCGTCTTTGACCACGCTCATCCTCACTTCGCGGCTGCTCGAGCCCCTCGGCAATCAGCCCAACATCACCACCATGTTTCTCCGAGCAGCCCGCACGGCCTTGCGCATGCCCAAACTTGAACTCATGGAGATTTGGAATGGACGGCGAGGGGTGGCGGCCGTCTTTCGATACCAGACGTCACGGTACAAGGCGAACAGCGAGGCGAAACAGCGACCTACCATGATGACCTGGAGAGGGACATGGATGTTTAGACTAGAGGTTCCTTTGATCCAGGCTTGGGAATATGTCACATACAAGCTCCACGGCAACGTATTCCTGATCAAGAGAGAGCTGCTGAGTGGCAGATTGATTGAGTCTCATGCAGACGCAATTCACCGTTTGGAGCTTGCGCAATCGGTAATTCGGCCTGTTTCGCAGCGGCAGATTCGAGCTGAGCACATGGCTGTAGAAGACGTGTTTTTGGTTCCTCCGAGTTGATTGGCTGTTTATAACGCTCTTGTCGCTTTGTCAGCCTTTATTTACTCCTCTTTTGTTGTTTTTACAGCTGCTAACATTACCGATCTTCTTCCCTCCTTTCTTGGTACCTTTACAGCCTTGATTGAGTGGCCGCACTGTCTTTGATCTACTTGGACTTTGTTGCGGCGCTGCCTTACAGAGTATAAGCTTTTTTTTCGTCCATCATCGGGGTGTTCGGGATGTTTTGGCACTTTTGATCCGAAGCGATGGAATGTAGCAAATGTGACGCCATTTTCTCGGCGCTCAATCGGAGTTTTTAGATGAGTAGCTTACTGACTCTCTTTCTTCACTAACGATAATGTTGGTATGCAGCATCAATCTACATTCATGTGCCGATACTCGCTCTGGTATCATTTCGACATACGCCACCGTTTCAACATGTCATTGTGCTGTAATGGTAGTCCACAAGTAGCATAACCAAAGCTACAACCTATGAATGCCATCTTTCTTATCGTACCAATCAATGGTTTCGGTTCATGCTTAATCTATCCCCTCTGGTCTCTTTCACATGTTTCCCTCCAGATTGCTGTTTCTCTCCACTAAGATCGTCCCCATCCGTATAGACAACCACTTCGCCGTCTTCGCCTATTCGCATGATAGGCTATCCGTTTTTCTTCCCCATGATTCATTCTCAAAAATGCCAGTGAGATCCCGGCTCATCCATCCGGCTCATCTCATCCCAACTTGACTAACCCAGCCCACCCCATTCGTTTGCACCCACCCCAACTCCCCAAACAAATACGTACATGTTTCGTCGTTATTCCCTCCAAAGCCTCGGTTCACATGCTCATCTTCATCTTCTTCACCATCTTGTCAGTAATTATTCGCCCTCAATGCCCATCACTCAAGCCTCATAGCCCATCCATTCCATGAGCATGTTGTTTTGGCTCCCCCCAAATTCCAATCACTAGATACACACCCCACTCCCCAACAGAAAAAACAAATTGAAAAAGGAATCGAAAACGGCCAGCCTTTGTTTCGAGTTACACGGGATAGGCTTAGTTAGCCACACTGCAAGACGCCACACGAGCAGCCTCACCCGGGTTCTAGCGTTTCTTCTAGAATATTTCCATAATAGGCAATCTTCTTCTTGAACGTAGAGGCCTATTGTATTTGTATAACAATTGTTCTGAGAACCCTCAATATGAACACCATCTTGACGTTGAATCCCTATTCACAGCATCCTTTGAACAACATCTTGATATTCAATTTGTTCTACTTGATTGCCAACTAGTCATATCTCATACTCGTTAGTCCGGCGCTATGCTATCTTGCTGGCCCAGGTCATTTCCAATGTCGTGATATCCATAAATACTCATAATCCAGAATCGTAAAAAGGGGAAAAAAAAAAAAATAAGAAGCCAGGTCAGTTGCCTGCGCAGTTATATCTACTTTACACAAGGGAATCGCAAGGAAGCAAAATATCAACAACATTTTGAATGAGGTCAAGAAAGAGAGGCAGTGATGGGAAGATGCGAGAAAGAAAAAAAAAAGGCAAAAAATGAAAAAAGTAAGGCAGGAAAGACAAACAAAAAGCAGGCTAGCGCTATATGCCAATGAAAATCTGTGTGTATATATGTGTGTGTCTGGTTGTTCATGTCTGCGCATCTGTCGTAATCATGAGCGGCGTTGCCGCTTCGGGTCGTGTCATTAATTGAAACTCATCATCGATGAGTCCCTTCTCCTGCAGCAAGTCTCCTTCAAGCTCTAGGTGAGCTGCTCCAATCCCCGTCAGTGACACGGGAATCGTTCCGTGTCTGGGATACGTGAATCCGCCGGTTGGTTCAGTTTGGCCCAAAGTCTCCTCGCTTGGCGGGACCCAGCGTTCACTCGTGCTGCTGCCTGCATTAAGAAGCTGCCCGGCCCTCTGCGCACCGCTGGCATTGTAGCTTTGGCGGGGATCAGGCGATTTAAAGCCCGGCGAACGTGAGGCGATATAGTCAGGCTCCGACTCGGTTTCTGGTGTCGTCACCCGAAGTGCTGCCTCATCGTTCCCCCTGGAGCTCACGGTTGCGTCTGTTGAAATGGGCGTATCGGCTGCATCCGTCTGTTGGCGGGTTGCATGAGACGAGGGCGACCTGGGTGAGGCCTTTCTGAGCCGCTTGACTTTGATATTGGCTGTGTTTTTCGAAAGCTTGAGTCTTGGGCTTAGCCGAGGCGCTTCCATGTTGACATCCGGGATAATGGTCGCTTCTTGAGCTTCAAAGTCGATATCAATGGCAGAGTCTTGCCTGCCACCGTCTTCTTCCTCCCCATCCACTTTATCCTCAAACGTCTCATCCTGCGACCCAATGCTCCTTGACCGAGCTACTGCGCTGACAGGTGACTCGGTTACAATCACAGCGGGGATTGTATGGGCAAAGTAATTCTCTTCGTCCGCGTCCCTTGGTTCCAGCGTAGCGTCTGCGTCTTCAAACACATCGTTAGCGGCTGACCCTCCCCAACTGGATTCAGGTGCCATGGGAACAGATAGTCCACGCTCGGGCCGGTCAGCTGCATCATCAGTGGCTGTAAAGTACTCTGTGCTTTCATAGGTACTGAGCTGGTTCAGGGGCCGTGAGCGTCGATCGCTAATGTTCAGAAACCTCTCAGCCGACGGCGTCGGAGTTGGCTGTCGCCGTACGTCATATTCACTGTCTGGAATCACAAAGCTGTCTCCGCTGTCGCTGTAAGAGGGAGCAATGTTCCTGTTTGCCGCCCAGGCGGATTTGTATGCCACCTCACCGCCGCCCATGTCGCTAGGTAGTGGGCTTGGCGGTGACCTGCCCCGACTCGTATAGTACTGGTCATACGGAAGAGGCCCGCTATGCAGATATGTCGAGCTTGGATAGGCCAGTTCCTCATCAGGGTCTGCCGTCCTCATTGCGGAGTGGGACTCGACGTCATAGCCATCGGAAAGGTACTCGTTGTTTACGGCACCGTTATCCACGCGCACAGGATCGTGATCCGAGCGCAGTGCGTCGCTATGCTCATCGTCCGGTACAGCTCGCGGAAACATTCGCAGTAGTGACGAGGCCTGCAGCCTCATTCGTGGGTCATCGCTGAGGCAGATTTCTGTCATTTGTCGATACCAATCTGGTACGTTAATCTCCGGTCCCAGGATGAGCGGCCGACCCTGAGTCTCGGGCTCATCCTCAAGCATCGCAAGCCCCCAGAGCACCATGCCGAGCTGATATAGATCCGACTTGACCCCGATATACATGGAGAGTCTCTGGTTGGACTCGATGAGGGCCGTCGCCTCCGGAGGCTCCCATCCCACAGGACAGCCTCGTCGATTGATGTCGATAATTTTGGCATCGCCAGCGTCGTCGATGACGATGTTGGACAAGGTGAAGTCGCCTTGGACAAATCCGGATTCGTGGACATCAGCCAGTCCCTGGACGATTTGTCTTGCCCACTTCTCCCGTATATTCCAAGGGAGACCAATGTTGTTTTCCTTGCAATTCTCAAAGATGATGTCGATCAAGGCGCCCTGGCCCGCAAAGCTGATGAGAAGGCCCTTGACCTGCTCATCATCATCGTCGACTACCACTCCGTAAAAGTCAATGACGTGCTTTGAGAAGCGCAGGCCGCTCAAAGCATTGACCTCGTAGAGGAATTCTTCGACGGTATCGGGGCTGGGAATCTCCTTCTTGATCAGCATTTTGCCCATGACGCTGACTTTGTAAACAAAGCCAGACATGTGGGAGTCGAAAACAATGTCTCGCTCTTTGACTCGTTTACACCCTAGGTGTCGAATCTGGCTGACGGTGGGGTAGTGAATGATTTCCTAGAGGGTGAATTGTTATTAGTCTGCCATCGCACAGACTTGGCGTGGGAGAGTAAACGACTTACATTACCGTCCTCGACTACGTGAACATGTAGTCTTCCGTCTGTAGTCTCGAGCTTTAGGTTGGTCACTGTGTCGTAGAATTGGATATCCTGAAGACTGTCGCGGATGGCCTCGTATATCTTGGTGCTCTTATCCCTCTGATATTTGGTGCGGCTGAGATCCCACTCTAGAGAATTCTCTGGCGCATCCCGATAATCCAAAGAGATGGTGACGCGGCGCCAAATATGTTCTTCCTCGCGATACGTCACAAAGAACTTTTCTCGTTTTGAACGGTCCCTAAAGTGCATGCTCAGATTGAGAATCCACTCCCGCTCCAACTTGTCGAGAATCATTGCTTCGTACTGCGACGTGGTCATGGAGCAAGTATCAGCAACAGACGCCGCGTCCTGAGTGGCGTACTCGTCATCAGCGTCGTCGGCCTCATTGCCGTCAATGTCTGAATCATCCGTTTCGGCATGCGGAATGTCGGACGAAGCATCCGCCGCCTCGAACTCGGCGAGGTCGAGGGGAAGTGACTGTGCATAGTTTGAAGTAGTTTCGTGGAGAGGCTCGCCAAAGAAGCTCGGGGCACTGGCGTGAGGGTCGACGTGAGATTTTGAGACTCGCCCGCTGGGTTTGCGTGGATAGTGAGCCCGCCTGTCGACGGACGCCGCCCTTCGCTCCTCTGCCGAAGGCTCTACAGGAGCCAGATGTTTCCTGTCTTCCGACAGCTGACGCTTGAATGTCTGAGTTCGAGGCAAGCCAGGCACGACTCGTTTTGACATGCGCTTGATCAGGCCGGAGCTGGAGACGGGTTCGGGAGCAAGTCGCTGGTCGGCGGAAACGGACGAGGCCGACGACTTTGTGCTTCTTGTGCTTGCTGAGCGGGCCAGGAGCTTGCGCAAAAAGCCCTGCTTGACGGGTAGCGGCGACTGCGGCTGCGACTGAGGCTGCAGAAGCGACGGCGATGTGCATGGACGGCCATCTGGGAGAGACATGCTGGGCAACCGGCTGGATTGCAGTGTTATACAAGGTACTTGTCGATATGCGGTGTGCGGCTGCGAGCATCAAGTACCTACCCACTATGTATACGAGCAGGCAGTACCTATAGTAGCAAGCGATGCGCAATGGAACAGCAGATGGTCAGATTCTGTCCTCTTTAAATGTATGTATTTTTAACCAGTGAAATGTCAGAAAACGGCCTGGTTATCGCGCGATGCCAGCCAGTCGTGAGGCTGAAGCAGCGACAAGGAGGGGTGCTGGAGCTTTTATGGAAGCTACTAAGCAGGCAGGCCGTTGCTATATATGCCGATTCACCGAACAAGCAGCTTCGCCGGGGATCAGCAGCGCGGCGAGCTGCTGGAGAAGAGAAGCCTGTACGAGCTCGAATAGATGACGGGGGAGCTGCCGGGGTTTTTTGGGACTGCGTATGAGTCAAGAGCGAGAGGCGGATTGTCTGTGATCGACGCGGAGGACGCACGCAGGGAGACGACAAAAGGCGGCCGGTGAGTGGATGGCGGACAGCAGGCAGACGACGAGACGAGGCCGGGCTCTGTGAGTGGCTGGCCAGCCCAGTTGCGTGTCCAGTAACAACGGTGGGCGGTGAGAGCAGGTGAGGCGAGGACGAGGGGCAAGGCGTGAGGGCTGGATGGACGGCGGTTCTTTGCTGTGTAAAAGAGCCGCTTCGAGGGGCGAGGCAGGATGTGGGCGGCGAGGCACAAATAAAAGGCTGCGGCTCCCCCACGATGGAGACTGGAGAAGGGGGAAATAAGAAGATGGGAAGAGAGAGAAAAAGGAGGCAAGGCTCGCGGCAAGGGGAGGTAGAAGAAGGTGGAGCGGCCTGAGAGACACGGAGGAGGTTGGCGAGAGCGACGAAAAGAGTCGAAGCCGGGTTGATCTGGAGATGAACAACGACGAGACAAGATATCCGGAGTGCTGTACAGGGCCGTACGGGCAGAGGTACTAGTAGGTAGGCAGTACCAGCAGGTACATGCAGATTGAACCCTGGAAAATGGGACGCGGGCTATTTCTGGGGTCGTGACCAGCCTTGTGCGGCCACCCCATCGCGGGTACCCGTCGTTCCCAGCAGGAGGAGCAGCGTACCCGGCCGTACTCGCTACAAGAACCCAGGCTCCTGGCTCTGGCTGCAATGGCTCCCGGTCTGGTGCAAAAGGCCTACAAGGGCGTGGGTGGTGCTCGCCTGTGTGGGTAGGCAGGCAGACAACCTGTGCAGTATCTGTACCTGTATCCAATGGGTACTAGTAGGTACCAGCACTTCAAGTTGTTGATCCCAAGCATCCAGAAGCAGCCTCCAGGGCCTGGGCCTGACTAGCAGCATCAACCAGGCTGTAAGCCCAAGGCACGGAATATAGGCACAGCACAGAGATTGAACATGTACACCAGCGCCGCAGCTCGTTAGCGGCTAGGCTTGCCGCTGGCGTCGTGCCCGAAAGCCTGCCGTTGCGGTTGCTGCTCCATCGCACGCTATACAGCACTGTAGACTAGCACCGCCGCCCTTGCTAGCTGCTGCTTAGCGCTGTCAACTTTGCAGCCGGACTGCGGGTTGGGCGCCGCTGGACCCCTCCTTTTGCTTCTGGCGACAGCATTCGCCCGCTGGCCGGAAATCCAGGGTGCGCCGGCGGCCCTCAGTGGACCTCGGGCTGCCAATCGTCGCTGCAATGGGCGGCCACAGCGCTGGATGGCACCCTCCCGCTGCTCCAAACGGGCAATGGGCGGTGGCATGACGCGCCAACAGCAGGGCCGCAGCCACTGTCACAGCGGGGCCTGCGCCTGTGATGGGCTGTTTTCGCGTTCCTCGCATGTGGCAGAAGCCTTTTAGGTCTGTACTCCGTACTGTATGATCCAATGCTCAACTCAACTCAACTGCAGTCGCCAATCCTGCCAGTCTGTACCCAACCCGCGCATCCCATCTCGCAGCGCCCAGGGCCGGACCGTAAACAAAGGCGTTGCCCCATCGACCGCTGCTCATCTGCTCGCCTTGGTGACCGCCAATTCGACAGCGACCTGGCCAGCTCCGCCCGCTTACTCTGTTTGTCGGAGAGCAGAGCCGTGATGGGAAGCGACCGAAGCTGCTGCGATTGCCATGGCAACGGCGCCTTGCTGTGGTAGGTCTCATACCGAGCACCAGTGCCAGACCGGCATGGCCACCATATACGAGTCGAGTTGAGGACCTGCTCGCTACTGTACAGTACAGGACTGTAGCAGCCGGGCATGCGATCAGCAATAGTGCCATCATGGGCTCCTAGCTTGCTGGCGTCGTCGCACCGACAGCTTGGACGTCGGGCCAGCCACGAACCGGGTGGTGGCAGTTGGGCAGCGAACCAGGCCTCGGAGAAGCTGACGAGAATACGAGTCTAGCAGCGCTGTCGCTGTACTATTACAAGCAGGTACCTACTAGTAGGCAATGCTACTGTAGTCATGGTAGTTCTGACACAGGCTCCAGCCCGCAGGGTCCAGGTCTCTCTGCCAGCAGGCTACGTAGATCGGACTATGCCGCATCGTACATGGACGCTTAATCAATCGCTTCGGTACTCGGACGGCCAATCTGCCAGGGCAACTGGTACATGCTGGTACATGCTTTTATTGAGCAGAATCATCACTTTCAGGCCATGCATCTTTAGCATCTTACTGACCTACTGTACCTAGTCACAGCACTGTTTTGACCTAGTAGCTGTCCGCCAGCACTCGGCCTTTCCGGAATCCTTGGGAGATAATTTCAAGACAGCTGGACTGGGACTTGGGCTACGGGCCATCACAAGGTTGGGCCAGATTCACGTCAGGTATCCATCATATAGTGGTCGCTACCACGAAGCTGGCACGATGAGTCCGTTCGCGAATCTAGCGGCTTGGTAGCCAGAGCCCAACAGGCCAAGCAGACGGCGACATCACCAACATGATATGTATCTGCTCTGGGGCGTCATACCTTATCGATGCCGAGCAAGGTGCGGCATACTCCTAGGTACCGACTTGGTATCACGATGACAGCGTGCCAAGTATGTACAAATTACGAAAAGGCTGCCGTCGCCCAACGGGAAGATTGCAAATTGCTGCCCCTATCTCTCATCCCTACTGGTCTTGGACGGAATGCATCCGCAGACTCATATGTCAGCCCCCCCAAGCCCGGGCCCCCGTTCCGAGATGATCTGGCCTGCGTACGCACGTCATGCTGGCAGCAGCTCGTTGACATTACGGAGAACTCGTGGGAGACGGAATTGTCCAGTAGACCAGCGCGATGCTCAGCAGCGTTCCTTGTTTTTCTGCTTGTCCAGCAGCCGCAAATCTCATCATCATCGCTGCCCCGACTGCTGGTGCGCGCAGATAAAGGCGCATGCTCTGGACCTCCAATTGACTTCCAAGCCCAGTGTGGGGTCAGGCATGACTGCATTGCTAGCCGGGCCAACTGGACCGCAGATGAGGCGCCCATCGCGATACCGCCAGCCATACTGTATACTGTATACTCGATACAGGCAGCTCGCAACAATCGCCTCCCAAGCGTGCCCTCCCGCATGCAGCTCGCGGGATGCACATGCCTCGTCCATCTGCTCGCCTTTCTCGCATCAACGTCGTCGCCTTGCTTGGACTAGTCTCATGGCTTCTTAGCTTGGGCACAGCCGCGGGGTGGTTGGTTGGGTTGAGCTTCAACCAGATCAGCAACGCCCGAGTGATGCATCACTTTACGCACGTTCCCCTTGCATGCCATGCCTCAAACGTCTTTTGTCCCGACAAGAGTGCTCTAGCCGTAAACAAGACCGAACGGCTGAGGCCGCGATGCTGCTACTGCCAGACACCAGGAACCATTACAGCAATCAGAGACACACTGCTTGCCATCAAGCAATGGTCACGAGTGTCCACAGCTCGGTCTGATAGGCTCCTCTATACTCTTCTCTGCTTCCAGACGCCCAATCAATGCGACGTAGCTAGGCCCGTCCCGCACCACCGTCCCGCAACGCCAGATCGGAGCTTTCAATTTCAACCCCACGCGCCGTTTCAGATGGGACGGGAACAGCATAACGATGGCCGCCCACAACGGCCTGGCTCGGAAAAATGAATGCTGTGTAGCGCTGGCCGCGAACCGCAAGGCATAGACGCAGGGGAAAAAAAAAAAAAGCCTGGGTTTTGCACAAGGCAGAGCTTGTGCAACTAGAGTTGCCTGTAAAGGTGCTGCCGCATCGGCTCGTGCTGTATTTGTTCATTCCGATAGTAAGACACTGAAAATATGGCCTTTACCGCCACGCTGTAAAGGACCAACAAGTGTCTTTCTCTCATCTTGGCAACTAGAAATCATCTCTGCCATATTCCGAGGTGATGTCAGCTTACATTACCGCCAAGGCCTTGGCCGAACAACAAACAACTTGCTTGATGAAGTCCTCCTACACCACGTCATATCACATTGGATTTACAACCAGCATATACAACCTAGATAAAGGTTTTTTTTTTTTTTTTTTTTTTTTGGTTCATCGTGCTATGCGTCAATATACTATATATATACCTTGAAAACTTTCCTTCCCTTGCCTTTGCTTCTATGAATTGGAGATTTGTTGCCCGCGTCTAAGCGCCCCGAAAATATTTCTACATATTCCTCTTTCGCCCACCTGCCCTCGCCCGACTTGAGTGTGATCTAATATACATGTGAGGCCAATTTCTCCCCTTCTCTTTTTTTGGCTTTTTTTCTTTGATTTCTCTCTCTCCACCACTGAAAAGATGAATTAGAAAAGAAAAAAAAAAGAAACCGTGCCTAATTTTTTTTTCGTGTTTTTTTTTTACAACATGAATAGGGAGTGTAATTTGTCCGCCGAATCGTTTCTTCTCCAGCCCCTTGCTCTGGTCGAGGAGTCAAACATGGACAAGTCAGAGAAAACGCCCGGCTTGTGTTACTCCCGTGTCATTGTGTGACAATGTGTGCCTGCGTTGTGTTGTTGTAGATTTAGAAGTAATGGATGGTAAAGAATGATATCCAGAGAGAGAGAGAGAGAGAGAGAAAACGACTCGATTCTATACTCTTCTCCCCTCTGCAAAGTGAGATGCCAACTCTGTGCTCGCATATACCTTCCAAGATGTGCCATGTCAGTGGTTTAATCATCGTCCTCCTTGCTTTCAGAATCGTCCTTCTTCTTCTGCTCAGCCTTCCACTCGCAAATCTTGCAAGTGTTGGCCTTTTGGCGGTCCAGGTTGGGGAAAACCAGGTCAAAGACTTCAGAGTACCAGCTTACAGCGTGGCCTTCAATGCCTTCTTTGATAGTCTATACAAAAGTCGTCAGCACAGGTTCAAAGCAATCAAGGAAAGTAAAGTTGCCTGAGAAAAAGAAAAAGAAAGACATACCTGAGGAAGTTCCAGCCAGTCTGACATGTTATCCTTGGGAAAGATGATAGTCTTGCATCCTGCTCTCCTGGCTGCCACAGTCTTCTCCCGCAGTCCACCAATGCGGAGGACCTTGCCGGTCAGCGTAATCTCACCAGTCATTGCCACGGTGGGGTTGACCGGCTCGTCTAGAGCTAGAGATAGCAGCGAGGTGGTCATGGTGATACCGGCAGAGGGCCCATCCTTGGACACAGCGCCGTCGGGAACGTGAAGGTGCATCTTGGCCTTGTCGAAGAAGTGGTTTTCGGGGAACTGGTTGACCACGAATGACTTGGCGAATGAGTAGGCAATTGTAGTTGACTCCTTCATAACGTTCTTAAGGTTGCCCGTGATTTCTAGACCGGGCCGTGAGCTCGGTCGGAGGGGCGCTTGAAGGATAGACTCGATATACATGGCAGCGCCGCCCATCTGTGTCCAGGCCAGGCCCATGGAGACACCAGGCGGGCTCACATCGTACAAACGGTCGGACGTGAAAATGGGGGGTCCAATATAGTCGGTCAGGTTGTCCTTTCCGATGCTAACATGGACACTGTCTGGAACTTGTAACGCTTTTCGTGGCTTTTCTGTCGTCTCGTTCTCACTAGCCTCAGTGGCGGCCTTCTTTTCATTGCCCTCAGCCTCCGCAGCAGACTCCTTGGCCTTCTCCGCAGCGGCCTTGCCTTCGTCTGTCAGAGCCTCTTCTTCGGGGAGGACTTCCTCTCCAAGTTCTTGGACAATTTTCAGTGCTGATTTGCGATATACCTTTTCAATCTGCTTCTTCAAGTTTCGGACACCCGATTCTCGGCAGTAGGACTTGATGAGCTCCTCGATGGCCTCGTCGGTGAGCTGGACATCAGCGTCTTTCAGACCGGCTGCTTCCTTGGCAGCTGGCCCGAGATATCGGTTGGCGATGGCCTTCTTCTCATCCGCGACATATCCAGACAGAGTGATGAGCTCCATGCGGTCCAGAAGAGGTCTGGGGATGGTGTCCGTCATGTTGGCTGTGCAAACGAACAGGACCTTTGACAGATCGACGGGGACATCCATGTAGTGGTCCAAGAAGGAGCTGTTCTGTTCCGGATCCAGAAGCTCGAGCAGGGCCGATGAGGGGTCGCCCTGGTAGCCCCGGCCAATCTTGTCAATCTCATCAATCAGAATGAGGGGGTTCTCAGTCTGGCACTTCTTCAAAGCCTGGATGATTCTACCGGGAAGAGCACCGACATATGTTCTTCGGTGGCCCTTGATTTCCGCAACGTCAGTAAGACCTCCGACACTGAAGCGGTAGTACTCTCGGTTAAGAGCCCTGGCAATCGACTTTCCGATACTCGTCTTTCCAACACCAGGAGGGCCGACAAAGCAAAGAATCTTGCCCTCGACAGAGCCGCGCAGCTTGCCCACGGCGATGAACTCCAAGATTCGATCCTTGACATCTTGCAACCCGTAGTGGTCCTCGTCGAGGACTTTGACGGCGTTGGGGATGCCAAAGTTCTCTGGGCTTCTCTGACCCCAGGGGATCTGAGTGAGCCAGTCCAGGTAGTTCCTCGTAACGTTGAATTCCGACGCGGCCGTCTCCAAGTGGGCCAGCTTGTTGATCTCCTCGTCAAACACCTTGCGGACAGGATCAGGCATGGCAAGCTTGGCGGCCTTTTCCTTAAACTTCTCCACAAGCTTGTCCTTGCCGTCTGATTCCAAGCCAAGCTCACGACGGATGCCCTTCATCTGCTCCATGAGCCAATATTCCCGCTGGCGCTTGCTGATCTTACTCTCGACATCCTTAGTAATCTTGGACTGTAGCTGGGCGTTCATGAGTTCCTTCTTGAGCACGATCAAAGCCTTTTGCATTCTCTCTTCGATATTCATGCAGCCCAAGACTTCTTGCAGTTCATTCTGCTCTCCGGAAGAGACGGCAGCGGCAAAGTCAGCCAGTTTAGCAGGTTCTGAGGTGACATTTCCGGTAGATTGGCTCATGGAAAAGGTGGAAATCTGGTCTCGGAAGAGGTTGTTCATGGTAGCAACCTCCTTGAAGACATTGACAATTTCGTTTGTCACGGCGCGAATAACAGGGCTCTTGGGGTCATAAGGCTCGTCGACCAAGTTCTCAACATTGACGAGGCTGACGGGGTATCTCTTAAGAAACGACGTAGGCTCATACTTCTCCGCCACCTGTTCCGGCTTCTTCTCCACGGCGCTCTCCTCGAAGCTTGTCACCACGTCGCCCTTCTTCTCCTGGTTCTCCTCTTCCGGTGTCTTTTGCGGTATCGGCTCCGGCTCCGTCTCTGACTTGGAATCAGCCTTGTCCGCCTCTTGAGTTCCGGGTGGAACCAGACTGGACAGCTTGATTCTTCGGTGCGGATACAGGATTGCTGTCAGGGCGCCCTCCTGGCCGTGGATGGGGAAGGCACTGGTGATTTGGGCAAAGACACCAACGTCATGCACATCATTCACATTTCGAATAATGTCCTCGTCCTCGTTCTCATCCTTGAAGAGGAAGGCTCCTACATAGGGCTGGCCACGCTTAATAGACTCGGTAATTGCAGTCGCGACATTGGGATCCTTAATCGTAATGGCTTTGTAGAAGCCTGGGAAGAGCGGCCGCCGGGCAATAGGAATCGCCAGGACTTGCGGGTACACCTCTGGAATGACGGGCTTCGACAGCGCCCTCTCAGCAGCTCTGCGGCCTCGCTTTCCGCCCTCGCCGCCCTCACCACCTGATCCCTCGTTGCCTGCGCCGGATCCAGCACCAGCAGCGCTTCCCGCCGCATCGCTAGGCTTCCCGTCTTGTGATGCTCCGCCCTCGTTCTTGGCGGCTGATGCTACCGACTCCGGGTCGGCGGCGGTGGCCTTGGAATCCTCCTTGGCCTTGTTCTCAAGCTTGGACTTGGCATCTTCTGAGTCTTTCGTAGGCTCAGCGGCAGAGTTGAAGAAGTTGTCCTTGTCCTTGTTGTCCTTCTCTTTGCCGAGTCTCGTGGTTGTGGAGAAGGATGATGCTCCCGTCAGCCGGGGTCGCAGGCCGGGATAGCGACGGCCGGCGATGTGAGTGGCCCGCAAAGCCGAGCTGAAGGCCCATGCCCGGGGTATAGAATCGGACAGCGCCCGGGTTGATTGTGAAGCCGCCGAGCGTTCGAGTATCAGGCGCCCAGAGGCTCGGGATCGGGGCAGCATGGCGGAGGGTTGGTTCGAACTGTGTCGGCTGGTCGGAGTTCGGGGTTTGCTATTAGAAATACAAGACGATGAAGGGAGGGGAGACAAAGAGAAGAATCACTCGGTTCTTCTTCTTCTTCGTCCTTGTTCTCAGTAGCAATTCATGCGCATTGCCCGAGTATCCTGTAGCAGAGGGTGGGTGACTGAGTAATCCACGATGGAGCAAAAGGTGGTTGAGCTTGGACTACCGCAGTTAATAATACAAGAGAGCTCTAGGCGGCATCCTGGCTACGACACGGCCGAAAATTCGAGGGGCCTAGTACCTTCCATCGGCTGAACTGCGGGGGCCTGAGTGCCGCTTCAGTGCTGCGGAATCCGGAGTAATCGGTCGGAATTGGCGGGGTAGCTGTAGCTGTGATGGGACGAGAATGGAAGATATCAAGTCTGAGAGCATCAATTGGGCATATAGTTCTCGATTTGTTTACATGTCTACGGCTATCCGGCTGCTGTACGCTGGAGAGTTTGGCGTTGAATAGAGACTTGTCACCGGAGAGTTCTGGCTTGATAACGGCACCTTTTACCAGCTGCGGGGCAGAACGAGTCCACTATTGGCATGACTTAATAATCCATATAAATCCACATCTCGACATTATTAATCTCCATTGTTGCCTGAGAGTTGATTACCCGGTATAAATCCCTCTTGTAATTTGATAATTGCCGTAATGAGTATTCCTTGTGCCGTAAATTGTCGTCTTGTTGTTAGAAGATTGAATAGTGACAATCGAGTACCGGGTATTTAGCTTTTAAAACCATCTACCCATTTAGCAACACCAAGAAAATAGGTAGGCAAGATATCGTTCTCACTAAGAAACAGTAAAATCTTGAAAATGCCCATACGAGCACCATCCATACTCAATTATCTATTCCGATTACACAACTCAATGACACGCTCTTTTACATATGCTCATCATTTCATGTGTGTGATATTTTGCTACTATTCATACATGTCCATTTCATACCCCATCTCTAGTGTACAGTCCAAAGAAAGAATGTTCTATGCGAAGTTTATCATTTCAACATTGTCGTGTGATACACCCATGACCCCATATGTCTGATTGTCCGCGCTGCCCTCCAAATGGCGCAGAGATATCCAATCCGCTGCTAGGCCATGCCTTTTTCCTTACTCGTCTCTTTCACCACCGTCATCCTTTGCGGGCGACTGATGAGTCGTCCTCTCCGCTCTACCCGCATGCCTCCGCACACCCCGGAATCGCCTCTTCAACTCGTTGGACACTGTCCGCAGCGGGCTTCTCACTTGTCGTTTTAGTCGTTTGCTCTGCTGTACCCGAAGCTGTCTCTCCAGCGCCTTCTTCATGCCCTTCAGCTCTAGATGCGAAAACGGCCTCAACATGTCCATGGCGCTCTTCTTTAGGCTCGCCTTTCGGTTACCGTCCAATGCTCCCGAAACATGTTCAAAGTCAGTATTCGTAAAGGCGTAGTGCAGGCGGGGATATTGTCTCTCAATCTCTCTCAGCTTGGCAGAGACGCTGGCCGACCAGGCGGCCAACTTGCGCAGCTTCAGCCACTGCTGTTGTAGGCTGAGGACAGCCGCATTGGACGCCTGGAGCACGCGCGTGTTTCTCATGTTGCGGCGTTCCTGGAGACTTCTTTTGCCGGGACTCCAACCACGCCAGCGCGGCATCAGCATGGTCTCGCACCAGCGCATGGCAGGCTCCCATTGGCCCATGTCGGCAAGATAGCGAATGACAAGATTCCAGTTGCTCCGAGTCAGCTTGAAGCCAGCAGACGTAACCTGTTGAACGACCTCAAGTAGCTCCTTTCCGCTGTTCTCTTCCCTAAGCGTCTTGGCCAAGATCGTTATTGGTCTGGAGACATCGTATTCGTGGACGGGATAGATGCCTGTTGCTTGGCGGTGCCGCGCTCGAGCGACGACTCTCTTCCAAGTCTGGTTCCACATATCATGTACCTGGCGGAATTTCCTGTCTTTGAAGTAGCCCAGCATAAGTGCGGAAATCACTTCCGGAGGGAAAGGCTCGCTTCCTCTATACTTGGGGAACATCCCGCTATACAAGCTGATGACCTCTTCGGCTGTCGTAAAGTCTCGTAGCTCGACCAAGAGTTTGATGGCGCGACCAATGCTCTTGGTTTGTTTCTTCAAATGTCTAATGTCGCTCGGAAGTGTTGAGACAGCGCGGGCCTCTCCGTCTCTGGCATTGCGGATAAACAGAGAGCGTAAATGAGTGACGAATTCTTTGCCGAGCTGCCGCGTTCGGGTAGAGGACGGCTTCTTCTTGAAAGAAGCTTCTGCGAGCGCTACCTTTGCATTGAAGTTCATTGACTGACCAGCCTTGAGAAGATGCGAAGCCAGAATCTCGACCAGTCCGAGGTCACCAATACGAACAGCACCAGCCATGACAACCGCAAAATGCTCTGGACCAACTGGAAACAGCTTCTCCTTGTAGGCAGTCCGCAAGAGGCGATAGGCAGGCTGCACTTGATCTACTCTCACAAGAGCCTGAAGGAGAAATTCATGAGTCTGATGGTCCCATGCGAGGTCAAACGACTTCATGGCCTGAAGCAGCTCGTAGCATTTGCTGAGTCTACCTTGCATGCCGTTGAAATGAATCAGCTGATTCCAAATGGCAGTGCTTGTCGCGTTTCGTTCCGCCAGCTCCATGGATATCCTTTCCGCCTCCATCAATCGATCGTTGCGACAGTACGCCATGACGAGGGCCATTGCCATCTCCTTCGATACAGGGACTCGGCCCTTTTGAGATTGGTTGAAGAAGCCAAGAGTGGCTTCCAGGTCACCCTTCTTGGCAGCCATGGCCATTATATGAGCATACGTAAAAGAATCAGGTCGATACATCTTGCAGATCTCGCTGAAGCAGGCCACCGCTCGATTGTAGTCTTGCGCTCGCATATAGCATTTCAGCAAGGTATTCCAAATATCCAGGTCAGGCTTGACTCCGTGGTGGTCTGTCATGAGTCGAAGCTCGTCTTCCGCTTTGGTGACGTCGCCAATCTGCGCATAAGCGTTCATGGTACTCCTAAAGGCCCTAGGTTTCTTCAAGACGCGGGGATATTTGCTCACATACCGCCCCCATAGTTGTTGAACGGCCTGGACATCGCCCACCCCAGCGTAGTACTTGAGAAACTTTTCATATCCCCATTGGTCCAAGTCTCCCCAGGCACGATGCCAGTCTTTGTAGATCTCCTCTAGTGTAGCAGTCCCATATGGGTAGTGTAATTCAAACATATGCTGCAGTAAAGCGATGGGCGGGTGAGCGCCTGGAAGCTTGCGGTATGTTCTATATAATTCAGATAACCAAGTGAGGTTAGATCTCAATTCAGATGTGCCACGCCAGCAGTTCAGCACGCGAAGCAAATAACCCTTGTATAAATGGTGGTCGTTAAAAATGTTCAAAATAGCAGTCGCTTGCCTCGGTTGACAGGGTTGCGCCAGTGCTAGCTCTGCCATCTTTCGCCTGAGAGCGTTGAGACCCAGCCTTGTGGTCTCATAGAGATTGATGGGGCGAACCGCCTTTGCGCCGTCAGACGAGAGATAATTCTCAAAAGAGAAGAAGAGCTTGTCGAGGCCAGGCACGTGTTCGAGTCGTTCTAAGCGAATGACTTCAGGCTGGCTAGCCGGTTCAAACTTGAGGCGAGATGCGTAGAATTCTAGCCATACGCTTATAAGCATGGACCATTTTTCGTTGGCAATGGTATCGGCCAGAATGTACTCGAGGCCCCCGACTAGACCTTTCAGCTCCAGGCCAACCTTTAGCCTACCAATCGCATGCTCCAGGTCACCAGATCGCATGAAAGCCAGGACTCCAGCGGCCAAGAGGTCGTCGTCCCAGTCAGCAATATCAATCTGGCGAAATAGTGAGATGGCCCTCCCGATTTCGACTATTCCGCGCGATTTTGAGAGATATAAGACCATGGCGCGGCGCAAGTCCAATTGACGGTGTCCATCTAATCTGCAGTACAAGTCCCAAACGTCGTGATAGCGCTCCTCGCCTTGGTGCGAGAGCATATCTTCCAGGAGCGCTGCATTCGACTGCAGCCGAGATACATGGCGAGAGCCCAAGGAGGCTGAAGGCTGCGAAGCTTCACCCAAGGAGGCGGGCTTCGAGTGGGTGTTGTATTGATATGAGTCTCTCGCCACGAATGACGCTCCATCGTCTCGCTGATATACTCGGCTCCCCACGGAAGAAAGAGCTTCTATTCCTGGCGGGGCCGAGGTATCGGTCGAGCCATGCTCAGCAGTGGCCGTAGACGAGGTGAAATGCCTCCGTCTGGCACTACCACCCGTATGACTTGAATCTTGAGGTCGAGGGAGGCCCGGATACAATCGCCGCAGGAGAGAGTATGTAGCGCTCGGATATAGAAAGTCCAGCAGAAAAACTGAAGCAACCAGTCCAGTCTGTAGCGGGCGGTTGGCATTTTCGGACTGCTCCTGCTCGGCGGTCCGACCTATCGCGGACCAGATGCTGGAGAGCTCAATGGCGGACGCTCCATGCTGCCAGAAGCCTGTATGGAGCTGGCGACAGCGTTTCGTCGACCGGCTCGGCTTCGGAATAATACGCTGGATGTTGCATGATTCCAGACTCGCCGCCGCCGTTCTTTCGAGCATTGGTCCTAGCAGGGAGCCCCGAGCCGCAGACCTCCTGCTAGTAGGCAATATAGGGTACGGAGAGGGTCAAATTGGCATGCCTCGGGCGGCAGCCAGGTCGTGGACGTTGCGTCTCGAGCAATGGAGGAGCTGGATGCGGGCCCGCGGGCGTGGTGGTGGCCAATCGTCTCTGGAATGATGGTGAGGTGAATTGTATTTCTGCAGAAGACATAGCCCGCAGTGGCATTCAGCGTGTTTGCCTAGAGCTTCTGCAGACCGAGGCAGAGATGCGTGGGAAAGAGGCCGTTGTTAAGGCAGCGCCAGCTTCATCTTTGCACTTTTATCGATGGTCTGATCAAAAAAGATACCAAAGGTCCGGGTGGGTCTCCGGAACGGTAGTACGATATTTTTTTGCGCTGCAGTGCCCGCTATGGCCAGCTGCATCCAGCTGCACCCGGCTGTGGCGATAAGAGATAAGAATCTGCAAGGCCCACCTAAACTTTTATGATCTGACAGCTGCATTGAACCCCCGAGTCTAGCTCTGGTATGCGCTGCCTACTGAATTCTCGTACTAGGCACGAAGCTGGCTTAGCAAAGTCCTGGAGTGTCCAAATAGCCCGATATGGCATGAATTTACTTCAGAAATAGCAAGATGGGAGGATTACATGTCACTACACGAGAAGCATTCAGGGGTAGCAAAAGGTTCACGGGCGAAGAACAAAGGTAGAACAATAGGTAAATTTTGGAATTGCAGACTATCAATTATAGAAATCTTGCACCGCGAGGCGATTCTCTGCCTCCCGCCGCCATCAATGGACCGCTCAGAAAAGACACTTGGTAAGCTTCGCCAGCGCCAAGTAGAAGAATAAATAATGATAATAAAACAGTTTTCGGGACATGCCAGTCTCCGATAGTATCCAGAAAGTTCATTCTCGAATAGTATTCCCAATGCGTTGCCCTCATAAACACCAGTATTAAAAAAGAAAAAAGCACCTTTTCGTATCCCCGTCGTGGTGGTCATCGTACAGATATCGTCGCTTTTCAGATTGCATGCCGCAGCACTGCAACCGCATGCCACATCCAAGTTGAGTGGCCGTAGCAATTTCTTTCCATGTCAACAAGCCTTGTTGCGATCAGTCTCCTCGTCAGATAGCAACACCTCGTTTCGAAGTCTGGACAGATGATCGACGTGTCTATGGAGTTCCTTCTCCACACGAGGTCCGCGGCCTCGGCTGCGGCTTCTCATCCGCTGCTGCGACTGAAAGACGTCTTGACTGGCCGGCGAGGCGATTCTGGAAGGGCAGTGCTCGCGGCGCTTCTCCCGCAGACGGTTGTGGAGTATAAGGCGGTTTGCGGAGGACTTGACCGAGGGAGACGAGGTTCGAGAGGTCAGGCTGAAGGGAGAGATGGATCGTCGACGAGATCGCCCTCGCAGCGTGCTCGATTCATCTGGGCGCAAGCTCTTGGAGCTGGGAATGTTGCGGTCACGTGTCCGCCCTCGGACGCCGTCGTGGTCGGAGGGAGGGACGACAGTCATTGTGATATCGGGGAATGAGTCGCTGGGAGGTGCCATTGGAAGCTTTGGTAGCAGTCTTGGGCCTCAGCAGGTTGTGAAGGCGAGGTAGAACCACGGAATGTTCGGGAGAAAATGCAAGGTCTTTCGAAGAAGTGATGGAGCTCGAGTCAACCAGGGGGTGCGGAGTTTCAGCTAGGCCCCAAGCGTCTGTCGTTTGCTGCTCGTATTGTGCTGAAAGTACGAGTATAGTGTATGGAGCACAGTATCGTACTCGGGAGAATTGGGAAATGGACCACGAGGCGCAGGTGCAGAGTCGAGTAGAGGAAGAAGAAGCGCGGCGGAGAGGAGCACTCGTGGGCAATATATAAGTGCGAGTGGTGGATGGGGTGGTTCTTCTAGAAGAACCGGGGCAGTGGCATGGACAAAGAGGCGGAACTGCCGACAAAGATGTTTCAGCCAGAAAGAAAGCAGCCGATGGATGCGGTATAGCGAGAGAAACGAAGCAGCCGTCGAGAAGATGAAAAGAAGCCAGGGGTTGGAGGCAGGACTCGATATTAGTAGGAACTAGCCGTGTGGCCGCGGTACGAGTACGCAGAAACAATTTATAGACTTCCAACGCTCAATTTAGCTGAGGCCGCTCCATGCTCGGCGGGCCAGGGTCTCTTGACAGGGGCCCGACAGGTGCTGTGCAGCGTGCAGCATCCCGGCAAGCAAAGCGTCGGCCGGGTCACCTGAGCAGCGCCGGCGAGCAGAGGCCTGGGGGTGGCTGATTATAGCGGCCTTGGGGGGGCCTTGGGCGCCAATCAGACCGGCTGGGCGCCCGCCATGTCTTGACGCCTCCAGCAGCTGTTATTGCCGGTAGCGTTCCTTGGAAGAGCAGGGCGGCCATAGTGTAAACTCTGCTGTGGGTGGCATTTGATGCAATTTGCTCCCCTCTGGGTTGAAACCTTGTTTTCCTCTCCCAATTGGCGTGGACGCGCCCAGTGTGAGTGATCGGCGTGGCATGTCTCTGCAGTCTGCAGACTCTCGCTCAGCGGTTACAGTATGCAACAATGGAAGCGACTGGAACCAACAGCCAGCCCAACCGCAGATCGTGACACCATTCGCAGAGGCAGCGTCAGTCACGGCGCCTGCAGCCAACAGCTGCCGTCCGTCGTCCAACGCCACCGGCCCTGGCTGCAGCCATTTTTGGCACATTGAGCATCTCTGTCAGCGTGACGCCGGCGTGCATACGAGTGCAGGGAAGACGCAGCTGGTAGACCCGACAGCCCTGCAGGCGATACTGTACAATGCGGCAGTGGCTCGCATGCCCGGCCAGAGACGTCGCCGAATCGCGGGGCCAACAGAATTCATCAAAGGACCCTGTCTCCTTCAGGCTGCGTGGGAGGCACAGTGGAGAGCCTGAATTGGCTTTTGCTAGAACACGGCCGTAGTGACGGGGCTGTCTGCTTGCTTGTGGTGTCGATTCCGTCGAGAGCGCTTGTCACCAACACCATGTCCAGGCGCCTATCGACGAAAAGTCTGTGGCCATTTTTAGTTTCTGATACTGCTCGAACATGGTGGCGAGGGAGTACTAGATGGCACTACTGGAGGCACATTTCCGCCGTCTTGGGCAGCTTTGGCATCTCGACCTCGATAGCGACGGCAGAGAGGCGGCAGACATCCCGACTACCGCGCTTCTGACTGCAAATCTTGACGCCTCCCAGTCTATCTGATCGTTTAAAATAGCTACTCCTACTGTGACACAATCGCCAAGCAAAACAGGTCGACGGGAATCAGCCGCGTCTTCTCCACTTGGACCAAAAGCTTGAAGCCTCTGATGCTGCTTCTCCGTGCCAGAGCTGAGCATAGCAGAGCTTGCTTGATAAGCTGATAAGAGGAGCAGTGACATGCCTCTCCAGATGTTTTGCTCTCTGGTGGCAAGACCTCACCTTAAGGCGACTACATGTGATGCCTTCCCAACACTAAAGCACGCCTGGAGATCCGGAGGGGACGGCTTCGACTCCAATTGCGCTGAAGCAACGGGCATAGGGACGTTTGGAATGCTCCGGTATACACACCATTTCGATCAATCGCTCCCTCCCAGATTATGCGGCAGAAAGCCTCTCACTGTGAGATCGAGATGGCCCAACGCTCCAAGACGTCAATGGACAGGGACGATCAAACGACGTCGCCAGGGATAGCCATGATAGCCTATTTAGACTAACGTTAGTGCAAACCGGGGGTTCAAAGAAGCTGCTGGTGGCCCCTTTGATGATATGGACGCAGGCACATCCTGTAGATTGGCAGCCTGCGGTTGGATGCTAAGAGCGCCACTGAGCCAATGGCCAAAGTATGACCGCCGCCTTGTTGGATTTCTCAGCACAAAGAAGGACAATGGACTAAGCCGTGGACTTTTTCGCCTCCCCAATCACCTTGTTTTCATCGTGCCGGGGCAACGGATCCGGATGCATCTCAAAATGCGTGATTCATTGTTTGGACTTGTGATCGGGCTCAAACAAGGAAAAAATGAAGCTGCTCTTTGAGGGCCGCGTAATACGGAACGGCTGGCTAGATCTGATGACTGAAAGAACATGACAATCTGTCAGGCCATGACGAGTGCGGCGAGGAAACAGTCACTGGCCATCTGGCCATCCATGCTGCCGCGCGGAGACTTTCATCTGCGTCTTCAACGGCTTCTATCCGCGCTTTGTGTGCCCTGTCGACGTGCTAGTATATGCTAGTAATGACAGTCTCCCTGGGGTAGGGGACAGGGCAGGGGCTTTTAGTCTGGAAGCATGGGGTTTGCCTTCTAGAGTTTCTTTGGTGCGCCCCCTTTTTGGGTGATTCCTTTCAATATACGGCATCTGGCAAAGGTGCGAATCCCATTCCAATCAAAAGACTAGGTAGCCATTGATATCCTTGCGCGGCTGAATATGGAGGCTTGTATCCATGTAATTGCAGTTTCAAATTAATAACTCAGTTGTTAGATGAGCTGTACGTCAATTCATCAGCTGTGCTCAGCCGCGAGTCGTTGAAAGTAACATTCAAAGTACAACTAGCAATTGCAGAAATGTCGGTTTGAATGAAACAATGGCAAAACCTTTGGCCATATTAGAGATCCACTGAGCGTGAACGAATTTGGCTAAGCAACCACTCCGCTTCTAACCTGGGCTTTGTCCGAGCCAGTTCGCGCTATAAATCTAGACGCAGATTCCTTTGAATTCTTATCCGTCCTCTATCGAAAGGATAAAGTTGTTGATGTGTGAAGCAAATAACATGTATGCTTAATCCAGTGTGGTTTATAGAGCTTTTACTTCTGGTTCTATCCATCCAGCAGAGCAGGCCTCTACAACATACAGAATGTGGGCCATCTTTTGCTGGGCAGGATTCGCTACATGCTGAGGATGCTCGTGACAGGCAGCCAACTGAAAGTCCAGACAATGGCGGCAGCGGCGAGAAATCAAATACATACATGTACAGGGCAAACATTGATGAACTGGTGCAGGCAAAGGCTCAAAGCGGCGGTCTCGGTGCGGATATCCATGCTCAAGCTTACAGCTGTCAATGGCTGTGAGGGAGGGTTGTCTACGGACAATCCAGATATCCCAGTGTCAAGTGCACGGTGATGTTTCACTACGGTAAAATATAAACTGACGGTGTAGATTCTTCCTAGAATACAATTTTTTTTTTTTTTTTTTTTTTTTTTTTTTTGGTTTCTCCTTGAATATGGACTACTTTACTCAATGGTTAATGCTGTCAGTCAAAGCTGGAATGAAGAATTCTGCACTGAAGAATAAGAACCAAAATTGGAAGCCCCTAGTCATAGATCCTCTGTGGCGCAATTGGCTAGCGCGTCTGACTGTTAATCAGGAGGTTGGAAGTTCGAGCCTTCCCGGAGGAGAATCACAAGCTGCTTGTATTTTTGCAGATTCGAACAAGCACATAGATACTATTTGTGTGCTTGGCGTAGATGTAAATGGCTGCGTCATTCTTTTTGGGTGTTTGCATTTATAGCAGATGCCTTGGTGACTCAACCTTGAAGCTCCCGGATAGGCAACTCTGAGCCACGATGACTCTGCAATACCGAAGCATTAACCAAAAACGCCTCTTTCTGCATTTCCCAGCACCCATCCAACGCATCTTCATTAATTCTCCGCCACTCTTCACCACTCCGTCTCGCCCACAAGGCAGCAACAGCAACCACCTGCTTGGGCGGATAAGCCGCAGCTCACCGAAGACGAGTCACTGCAGCTTAGCCAGATGAGGCACTGCGCTCCAGGCAGCCGCTGCATCATCCGCCACCCAGTTGGGCCCTGAAAAGGCATCCGGCCTGCCTCTCGTATTGGCATTGGATATACTTGGGGTATACGCCGCGGTACAAACCAGCCCCTCGTCTGCATCCAGCACGCATCCGGCACGCATCCGGCATCTCTGCTCGTCCACTGGCCAGCACCTCTCAGCATCAACCCCGCCGTCTCGCATTGCCAGCAGTCACGCGGGGCTGGTTGTAGATTCTTTGTAGCCGGCCGTAGCCAGTCGATTTCTGCAGCAAGCCGTACCTGTGTGGTGCTGCCAGGCAGACGAGGCAACCAGCCGCAGCAGCCCAGCAGAGGAAATCAAATTAATGGAGGCCATCTGTGATGTGTTGGCTTGGGGATTCTGTACCTCTGTTTTTTCTCACCTCCCTGTAGTGGTGGTTTTATGGGTAGGCAGGTGCTTATAAAAGTAGCGGTAGTTGACGGGCACCTACCGTCGTCAGTCAAATGACTTCAGCGGATCGATAGCTTAGCTCTACTGGCTGCCTGCATTTTACCTTTCTACATCCTTCGCAAACTGTCTTCTTCATCAGAGCCTCATTTTTGCATTCGATTTTCTTGGATAATTCATTGACCTTGCGCCTGCGCCACTCTCGCCATCAATACAGCTGCTGTTAATTCGGTCCTTTTATCGACTCCAGCTCTTTACGGGATCTACATGTGTTGGTGAAGCTGAGCTTTGCCTGCATCGAGGACGAGCTGTTGAAGCTACTCCATGCAGCCGAACAGTCCATTCCAATCTTCATCCATCGTTTGCGCATATCCAACCTCTCTATTCTGAAATCTCATTTGTGAGTGTATTATCTCTTTGACTGGGCTGTATGCGACAGGACATACTCGATTGCATCAATTGCTTTGTACATGCCCTCTACATATAAGCGCTGGACTCATTGCTTGCATAGCCTGGGGTTTCCAGCTTTATTCACTGCCACAATCCTTCCTCCCGCCGAATACTAGACGATTTCTTTGTTCTTGGGCTATCAATCACTGAATAAGAGAAAGGAAGAGCTCAATGGACGCTCGTATGTATGTCGACGAGCCATGGCCGGTCACCTCTAGAAGGGCGTCGATTATTGTTCCCGAGGTGGTGCAGGATCAAGGGAGTTCAAGTGTCTCACAAGACACCACGGCCTCAGCTGAAAACACTCAAGTCCCTGCCCACAATCGAGAACAGGCAGCCGAAGACAATGACGGTTCGTATCTATCTTGGTTGATAGAAGAAAACAGCAGAGCTCAACGCGATGCCGCGGATTCGACACAGAAGCTGAGAGACGAAGACGATGACAATAACTACATCAGCTCCAGGCTTAAAGTGTCACAGTGGGCCAAGGTCATGCAAGGCCTCACATCCGACGAGGCCATCCTGACATCTCGCTTTGTCGAGCTGTGCAGGCTGCGCTCTATCAGCGCAGAGCTCGATAAGGGAGACACGCTTGTCTTCATCGACTACCCGGAAATCAAACGTCGCTATTCAGAGCAGACCGATTGCTATGGCATCAGGTACTCGTCTCAGAAATTTCGTGTGCACTCGGAAAAGCTGCTCGCAACTGGATCTGCCAAATTCGCCGAGATGCTGAATCCGACGTACCAGTTCCGAATCCAAAGACGAAAGAAGCTTACAAAGAGCCTCCCAGAGGGTATCAAGTATGTCCTCGATTTGACACCGCCTTCTGAAGGAGACGATCTTGTGTTCCAAATGACTCAGCTGTCGCTCACGCCAGGCATCATCAAATGGTGGGCCGCCAATGACCTTCACAAAGTTACTAGCTGGTTGGTTACCGGGCATGATGACATATGCTCATGCGGCCAGCGACCGATTCCAGGATGGGGTGTTCCAAAGGAAGATGGAAAAGGAAAAGCCCAGGCCCAGAATGTGTCCGAAGAGCCCATACCAAACAACGACAGTAACAACAATGCCAACAACGCCAACAACGCCGACAATGCCAATGACAAGGACAAGGACAACAGTGAGAAAATAACTCCGCCCACGTCTCATGATTTGATCTCCAAAAAGATGCATGGCATCAACCGACCGTATGAGACGCCAAAGTACCGCGACATCCCCGACTATTGTCCCACACGCCACCGCAATAACATTATTCGTCTTCTCATGATGATTGAGGGACACGATGTCATGCTAGATTCGGCAAACCGTGTCTGGACACTTGTTGGTCTGGCAAAGATATTCGATTGCCCGTCCGTTGTGAGAGATCCCGTCACCCAGTGGATCATGTACAACGAAAATACTAGATTCATCGAAGTCCTGCCAGAAGAGGCATTGCAGATAGGATTTGCTCTAGAGCTCGCGCAAGTCACACAATGCGCTTTCCGAATCCTTGTCAATGAGTTGGCCCTCAAGGAGGCCAGCACCAGTTCCAGACGCGACCTGAGCCGGGTCACCATCTTTGGAAGAAGGCTCGGCAACTTGGATGACGAGCTGCATAACATTGTTCAGCACGCTGCGCGGGCCCTCGTGGAAAGGGTATCCATAATTCCCGAGGCTTTCAAGAGCGAGTTTAGCCTCGACTGCTGGATGGTTGAAGAATGGGTCAATCTCCGCAAGATGGAAAGCGCTCTCGCTGAAGAAACTACTGCAAGCTGCGTGATGGCATTGGAGTCTCTCCGTGTTTTGATGACGGGAATCCAGAGTAGCATCAAAAACTCGTTTGAGAGGCTTACAGTAGGTGATGAAAACTCACTCTCTGCATTCGTCTCCATGGACGAGGATCGGGCCACCTACGTCCTACCTGAAGATTTTGAGTCTCTCGAGGAGATTGAACAAAGTTTGAACTTGACTCAGAGGCTTCTTTGCCCCTTCATCTACCGGCAGCTGGGCGACGTTTGGAACATTAATGTGAACGAATCCCAATGGCTGTCGGAGGCAACTTCAGGCTTATCCGGACCGCTCATGGCTCGAGCACGGAATGGCGTCGAACAAGTATTATATGCAAAGCCATTCAAGGCAAGCATACCGGGCTGGTCGGTATTTCTGGACCATGTAGGAGAACCTCTCTCCGTCAGGGATCCGCTGGTCGACCTATCCGCTCTCAACAGGCAGATTCATGCTGCCATCTTGCCGTATAGCAGCTCGTGGGTGCGATTCGACATCGAGCCGTCCCTCAACATCACCCGCCACATGCTTCTCACGCTCGATAACAACGAGTTGAAATTTCTGCCGCTCTGGGCTGGCGGCTGTAACGATGGCACTGGAGGCGTCTTTGAAGCTGAGCTTCCCCCTGCTAGCTGGGGCCCCAATGGCCCTGGGCCTGCGTACCACACCGGCAATACAATCCCATCTACGTCGAGCGTCTCCGGCTCGTTGGCCCATGAATTTTCCACGATGAAATTCAAGGGCAGCACCGTCGTTGGATCATTGGACGCCCAAGACAGCATATCGACGGTATACGCCCCTGGTCACGTCATTGCCGACAATGTCTCGATTGCGTCTGAGTCTTTCGACGCCGACGGGTCCGAGAACTACCAAGAAGCCAGGTTTGTGATTCCGGCAGACCACCAGGACACTGGCCAAGCAGTGGATATGATGGTCGAGTCTCTCCATTCGGACGCGGATACGGCATCCGTTGTGACGGACATGGCGGCGACTGTGAGCAATAACGATAGTAGCGGCGATGAGGATGTTATGAACATTGATGATCCCGCGACGCAGGTGATTTCTCAGAGCGACGAGAGTGATACTGAGAGCGATGCTACGCTGGAAGCGTGGGAAAACATATAGCAGCTTTCTTTTTTTTCTACTTCCCTTTCCCCTCTTTTTGCTTCTTCTTCTTTATTGTGCTGTGAGATGCTCACAATTTTTTTCTCACAATTTGGTTATTTATTTGGATCTCTTTTATTTACTTTTTTTTTTTTTCACACGACTTGATGACTACAGGAATGATATAATGGATATAAGCTAGGAACATCAAGATAGTGAGGCTAACAATTGAGGTTACATGCATCAGAACAATTACCTATAAATCGCCTCGTAAGCATAAGGGTCTCAGGGGGAAAAAAAATATAAATCGTGTTCTTTATTCTATAGTCAACGCTAAATAAGATATCCATTGTCTAATTATTTTTCATAATCCATGACTAAAATGCGCAAATGCCCACCATCAAATCCGCTCATCACTCCATATAGAAAAAAGAACAAAAAACTATGCGTATATAACCATCCATTCGAGGACAACGTCTCTCACCCCATATTAAGCGTATTCCCCGATCCTTTCCTATTATCATCCTTAAAGTCATCCCAATGCCGCGCCTTGTACGTCTCCATATCCACCGCCTCCATGTCATCCTCATCGACCTGGCGCCGCGGGGGCTCCGTCCCGCCGCCCTCGATGATGCCGCCTCGCTTCCGCTCCTCCTCGAGATACTCGTCTATAGACATCGTAGGCAGGTTATGGCCCGGGCGGAAGACGCCTCGGGCGAGATCAGCCCGTGAACCGACAATCGTAAAGGGCTGTAGAGGCTCGCCTCTGGGTCCGAGGATGGGGCCGCCGCCGGGACGCATTCGGCTGAGGGGCTGGTCGAGGCGGAAGGACGTGTCGGCGGGATCGTCGCCCGAGGACTGCGGCGCGGTTGTTGGCGACGGCGCGGATCGCAGCAGCGGCAGTTCTCGGTTCAGCGAGTCGAGCGCCTGGAAGGTGTTGTGGATGGCGAACTCGATGCTCGTGAGGTGCACGTCGCGCACGAGCTCCTCGTCGCCGTGCTCCACGTATCGCGGATTGCGCTTCAGCACCTGGAGCTTCTCTCTCAGCGCCTTCTCAGCCTTGAAATTCGCAATCTTGCCCTCCCGCTTCGCAGCCATGTCCGCGCCCGCAACAACGGCAAAGCTATCCTCGTCGTCGCGATACCGCTCAAGCAGCTTCCCGTACGGGCCCTTCACGAGGCCATACCCATCCGCCAGACTCAAAAACCGCTCATACGCAGATCTCGACTGCGCCAGGACCTGCAGCCGCTGCTTGGGCGCCAGATGCGGCGTCCGCTGCACCAGCTCGGCAATGTAAAAGTCCACGAGCAGATACGGCAGCGCCGTGGTCGCGACGTCCTCGATGCCTTCGTTGGCGGAGAAGAGCGACACGGCGGAGATTTGGTCGACGGCCTGGGCGTAGAGCTTGAGCGCCGCGGAGAGGTCTGCTGCGTATTGGGGCGAGGTGGCGATGGGCGCGTTGTAGACGTCTTCTCGTTTTGACTCGGCTGCTTCGAAGAGCGCTCTGAGGGACTGGGGCTCGTCGGACGAGGCCATGGTGGATGAGGGCGGGGTGCGTGTGTGTGTGGCGATGTGATGTAGGTATTTATTTAGTTTGCTGTATTTCAATTGCGTTAGAAGCCAAGGTATCGTATCGTACTGCTTGTTGAGAGGCTCTTGTGCTAGTATGACGAGGAGAGGTTGAGAAAAAGAGCTAGAGTGGAGGGGCTGTTTGTTGTTTTGCCCCTCCAAACAGGGTGCTTAGATATCGATAACAGATGATGAACAATTACAGTAAAAGGCGAAATCATAATAAGGATCCCTTTCCATGGCTTAATACCTCTGTCAGCGTTTACTACTAAGATACTGTCACGAATTATAACAGAGGGGGAAAAGGAACTCGTCCAGAAGAGAGGAAATTTCCCTTTTTAAAGCTCATTACATTTGATATATTTTCATTATATTACTATAGACCAAGACAAGTGTCATAGTGGCCGCTGTCATTGTCGTTATTCAGAGATTTTGCCGCAGACGAATGTTCTGATTTATTTATGGCTTTCATAATGCGAAACGAAATGTGTCGTATTTCTGAGCAGTAAATCTGACTTTAATGACGCTTTTGGCTGCATTGAGATCCTATGTACTTGATGCTTCAGCACCCCAAGATCATGACTGTTAGTCACTTGCATCGAATTGTCCCGTCTTGGACTGCTGATCAAGGCAAGTTCCAGAAGACGAGGTTTCTTAGGCAAAATACATGGCACTTAATTCTGTGTTATGGCAAGAACTATACGTCGGCGTCATATGAAAATTGATGAAAAGTGATGGAATGTTAAGAGCATCGCTGGTGCTTTAGCTAGAAGCGGTCGCCCACCCAAGCGCCTTGGTCAGCTTTTCCTTCGTAGCCGACTGCTCTGGTCTCAAAAAAGAGAAAAAAAAAAAATAGATGAGGCTTGTAAAATGCAAGCTTAAAACCGTCTTTAGCAAGGACGCTGACATCCATTATTGTAATGTGCATCTGTCTTATTGTACATGAGTCACATGTCGCAAAAGCTACCTGGTGTTTTTCTTCCAAATCCTGCCTGATCTGCCACTGTACAAACTCCCATTACGACACCACTGACCACCACCAAGTCCACCACCACCAATTCCACCACCATTAATTCCACCACCACTAATTCCACCACCAATTCCACCACCCACCACCCCCTACCTTGCTGCCCTCTGATTCGTGTCTGTTGGGTCGGTCACGTTACGTCGCGTTACTTTGGCATTCAGTTACCATGGCCATATTGATGTAGCGACGCGTCCCGGCCATGGAGGGCGTGCGTTGAATGAGGTATAAATAGGTCTTGCCAATCCTTCCAAGTCCACGAAAAGTCTTCAACAACACTCCTCTATCAATGCTAATTACTATCCAGCTTTGCTCCTACAATTTATCAACTTGCAGTTACCATTTATACATTTTTGCATCCAGCCATCACTTACCTTCCTAGCTATTTCCAACGGGGTACGGCCTTCCATTTCTCTAAAAACTATGTCCAGCCCAACGCGCTCGCAACCGCACTACGAGCTCCTTTCCGACAGCGATCAAGATGATGCAACTCTCATGGACTTATTGAGCTATGAGCTCACCTTGGCATTCGCCGAACAAACGGCAGACGAGCTATATCTACCGGCGTTAGTGGACGATGACCCGGAACTTCGGGAGCATTTTGACTCTGTCCTGCCTCTGCAGGCGTTGTCGTGAGTTATAAAACCCCCAGTTCTTCGTTCTGCTCGACTGAGCTCTACGGTGGAGGCGGTGTGACGTTAAAGAGAATTTTGCGCTTCCTTCCAATTCAAGGTTATATATAGGAGACAGCTTGAGAGACACCAACTGTTAGAGGTCTCGAGCCTTGCCCCGGACGACGAGATGGCTCGTCGTCTACCGAATCTATAAACCCCGCCAGATCGCGCCTAGTCGTAGGTGACTACTATCATACTGGATATGAATGAGCTGGCGAAGGATAGCGCATCATTATAAGAGCAGAAAACAATGGGCAAGTCAGGTAGGTCAATGCGGATAGCTCTCACTTTCAAGATGAAGTGATTGTCTCCTCCATGCTCGGCAGGCTTCCTGCTTCCGGTTGGCGCGATTACCGACGAGATAGTCTTCAGTCCTTTTGAAAATAACAACGATCCTCCCCGTACTGATAATCGACCGTAAAAAGACTTGGCACAACTGGTCATGCCTATTCCAGCTGCAATTATGTTTTAGAGGACGCCGGCCCAGTCTCTATGGATACTGGTATCTATGCCGCCATTTATCCAGATCAGCCAACAGTCAACCCTTTAAGCATACATGCCGACCCGGATATGATCAGTCGGCCAGCCTCTGCTACGGTTAATATCCCCCAGTAGGTTACCTTGCATCCGTTTCTGTTGATGGTGATGCTAATATACTTGCAGTGGAGCAGAGACTAGTACCAAAATGGCACGGCGTTTTGCCTGCCAATGCGGGGAACATTTTACAAGGAAAGATGCCCTTGAACGACATAAAGAATGCTCCTGTTCCCTGTAAGCACTTGGCCCCCTCCAATGATTTTGAATAGGAAGGAATTCTAATATGCTTAGAAACCCCCCCGAGGGCGTTCGCTGTTCGATTTGTCTCAAAAAACTTTCCCGGCCAGATAGTCTTCAACGTCATTTGCGTAGAACGCATGCCTGAATCAGACTCGGCGCTAAACCAACAAACATCTGAAAAGGTCGATATTAGGGCCGGACGAGGTTATATGGTGGGGGAAGTGGTTACAGGTGCAGTTATCAGTGAGCTAGTGACGTTGGCCAAGTTCAACACATGTGACAACGTCGGTCTCTATATCAAATTGCTCTAATTTAATTCAACATTTTTACCTCATACACACACATAACTATTTACGCCCGGTGGGAGAAGCCCGACCGGGCAACTATGAACCTGATATATATGTACACTTCCAAAATCATATTCATGACTCATGATTTCCTTTATAGTAGCACTATCCAGTTCCAGTCTCTTATCGTTGAATGTCTCAATCTTACCATGATCTTTCATTTGAGTCTTTGGACCGTGCTGCATCTATTGACCTAGAGTAAATACTTGCAAGTAAAATTCTAAATGCTGTATATGCTAATAGGATCGGGTATCCTTCTCGCAGTTGAGCGCGTTTGACGTTTATGCACGTTGTTCCTCACGGCGCCCACCCCATACGCCACTGTCCAGCCTTTTATTACAATTAGACTAATTGACAAAGACAAAATGTCTGGCTTCAAGTCTTGAAATTACATTTTAGTACACATACTTTACGCAGCTTGTTATGACTTGGCGTGCAATACAGCGAGCAAGTCTTCCAGTCTGGCCCATGGCCATTAGGGACCATCTTATGGCTGTTAATATATACTGTACTAGGCACGATGCGGCACTAGGTGTTTCGTGTAAACAGCAGTATTAACGTCGACAATTGGCGACAAGGTTCTCGGTCGCTACGGCATGATTTTTTTCACATTGTATAAGCCATAAGTCCCATAATATAGTCCATGTGGAATGAGATCGAACACGAATCAAGTTGGACATTTAATTCGGTGACTATCGTATTGTTTATTATTATTCTACGTAGTGATCCATTGGCTATAAGGCTCTTCCCACCCATAAGCCTTCTAGGCTAATAGTAACTGAATTAAGTGCTAGCTAGTAGTTAAGGGAACAAAAAAAAGCAAGAGTAAAGATATATGGCGGTAAAGCAAATTATAATATAAATAATAGAAAGTAGAGTAGCGGAAACATCCTGTTTTAACGTTGCTGATGGGTGATTTGGGCACTTGCTTGATAGTAAGGCCATAGTGTTATGCTGAGCTAGCTCCATTTTTGTCTCATGGTGGCTTATTATTATGTCCATTTTCGCGACCCTCGGTTTTAACTGTTCAGCAAACAAGCTACATAACGATAATTACAATGGCAAACTTCATTTTACACGGCACATGCCCTCGCAGGCTCGTCACTGGTTCGTTGACTAACACTTTTTATATACAATAGACCAAACACAAAGCAATGTTTTATCGAGCTAAAGAGCCAATATACTAGCAGACCATCATGTACCACCTGTCATGCAGGACCAACCTGTCTACAACTAACATGTCAAATAAACCTATGCACCGGAAAATCCAATCTCCAAAAAGATATCATAAACTCCCAACGACATGGGGCAGTCAGCCATTGCTTCAGTCATCATCATCCTCCACCATGAATGGGTCGTCACTCTCGTCTTCTTCCTCTTCCTCTTCCTCTTCCTCGTCCTGCTCATCGACGCTCATGGATGAATCTTCATCGTCGATGATGACCTTTCTATTTGCAGCCGCAGCCCGTCCTGGTCTTGCCCGTGCCGCAGGCCTTGGAGCGATTGATTCATCCGCGAATGAATCTTCCATGTCATCGTCCGAATCATTCAGCGCCTTCTTCTTGGCAGCATATCTTTTTGCGGCTGGAGAAAGGGTCGAGGTTGTGGTTGCAGCCTTGAGCGTTACCTTGTGTTTGCTCACTGCTTTGCCCTCTTCCTTATTCTTAGCCCCTGCTGGCCGGCCGCGTTTCTTGGTATCCGCTGCTGACGCTTTCACTGCAGGCTTTGACTTGGGAGCGGCCAAGTCATCCTCGTCGTCATCGCCCGGTCCTTGGCTCCCAGCCTTTAGTGGCGACGGCTTGGCCAAGAGTTCGTAATTGGTCTCATCATCGGTGTCAAAGTCGAATAACTTGGCCGACTTAATTTTTGGCTTTGAGACTGCCCCGGAGCCTGTGTTGCCGTGGCTCGAGTCAGGCCGGCTCATTGCGTGCAGACTCACTCGCGCGCTAGATTCGCCAGGCGGTTTGCTGCCAATGCCCTTGACCAGCGCCCCGACATCGCCAAGCATCTTATCGTCGTCCTCATCGCTATCCGAGGACGCATCGAACAAGGTTCTAGCTTTGGAGGCTGCTGCTCGCTTGTTGCGGACAGGGACCGGCAACACCTCTGGCTCTTCAGACTGTGAAATCGATGGCGCTTGTGAAATAGATCGTGGTACTGAAATTGATCGCGCCTCGGAAGCTGATCGCGACTGTGATGGTTTAGCCGCAGTTGGTTTGGCCGCGACTGGCTTGGCTGCAGCTGGCTTGGCCGCTGGCTTAGCTGCTGGTTTGGCTGCCGCTGGTTTACTCCTGCTAAGGGCAGCAAAGTCATCATCAGAAAAGTTATCAGAGAGCTCAATTGCTTCCGACTGCTCCTCTTTCTTGACCTTGGGCTTAGCACTGAACATCTCAGCAAACCTTTGTGCCGTCTTGGTCTCTACCTTGGGAGCTGCCTTCTTTCGGCCCTTCTTCTCTGGCTCGTAATCATCGTCTGCTCCCTTGGCCTTCTTGCCGCGGCCACCAGCACCGGCTCCTATCTTCTTGGATACTCGGCGGCCCATGCGGCGAATATTGGTCTGGATTTCCGCACTCAGAGCCAGATGCCTCTCCCACTCAGCCTCAAAACCAGCCAGATCTTCACACCACAGATCTTTATCGCTCTTGGCATTAAGGTCATCATATTCAGCCTTCTTCTTCCGGATTGCTTCCTTGAGCTTCTCAAGACGTTCTGCAGTCAATGACCAAATTGGCATCTAACAAAAATGCGGTTAGAGATAACTCTTGCTACACGATAAGTAGTTAGATTAACAAAAGATGAAACTTACCGAAAGAAGATAGTCATAATCACGAGCGCTTTCCTCGCCGTCTTCTTCCTCTTCATCTTCCTCTTCAGTCGATTTCTTTGTATTGTTCTTGACAGGAGGGAATGCCTCGTATTTGCGGTCACGCAGCTCTTTAACAAGAATAGTCTTCTTCTTCTTGCCAACGATCAAGTCGCCGTCGATAATCTCTTGGATAAAGCGAGCCTGGTTCTTCAGTTTCCGGTGGTCAGCATCATAGACGCCAAGCCAGTGGTCCTATATGCAACAATTAGTCAAGTCAACGGTAAATCAGCTGTGAGTCTGAATGATATCCTACCTTTCGCTTCTGGTACATTTCGAGTCGATAAACATAGTATTCTTCCAAAATATCTTCCACCTTGTCGTACTTGCGAATCTGGCCACGGGTATTGAAAGCGACCAGGTTTGAGGTTGCAACTTGCTTAGTGAGCTTGAATCGCTCAAGCAGGCCTTCTTCCAAAACCTTGGCCATGTGCTTCTCATCCACTTGAATCTCAAAGTGGACAGTCTTGTGGTCGTTGAACTCTTTGTAGTCCTTGATCCAGGTAGGGCCATCCACGCCGCTGATAATCTTTTCAAGGCGAGCCTTGAAATCGTCAGTCCAGACGCGAATTGGAAGCTCAGTGATGACCACTTCGTTCGGATTCTTTTCATCTTGATAGGCAATACCGTTGAACTTGTATCGATCCTGGCCGGCAGCCTCTGGCGCACCTTTCCAACCTCTGAACCAGGGCGTCATTGTCTCAAACGGCTTCTCTTCGGTATCATCTTCCTCAAGACGGCCCATTCGTCGTTTCAGATTCTTCACGATTTCTAGCGGATGATAGTTGGGGATGGAGGTGCTCCAACCTGTGCCGATACCATCGGCACCATTGACAAGCACCATGGGCAGGACAGGAGCAAAGACTTCTGGCTCAATCTGTTTTCCATCCTCAAATTGGTGGTTTAGACTTGGCTCATCGAGAGAGGAAAAGATTGCCCGAGCAAACGGGGACAGTCGCGTAAAGATATAACGAGGACTAGCAGAATCCGAGCCGCCAGCAAGTCGAGAACCAAAGTTACCGCTGGGCTCGAGGACATTGATATTGTTTGAGCCCACAAAGTCTTGAGCCAATCCAACAATCGTCTGCTGCAGCGAGACGTCGCCGTGGTGGTAGGCAGTCAGTCCAGAGACGTAACCAGCCAGCTCCACAACTTTTTCATCCTTGACCACGTTTCTCTTGAAACAGGCGTACAGCACCTTTCGTTGACCAGGCTTCAGTCCATCAATCATTGACGGGATGGATCTTATGTTATCCGCCATACTGAACAGAATGAGCTCCTTGTTCACAAAGTCACTATAGGTGATAAGCTTCGAGGAATGGTCCAGGTATGTACCAGGGACAAAGCCGCCCAGCCACTCCTTTCTGGCGTCAGCTTTCTTCTTCGAAAAGGCCAGGTCGAATAGATCCGCTTCCTCTGGCTTCATAACACTAAATTCTTTCAAGTGTTCGTCCAGGTTCGTAAAGTACACTTGGGCATCTTCGTTGGTGGAGGTACCCAGACCCTTCAAGTATTTGTAATGCCATCTGCTGACTTCGCCACCGCGTTCTTGTTTCCATTCCTCATATTGCGGCTGTGTGAAAAACGACTTCAATCTTTGGGGCTTCTTGGGGTTGGGACCCTGCCAGACTTTGACGATGGGTGTGATGAATTCTCGGAAAAAGTCTGGAATCTGGAGCAGTGAGGGGAACTGCACCTGGAGGAAGTTAATGAGAAGACCCTTGATATGACTACCGTCGTGATCCTGATCGGCCATGATCATGAGGTGACCGTAACGCAAGTTCTTCGTATCAGTGTACGTCTGCTTGTGCTTGAGACCCAGGAACTGCTTGATGTTTTGAATCTCTTGGTTTTTGGTGATTTGGTCAATGGAAGCGTCTCGAACGTTTAGCAGTTTACCACGAAGTGGGAACACGCCGATACGGTCGGGATCAAGAATGGCTCGTCCAGAAACAGCCAGACCTTTGGCAGAGTCTCCTTCAGTCAAGATTAGCGTGCACTCGTGGCCACGCCTGGTTCCTGCCAAGTTGGCTTCCACAAGTTTAGCATTGCTCACTCGAGAGCGCTTGTTTCCATCGCTCTTGGCCATCATCTTGTCTGCCTTCTTCTCGGCAAAGGCCATGATATTTTGAATTGCGTCGGACTTGGCAACCTTCTTCAAGAAGTCATCTCCCAGAACACACTTGCTACCGAATTGAGACGGCTTGGTAGTCATCTGCTCCTTGGTCTGCGAAGTAAATGCAGGGTTATCAACCAAACAGTTGACAAAGATGAAGATGTGGTTTCGGAGATGCGCCGGCTTCAAGCCGTGCCCTTTTCTCAGCTTCGTCACGGCCTTGAGGAGAGATGCTGTGATTTGATCGGCAATGTAGTTGACATGAGTACCTCCTGACGTTGTTGCAATCGAATTTACGAATGAAACCTGCTGGAATGTACCATCTGATACAGTGAAGCCAACTTCCCACCGGGGATGGCCCTTGTCTTTGTCGATTTCAACGGTACAAGTTGGATTACCACCTTCTTCCTGGCCCCTCTCACCAGCAATGGACTTTGCGTAGAGGTCGCAGTACGCTTTGAAGTTGTTGATCTTGATGAGTTCGCCATTGAGCTGGACCTTGACTCCTCGCATTGTGCCGGCCATGTCGTAGACTCTTCGGTAGAGCAGGGCCTCCAGGTCGTCTGAAATGCCCTCCTCCATTCCAAATCGAGCGTAATCAGGTTTGAACGTGACCCGAACAAAATCAGACGCCTTGTTGGAAGTGATCTTGGCCTTTTGCATGGTCTGCATGTTGTCTGTCCACGTCTGCTTGTATCGTTTCGCATGCTCGCTGTCCTGGCACTCCAATGTGAATTCTGTGCTGAAAACGTTACACAGCTTTGCACCGTAACCGTTTCGTCCACCAACCGTCTTCTTCTCGTTATCGTCGAAGTTGGATCCAGCCAACAGATGACCAAAGATCAGCTCAGGGATGTACACCTTCTCTTTCTCATGCATGACAATGGGAATACCCTTGCCGTTATTCTCGACGCTAATCTCGCCAGTGGTTCGATCAATGTTGATTTTCAGCATGCTCATGGAGCTGTCACGCTGTTTGTTGTCGGCAGCATTGACCAGAATCTCATCAAAGATCTTGTAGAAACCGGGGACGTAGGTGATGTTGCGATATTCCATCTGCTTTGATTCCTTGTTGTAGACCCACATCTGCTGGTCTGTCTTTTCCACGGAGCCAATATATGTATCGGGACGTTTGATGATGTGTTCGAGCTGGGTCAGCTTTTGGTACGTCTCCGTCGCCGTCTTCTTCTTGGGGGCAGGCTTGGAATCGTCGTCAATTGCCATGCTATCATTTTCAACCTCTACCAACGGCTTGGTGCCCGACTTCTTGGGCGGTGGCGCCGTCTTCTGCTTCTTAGCGGTAGGTGGAGTGTTTGAAAAGCCGGACGACGCTTCCACAACTTCGTCGTCTTCATCGCTCTCCAGGTCAATGATCGGCCGTTTCTTCGGCGGCGCTTTGGTTTTCAGGGTTGTCTGCACCATTTTTTTGACGGCCGGCTTCGTGGCTGCAGCCTTGCCTTTCTACAGGAGATATGTCAGCTGCCGCAGGGTGGACACACAAGGCAGAGGTAATGGAAATGTATGTGTGTAAAGGTCGATTCTCATAGGGTGGTGGATCGGCGCATAGGATGGAGCGTAGTCGGGTTGTCGCAATCGCAATATAGAGGGGAAAGACGGGTGAATTGATGCCCAACAGCCAGATGCGCCGACAATTGGATCTTCTTTGACAGAAGAATACAAAGCCGCTTCACACAAAGGCAGCGCATCACAGGCGCACAGGCACTTCGGTGTAGGAACCATGCGATGTGGTCAAGAGTAACTTACGGGCTTGGGGACATATCCGTCGGAATCATCTTCAATTTGGAAGACGGAGTCGTCGTCGGAATCCATCGTATCGATCTCTCTTGGCCGAGAGCTGTTGGACTTGTGGTGAGTCGTGGATGATGCTGGGCGCTCGAAAAAGGCGGTTGATAAAGCGCTGGGCAGGGGTGCTCCAAATAGGCCTGAGACACGCAGCAATGGGGGATGCCAAATAGCCCGGAGCGCTCGAGGGCGATGCTGCCAAGGGGAGATGAAAGAAGAGATGAAAGGAGCGACAGGGGCCCGGGCTGAAAGAGAAATTGGCCGTAGTCACATTGGCTGGCCAGCAGAAGCAGAAAGTAAGAAAGAAGCTGGCTGAGGCGGTGATAGTTTTTTGTTGTTGAAAGCCCCCGCGTAAACAAATACTAGCGATCCTTTGTTTGACGCGACCTTGCTGTGGTTGTCGCAAAAAGCCCAATCCGTACTAGCGGACATCGATAGTGGGACGCGTTATTCATGCCTGAGGCAGAGTAAGGCGGCGGGCCAATCAGGGTACCGGACGGTGAGTCCAGAGTGAGATGGCGGGGAGGTACCGCTAGGCGATCCAGAGACGAGCGGGTACCTGGCCGGTAACCATCCGAAGTACCAGGAACAGATGGGCGATCCAATTCTACGGGCGTTCTGGACTCGTTTGCATTGTGATTCCATGTTCCAGCTTTTGAAATCTCACGATCAAGCATGACAAGCCATTCAAACAATAAAGTTCACCGGGAATTGGCTGAGACGTCCTTCGTCATTGGTTCTTGTTCACTTTTTTCACCCACTACCAGCTTTAAGCCTATGCTTGCTTGATCTCTGATAAATGGCCCTGCTGAAATCCTTTTCACCAGGATATCTGAGTGATTATATCAGACGCTTAACTTGATATTACAGTGAACATTATGATTGTCATCATAGCCCAATCTCAGCATCAATATTGCACCAAAGGCTTCCGCCAATGCTCTCAGATCTTCATGGGAGTTATGCTCTTCTTACCCTAGATCTCGTTGGTTGGCTTCAGCAAACACAGCAATGTTACTCGTCAAAGTGACCAGCTACTGTCATTGCTCTTTAGAGGTATCACCTGAAGACGAGAAAAAAACTACGCTTTGACTGACCCTGAATGTAGCAAGACTTAATTTCCGACAGCCTTTGGAGTGGATTCACTTCTCGGTAGACTGCATGGCCTCAAACGCAGCTGCAAATGATTCCTATCCTCCGAACACGGAACCTCTTTTGAAATAACGTGCAAAATTGGACTTGAGGCCTCACGGTCCAGGTGCAGAGGCGATGCAATGCGGAGCACGGGGCGTTTACATTATAACAGATGCAAACACCCGCTGCTCCCTCATTTCTCTGTGGACGAAGGTTGCATTGAATGTCCCGTGTGTCACCTGGATACTGTGCCATAATCTGAAACTTTCTACCGGAAGCCGCTCTGAGGGAGTAGAAGCGCTAATTGTGCCATGCTGGTTACATTCTCCTGTGAGCATTTTCCAATTGCCCCCTTTCCACGTTTGTCTAACACATCGTAGGCGCCCAATGCGAACATCTCTGCTCGCCCTCTTTTTGAAGACCAAGAGAGGGATATGATTAATAAAAGTGTGCGGAAGAAGGGGGAACTTGTCTGCAGAAGATTTCCCACCGTCCATGGATGGGAATCTGAGATGGACAGCTGTGCCGTCCTAGCACTCTCGCCCGTTTGTCACAACATCCTTACCTCGCTGGGCCCTTTTATTTACCGAGGTATGGTAATCCCACCAGGCTTTCCGTCTCTCACGTTGCATCTCGTGATGACATATGGGCAAATACTCAGTACGAGCAACTACCGATAGCTTGCCAATGCCGAGCTATCGGGCCGTGACAATCAATCTGCTCAGTGACATAGTAACTGACATTGACAGGTGCGATATGTATACCCGACTTGACTCGACAACCATTGAATATGTGGATTCCGATCAAGACTGAAGGTGTACATTTTTTTTTTTGTTACATCTGCTCGACGCATAGACTTTGTGTAACAAATATAGCCAACAGCTTGATGATCTGACGCAAGCCGCAATCGGAGGAAAATCCCAAGGAATCAAAAAGTACAGACACCGGCTTTTGTTGATAATAACTCCAAAAGGGCGACTGAGTCGGCCTCTCTGCTCAAACTCTCTGTCACAGCTTCAAAGATGACTGAACTTGTGCAGCATCGGAGAATTTCCCCGAGTCTGTACGCATATGCTCCTACCTCCATACTAAACTGGTGGCATGGAACATGTTTCCTTTGTGTTTGTTGAGCTGAGCTCGCTATGGAAGAAGCAAAGTACATCGATTCGTTATGGCTGAGCTGGACCAGTGAGCCTGCGCGCCTACCAATGCATGGTCGGCCTGATACTAACACGGTGGATATTTGGCGGATGGGAGATTAACGTTATCAATTAAACTTATTGACACAAAATGCAGATCCGACATTAGCAGCCAAAGCCATACGTTGCCGCGTTTTCAACACGTGGCTACCTCGAAGGTATCCTGCCATACTCTGAAAGAACATCAACGGATACATGGAACACAGCCCCCAAACCTCTTGTTCTTTCCGTACTTCATCAAGGTCGTAGCCGACTGGAAGGATATTTGGTCCAAAAATGCCGCCAATGCAGCTACCCGTGGCGATAGCCGCCTCTGTCAACGGAAAAGAAAATGACGTTCAAACAGATGGCTGCCTTGTTCTGCGTCTGGCACTCTGGTATTTGCGTTCGTCGAACCCATTTGCTCTACTAAGCGACTTTCCGGAATGCTTCATCTAGAGTAACGTCGTCTTCCATTCAAAATCGACGGATGTCTGCAGTAGTAGAATCATGAACATGAGATAGGCAACTAGTGTATAATATCCTCGAGCGCATGTTTGGTCAAGGCATATTCGAGTTCCACTGCTGGCTGGACATTGGCGTACGAAGACGATGGATTTTCTCGCCATGTTGATGGCTAGAAGTGCGTAACGCGTACTTATTCATCTACGGAGGTTATAGATGGGACCCATATGATCTGAGCTAGGACCCATGAGACTAATTTGGCTTCCCGTCTATGATACCTATATAGATGTTCATCAGCGGCAAACGGGAGAGCGATACTTGCTGTTCTGCTCCTGAGCCTGAAGCAACTGAACCTGTTCGGACCTCGATACGATGCTGGAGAACGATTAACATTTTGCTTTTGCCTCTATAAATTGCAGTGTCCAGCGTGATAGTTGAAGAAGAGATACATTTCGAGGATTGCCCACCAACAAAAACACCTTGAGCTTTATTGCGAACATCTCCGGATATTCTAACCGCTGTGGAGACTCACAAACGCAGCAAGAGGCCCATGCATGCTGGAGGCTTGAAATTAAGATTCAGCATTCGGAAATCTCATTCCGGAAGCTTGGGAAGCAAACCTCATCAAAGACGCACATGATCGGCGGCCGTACCGTTGATAGTTGAACGTATCGATCCCTGCGACCTTTCTGTGCCCCGGATCTGTGACCCCCTATTCAAGAAACAAGCAGCCCAAGATTCCCTGTCCAGGCGGGCGATACTTTTGAAACAAATCATCTTTTCATTTTGTTTGTCTGGCTGGGAGCCTAGGATGTGAGAAATCTTGGTGCTGCGTTTGGTCGTCATTCGTGCCGTTGGTGAAATTCTCGCGGGGGGTATATGAAGGCCTTACATCTCTTTTTTTCCTATCGCAAAGCTAATACCACGCTTGCTTTCTTCTGCAACTTTGTTACATGTTTGTAGCCAACAGAACACACGGGGGGAATTTTCCCGCATGCCGACCAGATTATATGATGCCTACAGATACCGGAAAGAGAATGCTCTCTCTGCAAGCCCTCTTGAATCCCGCCTCGCCTGGCTATTCTGCTACCTGCTTTCGACAGTCTGATTCAATATTAGCGACCGAATCTAGATTACCACCGACAGAGATACAAACTGCCACAGATGTGGCGCCTGTGCCGAAGGCCGAGCCATTGGCAAGCACCGTCAGCACGACTAAGTCCAAACCTTTGGGGCCAATCAACTTTGCACCATTTGAAGAAATCGATCAAGCGTCATATCGGGAGATGTGCCGGTTTCGCGTTAGCCCGTTTGGAAAAATACGACAAAGCTGCCAACATATTCCCTACAATAGTTCAAAAAAGGACTTTTTCGAGAAGACGGGGAGAGAAAGTATTGAAGGTAAGGGGGGGTCTCCTCCAAAGAATAGAAGACTGTTTGTCCTTGGAACGAGACTGAAATAGACCTACCGACAGTATTCAAATACGAATTCCGATTACCAGACAGGGAAAAGATATATACCGTCATGTGGGATTATAACGTCGGCCTTGTTCACATGACCCCATTCTTCAAATGCCTGGAGTATACCAAAGTAAGACCCAGATTGTGCTATTACTCTGCCTCTCGAGTTTGTTCTTTCTAATTATCAGCAGACCACGCCGGCACAGATGTTGAGTCAGAATCCTGGCTTGAGAGAAATATCGCCCAGCATCACTGGCGGCGCCGTATCAGCCCAAGGTAAGCCCAGAAGCATTCGATCCCGCGAGTGGTCGCTCACGAGCCCCCTTTTCTATATAGGATATTGGATGCCTTATCGATGCGCCAGAGCGGTATGTGCGACTTTCTGTCAAAAGATTGCAGGCGCACTGATTCCCCTCTTTGGCCCTTCGTTTCCGTCCGAGTGTACTCCGGCGCCTTTCAACTCTACGCACTGCAAGGGTATGGTGATTAGCCAGCAAGTTATACTCAAAGCAACCGAAGAGGTCGAGGAATATCGCCAGAGGCAGAGTGGCGGGTTTATCAAGACGGTCGGCGAAATTCGCAGCTCTCACCGGGTCGAAAGCTATACTTTGCGTCGGAAGCAGGAGAGCCAAACCACACGTGTGCCCATATTACCGTCGCAACGCCATTCCACTTGGTATACAGTCGATGGAGCAGTCGCTAATACCCGTGCTATGGAGGCTCCAGCCGCGAAGATGGTGTGCGACAGCCGCAATGCCCTTCTGAATCCAGCTCTGCCCAGCCAAAACCCATGCCAGAAGGAGAGAGCAAACGCATTCGGTCCGCCACGAACAGAAGTGAACATTTCTGAGGAAACATGGGGGTCAAAACGGCGTAAACGAGCTGTTGACGAACCGAATACACCACACTCGCCGAGTAGAGGAGAGAGAGGGCCTCAAGAAGAGCATTTGGGGGTAGCTGAAGCTCTCCTGAGCCTGGCCACAGATGTCCGAGACACGGTACATCCATCCTCCTTGGCTGTGGAAATGTCAGACCACGGCGAAGACTTATACGAGCGACATCGCAAAAGGAGGCGGCCAAAGCCTCTTTTACTTTAACCCACTGGATGGTGTCACTGCTAAATACTTTTTTCCATTTCCATTTCTTTCTTTCTCTTTTTTTCTTCTTCTCTTTTTTAATCTTGAAGCTCTTTTAATTGCTTTTTGAGATACCCCATTGGGCTGGCACCTGCAAATCAGACTGTGTCTTTTTGTGTTTGTTTGGGATCATCTTTCGGAGAGATATTTGTTTTTTTACCTCTTTATTTTCGCATATTTGGGATTCTGTCCATCGAGACTGAGAATATTGTTCGGTCTGTTGGTTTCTTCAAAGTATCAAAAAGCGTGCTGCAACTGTGTTATGAGCTAGTTACATTCATTGTTGGAATTTTGGCTTCCGTTGTTGTGTTAACCTTGTGTGGTAGTAATCTAGGTAGGCTGTTTAATTTAGGACCTTATCGAGGTCTCCTCCGTGCCATCCATCTTTCTTCATCCTCTAATCCCTTGAGTCAAATGCAAACTTTTCGCTTTCCCCTTCAAAATAACATCTACTTCATGTCCGCGAGTCAAACGTCTTCAACTCCTCTCCCCCTTCTCCGCCGCCCTCTTCTCCTTAAACTCCTTCACCCACCCATCCGCCTTTGCACTCGACACCACGAATATCCTCACCACCTCATCCACGACTTCCACTTTTCCTCCAGCCAGTACCTTCAGCAGAGGCACCTTCTTGCCCATCTTGATCAGCCCGCCCTCCTTCGTCTCCACGTAGCATGTCACCCCGGCCAGTGTGTACGCTCCCTCCTTATCCCAAGGCAAGGGGAGGATGTATCCCAGATGGTCCTCCAGCGTGTGCGTCTCCTGAAAGGCCTTGATAAAATCAGACTCCAAATGCAGCGGGTAGAGCAGAACCGTTGGAAACGCCAGCTCGGACGAAGGATCGTCCTCGTTAGGCACGAGCGCAATCTTTGCGTCCTCCATCTCAGGCGGCTGCTCCGTCTTGCGCGTCTTGATGCCTCTCGCCGCAAGCGCCGTCTTGAGGAGCAGGTTCCTACGCTGCTTCTTGGCCTCTCTCTCCGCTGCCTTGCGCCTCAGCTCATCCAGCGTCTTTGCGCGCTTGATGATGCCGTCAGCGACAGTCCTCAGGGCCTTATTCTCCGGCTCTATCGCCAGACCCCGTGCACACACGTCGTCTGCCTCCTCTATGCGATCCACCGCCAGCAGCGCCTTTCCACTGCGATAATACGCCTTCACGTTACGCGGATTCAGCCGTATGGCCGCCGCACAATCCGTCCAGCAGCTGCGGTAATTCTGCATCTCCAAGTGGCACGCCGCGCGGTTGACATACATGGCCTCGAGCGTCTCCTTCTGCTGCTTGATTTCCTCCTCAGAGTCCGGCTCCCCCGTCTCGGGGTTCTTGGTCACCTCCCCCTTTGCCCGTTTCCGCTGCTCGACGAACAAAATCGAGATGCCCTTTCCGTAAAACTGCTCCGCGTCTCTATATCCCTTTGCCTTGAAGCACTCGTTTCCGCGCTCCTTGAAATCCGTCGCATTCTCCAGCGGCGTGCCCTCGTACGCCAGAGCCTGCAGCGCGGCAATGTCGTCGTTGTCCTCCATCTCCGTCATGAACAGCGGCGACTTGTTCAGATCGGCGAGGATCTCGTCCACGGACTTGTTCTTGGCAATGGCCAGCGCCGGCGGCAGGCTTGGGGCTGTGGCATCGGATGAATCCTGCTGAGCGAGGCTCATGGCCTGCTCGACCTGGTCTGCGAGCTGGTCTATACTCATGGCTTTGGAGATGCGCCTATTTTAGATTGTGGTTGAGTATACTATGAAGACGGCAGGATCAAAGTGTGTTTCTTCACTTTCGATTTTCTGCGCTGTTGTTGTAAGAGCCTTATGAGTGGGGCAATCTTGAAAATGACCAAGACAAAATTCTGTCAGATCGATCTTGGACGCTTGGTCTTCCTTAGTTCCTAATACTAGCGGCCAACGAAGAAAAGACTTCGACATGCGCGGGCAGCAGACAGAAGAATATTCAACATTGTTTGCAAAAAACAAACATTTTGGATTTATGCTTGAGTGCTATTGCGCGACTTCATTTTCCTGTTTCTCTTCTTCTAGCAGCAATCTCCGCTCCCAGAGCAAGCGGCATCTGCACCACCAACGAGCCGAGATCACTTCAATGAGCAAACAAGTATTGCTTATTCAAACAGCACTGTTATTGCTATCTTTCTAATCTCTAAAACTATCTAGTCCCCTTCATTTTTTGAGGACAGGAGAGAGAAATATATATGGTATCAAAATACACTTTTCCGTGCCCACCCAAAACTCCAACAAATGCAACCAACTCCAAATGTAGATACAAGAATGGACATGTGTGCGTTCTTGGCTATCGTCTGTATGTTCTCCCATTGCAGCGCACCCAAATATACCACCAGCCAATATCAACAAGCATCATTGGGTATACAGCCACCCGAGCCTCGTGCCCTTCAAAAAGCGCCGTTTATTCGTGCGTAAAACCTGTTAATCAAAATCAACTAATCCGCCACTGCTACTTGCAGATGGCGTTTCTTTAGGAATGTGACAGCTCCTACCAGGAGGATGCCGTTTGTAAGAGACTTTTTTGTCTGTTCTTTCTTCTTTTCTTTTCTTTTCTTTTTTAATCAAAAATCATTTTATGATTCTTATTCACTCCACATCCTCGGCTGAAACTTCAGCGGGGGTGGCAGGGGTAATTTGTCGCTCAGCGTCGTCCTTGGATCGCGGGCAATCACGATCGCGGGGAACGGTGAAGCAGTGGACAGCGCCGGCAATGGCGACCAGAGAACTGGCGTACCATGGAAGTGCAGTGCAGTCAATCTGGCTGCCCAACGTGTAGAGGTAGCCTGCGATGGGCGGTGCAATCATGCGACAAGCAGCTCCAGCGCTGGCGGCTAAGCCGTTGACTTTGCCCAGGGCACTCGCGGAAGGGGTAGCTCCTTTGATTAGGATAAGGAGAAGGGGGTAGAGTGTGATGGAGAGGGCGTTGCGTACAGCAAGGCAGATGTAGATGGCGGGGAAGAGGAGGGATTCGGGGACGAAAAGCAGCATTGGAACAATGGCATAGATGATGGGGTGCAGAACCGTGACAATGAGGAAGAGTCGGAACACACCGAACCTTTCCGCTGCCAAGGGGAAGATGACGGCCTGGACAAAGAGAGCAATGACTCCATTGACAGCCATGATCATGCCCACTTCGCGGAGGGAAAGGCCCAAGCCACCAGGAGAGTAGAAGGGTGAAGAAGCACCGAGTTTGGAGAGAGTATTTACCGAAACACGCTCATCTTCAAAGAAGATTGGCATGAGGTGATCGTAGGTCATTGAGTGGTAGGTGAAGATGCACAGAGACACGATGAAGCCGACGATGCGCTGGTTCCAGATAGTAGCAGGTGTCGTCTTTTCCGTGGGCATCTCGTTCGAGCTTCGCTGTGGGCACTCATCGCTGCTGTTGCTGTCTCGAATAGTTCCATACGTCTCCGCGCGAAGATCCACCGCTGGTCGCTTGATGGCGTCTGAAGTCTCGAGCAGCGGGGTCTCTTCTGAAACGTAGGTATCTGCAGGGAGTAGAACTCGAGGTCGCATATCAGGGTGGGTTTCCTCTAGGAGAAGGAATCCCATGACGATGCTGACAAACAAGAGAGCAGCGCAGACGAGGTTGGGCAGGAGGTAGGGGTATCGCTCGAACAAGGAGCCTTTGGGGAAAGCATTGGGCCAAGACTCGTGAGGGTCAGCAAAGGTTCCACCAATGCAAGGGCCCACGATGGTTCCAATGCTCCACACAAAAGGCATGACGGAGAAAGCGCGCGCTGATGAAATTGTTAGCAAGTCTTGTCCAATGGCGTTCAGGACGCGTTTGGAACAGAGTAGTACTTACGCTCATGCTCAGGCTTGGTGACAAGTTCACCAACCATGGTCTGGATGACGCCGATGTTGCCATTGAGAAGGCCCCCTATTGCGCGCCCGGCCAAGGCGATCCAGATGTTGGAAGCAAACCCCACCATGATCATACTGAACATGGTTCCCACGCAGCCGAGGATCAGTACGGGTTTGCGGCCGATGCGATCAGACAAGCCGCCCCAGTACATGCCCATTAGGGCCTCGGCGAGGGCGAAAGAGGAGATAAGGAGACCCGAGTAGAAGGAGGCATCTTGCTCGTTTCCAATCTTGAATCTCTTGACAAGAGCCCAGGCATAGGGGAAGATGGAAGTGAGGGCGATTGGCTCAGCAAGGCGAACAATAGCTGCGCTAGTATTAGCTTTGATTTCGTCCGTCTTCTTCTCCAGAGGACGATGGAGGGCTTACCGAGGAGGAAAAGTTGAAGGGTTGGGAAGTCGTCCGGGTTGCGAAGACGTGCCTGCTTTGTTAGGACCATGTCTTCTCTGTTTGGTATGAGCTTACGACAACAGACACAGGCACAGATGCGAAGAGGTGCGTGTGTTGGTGTGCGTATAGAGAGGCTTGAGTTTCTCTCTAGAGTCGGCTGGTTGCGCGAGTCGTAAAAGATGACGAGTTGAGCGCGGAGGCGAAAGCAGATATAAGTAAGAGCGGTGGGAGATGTTTACGCTGGTGCGTTTAAAGCGTGATGTTGCTAAGTCCCGCACACGAGAGTGGCAAGAACGAAGCAACAGAGTTCTGCAGACGGATGACCTGAGCTGGTGGAAGATCTTTGTTGAAAAAGATTTGCAGAAGGCGAGAGAAAGATGGTGGGAGCAGGTCTATTTCAAGGCGTGGTGTCTCCAAGGTGGGAGCGCACAGTAGGATACAGTGCCGCGGACGGTGGCAGCTGGTGGAGCCGAATGCATCGATAAGAGAGACATGCATGTAGAGCGTGTGGCTGCGTGTGGCATGTGGGGGTTGAGACAGGGCCTGCATGCAGAACCGCAGCAGTATGCACCAAGCGAGGCCGCACGAGCCACATGCTAGAAACCTCGAGTCTTTTAGCCTCTGGCAGCAGCCGCAAGCGTCGTACCCCGGGGGTTTTACTATCGCCTAGCTCTATACGCGACCTGTCTCTGATCCAACTGTCTCGCATTGTTTTGCTGCTTTCAATAGCCGAGTCCAGTTCTAGTCCTGCTAAAGAAGTCGAGCAACTCGGATCTGCTGCGTCAAAATCCATTGTTTCCGAGAAAACGCCACATGCGGGGAAGACGAAAGACGCTCGTCCGCTCGCTCCGTGATGCTGATGCCAGTCTCCTAATCCCCGAACCGCGAATCAGTGCCGGCCGGTAATAACACCCAAGCGAGGAGAGAACAAAGGCGAAGTTAGGGAAGAGCCGGTCAACTAACAGCCCAGCAACTCTAGCTCACCTTGTCCGATGATAGAGGGGGCTTGTTAGTCTCGTGTTGCGCTCGGATCCAGACATCACATGCTCTGCCATTGGCTTATCGCTGCCTGCAACTTTTAACCTCTTTTCCCGCTCCGAACTAGGAGTATCGAGGTGGAGTGCAGATTCGTTGCGCCACTACACAGTATATGCATCTATCGCAGACGCGCGGCCAATTGGGCTTGGCAATTGGCTGGTAGAATTTTCCCTGCGTCGCGGCGCTCCACCCAAGACGGCAAAGCCTAGACAAGTCCTGCATGGCGCTGCGAGATTGTCAGTGCGACGCCGACGAGCCGACGCCTTCACCGGAGATTCTTACTGCTGGGGATATCCATTACTTGATGGCTTCATATATATTTTTGCGGACGACGTTGCTGCTTCACCCCTTGAGATGGAAGAAACATTCTGCTTTACTTCAAACGCGGCGACATTTCGCCATCATGGCTTTGCAATGCGAAACAGATGATCGCATGACAATACAATGACGATAGGCGCCATGACCAGAATCCTGGCGTCGTGACGGATAGTATCGTCAGAGACAAGTCAACTCATGCCATTCGCATAGGAGCAGTATTCCTACGAATGAGCCGCGCACTCGCCATGCTGCTTCATGCGGCTCGCGCCAGAAAGAACCAGGAGCAGCGATGAGTCGTTTCGGATGCAAGCCGGCCACTTCTGCCATGCGACATAAGATTGACAGCCGAGCCAAGATGGGGATCAATTGCATGCTTGTACTTGCATGCATGCGCCTAGAACCTGCTGGATCGAGCCAGCTCGGTTCGGCTTGCTGGGGCCAATATCCTCATGAGCGCCGACGGCTTGAGTTGCCATTACTTAATATCACAGATTGTGAGATAGGTAGGTCTTGAGCCGCGGTGCCAGTTTTTGCACGGTCACGCTACACACTTTTGCTCCCTCCAGCCTCCATCTCCAATTTAATCAGCTTATGCGGCTGTCCCGCACTGACCTTGGATCTGCAGCTGTTTGGCTCGCCAAAAGGGCAAATCAGACCAAGATGGAATGACGGCCGTGGCTGTCGGGGCAGAATCGTCACTTGGATGTCGCCCGGTGAGCGGCTGCAGAGCATCGAATCCCGCAGAAATTGCGAGAAGAGACAGGCGCCAGCAGCGACAGGCACCGGCTGTAGCCCACGAGCATCCGGATCTGCGCCAGCAAATCACCCGGAGCATGTCCCCCGCCTCGTGCCCCTCCTCAATCTCTCTTGTTGTCGCCCTTCCAGTCTTCCCCGCCGCTCACCTTGGGGGGCCTGGAATGTGTCTCGAATCGCAGCGTGAGGAGCAAACTGGCGGTCTGGTCGAGTGCTACCCCGGAAACAGCCAATGGACAGCTGGTAGCTATTTGTGCTGAGATTCATCTAGCCTGGCAGCCTCATGACCGGCTTCCCGTGCCCACGGTCGTCTCTAGCGGGTGTCGCAAAGGAGACGAGCAGCCAGACCGTCCAACGCCCGACCCGGGACGCCTCTCCGACCTCGAACTTGGCGTCTGGACACCCACTTCGATGGCGCAGAGCCGTACCCTGAGGGCCTCACACCCTCTCCACTGTTTTCCATCTTCTTTGGTGGCCCCGGCGCCAAACAAGGAAAATGAATCTTTGAAGGTGGAGAATGAGCGCAGGCTTTATGCATCTATCCAGGGGGCGCTAGACAAAGACTTCATCTAGTTCCCGAAGACTGGGCCACACTGGGTGGAGCATCTTCAGCCATCGCGATAGTAAGGTCTATTGAAAATTGAGCCAAACAACTGATAAAGAACAGTCGAATCTAGGTATTATTGGCGAAAAGTGGCTGAATTTGTGGCACAAGAGATGAAATCGACGCATGACCGCCAGGCATCCAATATTTCGGATGATTGGGAATTATGGGAAAACACTTTATGATGTAAACCTCACGGTCTGCAGTCTTGATGTTTTCTCCCATCTGGTGTGAGCGGCAATCGGGTGCCGACTATCGCCTCGCCGGTCTCGGGCGCGAATCAACTTCGGCTATACCGACTGCACTGCGAGTGGTGATCTTGCAACTCTGTGTTGCATTCAACATGGTTTGGCTGCGACGGGAGTTTCAGTTGTAACAGCACACAACCGTCGTTTGGCACTTATGCTTGTCCAATCGCAAAAAGCCCGTATTCAACCGTAATTACTGATAGGGATCCATGTTGGGAGTCCTATTGTTCAAGAGAGAATGTGCGGCTCTGGGCGAGCAAGTCATGATAATTTACAGCCAATACCGAGGAAGACGACAATTCACCCCCTGCGAGGTTGGCCAAGACTTCTGTATTTTGACTGATAAACTGACGGTGTGGTAGCACGATTCTGCAGACTATTATGCCCTTACATCTGAAATGTACGCAGCTGATCGATATTCACAAACATGTCTCTCTATAAGCTTCAATAAACAAGCCACCTGTATCAATACTACAACTTCATCACCTCTGCAGACGTTACACTGCATATGCAGAAGCAGCACCTAGGTTCCACAAACCTTCCTTGTCAAACATCTCCTCGCAGCCCTCACAGTCGCTCATCTGTCTTGGTACTGCCGACGCCCATCTCTCCCAGCACAGACTTATACTTGTCCGCCTCTTCAATCATCTGGTCCATCGTCCGCAGATTGCGCTCTGCGTCCTCAATGCTCGGCATCCTCCCCGCCGGCTGCGGCCTGCCATGCTCGCGATCCCACAGGGCGCCTCCCACATTCGCCTCCTCGCCGGACAGCTTGACGTAAATCTCATCCGCCGTCTCGCCCATGTCGCCCTTTCTGCGGGGGATGATGTGGACGTGCACGTGCGGGATCGTCTGTCCCGCGTCGGCGCCGTCCTGGAGCGCGACGGTGAAGCTGCCGGATGTGAGGTCCGCCGGGTCGGGGAAGTAGAGCTTCGCGAGGAGCTTCTGCGCCAGCTGCACGGTGGTGAAGAGGTCCGTTGTCTCGGCGGGGGAGAGGTCCAGCAGGCGACGGTGCGGCTTGAGCGGGCAGATGAGGATGTGGCCTGGGAGGAGGGGCTTGAGGTTGACGAGGCCGTAGGAATGGGGCGTGGTGAGGAAGACTTGCTTGGTGACCTCGAAGGGGCCGAACTTGATGTTCATGCCGTCGGTGTTGGTTGAAGTCATGACGCCTCTGACAAATGATAAATTCTCGAGATGATTCGGTTTAAATGCCGTGGTAGGGTAATTTGAACACCGTTGCCTGACAAGTTGGCTCGCTCGGAACAAGAACAATCTATTCGAAGCTGTAAAACCGTCCGAGTCATGTAAAATTTCTCATACGTCAGCGAAACCTGAAAACGAGAGAACAAAAAAGTGGCAGTGTTTGTAAAAATTCAAATCCCAGCTTAAACTAACCCGATCGATGAGCTAGACCTTGAAAAACTAGACTCATGAGTTTTTTTTTTTTAAAAGAAAGAAAAAGAATAAGCAAAAAATGAACGGCTTCTGCTAAAATTAATGCATGAGTGAGATGTGAGCGTGAGATTTGTGAGATTTAAGAATGTTTGTTATGGAGGAGCGGGGCCGAAGTCGTCGATTTGATTAGTTTTGTTTCCTCTGCGTTGTGGAGAAAAAGTGTCTCGGCTCGCTAGGATCGATCGCTCAGTGGCTGGTGAGAGGAGCTTTGTTTTGCACCAGCTATAGACTAATTGTCTTGTGCTTGAGCTTCAACTATATAAGACTAGATGAAATGCACCTACATTGTACAGTTTATTTCTTCTATGGTATATTCTAACATTACATATCGTATCATAAATAAACCCCCTTTCAGATTGCAATCATTCCAATACGTCAGTCAACATGTCCAATCGCTTTTGGATTATTCTCCTTGTAATTCTCGCCACTTGTCAAAGGAAATCATCTCACGCACAGACCGCTACGCCGCAAACCGCTAAAGACACAACGCTTAAAGACAAAAATCCGCTTCCCAAAAGTGCACCGCCAGGCTCATCTGCATCTAAATAATCGCCTCCTCGTTGGCTGTAAGAAGGGCAGCGCTGTCGTCAAGACGCCTCGAGGGTTGACTTGATGGCTGCCCATCCTGTTCCTCTCCAATGTCTTCCCAGTGGACTATCAAAAGTTTGGTTAGCATGTGCGGGGCGACAAGAATTAAATTGGAAATACATACTATAGGGCTTTATGATAAAAGCACATGTCAGGCCGATGCCGAACAGTCCAGCAAGGAGCACAAAGATGGCTTGTGGGAAGACTCCAACTGTCATGGCGTACAAGCCGTTGAATAAGACGGGCCCAACGACTCGGGAGAGTGCCTGCATGAAACCAACGGCGCCAAGGACCTGCCCAATGCGCGACGCGGGAACATGCTTGGTGACAGCTGCTTGGACGGTGGCGCTTCCAAGGCCTCCAAGGGCAGTGACCATTCCACTGGCAAAGAAGAGGTGTTGATTCCGAGCAAGGACGTATCCAAGGCATCCCATCAAATCTGAAGTCAAAGCAAACCTAAGGATCCAAACGTCTAGATTGTCAGCTCCAGAATTTGCTTCTACGAGGGGCTGTCCAGACTCTCGTCGCCGGCGTGCTGCTGGTCGGATGCGGAAGACGTAGTTGATAACCGGGAAGATGGCCATCAGGACAACGACACGAATCATGGACAAGGATGAAATGAAACGAGACGTCTCAAAGTTGCCCCAGCCGAACATGTACTCGCTGTAGAGCATCAGCACGTTGCCCACGGCCATCATGGATCCCATGATGATGGTGTCGGCGATGGCTAGTGCGACCAAGTTGATTCGGAGTCTTGAAGAGGTTCCGGGGCCAGTTGGCCACAAGATCTTGAGGGTCGCAAAGGGGTTATGAAGGATGCGAGATGATGGCCCCTCATTGCCGGCCTGCTCAGCTTCAGACCTAAGCAACTTCTCACGGGCTAGCATCTGCCTTCGCTTTGAGAGGGACTCTGGCAAAATGAAGCGAACGAAGAGAATGAAGAATGTGTGGCAGCCAAGAGCAACATAAAAGATTGAGATGAGTGTTCCCGTCCACTTGACGAAATAGCCGGCCATGAGAGGGCCAAGAGCAAGACCGGTGAAGAGACAGGCGTGGATATAACCAATGGACACGGCTCTCTTGGATGGAGGAGTGCAGTCGCTGGTATAGGACTGGCTGAGAATGCTGCCAGCGGTAAAAGAGCCTGTAATGCCATCAAAGACAGCGCCGAGGATCATCCACCGGTAGTTGAATGTCTGAGGGTATTTGGCGCAGAGGATGGTGACAATCTCACTCAGAACACCACCGCAGGATGCAAGCGCCATCAGCTTTCGTCGGCCATAGCGATCAGAGAGATGGCCCAGCTTGGGGGCAACAATGGCACTCAGACCACCGATGACGAGGTTGAGTGTCAGCATGAATTCAGCAACGTTTCGCTGAACGGCTGGAATGTTGCATTGCGGGTTGTCGGACCCCAACACAATGGGCTTATACGTGAATTGGGGGTTAGCGAGCTGTTCGTCAGCAAAGTATTGCTTGCAGACAAGATCTAAGATTCTACATTATCAGGCAATTATTAGCGCCCCGCAAGCAGTTGACAGAATCTCTTGGTCCTTGCTTACAAGTTGAGCTTGGGGACGATGATGCCGCCAAAAGCGAGGGTGAAGACGGCATAAGGTCCGAGAAGCCAGAATACCTGCATGTGCTTGTTAGGTCTTGTCTGTGTCACGAATTGCTCATCGGCATCAAGGAAAGCATACAGAGGGCCTGCGCCACCAGGGCAAATGCTGGAAATCGAGGTCGTTGTCCCAGCTGTCTTTCCTTGCTCCAGGCCCATTAGAGCCCAGCAATTGGGACGTTTCTGTGAGGTCCGAGTTGCGATCGTCGATTTCGCGAATCGTCGGACTTGGACTCCGCCCGTCACCTCTCCGCTTCGGCCCAGCCATTTTGTGAATTCGATGCGTCGTCTGAGGCTGAAACTGGTTGGGAAATGCCGACTGAGTTGATGCGATTCAAGGCGGCTTTGTCCGAGAGTAGGGAATTGACTCGGGGGTTGCTGAGGGCAGATGCGCTCAGCTCAAGTTGGGAAAGCTATCGAGTAGCTTTCGGAGTGGTGATGGCGGCGCAAAGCTTGACTCAGTCTCATTTCTCACTGGAATGAAGCAGCTCGGCACTTTCCGCGAACAGAGGGAACGAGCATGTATTATGTACAGACATATACACAAAAAGGACGAGAAGGAGGTAGACAAGGTTCGGCAGGAGAGACGCGAGATGAGCGAGCCCGACGCAGCGATTTCTGGAGTCAGAGCTTACTACACATGCTGCGTCTCCCAGCAAACCGGGGCATGGGCTCTGAGCATTGATAAGGTATCGCTGGCGGGTGGATCCGAGGAAGCGCTCGCAGAAGCCCAAACGCAAAACGCAAGCTGCCGTCAATCGCGTGGACGCCCTCGAGTGGACTCGGAACCAAAATCCGGGGCCCAGGGGGAAGGTCGACCAGGATCCAAGGAGGGATGGCGCACCACCAAAAGTCCCAGCCTGCTGTCTGACGCTATGATTGAGCCCGTATCGTCGGAGTTAGGCTGGTATAGATGACGCCTCCATGTATCTGCAACACCTCTGCGAGCTGCAAAGCGTGTCAGCGCGGCCGGTCCTGATTGCTGCGACTCCGCGATTGCCTCTCCAAAGGCCCGCAGGCCACCGCATCGTCGACGGCGCTATTGCTGCTATTGCTGCTATTGCTGCCATTGCTGCTGCTAGTTGCCCAGCGGCCAGTCAATGCACGCATGCAGGCATCGGCCAACCAATCTATGACGCCTAGCTGCTGCGAATGCCGTGCCTGACGGGGCTCCTTTCGATAACGAGCCAGCCACACCAACGCTCCGAAGCGCAGAGATGGTGCCCGGCCTGCAACCTATCCAGCCTATCCAGCCTATCCGGGTACAGCATCCCGCCACAAAACGGCGGGGGCCAGCGATACGCTTGTCGATGAAGTGGCAGACTTTACGACCACGTCCGTTTAGCCGTGCTTTGGCGGTGCCTGGGCTGGATTTGATGATGCGCAGTAGACGTAACTGGCCAATTCTGCGCTTTGTAATTCGGACTTTTGCGCGCCGGGAGTCCGAACTCCGCCTCCGCAGGCTAAGAGCTGTTTTAGGTTTCAGTGGACTTTTGGACTATTGCCAGCTCCAGACTGTACCTATAGTGTACCTAGGTATGTTTAGATAGAATGTTTTGAGCTGCAGATCGAAGCCAGTTGGCGAAGAGAAGAAATATACCAGACGAGCAGACACCGAATTTGGTGTTTTTACAATGGAATTTGGTCCGGTGTTTTCTTCATGTTTCCACCGCATGGCTGGGCAGAGCAGAGCAGAGCAGTGGCTGCGGCGTAGATTGGGCCGGGTGATAGTGAGACTGGAAAATAGGTAATTTTTTTGTTGCTTCAACTTTATCCCAATGGTCCAATCATTCGACAGCTGCCGGTAGTTTGCCGATGATAACTGCGGTTGGGCTCAGTGTAGGTTCATGTTCTCCATAATCCCTTCACTGACAGCAAACAAGAGGCTCTACGTGGCACTTCATGCACGTCGCAGTATTTGTAAACACAGAGTAATCAAAAGCCGAATTCGGCGAAACAAAGACATCTATTGGTGCCTCATGTGTACCTGACAGTTTGCAGGTAGACCACAATGCATCCTCTTAAGCTGATGGGTTGCCGAATCTGGCATCAGGTGAAGCGGTGACTGCCACCAATTAGAAGCTGCACCATGCTGACTCAGCAAGCTCAACTGCAACGCGGTATGGCTGCAAGGCTCTGGCATATTTTCTAGAACAAGCCCGGCGAACACGCATCAACCATCTCCGATTTCCATCACCGCCACAATGCCGGTCGTCAAGGGAGGCGTCTGGACCAACATCGAGGACGAGATCCTCAAGGCGTCCGTCTCCAAGTATGGCCTCAATCAATGGGCACGCGTGTCCTCGCTGCTGGCGCGCAAGACGGCCAAGCAGTGCAAGGCCAGATGGAACGAATGGCTGGACCCGAGCATCAAGAAGATTGAGTGGAGCAAGGAGGAGGATGAGAAGCTGCTGCATCTCGCCAAGATTATGCCCACCCAATGGCGCACCATTGCTCCCATAGTCGGCCGGACCGCGAACCAATGTCTCGAGCGATACCAGAAGCTGCTTGACGAGGCTGAGGCCCGCGAGTCGTCGGGCCTTGGCCTTATGGGACCAGACGGCGGCGAGACGCAGGCACCAAGCGCCGACGATGTCAGGAGACTGCGGCCGGGAGAGCTTGACCCGGACCCAGAGACAAAGCCCGCTCGGCCGGACACCATCGATCTCGACGAAGACGAAAAGGAGATGCTCAGCGAGGCTCGTGCTCGTCTGGCCAACACGCAGGGCAAAAAGGCAAAGAGAAAGGCTCGTGAACGCCAGCAGGAAGAGTCCCGTCGCCTTGCGACTCTGCAGAAGCGGCGAGAGCTTAAAACGGCCGGCATCAATATCAAGGTTACCACGCGAAAGCAGGGCGAGATGGACTACAATGCAGATATCCCATTTGAACGGAAGGCTGCCCCTGGATTCTACGACACCTCGGAAGAGAAAGTAAAAAATGACTTGCAGCGCGCGGCATTCGACCCGAGGAAGCAGCAGCTTGCCAGCAAGCGGAAAGGCGACGGCGACGAGGACAACGAACGCAAAAGGAGGAAGAACGACAAGGAGGGCATTTCAGAATCACAAAAGGCCGCTATCAAGGCGGGCCAGATGCAGAGGATTCGAGAGGCCGAACAAAGCAGCAAGCGTCGTCCTCTGAACTTGCCAGCACCGCAAGTGGGAGATGGCGAGCTGGAGGACATTGTAAAGATGGGCAAAATGGGCGAAGCCGCCAACTCTTTGGCTAGAGAAAGCGACAACGATGCGACGCGAGGATTCGTCAACTCGTATTCGACCCTCAATACAAATGCGCCGATCCGAACACCTAGAGCGCCTGCACAGGAGGACCACATCGCCAACGAAATCCGCAACATCCGGGCCTTAAATGATACCCAATCTGCTCTGCTGGGTGGTGAGAATACCCCTCTTCACCAGGGAGCTGGCTCAACCGGTTTTGAAGGCATTGCTCCCCGAAAACAGGTCATGGCGACTCCCAATCCTCTAGCTACACCCTTGAGAAATGGTGGAGCGAACGGCGCTGCTCCTGGTCAAACACCGATGCGGACTCCACGAGATACCTTTGCTCTCAACCAAGAGGACGGAATGTCAATGACAGGTGCAACCCCTCGAGACATTAGAAACAGGGAGATGGCCATGCGGAATCAGCTGCGCGCTGGACTGGCTGCGCTGCCCAAGCCGAAAGACACCGAGTGGGAGTTTGAGATACCAGACGAGCAAAAGGAGACTGCGGCTGCCGATGATGCCATGGAGGAGGATGCTGCTGACCGGGACCGACGAGAGCGCGAGAGACGAGAAGCTGCAGAGGCGCTTGAACGGCGACGACGGACTCAAGTAATGCAGCGAGGGCTTCCACGGCCCGTAGTTGTCGACTTGACAGACTTGATGAAGAGAGCAAAGGCGATTGATGATCCGGCCGCGGCACTCATTGCGGCGGAGACGGCCGCTCTGATGGCTCATGATGCTATCAAGTTCCCGCTGAGCGGCTCCCAAGTCAAGGGCAAGCCTTGGCCTCTGGCCCAGATAGACGACAGCTCCCTCGCTGATGCCCGCCTTCGAATTCTGTCTGAAACTAAGCCGCTACCGAGTTTTGAGGACATCCAAGCAGCTTTTGAAAGCAGGGCCAACGGAGACTCTTTGCTTCTGGGGTTAGGATGCTACAATGACGATGAGGACGAGCAAGATGCCGCCATGCGAGCTGCTTTTGACGTAAGTTTCTAGCTCTAATCCCCTGTAGCAATTATCTACGACGATACTAACCAATCAAACAGACGGTTCAAGATTCCATCATGACTTCGGCAGAAGAAGACGCAAAGCTCGAGAAGAAGCTCACGCTGCATCTGGGTGGATACCAGAAGCGGCAAAAGATGCTCAAAGACAAGGTGTCGGATGCGGCAGACGCTTTGGACAAGGCAAAGGTAGCTCTCAGCGCGTTCAAGACACTGGCCATCAACGAGGACACAGCCATCAACCGACGACTGGCGTCACTGAGAGACGAAGTCAATTTCATTAGCCGAAGAGAGAGAGAGGCACAGGAGGAATACCAAAAGGCCAAAGAAGAGCTAGAAGCTCTACGAGGGGGAAACATTAACGGATACCATTAATCGGGGGACAACGCAATCGATAATTTCATCTTTCTTGTTTACAGCCATGGGGTAATTGAATGGATGGGCATCAAACGAGGGGTTGCCGTACAAAAGAAACCATCAAGTAACTGTTTTTCTTATTCGACATGTGCATTTCGACGTTATCATGCAAGAGTACCTAGGCCATCTACTCTTTTCTTTCCAGTCTTCTAAAGCTATATATCTATATCATATGCATCGTTCTCTCATTATCAAGCATTTCACGACTTGCGCTTCATTGGTGCTAAACGAGGCGTCTTCATAGGCAGAACAATCAACACGGAAACAGCAGCTAGCACGGTGCAGAGAACAAAGGTCAATCTCAGCGACGCCTCATAGCTACGTATCACCTGTTCCCTGTACGGCTCTTCCAGCTGAGCGACGGCCTCAACAGACGCCCTGACGCGCCTGATGATTTCCAGCTTGTCCTTGCCCCTGACGAATTCGTCCAGGTAGTACACCAGCCCATTCTGGATGACGAGGCTGCTCAGCGCAATACCGAGCACCAGACCCAAGCATCGCCAGAGGATGAGCGTGCTGGAGACGACGGCCTGCTCGGCCTGCTCGCCGCACGCGAGGATGGCGATGAAGGTGCCGGGGAACTGGAAGCCCTGCCCGATGGCCTGGGGGATGAGCACGAGGAGGTAGACGATTTCGGGCATGCGGCGGCGGAGGAAGCAGAGGGTGATGTTGCCGAGGAGGTACCAGACGGTGCCGGCGAGGACGGGCCACTTGAGGCGGCGGGTGTAGGTAATGGAAAGGCCGGTGAGGGCGCCGATGATGGAGGCGACGACAGAGGGGATGACGAGGCGGAGGCCGGACGAGGTGGCGCTGGAGAGCAGGACGGCTTGGAAGTATAGGGGGCTGGACGGACGTCTCTGTCTGAGAAAAAGAAGAAGAATGAGGGGCTAGAGTGATCTTCACTTACATGTTGAAGCTGATGGCGTTGGCGAGCACGGCTGCGATGAAGTTTGCAAAGATGAGGTTTGCCCGAGGGGATTTCTGGATGAGGTGGAAGGGCATGATGGGCATGGCGGCGCGGGTTTCGAACCAGAGAAAGGATGGGAAGGCGATAGCTGCGAGGGAGAGGGCGGTGAGGACGACGGGATGGGTCCCTATGAGAGAATTGTGAGTACTTGGTTAAAGGGGAGAAGTGAGGATGATGCTTACATGGATAGATGTTGCCGCCAAAGCTCTAACATGAACTTGTCAGCTTCATCGCCTTCCATCACAATGTTTTCACACGATCTGAAAGAATCAAAGGATAAGTATGAATGGAAAGACTTACCAATCCCAAAATCGCAGTCGTCGTCGACAACGTCAACAAGGCCGAGCCCCCAAAGTCAAACTGCCGCATCGCGTCAAAGACGCCTCGCCGCGGGCCCTGCAAGCCAATATCGTCCGGGATCACGACCACCGACATGGCCATGCACAGGAGCAGCGGCGGGACCTGGACGCCGAATTCCCATCGCCAGCCGAGCGCTTCGGCCATGGCGCCGCCGAGGGCAGCGCCGAGGGCGGAGCCGGCGCCGAAGTTTGCGGTGACGTAGGATTGGTAGGTGCCCCGGCGTCTGTATAAGTCGGGTTGTCAGTTTTGGTTCTTCAAAGAGAGAGAGACATACTCTATCGGCACCAAGTCACTCGTGATGATGCTCCCCAACGCACCCACGCCCCCGGCACCAAGTCCGCAAAGCGCCCTCGCCGCGATAAAGCTCTCGATACTCCCCGCCAAGGCACACCACGTCGTCGCAAGCGTGAAGACGCCGATGCTGGCGACAAACAAGGGCTTTCTGCCCACCGCGTCGGACAGCCTGCCCAGCAGCGGCTGAAACGTCGTCGACGTGAGCAGAAAGGCGGTGGATAGCCAGGACGCCGAGTTGGCTGCCTTGAAGTGCGAGGTAATGACTGGGTGGGACGAGGCCATGAGGGTGCCGTCAAAGGCGGCCATGAACTGGGAGATGAGGATCTGGGCGAAGATGAGCCAGAAGCGGGCCGGGCAGGTTTCGCCGAGGAAGATGAAGGATTTTGCGGTGGAGGTGGAGGCGGTGCTGTTGCGGCGGAGGAGGGGGGAGCGTTCGGTGACAGGGTTTGTATTGTTGTTGTTGTTGTTGTATTTGATGTGGTTGTTGCGGGTTGTGAGGATGCCTTCTTCGTCGTCCATGATGCGACTTATACTCGTGTCTGTGTCCGAGTCTGGGCCGGAGCCGGCTTGAAGCTCCTCTCGGGCCATTATGCAGATGGCTTATATGCTGGTATAGAATTATCTTTCTCAACCAGGAAGGAGAGCGAGCATGCAAAATTGCTCTATGTTGGTCCTTGAGTAGTGGCAGTGCAGCGTTTGAAAGAGAGAGGATGAATATTTGTTGGTGGGAAGCCTGCTAGCCGCTCTCTTAAAGACACAAACTCCATATATCGGAGCGAAAAAGCTGCAAGGGGCGTGTTCCGTAGAGTTACTGTAGCATCCCCTTGACTAAAAGCTGCGTGTAAGTGCGGGCGGATCTCTCGTATCTGGTGCTAACAAGGATGGTCCTGTACACGGCAAAATAGAGAACAAACAGAATTTCCCCGCAAAGCGTGAAAACTCCAGCTTGGGAAAAGTTACATAGAGGAACTTATAAAAAGCGCCTCTGTCGCAATTCACTCTTTGGCGGTGCAGTAAGCCCGCGCCGTCGCCAGACATCAGCGGCTTGTCGCTGCACGCATTTGAAAATACAAGGTCAGATGCAACCCGTCCCGCCGCTAATGCTGCTCGACCCCTACATCAAAACCCCGGGGAAGCGGGCGAAAATACGGAGAGAAGCAGAGTTGAGGTGGCTGCGCCCGCATTGGCTGGAATTATGCTGTGGGAAAAAGGTCAAGTGCCCCTATGACGAACTGATATAAGCTGGGGACTGGGTAACAAGACTTATACGCAGTGGTTGCGATGCGGATGCGCAGCGTCTGGCCCGCTAATCCCGGCAGGGCGTGCATCCTTGCTCGGAGACTATACAGCGATCTCGCAGCTTGATTATTGGGGCGGGGGAGGTATCTTGAGATTGGCTATATTCTTACAGTACGCATTGGGAGAGTTGAGTGTTCGTGCCGTGCATGACGGATTGCGTGAGAGGCGTCAGAGTGCGCCAGACAGCATTCGGCTTTGCCAGCTCTATGGCGAAATGCAAGCTGGAAAAGCCGTGCTTATTAGCGTCATGCAGCATTCCGGCGTCAATCACGAATAGGTTGTTCAGCCATCTGGTTGTATAAGATATGTACATATAGCTATATACAGGGTATATGAGTGCGTGTATGTAGACAGATGTAGGTAAATGTAGATTACTTCCCAGATCCCTCAATCGTCCTCCCTCATATCCCTGGATTCGCTCCGCATGCTATTCTATCTCGTCGTGGCAAGACTCGTGTCTCTAGCGCTCAGTAATCCACGCTGTGCTTTGCAAGGAAAAGAGAAAGGGCAAAACAAGCAAATAAACAACAATAGCAGGGAAATAGACAGCCACTCGTTCGCTCACGCCTCCGACTTCTTACTAGATGACGCCTCTGCAACCACCAGAATGCCCGCTCCCGTAACACCGCCATCGTGGCAGGGCCTCAGCACTACCCGCAGCCGGCTATCGCTGCCAAACCTGCGCGCCAGCAGCTCGTCCAAGAACTGCTGGCAGTCGGCAAGATAGTCCTGAAAGTGCACGATGCAGCCACCGGTGTAACCCACGCCGAGCTCGCGAATGGGAGAGCTCGAATCTGCTGTCGCTGCGCCATCTTCGGGTAGATCTTCGGCTAGGGTGAGCAGGGCGATGATGGCAGCGGCGATGATTCCTGAAGCGCGGACCTCGATGGCCTTTGCAATGTGATATAGTGCCGTAGCCAGGTCTTCTGTCCAGGTAAAAGAAGAGTCTGCATCTTCAGGGACCTGCTGTCTGAGTTTCTCTAGCAGGGCAGATGGTGGTTGCAATGGCTTGTAATGACTAAGGAACGTCGTTGTTAAGCTCTCTTTCTCTAGAAGCTTCCGTGGTAATCTCTCGGTAGCCACGTTCACTTCATTGACCAGATAATCGACCAAGATGATTCGAGCCAGCTCGCCCAGGTAGCGTCCCGCCGTCATGTATTCCAACGGCTGAAATCCTGGCCTCTCGTTTTGCAAAGACAAAACATCATCCCATTTGGTGACCAGATTCATTTCCTTCATCGGCGGCAGCGAGCCATTGATGCTCCACTCGGTGTTGACGGCAATCTTGGCGTCCGCCACACTCTCGCCTGGAAGGACGCTCACTGTCTGCGGCCGTTTACTCGGATGCAAAAGGTCCAGCTTCATGGGTATCGTCGCATTGGTTCCCGTCCCTAGAATAATGGCCATTGCGGCTCGTCGATGCTCTGTGCCGCCGTAGCTGAAGAGGCACGATACAAGCGTGGAGACTGTGTCGTTGGCGATGGCGGTGACTTTGACAGGAGGCAGCTCCGATGTTTGGGATTTCTCGTAGCCTTGTTCGATGTGAGCGCCAAGGTCGATGCCGGGCGGTAGAGCGAATCCTTTTCCCATGTCCTTTAACAGGGCGTGCGAGACTGATCGCTGCTCCATGGGAAAGCTAAAGGTGACGCCAAGGGGCACAGGCTCATCCTTGGATATGTTCAAGACTCTGCAGCCCTCTTCCACAACTTCGGCGATGCATCTTCCAACCCATGAGAAGAGGCTATCGGCGTTATCATTCTTGAGGTGATGATCTATCGGCCATGATTTCTCCAGTGGTCGCTGGACACGTGATGAAGGGTCTTGGGCATCACCATGCAGCTCGACGAAGCCAACTCTAAGGTTGGTGCCTCCACTAAACGAATTCTTGTCAGCATTCTATCCAGACAGATACAAGCTTCAGCCTGTTGGCGATTTCGTAGCAGCTGCCTCACATGTCTATTGCCAGATGCCTATCAGATATCCATGTCAGCCTCATATTCTTGCCACAATCACCATCAACACTGCACACTGCACATTCCAGCTTGCAGTGCTTGAATCACTTCTCATTTCGGATCAATGCATCACTTACTGTCCGGTCCCTTGATCAGAAAGATGCCTCAGGATAGACTCAGATATCGGCGTGGGCAGCCACTGGTCCCTTGAATTCGCAGCCAGATGTCTGAAATTGGCCAGAAACTTGCGCGATAGTTCATACGATCTGTCGACGTCGATGCTCAGCGGCTCCAAGAACCGGTGGATATCCGTTGCAGAGGCCATGGCTCCCGCTTTGCGAGGCGCCCCAGTGAAATCGAAGAAAAGACGCTTATGACGGCGGTATCATGATAACAGTGGCAGAAGAGAAAAGCACCGGCTGCCTTATATAAGGAAACAAGAAGCCGTACTTTGTCAAGCAATTCACAGCCGCAGATCTGACCCGAGGCAGGATGACGGCTGTTCACCTCCCTTTATAGGATGGGCTGATAACAAAGTAGCAGCCAAGTCGTGTTTGAAGTAGATGTGGCAGTGGTGAAGGGTTTCCCCCCTTTGGGAAGAACAACGCCGGCCGGATTTTCTAGTGGACGTTGCCTTATTGGTGCTATCTGGGCGGGATGGGGCAGCTTGGCGGACCGAATGGCGCCGGGACGGGCTTTTCTAGAAGGGCGTTCAGGCCACCAGTTTGCAGCTAACCCACCATGTGCATCTGCATAGATGTAGTTCTTTTGAATGGGCTGCACCTTTGACTGTAGATTATCTACGAGAACGAATTACATTGCATGTATCCAAAGAGATGCTACAGCTCGGAACCGAGAGTCTTATTGATCACTATAGAGTATCCGATGTTACGTCGCATACTCGTAAACGAATCCTAGCAGCTGCCCACTTGGTAGCATCCAGTGTCCCACTCTATATATAGCGCTGAGATAATGGCCGATGGATGTAGATGGCCTTGCCTGTAGGAGGCAAAAGAAACGAAGAATGCCTCTCCTCTTAGAACAGGATGGCTGAAGAGGCAGTAGCTGCCTTGTTTGCGGCACCTCATATCGTTATTCCGCTCATCTTACTCATTCTGTGAATAATAGCTCTGATTAGAATAACAACTGCCGTTTCCATCTACCTGGTGCAATAGTATGTAATACATATCCTAGTTGCTGCAACTTCAAGTCACGGGTTACTAAATGCCCCAGTCCCAGATCCCGGGTAATAGTGAGGTGTGCCGCTGCTGTGATAATACCCTATCTCTCCAAGGATAACTTAAAAAGAGCCGCAGGGTGAAAGAATACGCATGGTGGACAACGAGCATTGGAATAGTGAATACAATCCATATGAATATTCCTAGTGAATTAGTATTAAACTAACGCCTCTTGTACTGTCAACACACAACAATGAATAAGATGAGAATAAGCAGCAGAATACTTTGCCTTTGGCAGTGAAACAGTGTCCAAGGGTCTACTGATGTACGGCTCTTCAATTTGTCTGTATTAAGTTCTCCTCTTAGCAGCCGTCTAATAATTTTACAAAACAAGTTCTTTAGGTATATTATTCATCTCAGCAATCAAATAAGACGACTCTCATACTGCCTCGGCAGGTACTTTGGTACCTCGACACGACCCCAAAGGTCCCTGCGGAACCGCTCCATTCGGCCTAGCGCCATCACCAACCACGCAACCGCTCCTCACCATGACGCTATGCCGTCCGACCAATCTCGTCGCAGCAGCTTCGCGCGTGAAGCTATTCCTGCTAAAGCTTTCAGCTCTTCAAACCTCAAGCATCTCCATCATCAGCGTGCATCGTTTTGGATTTTATTGTCTCAAGTACGAATATCGCGAATTTTAGGATACCCGCATCCCTTAGATTACCTACGCTTAACGACTCTCTCCGCCACTTCAGCTCCCTACATCACCGCCATCCCGAGCCTCATTATGGATGAAAAGCACCAGCAGCTGCCGCAGCCCATGAACATGAATCCTCGGCGTGCGTCGACGATATTCGCCAAGGCGCGCCGGCTGCTCCTGATTGCGGCCCTTGTGATTGCGAGCTTCCACTTGGTCGCTGTGCCTTTTATGCCAAAGGATTTCTTTCAGTGCGACCATGGTACCACGACAAAGGCCCTCGTCCCGTTCGAAGCGCACATCATCAGCAAATGCCCTGATACCAGAGTATGCAACAACTGTCTGCAAATATATGCTGCTCTTCCGTAGCTGACCATGACTTCTAGCATGCCCTTCGCAACCTGATCCTGCCCGTGATGCAAAAGGTCCACGACAAGGTTGACTTTCAGCTTTCATACATTGGCAAGTACGTCAAACCAATACTCCATCCAATCCTATAACCGCCATCTCTAACATCCATGGTTCAGGCCCACCGCTAATGGCGGCGTCGAATGCAAACACGGCCCCTCCGAGTGCATCGGCAACATCATCGAACTCTGCGCCCGCGAGCTCTATCCCGACCCCAAGATCCATCTCGGCTTCGTCATGTGCTTGACCAAGGACTACCCCCAGATCCCCGATCGCGCGCTCATCGAGGACTGCGCTCTGGAGCATGCCATCGACTTCAACAAGCTCAATGAGTGCACCGCCCGTGATGAGACTGCCCACGGCATTGAGCTGCTGCGAAACAGTGTCCAGCGGTCTGCTGATGTATGTCTAGCATTTGCTAACAATCGAGAAAAGTCCAATAATCTAACAACTCCTTATAGGCCAACGTAACCATCAGCTGCACCATCCGTCTCAACAACGAAGTCTACTGCATTCGCGATGACGACGAGTGGAAGGACTGCCCTAACGGTCCCGGCGTCAACGACCTGGTGCTCGCTATTGAGAAGCTGTACCACGGTTCGTCGTAAGCGGTTCGAAAATTTCCGTCCATAGCTCGCTCGCCTCGCCCAACGTGTAGCTCATCGATAGTGCATCCATACCCGCCTCGTCGTCTCCCCCCATGACCTTTAGTGTCTCTATTATGCTGTCAAGGCCAACAGCCTTGCCCGTGGCTTGTGTGGCTCCGGCCTCCAGGGCAACATGAACAATATGTATATGGAAGTGGTAATAGGTCGGTTGATAGTGAACATAGAGCTTCAGCTGGTTCTCCTCGATGCTTGGGTACGTCTTTGTCGTGGCGTCGATAACCTTGGCCTTCATGTGCTGTAGCCATGGGATGTGCTTCTTCTTCAGGTCTCGAAGCGACCAGATGTCCCGCCGCTCAACTAGCGCCAGCAGGTGCAGACCCTCGAGTGTCTTGCGGTCCCAGTTGAGGTCTGGCGTAAGAAGGAAGCCTTCGTCACCAGCTTCGCCGAGCTTAGTTCTGTAGATAACATCTTCCACCTCGGTCCTTCCTTCAATGATGTTGAATACCCAATTCAATCTTCCCTGCTCTCTTTTAAGCTGCATAAACGGCTGGATATGCTTCTTGTAAATCTCTGGTGTCTCCGTGACGAATCGAACGGCCTGCTTGCTGTACTTTTTGATATGCGCCTCCGTGCACGGATATATCAAGTTGATTTTTAGATCCGCAAAGAAGTCGACGCCGTTGTCGTGTCCGTTGTCCGCCTCGGGCTTGATCTCCTCGTCCACGGACCCCGTTCTCGCCATGCTCCACGAATAGATGTCGTTTGCGCCCAGATTCCGCAGCCGCGCGAGCGATGAGGGCAATCCGGCAAGATAGACCTCTGATGTGGGAAACGTCGCTCGCTCGACGACCATGACGGCGGGTTCATTGTCGATTGTGCCGTAGAGGGAGACGCGACGGCCAGCTTGGTCTGCGTGGGAGGTTTTCTGTTAGCAATCAGAGTGAGGATGCGGTGAATTTCACTGCTTCGGCATAGAATCGCCTTGACGGGTTGCTACTTTGGCAACATCGGAGAGCCATGAATGCAAAAACTTGCCTTGGTTGAGCACCTTTTCAAGCTTGAATTTGGGCAGCGCTGCCTCAGCCCGAGCCTTGAGATCCGCCATTGTGCGACAATAACTGAGAGATGTTCGAATATTTGACGAAGAAAATAGATGCCAGTCACCAGTATGTTGAATGCTTCAGCTTGTGCCTCCAAGACTCGATTAAAAGCTGCAAGTAGCCCCGGGAACCAAATGGAGTGTTGGTGGATGAAGTTGAGAATGATGGCTGCTATACAGAGCTTTGAAAGCTGGAGAACCCCTCCTCAGCCTCCCGCCACTAACAGCCCCACGACAAACGCACTAAACACGGCCAGGCACTCACTACCTACACCCAAGGGAGATTCAACTGGCATTTATTCGGACGGAAAGACTAACCGCTATTGTGGGATAGAATATCTGTTTCTATAGAATTCGTTGTTGTATTATAATACATCGCGATGATTCTACCACGTCGTAAGAGATTCTTTTTGCGTCTGTTACTTTGCAATCACATGGCCCATGACTTGACTAGATATACCTAGTAGCTGTTGTGAGAGAAGGCTTCATCCTCTAAAGTTATTAAATCAATAAATCACATACTACAGAAAAAAGTGCTTGCTGAAACTGAAACAAAAAACACGCCGGAAACAAAGCTACATGTACCTGCCTGTCTGCCTCAACGGCCTCGATTAAATTAGATGATATCGACCGTGACTGCGGTTAGCCAAGGCGAGCTTGTTCAAACTAAGCGACTTTGAACGGTCCCGTTGACCTCAATCAAATCAGTTGACTGTAATTAAACTAAGTGACTTCATCTTGAACTATGTCTTTGTTCAAACTAAACGGGTGGCCTGGTTCAAACTAGGTACCAGGTAACCTCAAAGGACCCTGTCGTCTTGACCAAACTACATATACATGTAGGCGGCCTTGATCGGCGCAGCAGCTTTGACCACCATTATTGGGGCTTTGAGAAGAGGTGCCGTACATATATACGCAATTATAAGTAGAGCCTGATACCCTTTAGCTACTCAAGACTGCCAATACGGTTCATTGTGAGGCAAGTCGAATCTGCGCAAGAAAGATGGAAAGTTTGCAATGCCGGCCGAGCATCTACCATGCTGGTTTAGACTGCGATCAGCTATTCGACAAATGCATTGCGCAAATCGCCGAGCCAAGGACAAGCAGCCTAATTGGCGAGTCTGCTGTCGCAATCGGCCGGCTCGCAAGAGAACATCAAGCCCGTTTCTGGGCATGGTCGTCCTATCTAGGGGTTTTTGCTGAGCAAGATGTTTGTCTTGATCGTCGTTTGTCTAACAGTAAAGTTATCCGAGCCATGGTGATGGATCTGCTCCGCATCATTGCTGTTAGTCTGCGACACTGTTAGTCTGCTCATGAACCGCGGGCTTGAGAATAACTGTTGACTTGCTCTAGTCTTATCGACGATCCAAAACCGCAAAGATAATCCAAAGGCAGGCTCGGACCATACGAACAATATCAAAATCGAACTTGGACAAATGCAGGAATATATCGACGGAGCCATCGACCGGCTGCATCGACTCGGCGTAACTATCCGGCACGCTTCTACAGCTAGTTTGGCCGCGAGGGTGGAAGATTTCACGGCAAAAAGGCCAGGCCCGTCTCTGGAGGAAACATCATTCTTGATGGTCAGATTTCTCTACCCCACGGCACCTTTGAGTCTTCAACGCTTGCTCGGACGTTCCGTTCTTGAGCGCTATTTCAATCTAAAATACCGAGAAGAACACCGACGACTTTTAGCAACTCGCCGTTCTTCTGGTATGGGTGAAGTAGAAGAAGACCAACCAGACGTACTGCATGGAGAGATGGAACTGCTAAGCCCGATAAACCAAAAAGACTACGTCGCCGATGGTGTTAAAATCGACGAATTGGTAGACCAAGTGGTAGAGTCAGGTGCAAGGCCTTTAATTTTGGGATCGAAGCCGTCAATTCTCCAGATAGATGACATTCAACATCAGAATCGACGTACAACTTTGTCGGCAACTTCCAGGACGTCTACGGTACGCATGGCCGAAATCGATTATCCGAAACCGCCGAAGCCGTCCGGAGATGGAGAGCTTGGCTGGGCCATCTGCTATTTGTGCTCTGAATCTATTCCACATGACAAGTTGCGGGATACGAGATGGTGGAGGTATGTTTCAGAATTCATTACGCTTTGTAGAAGAGTCACTAATGTCTTGAAAGACGCCATGTTGACAGTGATCTTCGGCCATACGTATGCCTTTACGATTCGTGCTCAGCATCCCCCAACGCATTTGATAGATTCACCCCATGGCTGAACCATATGGAGGAGCATCATTCGATAAACTGGATCAAGACGATCAATTATAAAACGATATGGCGATGCGATATTGAGCACAAGCCACCAGAACAGTTTGACGATGAAGCCATGTTGAGAGACTACATGCAAAAGCACCATATTGAACTGTTCACTGAGTCTCAGCTAGCAGCCATAGCTCGCCGTAGTTCAGTTCGTATCCCTGGGTCGCAGGATACTTGCCCTCTGTGTGGCTTTGATGCGAGCGAAGCGCCCCTTATTACAGATCAATCCAGTGACTTACAGCCTCCGCAAAAGAAACGCAAAAGAGAAGTACAACACGCCCCGCGGGCAAATTTGAATGTCAACGTTCAAGCAAAGCGCACAAAAGTTCACTTTCAGAACCGAGCAGAGACAAGCACCTATGGGCCATCGAGAGAATCAGATTTGGAGCCGACAAGAGGTCCAGATATCGACTCAATTTCGCCACAAATCAAGGCTCGATTGCAGCGGGAACGATTATCACGGCATATAGCAACGCATCTTAAGGCTCTCTCATTTATGTCACTCCGTCTCAAAGCTTTCCAAGAGCAATCCAAGGAAGAAGACCAATGTTCTACTACAGGTGATCAGGAGGACACCAATGAAGGCGATGGACCGAGGGGGTTTGATACAGAGCTTGAGGCACAATCTCTCAATGTCAGCGACAAACCAGGCTCCCTACAGACCAGATACTAAAAGATTTAGATGTTTCACGCCCTGTTGCATCTCCTATAGCTTTTGGTGTTCAAGAATGCAATGTCGTTGACCGCAACACATTAAACGATGACTCTACTATTCCAGAGAGTTCCTCTCCGGCCGAGCCTGGCTTTGACTTGCTCAGGACCCAGCCGCAGTGGGAGAAACTCTTTAGCCTTGACGAAGTGATGCACCTGTCCCAAACACAGAAGGGGAATACTGCGTGGAAAAAGAGTGAAATACGGGATCAAGTTTAATATGCTCTTGAAACATTATTCAAACACTTCAAATGCCCAGGAAAACCTCACCAAGTGTTGCTAAAGCTTATTGATGATTCTGACCCGAATATATCGCCGAAGTTGCAGTTCGTAATCTCGACATGTTCGGAGCTTGGTGTGAGAATTCTTCTTGTCTTCGTCTTCCTCAGAGATCGAAGGATCTGGATTGGGGCACGCAGAGCGCTTGCAATATCCCTCCCAATTTTTCTTTTATCTCCCTAGTACCCGATTTGATGGTCCTCCTTGGAGCAGCAGCAAAAGGTTTGCGCCCAATCTCTGTAACTGTGCAGCCACAGCCAAACGCTATATGCATACATGTATATACTTCGCTAATGCTGTGAAGTATTTGATATTGCAAACTTCACAGCAATAAGCCATAATTTGGCCTTGATCATTCTGCATTCGCTACTACGCTCAATAAGGAAATCCATAATCATTATAAAGCCATCTCTCCCAAGAGTTGCTTGTAAAAGCTGCCTGTGAACGAGCTCTCCTCAATCGCTGCAAGCCCAGGACTGTCTCTTCGAAACGCAATGACTTGAAGCCTTTGGAGTTTTCAATAGATCCCAACTTCTCACCCAACTATCTCTTCTTTGTAGAATGTCATTATTAGCTACATATGCTATGGTACGCCACTGGACCCTGAGATGGTGGAATCGATTCAACGTCTTGGATAATCTATATTGAAGAGGAAAAGAAGACTGGTATCAATGGATATAGCATTACGATGAATCAGTCCATATATATTGGTACTATTGACTTTACAAACTATTCGCATATATCAGAAAGACTCAGAGTCATAGTAAAACTTTGCCCGCCTTGTGCACTATAGAAGTCCCTCTTGCCCTCTCGTTCTGGCTGCAGTATTTCAATAATATCGGATCTGTTGCTGACCACCGCCCAACTCAAAATAGTTTGTGCCTCAACGTTTTGCGCCTCCGTATTCGCGCCATGGTCAAGAAGTAATTGGATAATTTTGCGGTGTCCAATTATCATTGCATGCCAGAGAGGTGTGCGGCCAATTTCATCCGTTGTTTCCAGATCAGCGCCATCTTTTATCAGCTTCATAATCCTGGGCATATCCCTGATCTCGATCGCTCGAAAGTAGGTACCATTCATCCAACGCGTGAGGCCTTTTTCTTCTGCTATAGTTTTCGGGTATTGAGATTGGCTTGGATCATCGAGCTCGGGTAGCCACTGAGTTACATTATCTGGATTCGTATCAATTTTTGCTTCAGAACCCTCTAGTTGTCTAAGTGCGTGTTCCCAATTAGCCTTGAGGGTGTTGTATTCCATAATATCGCCCTCTGAATTTGTGATACTCGCTTTGATATTCCCATCATATAAATCCTGCATAGATGAGTCTCCCAGGTAGCGGGTGTCTCCTGAGGCGGCGCTATGTCCATCGTCGATATCAGCAGAATTGCTCTTGAAATCTTCATCCAAGCCGCCACCCTCATTCTGTAGAGCTTCAAACCGGATTGTCATTCCCATTAGCGTATGTAAATGTTGCGCTATGTGTCGTGCTACAACGTTTGAACGCTCTCCTCTCTGCTCTCTATGCCGATGAGAACCCGTGTCTTCAGAATCAGAGGAGGTATCCGATGAGTCAAGATCTGAGCTAGGAGGGCCAGGGCTAGTCATCTCAATATTTATCCTGGCACTTTTGATAGCCTCTTGCGTCTGTTGATCTTTTTGTCGTTTTGGGATAACCGACCAATCTTCGTCTTTTCCTCCTTTTATCGTGTAACAGCACAGAAAGCAGTCATTCCAAGCCCTCGACTGCTCTATTTTGCTCTGTCTTGCAATAGCTTCAAGCTGTTCATTCTTCAGATCTTCGCTATGACGTTCAGTCAAATGAGAGTATAGAGCTTGCGGGCCAGTGTAAGCGTTCATGTTATCGGAAGATCCACAGAGGGGACACATCCAGCTAGATGTTAAATAAACCTTTTGATACCATCGCCAATCGTGAAATTCCATATGCTCATACCACTCATTAAACGTTATAAAAGCCGGGTGCGCATACAAACACTCTTCATATAGGCAAATGTAAGGTTTGAGATCTCGATCTATATGTTGACTAATACAAGATCAGCAATATTCATATGTGTGTTGATGTATATTCCAGTACTACTCAAGCAGTGTACAAGCTTCCCTAATGAAATGCATAGGCATAGATAGTACATGGAGCTCTCCAATCGAGGCATCAAATGATCTCACAGAGTAAAATAGACGGAACGTACCGCCAGCTTGTTTCCGAAAGCTGTTTCTTGTTTAAAGACTCGCCACACCACTGGCAGGGGAAAACATTGTATCCTTCTTCTGTGCTAGGCATCCGTGGATAATATCCCAGTTTTATTTGAATCGACGATGTCTTCTTATGCTTTGTCGATACGTCAACCTGCTGACTGTTCTCAGTTTTAATATGCCGAATGTCGACGCTAGATAGGTCTGATGCCGAAGGAGCGTAAGGCTCTTTTCGAGGAAGAGACATGGCAGGGCTCATAATTTTGTTCGCTGCTGGATTGATTGGACTCATTGGAGAGCTGGTCTGTGCCTTTTCGCTAGGTATTTCTTCAATTGTTGGAAGATTTCTTCGACGCGCCCCGAGATTAGCGCGTCGAGAATTGGAGAATAGCATGTTGGCATATCTCGCAGTCATTGATTTGCTGAGATATTCTTTGAGCGACTGGTGAGCATCTGGATACAGGGCTTGAACGGCGTTCGTGCATAAATATGCGAATGCGTCCATATTTTGTCCTGCGGCAAATTTCCTAACTCTCGAATCTAGCCTTCTGCTGCTTGATTGGCGAATATTGGTCCCCAATTGATTTAATCGAGTGAGAGTATCGTCTATTGTCTCCAAAGTCGCCTTTTGAATCTGAGAGACCTCATTTGCGCCTTCCTTGTCACTTGATAGAGCCATTTCCGTCCCTCCCGGGTTCTCTATTTGAGCTATAATGTGCAACAGGCTGTGGCGGAGGATGTCTAACAGCCGAGCAACAAGATCTTGAAGGTCTGGGAGGTTTCGGAGCCTTGTGTCTAAGCACTGGCTCTTTCGGGCAAAGACTCCCAGATATGCCGTCCATATAGCGAAGCGTTGTTGAAATTCGGTGCATAGTTCGATTGTCGCCTCTAGCTTTGTTTTCCGTGAGATCTCTAGTAGTTTATCAAAGTGACTTTCGCACTGATATGATAAATCATAGAGAAGATCCTCTTCAATAGTATGGAGCGCCTTCTTCGCCGCAACATCGTCTGCAGGATAGACGCTCGTTTTGTCCTTAGCAAAAAGTACCTGATCCTCTTTGCTGCTCATTTTGATAAATTCTTCGAGTGCTCGTTGATGTGCTAGGCCTGCTATGATGCAAAGTTAGTCATTAGACATGTTCGCAAAAAAAATGTCCAAAGTCAGTATATCAAGAAGAGACGGATTAATCGGTAGCAGCATAAAAGAACAGCTTCCATGCCTCCCAAGCGGGGAAGCCGTGAATGATGTCGCATTCAACCTGGCTGTCCAATAAGACGGCCGTGTAATCTAAGGTACATATGATTTCCGGTTATAATTGGTAGAATATATGGTATATTCGATGCCTCACTAGAAAAATCAGTCAGCAACATAATCCCCGCATGGAATTTTATCGCTCAACCCCATCTCCTACAAATGCACGCCGCTCGAGGCATCGAGTTAAGCTGTGCACTATTTACGATGGCTGACTTTTATATCACCGATTCTAGTGAATGGCTCTTGCTTCAAGAGTTGTCAAGACGCCTCAGCCAGAGAAAAGCATGGTTACGTGCGTTGCCCACGCCCCGAATTGATCAGATTGAAACTCGCCCCGACGCTGGTCTACTCGAGTTCGAGCTGCGTCGTGTATTCATAGTGCAGACAACTTCTCAGAGTCTACTCAAAGAAGAGTTTGAGCGCTACCAAGCGGCTTTAAAGGACCTATGTTCGTTGTTAGATGAACTTGCACTGCCTCGAAACTCTCGCGGCAATCTCGGGGGGCAGAAATACGGTAACCTTCGCGCATTGATAGGGTTTCTGGATTCAACATCTGGAGCCATTGACCTGGTAAAGGGTCCTAATAGAAGGCTTTTCGAGCTTCCTCAGGAAACCAACGATCTTCGCAGCTGTCTGCGCACTGTCACGAAATGCAATAATACCCTTAGTGGATTGCACACACTTCCTCCGTTAGGATCGGCCGTACGGCCGTCTCGGACACGGCGAGAGACGACAGTTTGGAAGAAACGTAAAGTGCGAGATCAAGCTATATGCGTTATTAAAGTCTTGTTTGATCACTTCAAGTGTGGGATGTCGCATGAAGTGCTGCTGAAGCTTATTGAGGATCAAAAAGAGGCTTTATTAGTACCAAATTTGCAACTCATGCTCTCTCTATGCTCCGACTTGAAGTCATGGGAAGAAGCGCAATACGACGATGCTAATCTGTTTGTTTGAGCCTTCTGATTGCCTTTTTGTTCGCTTACTTACATGGTATGCAGAGATAAAATACTAAACTCACCTATCTCTGATATTTGCAAGGACCTTCAACAATACACTGGTCAAAACATGGCCTTAAGGCTACATATCAAAGAGCATAAGTTATATGGCACCTGGGAAAACCTTGTTGTCTCTGCAACAGGCCCATCGTCGAAAGAGACTCTCGACAAACTTATCAAGAATGGTGCACTCAGACGTCCTGACGTCAACATCTTGGAAAAAAACAAGTCGGCATCAATAAAATTTAGCACCAAAGACAAGCGAGAACTTGCTGTCAAGCTCGGATACTGTCTCATGGATTTTTTTGACGCCGACTTTACGTCAGATAGAATCCATCTCTTGGACTCTTCAAGACCAAACACCAAGGACGTTCCGTACTTGTCATTTGGCTCAAACTTTCCAACCATAAACGACCGATATACTTTTCAAAGAGGCCATCCCACGCTTTTATCATTTGCCAAGCTATTGATAGAACTAGAATATGGCCAAATGATTGAATTACAAGTCAGTCCAAACAGCAACCAGAATCACGACACTTGGGCTGATCTTGTGGGATACGTGGATACTCTTGCACAAGATAAATATGACTCATATACTCAAGCAATTCGAAACTGCCTGTTTGTTTATCATGAAATAGCGCAGAAGCTGAACTCAAGCAATTCTCAGAATAAAGGCGCAGACTCGACAATACGAAAGATAATTTACAAGGAGATTGTCTGTAAGCTCGAGCTTGGACTTGAAGAATCCACTCCTAGATCATCTCACAAGCGGCGACGATCACGATCCCGGTCTCAAAGTTATCGCTATGATAGAGACCAAACTGCGGGCTCTCAAAATCTACCTATGCGGTCCGTAGAGCCTCAGGACGCATCGCTTAGTGCCAAAAGACGGCGATCTAACTCGACAAAAAGTCCTGATTGCACCGAGAGCTGTGAAGACTTCGAGATCGCCTTAATCTGTGCATTACCTATAGAATCTGATGCTGTTGAAGCTCTTTTCGATGAGTATTATGAAGACTCTTTATATGGCAAAGTACCGGGTGATCCAAATGCTTATACTGTCGGAAGGATGGCCGGCCATAACGTGGTATTGGCGTTTATGCCGGGCATGGGCAAAGTCAACTCGGCCAACGTAGCGGCTGGTTTTCGCATGAGCTTCCCCAACATCAAGCTTGGCATTGTTGTGGGCATCTGTGGAGGTGTACCAGGTGGAGAAGATGGCAAGAAAGAAGTGCTGCTTGGTGATGTTATCATCAGCACCGCACTTAGACAATATGACTTTGGCCGGCAATATGATAATACGTCTGTTGCGCGAGATACCCTGCATGACAATCTCAGCCGACCAAACATAGAAATCCGTTCATTTCTTTCAAAATATTCGGGATTAAGGGGGCGACACGCATTGAGAGAAAAGACATTGTCTTACCTGGAGGATCTCTGTACGAAGAATGAGTTCCAAGAATCATCATTTCCTGGCGCAAACAAGGACATACTATACAGGCCTGACTATCGCCATAAACATCGCGATCCAAATGTTTGCAATGTCTGTGCAAATTGCCAGAGTCCATCTGATGGTGTGTGCGATGCCGCGCTAGAGGCTTCGTGCGCTGAACTGGGCTGCGAAGAGAGTATGGCAGTATCCCGTGCTCGTATTGAGCCCTCCAGCACAGCTACACACAGAGATGACGAGTCTCCAAATGCCCAGAAGCCCTGCATCCACTTTGGCACAATTGCTTGTGGAGATTCAATCATGAAATCTGGGCTGCGGCGCGATGAAATCGCATCGAGAGACAAAGTCATTGCGTTTGAAATGGAGGGCGCTGGGGTTTGGGACAGCTTTCCCACCGTTGTTATCAAGAGCGTATGTGACTATGCGGATAGCCATAAGAATAAGAGGTGGCAGAAATATGCTGCCGCATCTGCAGCTGCTTGTATGAAAGCGTTTCTGGAGGAGTGGCGAAAGGATTGTTGATAAATTTTTTTATTGATGAGACGTTATTTACTATGATGGCAGTATACAGACAGTTGAACTTGAAACTTAGGGGAGTGTTATCTAGCATCTCAGTTCTACTCTCAGAATCTCAACCATAAATTAACGCGGTGGTTAATCTATATATACCAAACGTACCTTGCGAGACATAAAATGGTCTTTATCAGCCCAGATGGGATGTGGGAATATATCAACATGCCACAGGGATTGATGGAGGCGTCTTCTACATACACGAGATTCGGAGAAATGGCTTTTTGGCCGTTTCATACCCTGACGATACCGTGTACCCATCGCTATGGGGTGCAACGAGGATCTGAAAACTACGCTCTTCATAAACCTTGATGATGACAAGAATTCCTCAGAAGGCTTTGACAAACATTTTGAGTTGCTGTGGGAAATGCGCCTAATTAATTATTATGTGGACTTGAAAGTAGCAACGGTATATAGCAGTAGCAGTAGCAGCAAGCTGAAGCTATTGTGTACTCTATCAAGAGTAGAATCAAATTTCGGCATCAAACCAATCGATACGATATCAGACAGTTTGATGGCGATGAAACCCACAGATTGCAGATGGCTCGGCGCACAAACGCCTTCAGCGGCTGGGCCTGGGGATGCGATTCAAGGGAGTGGATCTTGAGATTGTGGCTGCTCCGCCGACCCACGTGGAGATGGAGGCAGCTCAGTTGGGACGATGAGCGATGAATTACGCAGGGCATGCTTGTCTAATTATCCGCGGGTTGCTGGTATGATGCATGGGATTGGAGTTGAAGATGTAGAAAGCTGAGAGCTGAAATAAAGCTAGTGTCAAGCGACTTCATTCTCTCTGCCTGTATGATACAATAGCAACGACCAAAAGTCCCTATCAGCTGCAGACTATTGTGTTCAATTAGACGTTAATGCCAAGTACATGTGCCCAAATCTCATGACAAATTGTCTCCCTGCCAACAAACAACTTGCAAGCTGACCTGAACTGTCTCTTCTTATAAGCAGTTGGCCCTTGCAGAGCCAGGCACCGTAATCGCACAAGCACAGCTCTTCCTGTAATGGTTCTCGGAGCAGAGACCAAAACATGCGGGTCTCGCCACACCCCTGGCGGCGCCATCCGCAGCATCCCTGCTGGCCAAATTTCAATGGGGATTTTTCTGCGTGCTAGCAGGAGCGAAATTGAGCTCTGCTGATCGTCCGGAAGAGAAGGAAAAAATTGAAAACGGCCAAGGAATTCTATCATTTTTTGGGGTTGGTCGCAGATGTAGGCGAGAATCTGTATCTAACACTGGATGCCGTTGCATGGTAGCAGTTCTGGCGTTGGGCTCAGCACCGCATAAACCGTTAATTACACGCCTGCGTAATTGCCCTCATACGAGCAACAGCAATGCATCGAAGCCGGGGAATCTGGTGGAGCTCCAGTCTATCTAATACGAGACGATACCTGAGCATAGTACTTGTTAGTACTTGTAGTACGATGTACGCACCTTCATGTACAAGGAGGCATCGCCCTGGTGTCTGAGCCAATTTTAGTGCCTGGGCCGCTGAAGATGCACTGCAGATGCCAGCGGCCCCATCGTGGCACCTCGCTTGGCGCATGTGCTGGCTTTACGGGTTTGTGCTATCTAGTATCTGTGCATCATTGAATATGAAGATGACGGCTGGAGACCACCAAATCGTTGTTGATGCACCCAAACTCTGGCGCCGCAACGCCTCCAGAGACCCCTTTCGCGTCTTCTGAATAGCGCGGTTCCTGCGCCTAACAATCACGGCCACCAACTGCGACCTGCCCAGCTTAGCCTGCGGTTGTTAGCACGCTATCGAGCTCCAGGTGCTGGCGCTAGGGCTCTAGGTGCCTAGACTTGGCGGTATCGGGCCTAGAGGCAGCGCCCAATGGGTGCTAGCGGCCACTGGCCTCCAGATGTTCGTTGGCAGCAGCGCTCGGCTTCGGTCTCGTCCCCGTGACAGCAGACGAAGAAGAAAAAAACAAAAACACCATCACCGCAACTCTACGGCCATTCTTTTCTCGATCTGGTGCATGCATGCAGGATCCACTCTGCTCGATCGCCCTTTTGCCCCTGCAGCTTTGTTTGTCTCTTGTTCCCTTTCCCTTACGCCCTCTCGTCTTTATCCTGCAGTCTTTGACAACGAGAAACACCAGTTTGAACGCTCATTGTTGCATTCTGCGCTAGGCAGGGCATCTTGTCTCGCATCCTCGCCAACCGCTCCACCTGCTGGCCAACCACCCCTACTAATATCCCACGCCCTAGTGCCTTCGAGGCCGCTTCGCTTCGCAGTTTCGTGTTTCCCCAAAGCGCCGTTAGCTCGCCGTGTTTCCTCTCCGAGACCCTCGATCCTGCGATCTCTTCTTCTCTCTCTCTCCTCGTCCGCAGACCAGGCCTCCGTCCGTGCATTTCTCGCCAAACTCGACCACGGGGTCGCTTTTCCCACCGTCGCTTCTGCCTGGGCTCGATTCCGAAGAAAAGACAAGGCCAGGCGGTCGGAACTGGAGAGGAACCACAGCGACCAGCGCAGATCCCGTTGAAATCGCTGCTCCTGGTCGGCCTTCTGTCATCCCTTCCTCGGCTCCAAAGTTTACACCATCGGGCCATTCTTTCTTTCTCTTCGGCGTTGTTCACTTGCTTCGCATTGTTCATTCATTTTTAGACCCTGAACGGGCTGCTGCTTCCATTCCCGGATCTTTGTTCGCTTCCAGCGTCTTATTTTCATTCGTTTCTTGCATCCTGGCGCTTGCTCTCTTCCACGACTTCTTCTGAAATCGCGTTAATCTAATTTTTCTCAACAATTCACAATCGCCTCTTCCGACATTCAATTCAATTGCGCTACTTAAAATTCCAGAAGCGTTACTCGTTTTTTGGGAGTTTTTTTTTTTTTTTTTGGTTACAGCTCGTTTTTTTAAATGCGTGTATAACATCAAAGTCTAGTAACTTTGCACTTCACACGACTCGTCACCGCTAGTTTTCTCCCGTTAACATGGCCTCCGAAACATCAGGCCCGACAAGGGCTCGTGGTCGAAATCGAGACACACCGAGACACACACAATGGACGCTCAGGAATGCATCAATAGCTGTGCTCGCAGCCCTCGTGGGTTCCGCTTCAGCTGATGATTCGGCAAGCTGCATTTCTCTCAAGGGTTCGGCATTATGTCCAGCTTTCCAGGCTGCTTCTATATCCACAAGCCAGTCTTTAATCGATACATTGTGAGCTACGCGCTATCCTTCATGCTCGGTGTGAGTAGTTTGCTAATATTGATGCTACAGCTCATTCTTAAAGTATGTCTCCGATTTAGAGACCTTCGACACGCAGCTCTCCAGCTTCGTCAAGACTACATATCTCCAAGACAAGTAGGCAGCTCTCACCCGGTGTCATCTTGGTCCAATTTGCTCACGTCCTGCGCTTTTTAGATTCCAGTTAAACTTTGGCTGCCACAATATTAATTATACAGACCCCAGCGACATGTACGCGCGCTACACAACGACAGTCCTTTGCAGCTCCATTGTTCAAGCGTCCGCGGCTGGCTGCGGCGTCTCTGAGAAAAACTCGGAGCCTCTTTGCGCCGAAACCTGCGCCGAATATGCTCAAAGCGAAGCTTACATCACCGCCGACACAGCTCTTTGCGGTAGCCCCAGCAGCGACCTCAACAAATTGATTCGCGCCGACTTTACTGTCTGTTCCAACCCGGAACAGGCCCTCTCCAGCAGCTGCATCGTCGGCTCGGACAATGAGCCGGATAACTGTGGATTTGGTAACAGCACCGTTGGTTTATGCTCATACTGCGGCGCCGGAGGCATCAATTCCACAGATACCTGCTGCTATAGCTCCAATGCCGAAACGCGATGCAAAGGGGTTAAGCTTCCCGATATTACCGTGACCTTTACAGCACCCGTGGCTACTGCTACACCGACGACTTCTTCGGCTCCGGTTTCCAGTGGTGGCAGCCATCTCAGTGGCGGTGCCATTGCGGGCATTGTCATCGGCTCGCTTGCGGGAGTCGTAATTCTTGCCGCCCTCCTGTTCTTCTGCATTAGGATGATGAGGCGCAGACCCGGCAGCAGTGGCCAGGCCGACAGCATTTTCAACCAGCCTCAGCCTGCCCGTAAAGGACCGCCCATGAGCCAGGGTAGCGCAGCGCCCCCGCGAGGATACGAGATTCTTCCTGGTGGCCGTATTGCACGCATGTCTGCCTTGGAAGGACATTCGGGCGATTCGCCCTCCCGTCACGGTAGCTCTCCTTCTGCTCGTGCTGTTCCTTACGCCTCCAAGGCTTCTGATAGGATGTCTTCATCTGAATTTGGCGATACTCCCGAGCCTGAAACCCCATATACCGGACTTCGTGGGCCCCCCGCTACTTCGAGACGACAGGGCTCTTTATCCAGCAACTCGATGCTTGGAAGCGATATCGCCGGCAGCCCCATTGGTTTCTCATCTCCGAATGCCCTGGCAAGCCAGCAGTCCGAACAGCTGCCATTCTTCAAGGATTACTATTCACAAGACGACATCCACCCTCACGACAAAGTTGCGGTTTTATGGGCCTACCAGCCAAGGGCTCCTGACGAGTTTGCTCTGGAGCGTGGAGACATGCTCAAAGTAGTGGGTATCTGGGATGACGGTTGGGCGACGGGTCTCATAGTCAACGAGCGAGCGGAGGAATGGGAGGCACGAAGGCAAGCGCAGAGGGACAGTGGCGTTTCGAATACTTCTGGTGCTAGAGACAGCTCACCACAGGGCCACGGCGAACTAAAGGCATTCCCTCTAGTATGCGTCTGTCTCCCAGAACATTGGAGAAAGACAATTGATGGAGACGGCTCGGATACAGGAGCAAGTGGTCATTTGAGCGTTTCGCATGTTTGATATCCCTAGCTATCCTCTGATGACATGCTTTACCTATCCGCCTTACTCTGCTACCACTTGCGTTTTGGACAACAGCACAAATATCCCATTCGACAGATGCCTTGTCACGACATGAATAGCTCAGCCGATTTGGCTAAACTCCTGGTACCAGCATTTCTTGTGATGAAGTACATGAGATGCAATTCCATGATACCCTCACCCATGGGCGGAAACTTGCGCTGCGTTTTGATTCACTTTCAGACGTTTTTATTTTTTTATTATTTTAAATACCCCATATGAAGAGCGACGATGTTGATACGAGATGGATGGTGAAGGAGAAAAAGGAGCAAGCAACTAGTGTTAATATTTGTCTACTTAGCTTACATTACAAAACGCCTTTACTTTCTTTCTTGCTACCGATCTATAATTGTATAAGCATTGATGGAGGAAAAAACGTTAGTAAGAAAGCCGAGAGATTACCTTCAGAGAATTGCTTCAGTCAAGAGAAAGCCCCATCTCAAAACAGTCAACGAAGATGCGTCATGGACAGCCGGCGTTGAAAGTATGCTCAGCCTCGCAATATCGCCTGTGTTTATATGAAGATGAGACCAGAGATGCAATGTCAAAATGAATATTATTGTATTGTCACATAGTAGAATCCAGGAGTAACAATTTACGACGACCAAATCACTGCCTTTCCACAATAGATTTCCTAATAAGATGCCTCGATACTACAAGTATACTATACACAAATTCCACCTATTTCTTCAAATTTTGATGCTTAATTTCATGCTTCTGCTCAGGAGGCTTCTTCACAGCAATAAAGTGATTCTGACCCGTCTCTGAAACAACGTGAACGGCGATGTCTTCGCCAAACGGCCATTCTCCGATAAACTGCGATTCGCCTCGGCGGTCGTATTCGGCATACTCTGCCGGATCGAGGCACTTGTGAGCTGCCGTCCAAGCATCTGCCCGATGGATATAGACTCCTAGAATTTCCGTTGTCTGAAGGCTACCAGAACGATCGGCGTTGTAATCCACGGAGATCTGCAGGACATAATGCAAGAACTTGGCGCCTTCTGGCAAGACAATGTCTCCATCTGGGGTCGCAATCAAGGCTTCATTGTTTGGCGTGGTGTCTATTCCGACGAGGAACTCTTGGCCGTCAAAGGCGCGGGCAAAGAGCAAGACGCCGTCGCCATGGGACCAGCTTTCATTTGCGCCTCTGGAGCCGCGGATGTGGTACTGCTGGAAGTCGTCGGGGGAGAAGTTGAGGGATTCGAGGGAGTGAGCGGCATATTTCTTTGCGGCTTCCAGGGTGCCGTGCGTTTTAAGAACAAAGGCTGTGCGATTGGCACCGGACGGGTCTTGGGAGTAGTCGATGATTGTGAGGATGGTGTGGAATAGTTGCTCTGGGACGAAGTTGACTGATGCGCCGTTGGTGGAGGCCATGGTGTTGATGTTGCTGGTTTGGTGTAATATCACCATGGACGTGAATTGCCATGCAGTTGGTGAAGCGAGAATTGTGTGCAGCACTGTCTTTTATAGAAAGATCGATTGCCACGCAGAAACCACTGGTGTTGCAATGATCATGCCACTATCTTTTGTGGCTGCAGACATCATCGCCATCTGACGGAAATATTCGTAGCTTGGTTCATCATGACGAGAGATGCTAGTTTCCAAGAGATTCATTCAAGATTTAACGAGTTGCTACCCACCTTTGCTGTCGCTTTAGAGTTTGAAGGCTGCCATACGGTGGGTTGTCATAACCACACATGGACTCAGCTTTCATATCTAAACATTGAGATGCGTTGTAAATTCGCACAGATTGACATTTACCTTGGGCTTGATGCTGCTTGTTAAGCTAAAGAATGAGAGAGAGATCATGTACTGAATCTAAAAGGTACGTCACTAGCTCCCTGGCGGGCGATAGTATAAACCACGCCACTCGAAACTCTAACACAGATGATTCGCTCCGTGCCGGTGAAACTCGAACGATCATCATGCCACTTGGGGAATCTAATTCCACCAAATATTGGCAGTATTTCTGTGAGGAGCGCCTGTTACCTATACCTGCGAAGTTGAAACGGATAGCCTAGGTGAAGTAATTCTTACGTTATTCACACTGCCATTTCCGTTACATCCACACATGTGTATTTTTCCAGTTTATTAATAGAATCAAGGCACATATTTAACAACTACTTCTGTTCAATGCTTCAGCGTACAGTTGGACGCATCGGCCAAGCTTTCACTGGTTCAATGTTATTTCACATTCCGCCATTTCTTCGTAACTAGGCTTTTCCCCACTTACTAATCACAAACTCTTTAAAGAAATGTAGCTGTCTTTCTTCAGCTAATATGATAGTCTAGCTACATCAGCTCGCGGTGGCTTGAGCAAGACGTTAGCTCTCCTATCCCGATTGCCTGCCATTAGTCATCTCCAGCCTTCCAGAATAGACTATTTTCAGGCACTATATAAGCCGCCAGGCAATAACCGGGGCGCTCGTCCGTAGACTCCTCCGAAGACTCGGCTAGCAAGCCACACCAAGGTGGTATCTAGGCGCTTGTATATATCGCCTCTGCATGAGCACAAACACTAGGACGAGAAAAGATGTATAGCATCACATTTCCGTTAATCCCACTTGGTGCTAGTAAATTGCTGTAACTGTCCGGTAAATGCGGAGTATATCTCAGCCACTCGCTGCAAAACTGTTTCTTTTACCGTTCTTGTATATATCTCAAAACGCCCAAACAAGTAATTGCACCACGTTGGCAGTCGACTTTGCAACCATGGACGAGGACCGTAACACAGGTAAGGAAGCACATGAATTAGTCATATTCATCTTCAATAAAGCGAAAGAAGCTAAATTTCAATAGGCAATAGTTTCCAGTTTATATCGATTACAAACCTTGCTGAAGCGAAAGACCGCGATAAACGACGACAGGCACGCTCACACGCCGCCAGACAGGGCAGACAACGGTCCCAACATGTTTCTCCGAGAGACGAGGCGGGTGCGGCAGGCCAGTCACTGATACCGTGGTCCATTTTTGCACCAGTGTCGGCATACGGCCCCTTTGAGACTCTCATTGGGGACTCTCCCAAGTTGAGAGCTTTACTTAGTCATGGTAAGCCGGGTCTTGATGCATTCTGAATAGTTGTCACAGCTGAAACTCTTTCAATATCCCAGATGCTGCCAGGCAAGCCGCAGAGCCTATATTCAGCGTTGCAGATCCTGTAGTGTTTCAGGATTTCGCGTCCGTCTTTCGAACCGATCTCGACGACCCGGCTCTGTTGAACGCCGTGAAGCTCACCTTTGCGTTTGCCGTGACTGGAGGAAATATCGACCAAGAATGCCTCGACTTCCAAAACCAAGCCATGAGCACGATACGCGAAAGGATGGACTCGCTAGAGTCGGCTTTGACATTGCCGACTCTGGGGGCCATCTTGCTCCTTGCCGGTGTGGAGGTAACCCACCGTCAACCCTGGCTATTCTGGAATTTACCAAAGGTTTGAATGCTGATTTAACGATAACATGACAGGCGCGTCTTGGTATGCGATGGCAAGTTCAGCTGCACATGGGAGCCATCCAGCAGCTTCTAGAGCTGGGCCAGACAAAAACCATTTATCTGACAGATGGGATCAAACGTGCCATCTTCTGGTACGTCACGACTCTTACGGGGCGAGGATTTACTAATCCAAGTGCAATTGACCGCAATTTCGTTTGGTTAGGCAGGATCTGAATTCATCCGTCATGACTGGTTCTGACCGCATAGTGGACCACACCACCTTTGCCGAGCTTCAGTGGAAGCGGGATCCTTTTGCTTCTGCTTACTTTGCCCTGGCGCCAGGATTTCAGAGAAAGTCTCACTTGTTTGACGAGAATTTTCTAGAAGTTCTCAAGGATATCCACGCGCTGCAGTGCGTTCAGGATCTGCCCCGCTACTCCTGTCAGAATCCAGTGGAAATGCTCCGCGTTGATAATCAGCAGGCATCTATAGGGTCTAGGCTGGTGGATTTGCCAAAGCTTTCTACGACGATGGAAGCTTGCCATCTTGCGGCGTATCTCAGTGCTTGTATGCTTTGCTGCAAAGTGTGGCGCCATTCCGTGATGCCTGTAAGTGACAATACAAGGCGTTGTAACTTTGAAATGCTGATTTTGAATGACTAGTCTCATGTTTCTCAGCGGCTACTAAGGACACTTCAAGAATCCAATGAGAATCCATTCTGGAATGACAATCTGGATCTGTTCATCTGGATGCTGTATATGGGAGGATGCTTCTCTCCCAGGGGAGCTGTACATTCAGAATACAAGGCTCTTCTGAAAGCAAACCATGAGTCCAGGTTCAAAGGAATGTATCGCTCTTTGGAGGATTTAATGGAGATTTTGCAGGATTTTATTTGGTCGGACAAGGCATATCGTATGCAGCTTGATAGATTTTGGGAGGAGATTCAGCCAGAGATGGCTTAATGTTCATGAATAGACGTGCTTACACTTGTATACGCATCATACCACCAGAACTTTTTCAAATGTATCATCATCAAGCGGTTACTAAGTGTTCCTCAGCCATCCCATTTGGTAATTGCTATATCGTCCCATTGCTTGCTGCCTGTAAAAAACTTGTTTAGCGTCTATACGCGCTATATTTGAATCGCCTTCTAAGCTTCTTATTTCATCACTCTGATTGAAACGGACAAAGACGCATTTTCTAGGCCATCCGACCCTAGCAGTTGCCAGAAACAAGACTCGGCGACTTTTGAAGACACGAAGCGAGCCACATACCATATTAATCAGCCCTTTGACAACGGCGCTCAATTTTTTCTTTGCTTCACTGTAAAATCCCTTGATGTACGTCATTATTCAGCGAATGATAAATAGGCGCTTCGACCGAGATCGTCCGCTCAACACCCAATTATTCAACGCTGGTATGTAGTTAAAGCGCTAGATGGTTGCTAGCTGCTTTGGGAAGTGGCTTCTCGTCCCAAAAGAGTAGTTGCACGGCCATGGCATTGCAGTAGCTTAGCAAAGCATTCATTGCAGGAAAAGTGTAGTTGAACTAGGTGTTTGGAACAAAGTCAATCAACGGTGGTGAAATGTTTCGGTTTGCTATTGTAATACAATAACAAAAAAAATTGATATATAAAAACTGAGTGGTGCTCGTTTTGTGGAAAGAAGATCTGGTATCCATCAGCAAAGCATTATTCGACGTATAAACGAGTTTAATCAATCTACTCATCTTGCGACTTACACCAATCTACTCTACTTTACTCTGATTGGAATTCAACAATCTTTTACAATGGCTGAATCACGACTCTGGAAACCTCTGAATATTGCCGGTGTTGAAGTCAAGCACCGCATCGGTATGCCTGGACTCTCTCGCTTCCGAGGCACAGATGATCATACCGCAACTCCTATGATGAAGGAGTACTACAGCCAGCGATCTCAGATCCCAGGCACCCTCATCATCACCGAGGCCGGCATCATCTCTCCCGGCGCCGGTGGCTACCCCAATGCACCAGGTCTCTGGCGGGAGGATCAAGTTGAAGCCTGGAAAACCATTACCGATCAAGTTCACCGAAACGGCTCCTTCATCATTGCCCAAATGTTCCATGTCGGCCGTGCCGCGGTTCCGGAAATCGCTGCAAAGGAGGGAATCGAGATTGTGTCCTCCAGCGCCATTCCTTATGGGCCAGATGCGGCCGTGCCCAGAGAACTAACTGTCGCTGAGATCAAACAAATTGTAAAGGACTTCCAAACTGCTGCAAACAACGCCATTCGCGCAGGCTTTGACGGCGTTGAGCTCCACGCCGCAAACGGTTATCTCCTGGACAGCTTCATTCAAGACGTCAGCAACACTCGCACAGACGAGTATGGAGGCAGCATCGAGAACCGATCCCGCTTTGCATATGAAGTCATGAAAGCCGTTGGCGATGCCATTGGGCCTCAACGCGTTGGAATGCGCTTCAGCCCCTGGAGCACTTTCCAGGGCATGCGGATGCAAGATCCTATTCCTCAGTTTTCAGATGTCATCAACAAGGCCAAGGAGCTGGGCCTTGCCTATATCCATCTGATCGAGCCCCGAGTTGCCAACTCTGACGATCTGGAGCACCCCATTGTCGAGAGCTTGGACTTTGCAATCAACTTGTGGGATGGGCCAATCCTGCTGGCAGGCGGTTACAAGCCGGATAACGTGCACAAGACGATTGATGAGATGTATCCCGAGAAGGATATCATGGTCATGTTTGGCCGATACTTTGTTGCAAACCCGGACCTGGTCTTTAGGATTAAGCATAGCTTGCAGCTGAATCCATATGACCGCAGCACCTTTTACGCCGTGAAGAATCCCAAGGGTTATCTGGATTACCCGTTCAGTCCTGAGTTTGAAGCAAGGACTAAGGCGTAGGTAGTTTTGAGACGCAGCATGAAAAGCAATTTGATAGACAGTCATATTTTCCATATAGAATAAACAGTAAATCTCGACTCTTTGCTTCACGTAGGATTCAGCGACTGAGAATTTATCTAAAATGCCTTGTGCTGGTACTTTCACGAATTTCTTTTCGAACTCGTCTTGGTCCAGGAGCTTGAAAGTCACTCTTCGACCTCGTTCACATTCTTCTCATCCACCTATCTTCTCCCACAATTTTTGCCAAGCTTGTCGTCCGGTCTCCGATTGCGAGTCTCCGGTTTGCTGGTCTCCGGTTGCTTACAAAATCCGAGGCTAGGAAAATAAGCGACACACAAGATGAAGTTAAGCATAGTTTAGGGTGGCTATAGGCTCTTCCATATTATTGTTCGTGTTGCCTTAGTGTATTTGCGTGTATGCTATTTTTGGCGGACCCCTCCGAGGTCTAGCAGACGTTTACTTGGTGGGGATTACGCCCGCTCGCTTTGCCTCTGGAAAAATAATCATTACATCCTGATATATTTACTCATGTAGCAATTTTTAAGAATTAGATATATTGTCCGGAATACAAGCTTTTAGCTCTCTCTGTGTCGAATCTCATTATTTGTGTATGTCGGTTCTGTTTATTTAAAAATGAAGTTATTGATGCTGCGAGTTCATCTACAAGTAAAGAAAGCTTTCCTGAAAAAGTGCCCTTATAAACAAGGTCCGAGCAATGCAAGATGTTATTTTTTGCAGAAAATATCCTCTATAACGTCGTATACTAGTAGTAGCAGCGGGAATTCGAGACTGGTGGTCAGATACGAGCTATAACACACTCTTGGCTCACTAAACAAAGCTAACCAGGGCTTGGGCTTATCCCACCATCATGTGTTTGGAATGACGGTATATTTGGGACCTCGTGTATAACAAGTCTCCGTATGCAACTGCACCTAGGCTACGCAAAGAATTACAGCATCATGCTAGACTTTTGGTGTTTTACGCGAAGTTTCTAGTTGTGCTCGGCACTAACCAGCTACAAAGCTCCTCTGCAATTCTAAACCCAAGTTTTGATATCCATCAATCAAGGATGGCTGGTACCGCAAGTTCAAATTATAGCCATGACATGAAAGTAAAATCCTTATACCAGAGTCCTTAGATATAAGACGCTGTGATATTTGAGGACATCTAAAGCAAATTTGACCGCAATAAATGACCGGAAGATGCTCGAATATAAAAATAGCAAGGTAAGTAAAAAGTGCCTTAGCTCGTCGTGTTGTTCGCTACGTGCAGCTACGTGCAGCTTCTCAGTTGTTCGTAACATGTAATTCTAGGATTACTACTTGGTATATGCTGAACTGAATAGACAGACTAGAGAAACATACGAGTAAGCACTAGAAATAAAACAATCCAGTAACTAAATGTTCGGAAGCCACCAATTAGAGAGCCAAGTATAGAGTTGTATCAATGGTGGTGTAAGATAAAGTCCATGATGGAGGAAACATAAATACTACTACAAGCCCCCTCTAGAACAATCTCATCACCTTTCACTTGCTCTTCCATCGAAAACACAACACTTGCAACTCAATCACTCGATTGTTACAATGAAGTTTTCTACCACCTTGGTGGGGACTCTCAGTCTTCTTTTCCCCTTCTCGAATGGTCAACCCGTTGAAGGCCAACCCGCTGAAGGCCAACCCGCTGAAGGCCAACCCGCTGAAGGCCAACCCGCTGAAGGCCAACCCGCTGAAAGCGGGATCACCGAATTTATCACTGCAACCGACCTTATAATTCAAGAGGAGGCAGCCAACAGCACCTCAAACCTTACAAAGCGTGACGTTATTGCATATATTCGCTTCTTTCAATATCCCAACTGCCAAGGCAATGTGTTGCAACTCAATGTAGACCGGTCGCAAGTTAATGCGGGTTACGTCGACCTCCAGGGGTACTTTGGGAGTGCTACAGTCGACTGGCTTTGGAACGATATCTATCATATTTATGCATGCTATGCGGGATCTCCGTGTTTTGGGGCCCCTGTAACACCACTCGGAGGATCGTCAGGCGGCTATCATTGCATTGTTCCTGCGCAACAGGGATGGAACTGGGACAAGTTTTTCATCTCAACCTAGATGTTTCACAGCGCCAAAGGCTAGTCTTGTGTCACTACTATACAACCTTTAAGATTGTATCATGGCTTGAATCGTATAACGTCACTTAACATACATTGTTTGATAATATCCATATACAAGTGATTGAACCGGGTTTCTATAAGTGTAATCAGCGAGTAATTCCAAAGAGATAAATCCAGACTCGTGGTTTATGTTGGCGAATCAATCCGGCTAGGCAAACACAATCATAGCATCCCATTAATGTTGGGAGTAGATAGCCTCCTAAGCTGATATCCATGTTATTCAACTAGCCGCGAGTATATGTACATGGTAATAATACGATAGCTAACTGCTCGGTCTGCCAAACCGCCCAATGCAACTATATTCACAACTGAAACCCTATCTGGGCCGGAGTGTAACAATCAAGCATGCCTCCAGAAAGAGCATGACGGCAAGGCGGGTACAAAGTCTGTTATAGTGGTCAGAGACTCTGTGCTCTTCCAATACAACTCGACCGATCTCCTCTGGGCTGCCAACTGCTCTGTTTCTCCTTCGGCGCCTGCCAGGGTTGCTTCGTCCAGCAGCGGCCATCAGTTTGGGTTCTGCCATGCCTGAGGGCAGGTAGCACACAAAGGTCGCTGCAAGGCCTGCTCTCAAAGCATGCTTGGTGTACGTCGGTGACTGTAGCGCCAAAACGTTCATCATTGCTGCGACCACTGTGGACGCCGTCGTTTGCACTGCGGGTGATCTGACCGACACTGTAAGTGAAGTCATTGAGTTCGACTTTGGGAGAGGTTGAGTAGTTTACTAACAGGAGGGAAAAAGGTCACAGAAGTTGTCCACGCAACGCAGACATTCCCCAATCCGAATTATGCGCGCATTCTCGGCAACACGCTCACTCAGCCTTGTCACCTCTCTGATAGCTGCCTCCACTATGCTGATGGCACCGAAAGGCGTTTGATGCTTGGCTCCTTTATGTGACAGTTTCACACTGCGTCAATACACAAGCATAGCACCACAGAAGCAAAGCCTCAGCCAATGCCTCGCTCAAGCTGCAAGCCGAGATCAAAGCTGCGTTCAAGGCCAAGGAGGTTGAATGTGCGGAAAAGGTCGCCGACGTAATGTTGAAGTCTTTGAACAAGGCTGAGGCGTTTCGGAAATCATAATATTCCCACCGGTGAGTGACGTTTCAAAAGATAAAGACAGCCGTTACAATGCGAGATGAGTGACGCTGACGTCTGGTTGTTGACAGCACTTGAAACTGGCGCCATGGGAGCAATCGATGCTACACAGGCCAGATCTTCAATTTTGGCTCAGACTCTCTCTGCCCTCATCAACGGCGGCTCTGCTCTCGCTCAAACAGATGCAACGCCCCCCGACTGATCCTGCCGCGGCACCACCGTTGGCCCCTTTTCTTAACGACATATACTCATATCTGGCCCATAGCCCCAACGATGGTGTTTACTGGGCAAAGTCCAAGGACAGTAAGGACGAGGATGGCAAAGTCCAGCAGGCTCACGGCCTCACTCGGCTGCTCACCAACGTCACGCAACAGGAGAAGTTGGCGTTGGTTAGCCCAGCCAAGAATTCAAGAGTGCGTTCGAATTGATGATTAAAGCCATTGAGGCCATCAAGGCCCAGGTGCTCAAGTCTTCAGACATGGCCGCCGGCACTGATGCAGCGACCATCAAGTCTTGGCCAGAGGATACCAAGAACGCCAAAGCTATTGCTCTCAAGCTAGAAGAAGCGGATCCTGCGCCTGGTGGACATGGAGATGGATATCATCTACGGCAGCAACTGCAGATCAAGGTATACTTCGAGCCGCTTCAGACAATTGCTCGAATGTATTTCCTGATGCACGCAGACCACGTCTCAAGGGCATGGACTTGGTCTGAGACTTGAGGCAGGCGCTGAAGGAACTCAGAGAGGCGGCAGAGGAGCGTGACGTCCTCAACAACTGGGCAACTAGTGTGCCCCAGGCCATTCTCAAGACAGTTGCTGATAAGGAAAACGATGTCAAGGACAATTGAGAGGAGCGAATCGAGAACATTGTTGTATAGACCGAAATGCTTGAGAAGGCGGGCGTGACAATGGATCAAACGTTTGTGGCTGTCATGAGAACTGGAGCTGCTACTGTTACGGAGCATGTTGAGAAGAGCATGCCAAAGAGCCTGGCTATCCGGTTCAACGAGGATCTGAGCATCTAGACTCGGTTTTGTAACGACTTTTTGGGTTCCTTGATGCTGGCAAGCTTTGGATTACTGTCGCGGAATTTTGATGTATGTTGTCTCTCTTGGCTGCTATGGATGCACTTCAGAATCTATATACCTAGGTACGTATGTAAAGTCACGTTTATACAAGTTTAAAAGTAGTACATGTACTACTAGTATGTCTAGTACTCCAGCATACACACGTAAGTTACTGCTTATTTCTGATACTTTAATACTTCTTAGTCTACATGTCTGACATATAACCCAACATTGTCGATAGTATTATATACCTACATGTACCTATTAATAAGCACCGTCAGGGGCAATGTGCGCACTTCTGCACTAATGCCCCGATTCATCGACGCTGATCTGCCGTAAGATTCCTGATCAGCCCGAATTCAAAAGACACTATACCCCATTTTGCGAACATTTGTACTGTAGCACTCCAGCGGAAAAAAAACTAGCAGGGACCGCGTAAATGCCTGCAAAAGGCATAGCAGTAATAATCTTGCAGAAATTCTGCCGTTACATCTGTATACCTGCTTGTACCAGATACTCGTAGTACTAGCTGTAAGGCCACTGATGGCAGCTAGGACAAGATTATGTGTAGCTGTGCTTTAATCCTAAGGATACTCTTTTCAATTGTACGTGTAGCAGCTTTGAAAATTAATATGCGTACAAGTTTGTAGGCGTTTGTTATCAACTTGTTGGAAGATGGTCTGGCCTAGCGTGGGAGCCGGGATTCGGAGAGTACAACAGGCTTGCCCCATAAGCTGCGCTAGTAACAAGTATCTTTCCAATCAGTGACGGAGTCATCAAGTTCAATGAATCAGGTGCACAAGTACTCGTTGGAATTGCTCGCATGACAGAGCAGTTAATTCAATTGATTGAAGGCATGACTTTTTCCAAGCTCATCACGTATCATGGGTACCAAGGCCACCTAATTGACTGTTTCCATCCTCCCAGAGTGCACTTTTATCCTTCATGGCGCGAGCGCCGCCATCCTTCTACCTCCCTGCAGCAAAAGAGCGTCCATGATGCAAATTGAAGCCATGGCCTCCACGATTGGGACCGCGCCTGGATATGGTTAGCAGGAGTAGACATCAGTGATCATTTAGAAAGTGACTTACGTGGAACAACGCAGGGATCGTGGCGGCCTTTGGCCTCTAAAAGCCCATCGCTTTCTCCCGCAAAGGTGACCGTATCTTGAGGCAATCCAATCGTTGCAGGTGATTTGAAAGCGACACGGAAAAAGATGGGTGCGCCGTTTGTGATTCCTCCCTGAATACCTCCGCTGTTATTCGTCGAGGTTGTAAGCTTTGGCTTTGCGAATCCGTTGTTGGAACCTAAAGTAGTGCTATCGGGGTTGCTGATAAACATGTCGTTGTGGGCGGACCCAGGGATTTCTGTTCCTTCAAATCCAGAGCCGACCTCGAATCCCTTTGTAGCGGGGATGCTCAGCATTCCGTGGGCAAGTGTTGCCTCCAACTTGGAAAACACCGGTTCGCCAAGTCCAGTTGGCACGTTTCGAATGACACACGAGACAGTGCCGCCAATACTGTCCTGGCGATCTCGAAAGTCGGCAATGCATTGCTCCATCTTGGCAGCCACTTCCGGGTCTGGACACCGGACTGGTGACTTGTCAACGGTTTCCCGTGTAACTCCTTGAAGCAGCTGGAGGAACTTGGGGTTGTGAGAAGTGGTGGGGTACTCTGCTGTTGGCGGGATGTGATGAATATTGCCGACAGATGACACCCAAGCAACAATCTCAATCCCATGGGCCAGTTTGAGGTAGTGCTCGCAAAGAGCGCCTGCCGCTACACGGCCAATTGTTTCTCGCGCGCTCGAACGGCCGCCGCCTGACGATGCTCGAACGCCGTACTTCTCGAGGTAGGTGAAATCGGCATGGCTGGGGCGAGGGTACTGCTTCATGGTATCGCCCTTGTAGTCTGCGGGGCGGAAGTCCTGGTTCTTGACGACCATGGCTATCGGGGTCCCGAGTGAGATTCCTCCTTCCACTCCGGACTGGATTGACACAAGGTCGGCCTCATTGCGAGGTGTCGTAAGAGAGCTTTGGCCGGGGCGACGGCGAGAGATCTGGCTTTGGGGTTACAACGTTGTACAAAGTTTGATGATTCTTCCGGATGCTAACCTGGGGCTGGAGAATCTCTTCTGAGACCGGGATTCCAGGAGGAAAATTGTCGACAATACATCCAACGCTAGGACAATGACTACGGAAGTTAGCAGCCAGCGCTATCCTAGCTTGAAAGAGACAGATATTTACCTCTCGCCGTAGGTCGTTACTCGCAGGAATTGCCCAAAGGTCGACATCTTGGGCAATACTGATGGATTGTCGAAGATGAATGCTATAGGAAAACGGTGGTTGCCAGATCGATCTGATGCTGTAGACTAGTCCGTGAGTCAGAATAAAGAAAAGCCATTTTTATATGGACCGGCCGGAGTCGGCGTTGTGGTGTAGTAACGCCACAGGGCCCGTTTTTATGGAGGGCAGTTACTCCAGCGTGGAGTCTTGATAACAGTGGATTTACCTTGCAGTATCTGACATGCTTGGAAGGACTAGAGCCCCGCTGCTGTGCATATGCCGCATCTGACATAAGATTGCCTATGTAACCTGACCAGAGCCTTATTTACCAAGCAGTAGCAATTATTACAAGTTTAGTTAAAAAGTTGCTAGTAATACTTACTGTCTAATAGCTTATAAAAGTAAAGAAAATATATAAAAGTTGTGTTTTTCTTTTAATATTTTATTGAAATTAGAAAAAAAAAAAAAAATTTACTAGTACTGCGTTCTAAAAATTAGTAAAATCTTACTCGGCTTTCCCTCGACTCACTTCTACTCAGTCTCATCCTGCCCCTGCTTATGCTCCAGCGAGGCTTACTTCGAGGTTGCTTATGCCCGGATCAACATTTACCAACCCTGCTCAAGCTTGCCCAAGGTTCAAATCCTGATGCCTTATGCTACTTGTGCTCAGTCACGTTTTTCTTTCTAGCCCTCCAAGTAGACAACCTTATTGGAACCTTACTTACGGGAGTAATCACTTTACAACATACCGGGGCTAGGCTCTAGTGAAGCGCTAGAAGATCTAGAAGGGTCCGGTTTTGGTATTTCTTTAAAGACTTGGATACAATACATGACTTATTAGGTAATGCTTCCTGTTGGCAGCTAAATGCTCTATAAATGTACCGTGTCCTGGGTGTTATTATTTCCAACTCTAAGAGGTTTGAGCCTCCTTCAACGCGTCGGCGTTTATACTCGAAGCCATTTCCGATCACGAGAGTGAGCAGCTATCTCTCTTTTTTTCTCCTTACAGTATTCCCAAACATGCATGACTTGTCTACATTTTACATTTATGACTATTAATTCATTGACTCTCACGATGGCTCTGATGCTGAATGCTGGCGAGCAAGAGCCTGAACTTGCGCTTCGCTTAGGGTGTCGCCGACTCTGATTAGTCAATGAAATGCTTTGAAAGAACTAAATACTAATTTCCCGGGATTCAGCTTCCTAAAGCTTCTCTTTGCGGAGCCGTCTCTCCTCAAAGCGGTCCATAAGCATATTTCTCTCCTCCGAGATAGATTCTCCTATGAGCGGGCTATCAGTGGTCCAAGTCGCCTAGGAGAGGCTAGAGGTTGATTCATGGCGTAGTTGTTGGCACTCCAAGGAATAACTCCAAGATAAAACCACATCTTTGTCTATGCTTTATCTACGTAGCCTCAAGTGTCTCAGACCTCAGTTGCCCATGCAGCAAACGGACAAGGACAGCATCTGTTGCGGAGATGTACGTGATTTTCATGCGTTTTTACGCTCCGTGTGTACATGTATGGAAGTATTTCGGTGTAATTCATTTCCACCGCAAGGGCACAAGATATGGAAGATTTCGGTGCACGAATTTGCATGCTCATGCCTTGGAAGTGGAGGCGAGGAATGAGGCGCAATTTTTCTGCTTGGCCAACGGATGAGCCACATTTGATACTTGACGTGGAATGATCTCTCACCCTGCCTTTGACAGTGAAAGCCTCGTGCATCCTTCCTTCTTGGCCATAGGATTAGAGCAATGAATGCCCTGATGTGCATTCTTGCATGGGTCAGCGTACTTTTCTGGTAGCGAAGGGTTTGCTACAGTTTATTTCTTTCAGTCGGAAAAGGGCAACATTTGCGATAAAGCGTATCTAGCCATGGAATCCTGTATGTATATAAAGCGGGTCTGACCCTAGGAGGAGGAGGACATCTCGAGAGGCAGAAGCCAGAGGCATTTATTATAGCTTTGCTTGCGTATCTATGCTGTCAGGGGCGCGACCAACTACCTATACCCTAAATTCTACCTCCCTGCCTATTTTTTAGTAGGTACTCTAGCAAAGACTGGTCTGAGATCAATCTCGAGCTTTACCAGGAGGTTCTGATTGAAGATATCTTGGTCGTAAATGGCCTTTAGCATCACATACTTGGGCCAAGAAGGGTTGCTTGTCAACTCCTTGTACAGTGGATGGTGCTAGGATCGACCCTTCTACCTCTGCTCATAAAAGTTCTTGGCTGAGAAGGTCCAGTCGATAGGAAATCTCCAAAGTTAAACCTAAGCATAGATACATGTGGGTAGGCTTCTGGTACTCTTGATACAATGAGCACTTTCGGTATCAAATAGGTACCTGAACATTTTTCTATATAGACCGATTGCATTATTAGGTTGTAGCTTGGGCTTTTGGTAATAAAATAGGTACTGCAAGCCACGTGTATTTACATGTACCTTGAGGTTTATGTACCTACCTACTAGTGGCAGTAGACGATAACTGCTATACGAATGAAGTTCCACTATCAGCCTCGAATTTCCAAAGTTTAGTTTGTCTGCTCGAAGAGAGAAACATGGTAAACTTAATTGCGATGACGCGTTAAGCAAAGAGGTGGGCCAGCCATGAATATATAAAGAGCTCATATACCCTTCTCAAATACTGTTCCCATTTTCCTTAAACATACCAAAGCAAAAGATTGTCGAGAAAGAAGATTTCCGTCATCATGAGCATCATCGACTTCCTCTTCCGCCACAAAAAGGGCAAGGTTTCCTCCCAGCCTCCCTGTTATATCCTTCAGCTGCCAGTCGATATACTTGTGGAAATTCTGACTCTCCTTCCGCCTTATACGCTACTACTCGCCTACCAGACTTGTCGCCCCCTACGCACGATCATTCATCGTTTCTTCCTAGCCGGTAGAGGTGATATGCTAGCCAACGCGACGCCAGAAGATAGACTTCTATACCTCGCTCACTTCTCCAGGCTTCAGCCGGATCGATGGGTTTGTGCTAAATGCTGCAAGCTCCATAGAATCCACGGAGAAGATACGCCATATAAAAGCTGCTCCCGTCGCCTCAGCTGTGTGGACGGACTGGATATCTCCGAGCGGTACGGCCAGTCTAAATATTTTGCCCATGTCCCAAAGCATAGACACGTCCAACTTACGCTCAAGTACACCCGACTGAAGGAGAAAGAAAGAGTGTATAATAAATATCTTCTGAAACTTCTTGAGCCATACCACCACCGGCTTCAAGAGGCGTATTGGACCATAACCCGAGGCGTCGAAGTAAGGTTCTCGGCTTACCTCAAGGTGGTCAATGGAAGATATTTACTTTTGTCCATCTGGACATACGTTGATTACGAGATCAAGGTGTCACGCAAGTCTATACGATATCTGGATATATGCCCCCATTATTCTCAAAAGGAAGTAAGACAGGGCCTTCGTGGAGGGGCAGTCGCGCATGTGGGAATCGAGCGAGCTCTTAATACAGCTTTCGCAGCAGGAAATATCCCGATGCGTTTCTCTTGTGGTTCCTGTAAGACGGATTTCTCTATTGAAACATCGCCTGGGCGCGTTACTATATGCATATGGCAAGATTTTGGATCAGAGGGGTCGATATTTGATAAGGAGTGGGCAGCGATAGCACGCGATACTGGTTTTTTGTATCATCAGCGTCAAAGCGTTCGACAATTATATGGCCCACATAATCATGGTGGGAAAATGATCGAATAGGTAGAATCCACGACATACACCATGGCAGTCACGAAATTGGAAATGAATGATGAGTTTAATGTATAGACATAGAGATTTACTTGTAATACATTTGGTTATACATGTTTAAAAACCCTGCAAATGGTGATGCATTATAGGGCTGTACCTAGCTCTTGGTTCAGTGACTGCATAGATAAAGATAGCAAAAAAAAAAAAAAAAAAAAAAAACGTCAGATTCAGCCAGATTAGCCATCAAGGTTCAACAAAACCAAGTCGTCTAGATATATTTTTAAGGTTCACGATAAGGGCCCTACGCCAAAGTTCTTCGCCTACGTAAGAACGCACCACCTTATACAGAACCCGATTTTCTGGCAAAGAATCTCTTGATTATTCCTTGGAAGATGGATGAAGTCCAACTGTCAAGTACAATCTGACATACAACGCTAAATACAGTAAGGTATCTGCATAATGTATTATATTCAGCTAGGTAGTCTACGAAAGACCCAAAAACCTTCTCAGACTTGCATCCTTGAAGCTTTTCTCAAAGACAGAGTGAACCGGCTCTGGGTGGATATTCGGGAAAAGACCATTGTCAAACGGCTCTGGCAACAGAGTTCCGCCTCTGCCTTGGATTAACTGATGGCTGGCTTCCAATTCCAAGTCGACATCGCCGAGTTCTTTCGCCCGAGCCTCTTTCTCCACGGCCGTTTCAACGTCAAGGTAGGTGACTGAATATTTGTGGCCAGTGATTGCCTCCAGGTCGTTGAAGATTTCTTTCCACGTAGGCGAGCCACCGTGGAAACGGTAGGTGCGTCGATGGCCATTGTCAGCAACAGAGAACGGATGTCGGAGCGTTTCGATGGTGTATGCGATGGCGTCCGCGGTCGAAAGCAACGACTGCCTTCCTTCGGGCGCTCCAAAGATGCTGGCAGTATGGTTTGCATTGTCAATTCCGAAATGCTTGATGATGCTCCATTCGGTAAGACGTCCAAGGTTGATGTATGTCCAGCCGAGAGCTGGTGTGTCTGCATCACGACCACGCTTCGCCAGGTGCTCTCTGGTGAGAACCTTGTCTCGGTAGTATCGTTGAGTCCAGTTTGATCCTGCAGTCAAATCGGCGCCCCATTCGCTAGTATAAAAGTGTCGTACCCCAGCCTTGATCGCAGTATCGATGATGGTAGGCTGGTATTTGATGGCGTGGTTTCCCAAAGGCATCAACACACAATCGAATCCAGTGAATGCTGCAGCGCCTGTGTATGTGCCAGAGATCTGCTCCATCCCTCCATCGCGGAAAGTGGCGAAGAGTGTTCGCTTATCTTCCGTCTCAGGCCTGGATGTGTCATTGAAGAAAGCAATACGTTTGAAGTCGGATTTCCTGGAGATCAGTGCTTGGCAGAGGTCCTTGCCAAGTGAGCCCGAAGCACCGACTACCAATATGGCGTCGAGAGTTTTTTGAAGAGCCATGATAGGGGGACTATTTGTAACGAGTAGTAAGGTGTAGACAATGACTATAACTTTGTTGGAAGGAATGAGAATTTAGGATGCAGCTGCTGGGTATTCTTATACTTGTTGAAGATTGGAAGAAATGTTCTAGTATATCTCGAACCTACACTACCATGTACCATCTGGTATTAGTCTACAGAATCCGAATTCCTCATGATGGGCTGATGAGAGCTACGTCTTCCTAGTACGGAAATCAGATTGGTAAGCTGAACCCAGACTCTTCTGACAGCCTCTCATAGTGTGTTTAACATGGATGTCAGCTTGCTCGCCTGGGAATGTATTGCTTGCCTGTTTGGGCGTTTATTGCTCATCTAGCGAGTGTTAATTGGTACTAAAACCACAAATCCTATCTCGTTGGGCGAAACGTGTATACGAGGCGCCGCTTAGCCGGGAAAAGCTGCCTTACGTGATGACCTTTGGAAGCACGCCTCTTATATCTCCGAGCGGTTGTTCCTCATATACCTCGGTAAACGGTGCGAGGATAATTAATCATTTATTATGATTATGTATGTATTCTTGGATCCTACAGGCATGTAGCAAGACGCTGGAAACATCTACATTACATAATTAGATGTTGTTAGATCTGCTGATCCTGGCAATTGGATGCCGTGCCGCTGTACATGAATAAGTGGCTGTATATTTGTATGCGTAGTACCTGTATGTAAGTGCCGAGCGCAATCAGCATGATATCATCTTGTACATGCTAGATACCAAATTAAATATATGTGCGTACTGGGTTTCATCGGAAAAAAAAGAATATCTGCCCATATCATATTAGTTGGAATAAAAAGAATGAAGCCCGTACAGTGTGTTTCCATGTTATCGTGCACTCCAGATTGAGTCAGCACGTTATCGTGATGCCCCGCCAAAATTTTGCATCGCGGGGCATTGGCTTCTAGCATCAAACCTTCCATTTCCAAGGCATCGCGTGCTGGATGAAATTCTTGTGCGCAGTCGCCTCGACAACGCGCAAGTGACGCCACCATCAAGATGGACGCGGGAAATCGTCTCCAATTGGGGACGGCAGTTGCCGGTGAGTCTGTTATGTTGATTTTCTGTGCGTCGCATGCTGACAAAATTGCATAGACCTGGTGGAAGTGTGGCACGCCTATCGCACGCCGATAATTCTGTGCGCTCTTATTCTCCTGATCGGTCTGCGCACACTTCTTTATAAGACCGAAGAAAGGGAGCCCTTGGCTGTGCTTCCCAAGATTTATAACCAGGAGAAATCCGAGGCGAACGAAAAGACTGCTCGCGAAGCGCAACCCGTCGCTGTGGCCGAGAAAAAATCTACCGGACCTAGACGTATAAAGGGTGGTGTGACGCGAAAGCCTTCGCAGGAGAAGAAGGCGACAGCAGTCGACTATGCAGACAGACCTACCAAAGTACTCGTGTTCTTCTCCTCCATCACCACCAAGACAGAGAAGATTGCCCACGAGTATATCAAGACACTCGAGGCATTCCTGGATCAGAAAGCCGGAGAGACGCAGAGCAAATTCTTGAAGCCCGAGCTGCTCGACTTGACAGAAATTGATTTCGAAGACTATTTTGTCAGTCCTCCCAAGTCTGCTGAAAACGCCGCCTACGTGTACCTCTTTCTCCTCCCGAGCTACAACATCGATTCCATCAACGATACTTTTCTGCAGCATCTTCAGGAAACCCACCATGACTTTAGGATCGACACTGCCCCTCTGTCTCCATTGATTGGATACTCGGTATTTGGCTTTGGTGACAAAGAAGGATGGCCCAACGAAGACGAGGGATTCTGTTTCCAGGCCAAGGAGCTGGACAAATGGATGTCCAAGCTGACCGGCCGGAAGCGAGCGTACCCCGTCGGAATGGGCGACATGAAGAGCGATCACACGGAAAGATTCACAGAGTGGACTACTGGAGTACAAGATGTCATTTCTCAGGCTGTACAGACTGGATTTCTCGGCGAGGGCGTGCCTGGTAGTGGCGATGCCGTGGAGAGCGACGAAGAGGACGCTGAAGCCGATGACGGTGAAGTCGTATTTGACGACGACGAGTCGGGCGACGGCAAATCATCTGACGACTCTAGACCACTGGACGACGTTGAGGACCTGGGAAAGATGATCCGTCCCAACAAGGATGGAAACGAGACTACCCGAAAAGCACCCCTAGCTGTTGACTTCACTACATACCCCTCCGCCGGCAAGAAGAAGGCCCAGGCGCCCATCATCAAAGAGATGGTAGCCAAGAACTCTCCAACATACACCGCTCTTACCAAGCAGGGATACTCCATTGTCGGCTCTCACTCTGGCGTCAAGATCTGCCGCTGGACTAAATCTGCTCTGCGCGGACGAGGCAGCTGTTACAAGTATTCGCTCTACGGCATTAACTCTCATCAGTGCATGGAAACCACTCCTTCGCTCTCATGCTCTAACAAATGTGTCTTCTGCTGGCGTCACGGAACGAACCCTGTGGGTACAACATGGCGATGGGTGGTTGATCCCCCGGACATGATCTTTGATGGTGTTAAAGAGAACCACTACAAGAAAATCAAAATGATGCGCGGTGTGCCTGGTGTTAGAGCGGAGCGATATGCCGAGGCTCTTAGGATCCGACACTGTGCTCTCTCCTTGGTGGGAGAGCCCATCTTCTACCCCTACATCAACGAATTTCTCGCCCTCTTACACAATGAGCGAATCTCTTCTTTCTTAGTCTGCAATGCACAACATCCCGATCAGCTCGCGGCTCTCAAGGCCGTGACCCAGCTATACGTGTCCATCGACGCCTCCAACAAAGACTCGCTGCGAAAGATTGATAGGCCTCTCCACCGAGATTTCTGGGAGCGATTCTTGAGATGCCTGGACATTCTTCGAGAAAAGCGTTTTCGCCACCGCACAGTCTACCGCCTGACACTTGTCAAGGGCTTCAACGTAGAGGACGAAGCTGAAGGCTACGCCCAACTCATCGAGCGCGGACTGCCATGCTTTGTCGAAGTCAAGGGTGTGACGTACTGCGGCACGTCGACATCCTCCAACGCCGGCCTGAGCATGTCCAACGTGCCGTTCTACTGGGAGGTCTGCGAGTTTGTCAAGGCACTGGACAAGCGCCTTCAAGAAAAGGGCCTCGACTACGGCATCGCCGCCGAGCACGCCCATAGCTGCTGCGTCTTGCTAGCGAGCAAACGGTTCAATGTCAATGGCAAGTGGCATACGCACATTGACTACCAGAGGTTCTTTGAGCTCCTTGAGGAGAGGGGAGCGGATGGTGATTGGACGCCCGAGGACTACATGGGGCCGCCGACGCCTGAGTGGGCTCTGTGGGGGAATGGAGGATTTGATCCTCGGGATGAAAGGGTGGATAGGAAGGGCCGCAAAATGGAGGCCATTGTGACACGCGAAGCACCCGAGTAAGAAGATTGCGCAATGGTATTATCAGTATCGTGTATAACAAAGAAAAAAAAAAAGTTACGTGCGTTCGCCCGGTCCTTTAAAGAAACATTATGATACCACGTACATCAATGTGAGCCATTAGAATTTCATATTGGATTATGGAAACGCTACCCACACCGGCCCTTCCCAAAAACCTCCCATGGCTATATCATTTTACTACACAGTTGTTTACACAACTCCCAGTGGTTCAACCCCGGAGCGAGAGAAGAAAGAAAAAAAAGAAACTATGGGGGAAAAAGAGTTTCGGGAGTTTTATCGTACACCAAAGCGATTGCTTGCGTTTCCCCTTCCTCAACGGTTTCGGAGAGATATATGTAACAAAGAGAGGGAGGGGATCCGGCGCTTCGAATCAGGTTTTTTTTCTTTTTGTCAGAATTTTTTTTTTTTTGCGTTCCCCCTTTCCATCAAGGTTCGTTTACTTTTGGCCAGAGAAAAAATCGATAGTATTTTTCTCTCTTGATGTTTTGTTATAAGCGGAGCGGAGCGGGGGAAGAACACTCGGCTGGATTTCTGTTGAGTTGAGTTTGTTTAGTCGAGACCAACACTGGGGATATCGCCCAGGTTGATGCCGGCGGAAGAGGGGCGAGTGCGGATGCTGATGTCACCGTCGTATGCGATCATATCGGCCAAGATGTCTAATATGGGCTGTGGGGGGGTTTATTGTCAGCACACAGTCAAATCGGTGCACGAGGCATGCGATATTGCTAGAAGGAGGGGCATCTACCTTGGGAACGGTGCTGTCGTAGATCTTGATGAGGTCGCCGGGAGCAGGGTAAACCTTCAGTCCCTTGTAGAAAGCGAGCGCAGAGTCAAGCATCTTGGAAGCTAAATCGAAAGAAAAGTAAATGTCAGTGTCGTTCATTATCGCGCTTTGACAGAAAATTTGTGCCATAGAGGGGTTCGTTCATACGATCTTGGCTCAGCATCTCGCCCGTCATGACCTGCTCATTGAAGAAGGCCTCGCGCTCCTCCACGCCGACAGGGAATCCCTCCTCCTTGGCTTCGTCGACCTTTGCCTTGATGGTGCCGCGCAGGCGCTGTGTGGAGGCCTCGGCTTCTTCCTTCTCGGCGCGGACCTGCTTGCGCTCGTTTCTCCTCAGGTTACGACGGAATTCGGCATTTCTTCGTCGCTGGAAATCAAAGTATGCGGCATATGCTTTAGATAAATCGTTAACAAAAACAAATCGCCTCCCGAGATGGCCCTGCGCAGGTCATTGGGGGCAGAGACGAACCCAAGAGGCCCGTCGCAACGGTTGCGACTGATGCCGTCACCACGGTGCTTGTCTGGACCATTTTTGACGAATGGAGGGGAGCTCTCGGGGTCAAGGGTTTCCCAAGCTGTAGCTGCAAGTGAGAAAATAAAAAGGTGACGGGCTCCGCGGAAATCGGCCTTTGCGGCGGCTGCTCTGGAATGGCCCGGTTATACGACAGCAGAGAAATTGAGCTTCAGCTAGAGAAGATGCCGCCGCCGGGATTTTTTTTTTTCTTGCTCTTTGGAAAAAAAGATATCACAAGGAATATGGAGTCACTGCGATACCTGCTAGCTCGGAATATCGATTGAGCGACGCTGAAGGCGATCGGCACATTGTCGGGTAAATGAGAGTGTCGCGGGACTTACGCAGCCACCTATTCATGGCGACAGCTCCAAGTTCCACTGTACATACCTCCGTCCGAGTGTCGAAGTCCCAACTGCCAACAAAGCAGCCAATCCTGTCCCAGCTCGGCTTTGGAGCTCTGTGCACCGACTTTTAGAAAGTTGACGCGGCTAGGAAGCTCAAAGCTGCCTGTGCATACCTATAGCCGATTTACCTCTGCCGTAGAGACTGTTCTTCTTCACCGTCCCCTGTGTCAACCATCCAATTGGCCGCCCGGTCCTCACCTCGATGAGCAGCAGCCGACATGTCTGAGGAGCGCAGCAAGATAACTTTGTCTCTTCGAAGCGGCAAGCGACGAAAAGCCCGTCCCGTCATCAGCGCGCCGCGACAGATATCTGCTCCAATTCCGCAAGATGGCTCGACTGGAGGCACGGCTGTTGGGCCTGGTGGACTGGTTCCGCTGCCTGAGGCGCCCCGGCCGCGGCCTGCAGCTGTGGGTGGAAAGGTGAGATTTCACGAACCCGCTGCTGAGGAGGCTTGTTAGCATCAGGCGACTAATGTTGGCTGCGTAGACCTCTGATCTAGTCAAGCGACGATTCTCCTCACGATTTAACAACTTGCCACCCGAATTCGACGCGGCCGCCCCTCCAGTTCCGACTCTCCCCCCTCTTGAGCGGTACAACACCGACTACCAGCCCCCTCCGTCACGAGCTGGGCCAGGAGCTGCTCCCACTGTCGATCTGAAGGCGTTGCGGGATCCGAACCTCACGCCCGATCAGTACGTGGCCTCGGTACTGAGCGAGGCGAGCGAGGATCAGATCCAAGAGTATGCCGAGTCGCTGCAGGGAATCAAGGCTCGCGCGGCTGCAGATCTGCAGCAGAACCTCCTGCAGAACCGGACACAGTTTATCAAAATCAGCAAGGAAGCAGAGAAGCTCAAGGGCGAGATGCGAGCACTTCGCAACCTGATGTCGGAGCTCAAGGCGAATACGACAGCTCTTAGGCAAGCTTCGGGAAGAGGCGAAATGGATACGTCCATAGGGGGAGGCGCCACGATGAGCAAACGAGACAAGCGCAGCTCCATTGTAGACCGAAGTGCCCTCTGGACTACGCAGATGCAAACTCTCTACAAGACCGTAGAGGGCTCTCAAAAGTTCTTGCCAAACGCGATAGGGCGCCATGTGGTTCTTAATGCCGGTCCTTGGATCGAATTGGACAATGCAACTTACAAGAGCAGAAGAGCCATGCAGATCTTCTTGCTGAACGACCACCTTCTCATTGCTTCCCGAAAGAAACGCAAGGTTGACGCGCCCAACTCTGATAGCCGTGGACCGATGGTGAAGCTGGTGGCTGATCGCTGCTGGCCCTTGCTCGATATCGAAGTTATCGAAATGCCTGGAACAGGCGATTCTATGGGCGGCCGTAATAAGCTGTCTGATGCAATCATGGTGCGCGGTGGTGGCCAGGAGACTTTCATCTATCGAACGGAAAAACCAGAAGCAACTGAGAAGAAGGCGCTGATGATGAATGTACGCAAGGCGGTGGAAGAGCTACGCAAAGGGTTGCAGTCTGAAATGGAGGCCAATAACAAGGCAAGAGAGACGATCAACTACTTTGCTTCCAGAGACCCGGGGCTGCTCCAGAAGACGGAACTGCTGGAGACGCTATCTGACATCAAGGACATGCTGATTGAGGTGGATGGCAAACAGCAGAATCTGCGCTGGGTCGAGGGCCAAATGGACGAGCTTGATATTGATATTGCTCTCCAGGGATTCGAACCCGCGGTGGCACGCGTAGAAAAGATGAACGGCTTGGCCAGGGGACTCAAGGGCAACACCGTAGCGCAAGACTTTATCAACTTTGAGGTGGAGGCGAGGTGCGGTAAGCTTGCGGGCATGATTATCCAGCAGCTGGAGACGACACACAACCAGCAAAACAAGACGAAGCGACATCTGAGCTGGTTGGCCAGACTGGGGTATGAAGACAGAGCTAGAGAGGCGTATCTCGCAGCCCGTGGCGACACGATTCATAAACGAGCAAGGTTCGTCTTTCTTTTCAAGGCTTCTTCCTTTGGTATATCATGCCATTACATGAACTAACAGAGTGCAAACAGACAATGCATCTTCCAGGGTGACTTGCATCTGTACATTTGGCAGCTATCATTTGTGTACTTTACCCTCATCCACAATACGGTGCTGTGCTTCCAGAGCTGCTTCCCCCCTCCCATGATGAGCACGTGTGTCAAATGGGCAAAGGAGCAAGTAGAAGCTTTCAACGTGATTCTTGCCCGGCAGCTGAGCAGCACCGAGCGTGGCGGACAAGTCTGGACGCAGTGCATGGATCAGGCCAAGGAACATGCGAAGAAGTTGTCTGAGGTGGGCCTTGACTTTTCCAGCTTGGTTGGTAAAGGCGTGGATGGGCCTCCGGCTAGCTCGTCGGTTGAGAGCCAGGGGCTTGTTGGGCTGGGGCTGGCTTGAAGAATGTGTGGATAAAAGGGATCTGATCTGGAGAGGAGATGGATATCTGGTATTGGGCCATCTTGATGGTGTTAATTCACTGGAGGAAACGAAATGAGACGTAGCAAGAGGAGGCGGCATAGTTACCTATACATTGTTTTTATTCTCTATAATGCATTATATGCTATACTTAATCACTGTACATTGTCAAAAATACCCTTCAGCTCAACGGTTTACATGGGTATGGAGACCTGGATATCATCTGTGTTATACTAGTAGTTACGTGAATGCCGCTGCGTGATCTCGTATTTCTCGCCGCAGCAGTGAATTGAGATGATTTGAAACAGTTTAAAGATCATAGCTAGGCAATGGATGGAGAATAGAATACCAAGACGCCCATATCTCAGAAAATTACGATATTTTGCCATTGGTTTCTCGCTACTTTTCGTCAGCCTTACTGTTTGCCAAGGTGGTATGTACCAAGATTTGAAGCTTGGCGGGGCAGCTCCGGAGCTGAGGCCAAATACCAGCTTGGTGTCAGGGGAAGCTCCAGCTTGGCCATCTCTCAGCTCCGCCAGAGCAAAAAAGAGGAATGCATGTACCTAGCTGGAAGAGTGATTCATTTGTGCACACCATTATGACGGTAATAACGTGACATTTTGTAAGAGATCTCTTCAATTCCAAATGTTGCTCTGCTCCTTACCAGGTATCTCTACTGCTTCTCAAGCTTCTTGTCTCTATTACCCCTACCGTCGCTACTGCTTTCACTGCCTCTATTGCTTCTACTCAGCCTACAGCCAGTACTTCCAAAGCCTCTACTCTTACCAGTGTAGAGCTTGCACCCTTGCTCTCTTAAAACACGAGCAATTTCGAGTCCAGACGCGGTAGAGCCACAACCACTAGGAATGCTCAAAAACCAAAAGGAAAAGGTTGATGAAAAGGAAAAATCTCCATTTGACCAAATATTGACATCTCTTGAATTTGCTTTGTTCAGTTTTGTTGGTACTTGTAATTCTCTGTGCTGCTTCGCGCTGCAATCAGCTCGCAATAGCACTAGCAGTTGACTTCATTTCACCCCGGCTTGTTGTTTTGGCCCCCCTCGCCTAATCTCCCAATCTCCCTCCCTCCTGATAGTGGCTGCTGCACGGCCGCCACTGCCATAGAGCCGCCTCCTTTGGCGCCCAAGCCCCACCGCCCACCCGCTATCCGCCCCAAAGCTGCCACTGCCAACTGCCACTGTCGCACAGCTGCTCGCGAACCCAAAGTCTGCACTGCAAGCAACCCGAAGCGTGACCGCAACGTCATTCAAACCCATCGCAGCCTTCTCTCTCCCCTCCCCAACCAGCGCCCTCGAATCCTCCGCTTCCCACCTACGCCTCGCTTCAACCCATCGCCAATCGACCCGGTCCTGGCAAGGACTTCTCGCACAGCTGCAGCGGACGCAACAGACTGCGCGGCATCCCCCCCAGAATGGACACAAATATGGAAGACGTCGGGCGAGTACCGGCCGACGTGGCGCCTGTGCAGACAGAGCCCGCGACGAGATCCACGCTGGAGCAGTGGATTGAGAACCTGATGAACTGCAAGCAGCTGTCCGAGGCCGACGTCCAGAGGCTGTGCGACATGGTGAGCCTCTGATGCTGCTGGTTGACGACGCGAGCGAAGGAGGGGTTGGCTAGGCTGCAAGGCCGTCCCGTCGCCATCGCCTCGCCCGCGTGACACTGTCTCGAACGTCGTTGAAAACTGATGCTGACTTTTTCTGGTTGCCGTGTTAGGGTCGAGAGGTTGTTCAAGATGAATCAAACGTGCAGCCCGTGGTAGGTTGGCCCTTGGCGATGGCCCTCCACGGCCGATGAGTTAAAATCATGCATTCCCGAGGCTGACCCATCGTTGTGTGCAGAAATGCCCCGTTACGGTCTGTGGCGATATCCACGGCCAATTCCACGATTTAATGGAGCTGTTCAAGATTGGTGGCCCGAGTCCGGACACCAACTATCTCTTCATGGGTGCGATACACGCAGTCTGATCCGCAAAATGAGGGGTGCCTCGCCGCTGACCATGAATCTTGATTCTGCAGGCGACTACGTCGACAGAGGATACTACTCGGTCGAGACCGTCTCCCTCCTCGTTGCCCTCAAAATCCGATACCCCCAGCGCATCACCATCCTCCGAGGCAACCACGAGTCGCGCCAGATCACACAAGTCTACGGCTTCTACGACGAATGCCTTCGCAAATACGGCAACGCCAACGTGTGGAAGATATTCACCGACTTCTTCGACTACCTCCCCCTGACTGCCCTGATTGAGAACCAGATCTTCTGCCTCCACGGCGGTCTCTCCCCCAGCATCGACACACTAGATAACATCAGGGCCCTCGATCGTGTCCAAGAAGTTCCCCACGAAGGTCCCATGTGCGATCTCCTATGGTCCGACCCAGACGACCGCTGCGGCTGGGGAATCTCTCCCCGCGGTGCGGGGTACACTTTTGGCCAGGACATTTCAGAGGCTTTCAACCACAACAACGGCTTGACGCTGGTGGCACGAGCGCACCAGCTTGTGATGGAGGGATACAACTGGTCTCAGGATCGAAACGTGGTGACAATCTTTTCAGGTGAGCTTCCTGATATATGTTTTTCTCGCTATTTCCTTTCCAATTGCACACTGCAACTTTCCTGAGCTACCAGCTCGCCTGCCCAACGCTTTACTCCATTCTGATTTTTCTTCTTCTTCTTCTTCTTCTTCTTCATTCATGCTGGGATTTGGCTAACGTTGCTACTACTTTGCAGCACCAAACTACTGCTACCGATGCGGTAACCAGGCTGCTATAATGGAAATTGACGAGCATCTGAAATATACCTTGTAAGTCCAGATGAAACTCCCCGCTGTGGCAACCACCTACCCCACGCCAAGAGGGATTTTATCAAAGCCACGGATGCTAACTGCGACAGCTTGCAATTTGACCCGTGCCCGAGAGCCGGCGAACCAATGGTCTCGAGACGTATGTTGTCCACTTCCTCATCAAACATCTGGATCATGCCATCTAACTCTTTTCTCACAGGAACTCCTGATTACTTCCTCTAATCTAGCACTGATGTTCTGCATTCAAACGAATTATTGCTGTAAAGGGCTTATTGTGAGAGGGTTTATAGCTGTTAGAGTCCTAGGAGCTGGGCATCTAAAAGAAAAAATAATGTACGATTAATCCTACTGCTGGCACACAGGCCCACGCCATCCAGCCGTAACAAGTCTCAATGTGAACAAGGAGTTGCCCAAGTGTTGCTGCGATTGGATGATTCGTCACAGAATCCTGGCCCTCTCTCTTTTGTAAACACGGCGACGTACAAAATGCTTGGCTGCTCCACCATCATCGGATGCGGTAATTAGGATGAGCATTGGGCGGTATCAGCTACAAATTCTTCATGACACCAATTATTCCTATGTCTAATACCTATACTATGAATCAACATCAACATTTGATCCAGCCGCTGACTGGCAAAATAGGACAGAATTATGATAAAACTGATTTCAGACTTGAGCAGATATATATTTCTACATTATCAGGAGGAACATCTCCCGACAGGCTAATCTAAATATGGGAGATTCTCGATATTACCGCTGTCTATGTCCAGTATATGCCGCCAACGCCGTTTGAGTGTCTTATCCAAGTATGTCAAGAACGCCCAAGACATATAAATGCAAACCCTAAGGCACCTTTATGCTATAATTATTATTACTTTCATCCCGTATGCGTTTCTTCCTTAATTTTCGTTCCTTCTTCGTCTCTAAGCAGATTCCTTGGGCGCAGCCTTGTTTTGAAATTCCATGGCCCAGCCGCCATCCGTCATTGTCTGCTCAGAAGCACTGGCAGGCAGCTCCTCATCAAATACAGCTCCATCTGAGCCTGGAACGCCGTTGGCATAGTGACCAGGAGCACTGCTTCCGTTGGGAATGTGGAAACGCTTGTCGAATCGAGACAGGGCGTAGGTGAAGACGACGATGAGCTCAATGAGATAGTTGAAGCAGTAGAAACAGGCCTTTGACTGGAACCACCGCGGCTCAGTTGGAGGGACACGATAGTAGATTACGCCTGCTCGGAAGGCCGCGCCGAGAGTGAGCAGACAAGATGTGAAGAGGATGAGGAAGAGCTTGTAACGCATGCTTCCGGTGCCGAATTTCTCGATGCGCTGGCGGCGCGGGATGATGAAGCAGAGGCCGATGATGGGTACCGGCAAGAAGGCCAGGAAGGCGAAGTAAGTCAACGCAACGGTCTGAGCGATGTGAGTCTGATCAATGGTGGACTGCTTGAGCGTGTAGATGCTGACGACGAGACAGGTGATGAGCATGATCAAGCACCCAATCACAGACGCGATGAGCGAGCGCAGAACGATCCTGGCGGGCATGCTCCAGCCGAGACGAGGGTGGTACGCCCGCAGCACGCGCTGGACGAGAATCAAGTTGACGATGAAGATGAGGATGACGCCCGCGTTGGCGAGGATCTGGGCGGCGATGGCGATGCGGACGTTTCTCGGGTAGCAGGCCCAGACGATGCGCATGATGTTTGCAGAGATGCGGGCCATGGAGAAGCCGAAGAAGAGGCCGGAGAGGATGAATTTGTGGCCGCGGCGCTTGTTGAGCTGGAAGATTGTCATGTTGAAGGCGGCGGAGGCGATGAAGAAGGCGAGGATGACGGCGGAGATGGGGATGTCGACGGAGCGGGTTGGGGTGAGGCCGAGGCCGGCGTATTTGGGAGGGTAGGGGGGGCCCTTGAAGATGTTAGCTATGAGGTTGGATGAAGATGGTGATGATTTTGTGGTGTTGATGGTGTTGTACGTACAGGCATCTGCATGACGCCGCTTTGACTGCCGGATGCCATGATTTTAATGTCTTCTATATCCACTAGGATCCAAGAGATGCGAGAATCGATATTTTTCTTCTTTTATTGATGAATTTTCTTGATTATCGCCGTGATGCTGAAGGACTCTTTTGCTAGCAACGTGGTCTGATGCGTATAAGTCGTTGGCTTCAAATCACACCACCAAGATATTCGAGTTCGTGATGGTAAAGCACAGCGCACACGGTATATATTCTGGGAGATGGACGTAAAATGTCGCCTGCTAGTCGATAATTCCAGAGCCGATGGAAAGACGGAAATAGGATGCTGTATGTTGCTATGGTCATGTATGTAAAGACAAGCGAGTATGATAAGCGAACAAGATCGGACAGGAAGAAGATCATGGGCCACGCTATATAAGAAAAGAAAAGAAATTGAAAAACACAAAAAGCAATAAATTCCGTCATTGTACATGAGCTTAGCTAGATCCTTCATAGAGCCAACGGCCTTTTTTTTTTTTTTCTCTCGTCTTCTGTTTGTCCTATCCCCGTAGCTCAGCTTCCCCTTGCCTGTGCTACCCTCGCGCCAAAATAGCATCGCATCGCACCCGAACCACCGACAATGGGTCAATATCGCTGTTGCTCGCAGTAATGCCACGCTATTTCATGCTAGGGGGGCAGAATCTGTAAGCAGATGTTTGATTCAGCGATGCAAAAGTCCGTAAATCAGCGACGTTTCAAGGTGGGCAGCATCGGCGCTCGCACTTCTGGCAAGATCCGCCCGGGCTGGGCGAAGGATTGGGTCACACGTGGTGCTGTAGCGAGTTGCTTGATTTTAACGTTAAAAAAGAGCGGAAAATGGGGGGCCTTTCAAGGGGGCAGGCTGGGGGTTAGTGCGATTAGGCTATCTGTTGGTTTAGTTTGATACGCGTGTCTTGGTTGGCTATCGTGGTGAATGTATTGTTGGTGGCTGTCTTGGAACTACAGCTGAGGCTGGGTCGCTCGCTCAGCTGTGCAGCAAGTCTGTTGAATGTTGTCCATTCCGCTGTTATCGCAAGTCTTGGTTTCTAAACCATGACACCATACTAAGACACAGAAGCATAAAAGATCACCGCAACTATCGAGCACCGGTCGCCATCACTGCAGTCGCAAAAGTCGCGGAGCGTCGGTGCATCGGCGCTTGCAGGTCGGCGCGACGGCGAACGTCGCGCCGACGCTGCTTAGCTAATCGGGCTGCATTCGTCCGACTCACATAAACGATAACGAGAGCGAGGCTGCATATAAACAAACACCGGGTAAAACCACCGGCACTGATGACGAAGAAGATGCAAGACAGAAAAATCTGTTTTTGCGGGTTTATAATGGCGTTGCGTGCGTGTTGATTGACTCACAAAGCCCGACTACTACTTCCGGATGTTTTCGCTGAATTGGCATCCGAGAAGAGGGTTACAAACGTGTAAGCGGCCGTTCTATCTACAGGCACAGCTATCATCCTCAATGGTACATCTTGTGCTCGTGCTTGGCACATGTATTTGAAATCACAAGATTGGATTCACGATATCTGAGGCCTTGAATGCAAACCATGAGGGATTGCAAACCTCGGGATTTACTGCCGTTGGTGCGTTGTGCAGACTTTGGTGTAGCCTTATGAAAATGGTGAAAGGCAGACAGATAGGATGACGGCTCTCCAAAGCAATGGTCGTCGAATGCCTCCCTACTAAAAGCGGCATGTGTCGAATATTGCACTATACTGTTAACACTGGACGCGATTCTACGCACCATGTAAGCTTTGGTCTGAAAAGATGCGGCCGCTACTTTTTGCCCGAAATAGATGGAACGTATTCGCATTAAACATTAAACCACCAGGTAGATCTGGGGTCGGGGAGATCTAATACACACAAAAAAAAAAAAAAAAAAAAAAAAACTCAAGAAAAAAACGTGCGCGTCTTTACTCGCTATACCTCTCTTCAGCAAAGAATCCTTCGATAATTTCTTTGGCGTTAATATATCGGCCATCTTTAATCTTCTTGTCAATCTCTGCAAACCTTTCCAAGATGATGTACTTTTTATTTGTGGCTGCCATTTTTGCAAAATGATGCTTCACAATTTTAGCTCGATCGCCTCGCTCATAACGTTGGCGTTGCCTTGCCAGTCGATCGCAAGACAAAATTAGCGAACTCAATCCCGCGGCGATGGCTGTAGAAACTGAACTTCCTGATATGCAGTCCTTTGACGCAAGAAAAGGGACCTTGCCCGCAGCCACATCGATGCCTTTGATCGCATAGTTATAGTCTAGCGGTGCATTTGGGGCCAATATTCCAAACTCGTCACAAGCCGTAATAGTCATCGTATGGCCGTAGCCCGATATACAGCTCATCTCGGTGTTTAAGCCTTCGTCAGGGGTACTACAGAGTATGATGATTCCATTGTGTAAAGCATCGGCACAAGCATCTGCCAGTCCTTGTGTTCCTTCCAAGATGGCGAAGCTCATAGAAATAACGTCGACTTTTTGGCTTATTGCCCACTTGACAGCCTTCATAGACACGAAGCAACAAAGAGTTAGCAAACATCCGAGCTTGAGAAAGAAGAATGAAAAAAACTCGTCCACTCAGTGATGACTCACTCGCTCAACTCGCGCCGGAATGATTCCAGATCTCCCTTCAGCCACCCTGGCCACGTAAAGATCACAACAAGGATCAATGGCACATATTAGATTTGCCATCTGCGTTCCATGCGGATCAGACGCAAATAGCCAAGAACTAATGCGGGCATCGTCGTCTACGAAAGATTGACCTTTCTTGATGCGTGACCACAAAGTCTTGGATTCACCGCCTTTGCCATTCTGGTATCCGTTTGGAGCAATGCTGTTGATATCCGAAGACTCTGGGAGATTGAGAGCAGATGAAGATTCAAAAATATGAACAGCGTTTGAGATAGCCGATGGAGTCTCCACCAATGGGGAAATGCTTAAGATCCCATTGTCGATGACGGCAACTCTGGTTGGACGGAATGGTACAGAGTCTTCTCTAACAATGTCACGCACATAGGTCTGGTAACCTTTGATAAAACGAGATAGCTTCGGAACAGCCCGTTCAGCTCTAATAGCAGTCAGCGGATGAAATAAATGACGGGCCGCGCGTTCTGAGCAACAGCAAGGAACACTTACATCTCTCCCAAATCTGCTTCTCTTTCCTCTGTCGGATTCCACGGCCGAATACCAACACCGACCGTGAGCTTCCAAGTGTCATGGTCATCATGAGTGCGCTGAGCATTTGGCGTGTTCCTAAACTTCTCTTGGCGCGTCTTTTCTCGTTGCTCATTGATTTCTTCGCTCAGCTTGCCAAATTCATTTTCGATAAAAGCAGCAGTGGCGCGGCATTTCTCTCTGCTCGCCAAGTCCTTTGCAATTTCATCAGTGCACTGCGCGTAACATATGAGACACAAGACACAAACCTGGACAACATGGATTTCGAGCGTCGTAAGCTAAACGATATTCTTTGTTAGCATGAAAAAGGGTTTCATCATATACCAAACAAGGCTGAATTGTTGCATGACCTACATTCGTAAGGGAGCGGATCCCATCCTCGCTTAACCAGTGGCTAATTACTGCTCGCTTGCCGCTGGTATAAAGGTGAAGCTCTCGGATTTGTTGCAGTGCATTCTTTCCATTGGGTTCCGAGCTCTTGAAAACCGATATAGACAGGTCTAGTAATCTCCAGTTGAGAACTTCCACCTCAAACTGTTTCACATAGATGCCTAGGATGACCTCATCATGAGGGTTCACAAGTCGATCTAGAACTGTCAGCTCGATGATATGCTTAACTTTTTTCCTATTCCTTAACCAATCTAGAGCTTTGAAGATCTCGTTGTGGTCAAATTGAATATTGTCGCCAAATAACTTTTTATTGTCAGTTTTGAGATCCAAGGCCGGAAACGTGGCATATTTAAGCGTCTCTTCAAAAGATAGTAGATTGGCGCAGTCTTGATGATGAATGAGCGAATGAACAAAGTCCGAAACACTGAAATCCTCGGAATGAAGCCGCGAGAGATCAAAACACAGTTCGTTGACTAAATTATCAGGTTATTCCGAAATAGCGGCTGTATATACTGTAGGAAATTGTTCTTACCGGTTTCTAAAAAAAAATAGTTTGTATTCAAATCAGTAAGTGAGATATCCAAGGAGGAGTAAGGATGACTTATTAAGCTCATACGTACCATCGGACAGCTGGAAAATCTCAATCAAGTCCTGCATTTTGCTTACTTCTTTGCTCTTAATAGTTGCTGTGACTATGAGGTCGCGAATCTCTTTATGGATTCTCTTGCTCTCAACGTCTTTCAACACCCGATGAGTAGACGTAGAGCCCTCCATAATGTTATTGTTATGCCAGAGTGGATAGTGATTATGACTTTGAGCAGTGACCAACTCATCGTATTGCATAAATTTCTTCACAAATCCAATTTGCTGGTGCTGGACAGCGAGATGAAGTAGTCCGGGCGTGTCCGACTTGAAAATAGTTTCGTTCCCGCTCCAGATGTCTTCTAAGTTGAGTTGGATTATCTTCTCCACAACTTTCTCATCAATCCTGCCTTGCTGGTCAGCGGCTTTGATTAGAGCATTGACGACCTCCACTTGTTTGTCATATGTCTCTCCTTTCCTGATGCTCATTTCTCCCAATGGTTGAATTGCTAAGAGAATGTAGTCGGTATTGACGAATTTCTCTTTGAGGTCAGGTTGTTGCAAAAATACTTCCACGATACTTGCTTTGCCTTTTCTCAAGGCCTCTTCGAATGTCGTATCTGGCGTATCTGCTATATCAGTACTGAAACCGAGAAGTGCATGCAGGGCTCCTAGATTTCCAGCAATAGCAGCAAGAGACAGGGCAGTCTTTCCAGATCTTTGGTCTGGATCATTAAGCTTCAAGATCTGAAGTAGATCATCTGGCTGAAAACATTGTCCATTATGAATCATATGTTTTATTGCCTTGCCGTTACCTTTCCCGGCAGCCCTATGTAAAGGGGTGCTTGGAAATTCGCGTTTTTGCTCCGGCGTATGAGCTTCAAAACAACATTTTCCAACGAGAAGTTCTTGTACCCGAGCCGGGAAAAGGCTAGGAAACATACGAGTGTCATCAAGGCAGATGAAGGGGAAATGAGGCCAGACTTCAACAATAAATCGAATAATAATAATGCAGGGATTTGTTTCTCCAGTGATAGTCTCCTCTGAAGTTTCTGTCTGAGCTGTCGAGAAACCAACATCTTTGATGCCTGGTGGGCATTGCTGCACCGCGCTGTCGAGAATCAACCAACGTATGCAATCATCTAATTGGTATGATCTGTTTTCGTCGATAAAGAAGTTTCTGATGTCTTGAATGAACTTGGGTAATTGTTCATATTTAAGTGCATATTCCAAAGCTTCTCTAAGTAATTTGAAGAGATCATAAGCTCGATCATGCAATCGTATCTCAAATCTCGTACTGGTACCTTGGAGTTGCATCCATGGCTGGATTACTTTTTGGTTGACAGATTGATCATCCGAGGACTCGTTCGGATCTGGCGTTGATTCGATGCTAGTATCGGTATTTGACGAGGGCTCTATACGCGCCTGACTGCCTCGAATATCGGAATTAGGAGACATGTTTGAAAGTAAGGGGGGGGGAAACGAAGAAGAAGAAGAAGAAGAAGAAGAAGAAGAAGAAGAAGAAGAAGAAGAAGAAGAAGAAGAAGAAGAAGAAGAAGAAGAAGAAGAAGAAGAAGAAGAAGAAGAAGAAGAAGAAGAAGAAGAAGAAGAAGAAGAAGAAGAAGAAGAAGAAAGGATAGGAAATGATATCGAATTATCAGCAAACGCCAATTCAGAGTTTCAAACCAAATGGGTTCTTCGATTTATCCCCAATCCTAGCGACTCCTTGTTATCGGAAAGTTGTGACTTAATGACAAGGAGTTCTTAAAAACACCATGTAGGTAGACTGAGCAATATGAGCGACTTGAGATTTTAAAATACAGGGGAAAGCGAGAAAGTACAAAAAGAGAATTAATAGTAGTAGGTATACAGATACAAGAAGAACACAGTACGTGTGCGCCTGGTAATATATCCGGACTACCTATATGTAACAGTTGGGTACACGGTACTAACTCGCCGAGTAACACCAACTCGCATACATCCAGATAGGACTGGGATCGACTGCAGCTGAATCTACTTCATTGGTTCTCACTTCCGATGAGCATCTACTTCATTGGTTCTTTGTCCCGGTGAAAAAGTTTTCACGGAACTTTTGATTGTACCACCCTTCTTATCTACATAGATAGTCACAGGCTTTGTGTAGTCATACTACTTTAGCTGGTCATACCATTACCAATATTCGATGCCTTAAACGTTGCACGAAGGCGGCCAATCTCCCATATTAGCTCTTGCATTTCACAGATACATACTTCTATTTGATAACTAGTACACCTAATGGATTGACTCCCGCCCCCCTTCAGAAACAAATTGTTTTTATCCTATTGTAGCATAACTGTAGCAGCAGCTTTATCAAATGTCTAATCTTCTGTAGATTAATTGACAAAAGTAAGCATCGGACTACAGTATTTTGCTTTACATGTATGTAAAGAAGATTAGACATCTTGGCTATTATCATGAATACTAACGGACGGTATGCCTTATAGCCAAATTTAAATGCTTTCGAGCATTTTCTTTTGAAGATACATTCGACCGCAGCACAGGACAGTACAAGAGCAAGCAAAGGGTTAATTCATACATCTAAATTATTTGAATATAACGGTCATGGAAGGAAAATAGAAGTGTACGGCACTGTTAAACAGCTGGACACCTCTTACATGTCAGGAAAGTTAAAAAGAGACAGCAGATTTGAGTGAACAAGTCTTTTATTCACAAGTATATAAATAGACATAGATTCATCGCGCATCACGTCCCTAAGCAAAGGCTTGTTGCATTCGAAGCATCATTTCACCCTGTGAAGCAAGACGAGCCTCGAGCTGAGCCACGCAAGCCTCGAGCGCTGTGAACCTAGCCAAATCGACAGGGGGGGCGGCGAGATCATCCGCAGTGGATATGGACAAGGGAAGCGGTGTTTCGGTGTGTGTACCGCCAGCGGGTTTCAGTGAAGCCGATATCGCCTCCTCCGCAAAGCTGTCTCGTATTTCTTCCGCCGCCTGGATATTGCCCAACGATTCTTCAGCATGCTTGACGGTAGATACACCTTCTATCTCGACGTGGTGGCTAAGTTCCCATTTCAACTGCAAGCTGGAGTTCTTGTTGCGGTTTCGTAATTTGCCAAGGTTATCCAGGTCAATACACTTCAATATATCCACACCCTCGTAATTGCAAACCTTCTGTTTCCAGGGGGTCACAAGATACGGTTTGGTTTTCTCAGGGTTTGACCTGAAAAATGCCTTTGTTTTGTTCTTGAAATCTTCCATGGTGCCAACCCGGGTTTCGGCGTCAAACTTCACCAAGTACGGCTCGCGCGATTGTCGTGAGATGAGCACTGCGATATAAAACGTCTGCTGCACGCCCGCATTCTGCAATTCGTTTTGTTCGAGAATCCATGTGACTCCGTTCCGTCGCCCAAGCTGGCCCATGACTGGGATCGAGCTTCCTTGGTCGAAGTTTGTTCGATCCCATGATATCCCATGCTCGCTACTCCAACTGCCAGATAGTTCGACACCAGAGTACCCGGCCTGGCCGGCGAACTCGGTTCTGCTGGATTTAGTGTGAGAAGCCTTCGAGGCGTTATATCTCTCAGTTGTATTAAAAGGCGCCCATGCTTGTACCTCTGGAGCGTCCTTAGGGTCGGACGTGTTCCCGTCGCCGCCTTCAAATGCCAAGGTGATGTTGGCAGATCCAAATTTTCTTTTGGGATCACGTGAAGCAAGATCGATTCTCAGCACCACTAGAGTCATCTCTTGGTGGCGTATTGTTTTGGAGCCTTCGAATGTTGTCTTCTCCCATCCATCTACCCAGAGTAGCCGGTCGGCTGTTACCGAGTATCCAGATCTTTTATTATCGAGGATTGCACTACCGCCCTCTTTCACTCCATATGACTTGAGAGAACCGGAAATGGCTGTCGCTTCATGGTTCCGATTCTGGTAGAGGTCAATCTCTAAGCGTTTTGCCTGGCTTTCATCCAAGTCCACAAAACTAGCCATAGCTAGAGTTTGAACGAATATTGAGAGTTGAGATCACCGACTGTGTAATCAAGGACGAAACCAAGGAGGCAGAGGAGGTAAAAAATACTGAGCCAAGTTTGAAGATGGTAATAGCGGCCTCAGCAACGGCTTATATACCTGATATTGCCTATCTTGTGTTACATTTATTTACATTGCACTGGACAACTTTTGAGTACCTTGCATAACTAGGTAGTAGTAGTATTAGGGTGCGATTAAGCACTATAGGCTTGGAGAGAAAACATGACCGTCTTATCACATCGACCCAGACGAAAGACGGCCCCGTGCCTGACTTGAAGCCCACCAGAGCAAGAAGTCCCGGCCATTGGTGGTCGGAATGTGCTCAGCTTGCGGTAATTCGTAAATGCAGCAAGAGTCCTATCTTTCCCGAGGGCCGGTGAAATGAAATGAAAGGGGTGGGTAGCACAGAATACGAGCGCGTGTATTGATAAGGCACTGAGAAGTACTTTGTTTGTTCCTTCGTTACGCGGCTGAACACACGCACAGTGCCATGTACGGCACGTGCCGATTTGGGCGTTGATGCCCAAACCCGACACCATTGGTTTCACCCATCACAATTCTTCCATCATCTTCCTTACGACTGATTCATGCTGCTTATCTGTCTTCCACCAGCATCTGCCCTTCCACCAGTGATCCTCTGCATCTGGTGTTCCAAAGTCAATCATAAAAGTTGGCGAGCACCATGGGTGTAACGACGTTGATGGCCAAAGGCCGCGATCTAATAAGATACAAAAAGCCGAAAAGGACAAATACAGGAGATGACAAGCCTCTTCCTGAGCTCCCAGCAACTGGCCGAGCACCGGATAAGATTTCCATTCCAAATGAACCAGCGATACTTCCAAAGTCAAGCGTCGCGACCTCGGATAGTGGAATACCCACCGTCCTGCCAATCAAAGACTCGAAGAAGCCAGAGGAAGCAATTTTGCAGGAAAATGAAGTCGACGATGTATCTTCTACAATATCCTCCCCGCCTAGCAGGCTTGATTCAGCCAAAATTTCCCGCGGGGAGATCGAAAACTTGTGGGATGTGGCTTACGATACCTTGAGGCCTCAACATGCCGACTTATTAGAAAAGTACGAAAAAATATTGACTTTATGGCTACGTGCACACTCGCTACAACAAAATGAGGAAACTTCTCATAATCATCAACAAGAAAATCTGTTTCAACCTTCACATCATCAAGAAAGGCGACAATACGCTCAGGATATTATTGCCTTCTGCCTCGAGTCTCAGCAAGAGGGCAAGACTGGTGCCGATACTGTTGAAGGGCGCAGTAAAAACACCAACTCTCAAGCGATTCCTCCAAGGTTCTCCAAACAAATTCGAGACCTGTTGAAATCATCAATCGACAGTGGTGAAGATACAGCCTTTGCATGGGCAGGAACATGCCTGGCTCTACAGGTTAGCGATTTGATATCCGTGCCAAATTGCTACTATGATCCCGATTGCTAAAAGTTAGAATTGAAATAGGCCCTCTTGCACTCGATTAATCGACCAGAGACGTTACAGGGCATTAACCACGTCGTATCTAGAATGGCGTGGTATACTTTGCTTCCCAAGCTTCTTGGTGGCGATGAATATAAGGGAGGCCTTCCTTTCAGCGAAAAAACGATTCTCCGAGACCGTATAACAGAACTTTATCAACAAGTTCTCCTCTTCCAAGCCCGCATTGTCTGTTCTCAAATAGACGCAAGTCAAGAGAGCAATTCAATCGGAATCGATCAGAATCGATTACCCAGAGATGCAGATTTGAACAAGGCCGACGTAGTAAGGGCAGAGCAATCACTCCTCGCTTTTAATGCGAAGGCGATTGAAATCCATATCCAAAAACTTTCCACGCTTCTCAGTGATAAGAAGATCGATATAACTGGAGTTGGGAAACCCGAACCTACAAAGAGCGACACGAAGACCCCGAAAGAAATCTTGAACGCAATCGATCCACGAAAATCAGAGGCAAATATTCCATCAGTGAACAATCTCTACGAATGGGTCAAATCAACTTATAAATACAAGTCATTCATCGCAGGAGACTCGCGTGTGCTTTGGGTTTGCGGTGACCCAGATGCTGGCAGAACAATGGTCATTTGGTCGATTGTCCGTGGGCTCTCTCCGGCGATTCTCGACTCAGAGCCGAAGTTTTTGTCATTTTCAATGCGCGGCACTGGTGAAAATGAGGCGCAGAGTACTATTTCTGTGCTAAAGACTCTCATCTACCTCGTCTTGGAATACCAACCCCAGCTGGGCAAATATCTGATACAGAAATGCAAGTCAACAGACATTGAAGAATTTTCCGATTTCCATGACGTATACGCATTAACCATGCTGTTATATGACATGATCAGGGATGAGACCTTCAAGCCAACTATATTCCTAGTTGAAGGTATTGATGAGCTTAATTTCGAACACGAAGATCCAAACTCCTTCATATTACTTATCGAAACCACTATGAAGCTGTCACAGAATATTAAATGGCTCATATCCAGTTCAACCGAGTCATTTGGACGTTTTTCCAATTTCGGAAATCTGCGGATAGCTGAAGAGGATTGCATAGACATCGATGCCGCATATGAAGAAATGCAGACAACTTTAAGAGATTATTACATCCCTTCAAAGGCTGATCAAATAGCAAATAACTGGGTCATCAAAGAAGAATTTCGAAATGAAATTACTAGACTCTTAGAGAAGGCATCCTCAGGAAACTTTCTGCGAGTTGACTTGGCGTGCCAAGCGATACAACGAGAAAACCCTTGGCATGCTTCAAGTATTCTTAGATGGTTATCGCAACCCTCAGCACTATATTCTGCCTATTCCGATCCATTGTCTAATTTATATGCTCCTATGTGCGAATATTTGCAGAATCTACCTTTCAATGATTTTGATTTGTGCTTAGATGTACTAAGTACGATGGCAACAGCAGCTAGGCCTTTGGATCTTGTGGAGTTGGAAGCACTTTTGGATTTTCCGGCACACATCAATGTCCAATTCCTTGTGGGAAAATGCTTTGCATTCTTAGAAGTGCGCAACAAAACGGTTCATTTTCCACGCAAATCTGCCAGAGATCTTGTTCTCAAAGCGACACAGACTAAGAGGGCAGGGTTGTATTCGCAAATCATTCAACGCTGTCTCAAATATCTATCAGAATATTGGAGCTTACCTTCGATAAATTCATCTCTAAGCCTAGGCAAAGAATCAAAGATGCCCACGAACTATATAACACTATATTGGGTTCGGCATCTCTGTGATATTGATGATGCAGACGATGGTATAGATACAGCTGTTGGATTTCTCAAGAAAAACCTTTTAAAATGGCTGGACCTCTTAGTATACTCAGGGTGGCTATCTCAAGCAATAACTCTGCTATCAACTTTACAGACCCATGCCAAAGTACGTTTCTCCAAGCTCCTTGCTTCATTGACATCTCAATGTCTTTATATACCAATCTCAACGTCGATACTAACTATGCTATCAGAAGAAGTGGGAAACCGGAATACGTGCTAATGATAGTCGTTACCGGGGATTCTTGAGTGTGATATATGAATCGCATCGGTTACTGCATTTCCACAGCATGATTCAAGGTGCCGCTGGTCTTACAGCCAAAACGACCCTTCTGTTCTGCCCCTATGATACGGCAATTCAGCAAACGTTCCTGCCAAAGGAATGGCCGTATCTTGAAGGGCCCCCGATGTCTCAAAACCACTGGCAACCCATTAGTCATATCTTGAAAGGTCACTCAGACTTTACTTGTTGCTGTGCCTACTCTAATGATGGAAAGCTCTTGGCTTCTAGATCAGATGATGGTACTATACGTCTCTGGAACACATCATCGGGAAGAACACAGCATACAATTAGAGCCTTTCCTGGGGATTACCAAGTAAAAATTGCTCTGTCCTCCGCTGGCTTTATTGCTGCGTCGAACAAGAAAACCGTCAAAATCTGGAGTTTATCTACCGGACAACAGCTGAAGCTACCAGTTGAGGAATACTTACCCAGTGAACCTAATGCTATCGGGGATATTAAGTTTTCGAATGACGGAAACATGCTGGCAGCGGCGGTTGGGAGAGATGTTGTCATTTGGCATGTTCCTGACTGCAAGCTCATTTTACGACAAAAAAATGCTTCCCCCGACGATGATGTCAGAGTCAGGTCCATTGCATTCTCCAAGCATGATACATTGCTTGGATCAGTAGCGAAACAAACAATCACTATCTGGAGTCTGGAGAGTGATGTGGCTGACGATCTAAATGGAGAAGGCCATAACTCAGAGCCTACTATACAACATAGCCTAAGGTTAAAGAGACAAAAAGACTTGACAATATCTATGTCTTACAACAATCATGCATCTGGAATCGTGTACAACAAGCAGGCATGTGGAATCGCCTTTTCACCGAATCAAAAATATGTCGCCATTGGGACTTATAAACCCAACAACGTATACATCTGGGAATGGAAATCGGGAAGTCCTCCTGTGAATCTCGTTGGACACATGGGCGGTATCAATGCAGTCGAGTTTTCATCTGATGGACTGTTTCTCGCATCGGCGTCGTACGATGAAACAATTAGACTGTGGCGAGAGCCATGGAACGCTAAACAAACCCCATTAATACTGAGCGAACACTCAGGAAGCGTGCTCCATTTAGCATTCTCGCCTTCTGAGACACGCCTCGCTACCTGCTCTAGCGATCATACTATTCGAATTTGGGATTACGGCTATTATAAAGCTCAGGTGCAGTCGGAAATTGACTCGGAGCACAGTCAAAGTACCCCACACACGCAACCTATCTTACGTATTGCACTATCAGAAGATGGGAAGTGGGTGGCATCGGCCTGTGTAGATGGTTTAATCTGCCTATGGGATAGCAATTCTGGTATGCTCCGACGAAACTTGGAGGGGCATAAGCAGCCTGTTCGCTCGCTTGTATTCAGCCATGATTCTCGCAAACTGATATCAGTATCCGATGCAACTGTTCGTATCTGGAGCTTAGAAGACGACTTCCAGTCACGCACCCTCCTTGGTCACCGAGGTGTGGTAGGCTGTGCTGTCTTATCACCTGATGGAACACTTCTAGCTTCGGGATCCAGTGATACAACCGTGCGCATATGGGATCTTACGCAGCCTGGAGTTGGAGGTACTAAGTCGACCCATGAAGAAGAAGGAAGATGGGAGATGGGAGAGACAGGAGAGTCGAACAGCATCCAGGGAGTAAGACTATTTTATGGTCATAGAGGCTTTGTCTTGAGCGTTTTGTTTTCACAAGACGGAAGATACGTCGTGTCTGGTGCTGCCGATGGTGGGATCATGCTTTGGGACCTTCACACTGGCCATCAAACGGGCTCTCCCATTCAAGTTACAACCATTAAAGACATGAACTGGGATCCAATAAACGCCATGACATTTTCAGCCGACTCAAAAAGATTTATCGCATCTGACGCTGAAGGTATCTCAATATGGGATATCACTAGAGAGCATGGGAAGATGAGATTTGAGTACACGCTCAAATCAGAAACAAGGCCAGCGATCCACTCATTGAGCGTCAATATCAACCACCCTCAGTACATGATCACAGAGAGGGGTCCCATACTCATCCAAGAGCTGCGAGGTGGTGTAAGGGCGCGGATAATGTCTGAGCCATGGTGCCCTTATAGTGTCATGTCCGGCACAGAGACGTGGGTTACCTGGCAGGGCAGAAAGATCATCCTCTTGCCAGACCAGTATCATCCGGCATCTGATAAGGGTAATCATGCTCTAAGAGTTCACAAGGATAGAGTTATCGTCGGTTGTCAAACGGGAGAGGTTTTAATATTCCGGTTCAAAAAGAATGCCAATTGGTTGGATGTATTGTGACAGTCACTAAACAGATAGATGAGTTGGTTCCGGATTCTCTTAGAGCAGATAGGTTTATGTTTCAATAATTAGCTTACTGAAGTGTTTGTACTCGAAATTCTTTGGCATCCACATCTGCGGTCGAGCAAGTCAGAGCATGTAGTAGATGTAACTTATTCTATTGCAAAGTAAGACCCTACATATAGGGGGGAGGAGTGGTAAGGTTCATAGTACAGATATATCCACCATGGCATCATGGCATCATAGCATCATGGCATCATAGCATCATATCTGCCTATATCTTACACAATGCTGCTTCGCTCGCCGCAGTAGCAAAATATCCTAGGTAAATACCAAAACCCCCATATCCCTCCAATTCTCCCAAAAAATTCAGACTTTCAACTCTTTGCAAACTCCCCCGCCAACTCAGCAACCAATCCCACCACGTCTTCTGTCCTGGACCAAAACGCACTATGCGAAGCATCCACCGACTTCACAAGCCACTCAACGCCCGAACGAGCAATCAGCTCGTCCTGGTACTTGATAGGTAAGGCATTGTCTCGAAGAGTGCGAATGTACGCGCGGCGCCCGTCGTAGGCCTTGTCCTTCCATCCTATGCTCGAAGGAGTTGACATGACTGCTGCCCCAGACTGGCCCTCGAGGCTGGCTGCGAGGCGATTGGCTGCCTCATCTGGGATGTCGTTGTAAAAATGGTATCTCTCGTCTTTTGAGTCCAAAAGACCTGTATTCTCAATCTAGCAGCAGTGGAATTAGCATATACTCTTAATCAAAGAGAGCTCGGCTAGGATAGCACTTACATTATCTGCTGACGCAAACGCGCAGTCATTGCCACCCGCCGCTACAAACGTTGTCTCACCCTCAACAGGTATAAACGCAGAAAGGTAAACCACTCCCAGGATGCCCCCCTTCAGACCGTGCGCCTCTCTGCCTCTCTTATCCAGACCGGCGATGAGGCCCGTGATCACAAAGCCGCCGTACGAGTGCCCCAGAACAATGACATCCTCGCCTTTGTCAAGTAGAGGCTGTAGAAGAGCCTTGGCCTGAGCCTCGTCGTCCTGGACGGTGACGTCTCTGGTGCCGACGCTGCGGGTTGGCACCACCGTGGCAGGGAAGCCTGCTGCCTCCAGGGCGCTGGTGAAGGAGGCCATTGTGGAAGCCGGGTGCCATGCTCCCGGGATGATTAGGATATGTGGTCGAGGCGTTGATATTACAGCCATGGTGGTTACTGAGGCTTGAAGAGCATATATCTTTGCGTACTAGTAGTGAGCGGAGTAGGAAGGCTGAGGTATCAAAACGGCTTAGAATGCTGGGCTTCAACACCAAATCTATTGGTTATGAAAAGGTTCGACACCTGACTTATAGACATTCTTACCTATACATTATCGTCCATCTTCCAAATCATTCAGCTGCTATCCTAGTCCATACATCCTCTTCTGGAATGGAAAGCGTCAGTATATTCTGACCGCGCTTCGATTTGTAAGTCCTCCATGTTTAGTCAACTTGGACGTCTCCTTTGTAAGTCAAAACAGCACATGCTGCGGCCTCTCTGCGTAAATACGCCTTGGGGACCGAGTTTAGCGGATACCCAGTCGAACAAAATGAATAGTCACGCTGAATAATGAGTCTGTAGCTGCATGCGTATTACGGTATGCTTAATCCCGGCGGCTTGTAAGCAACGCGGCAGGGTATCCTATTCCAGGGGCGTAGCTTTTTCCCTCTACAAGTTAGCCAGGTTGATGCAGCTCATGCTTTTTCCTAACTTGGTAGCTTCCAGCTTTGGCTGACCAATGGACGTTCCCGTCAAAAGAAAAAGTCACATAATGGACGACAAATTCCCTGACCGAGAGACCGAGGCCAAGTCGTCGCAATTGGCCTTGGAATGGCCATGTTTACTGGTGCCGCATGGCGTCAACGGTATGTCCAGTCTCTCGTGGTAGTCGGCGTGAATATACGTATGGCGAAATATATTTGCAATAATTTCGCAGCTACCTAATAACGGTCGCCTCATGCAGTATATAGTCTGCTTCTACCTGGCTAATTTTCCCATCCGTTTGATCATTTCTCATAACGTACAAATAAATGGCGTCGACTCACTCAAGTGTAAGTAAGCACCCAATTTCGGGAACTAACATTACTGCTATAGCCCCAACGAGTTATATAGTAAAGTTCGTTACTTCTGCAAGCCATTAGCGGATTACTATCAGGTTCACTTGATCAGATAATCCATATCGAAATGCTGTATTCGCCGCATTGGCCGCATCCCCGATAGGTCAGCCCACTGTGTTGCATAATGGAGGTCCTTGATGCCGCAATAGCGTATTCGAAAAGGTCCAATGCCTGGTCCTCGTGTGCCCGCTCAAGAAAGTAACTTCAACACGTCTCCCATTCTGGTGTCTTTGGATTTCTTCGTGGTGCCCTTTTCTTGGAATGCCTTGGTAACAAGATCGCGCTTCTCTTGTTGAACATCCAGCACTCGCTCTTCAACAGTTCCTTCCATAATGAGACGCCATATCTTTGTCTCGCGTGTTTGGCCAAGACGATGTACTCGATCAACGGCTTGGTCTTCGATGGCTGGTGCCCACCCTGTCAAGGTATATGTGAGCATGCATTCACCACAGTAGCTAGAGGGTTAGGGTTTCTATCAAGGAGGCAACTTACAGCTATCAGACAGGATCACTGTGTCCGCAGAAACAAGGTTGAGTCCCACACTGCACACTGCCAGACTCGCGAGCATGATTCGAGTCTCAGAGTCGTTGTCGAAGGCATCGATTGCCCTATCGCGCTTCTCTGCGCTCATGCTTCCGTCGATTCTACAGTACTGCAGGCTCGCATTTTCGAGCTGCTTCTGCACAATGTCGAGGAACGACGTCCACTGTGAGAAGATGACAATCTTGGATCCTTCATTCTTCAATGTCGCCCGAACGATTTGCAGCATCGCCTCCGTCTTTGAACTCTGCGTGTCTGTGTTAAAATTGGCGTCGAAAGTACCTTCGGGAGCTGGCTCCAGGAAATTGTCCTCGGTAAGCTGGTTGCGACACATTGGGCATTTCCCTTGCAGCTGAACTGCCCTCGTGATGCAGTGGCGACAGAAAACGTGTTGACAATTTGTAATTATTGGGTTAGTAGGTGTATCGTAGCAGATCGCGCAGTCTTCCTGGCTATCAATGTACAGCCGAAGCGCTTGCTGAAGCAGTGCCCGGTTCTTCTCAGTCAAAGGCACGACGTCTTGATCTTTGAGCAACTGCATGAGATCGTCAATGCGCGCCTTGCAGAGAGTCCAGTGATTACATCTACATCGAGTTAGCTTTAAACGTAGCAAAAGTATGCCATCAACAGGCTACTCACGACTGCCGGAGCCGCAGAAGACGCTCCAGCACGTTTTGGAAGCGGCCCTTCTGACCGCTTTGTGATCTTGCCTGGTATTCTTCCAAAACACCTTTGGCTTCGGATCTATCTACCAGTCAATACCAAATCTTCAAAAATGATCATCCTAAGGTGGGGGATATTGGGTTGACATACAGCAGAGCATCGTATTTAGACTTTTCTTCCGGGAGAAATGTGATTCGGTGTAGATACTCCGTCTTTTTGGGCAGCTTGAGATCTACAAATTTCATGTCCTTCTTTCGCCTGAGACAGATGTCTTGCATCAACGATTGCAGAAGCGCTTCAGCACTGCGATCACCCGACATTAGCTTTCGGGTGATTGCGTTGTTGAAAATCTCGGGCTGCTCAATGCCTCCAGTGATGTGCAAGAATTTCACCAAGGACTGGAGATCCTTTACAGAATTGATACTGGTCACTAGTCAGTATAGAGTGACAACGTTGCAAGGACACCACCAAATGGTACTTACATGGGCGTTCCTGTCAGAACCCAGCGGGATTGGGCTTTCAGTTCGCTTGCAGCCAGAGCCACCTTGGTCTTTACATTTCTTATCGTGTGTCCTTCGTCAAGCACCACTCGACGCCAATTCTTCTTTTGGCTCAACAGAGTTTTGCTACCGCCTTCATCCAGCTCTTTGGCAAGTGTGCCGTAGCTGGTGATGACAACGTCGTATCCTGAGAGCTCTTGGCCAGCCACTTTCCTAGCACCATGATATACTAGGATATTTGGCTGATGATCCTCTTTGACGTGTCTTCGAAGTTGTTGCTCCCAATTGCTCATCACACTGACCGGAGCAACAATCAGTGTTGAGCCAGAGCCACCCGTAAGAATTAAGCTGATGATTTGGAGAGTCTTCCCCAAACCCATATCGTCAGCGAGGATACCGCCAGAGAATAGTGTTGGCGCTTTAGAGGTAATGAAGTCGGACGCAACATTCCAGTATCGGCCCTTGTTATCGCGCCTCCACAGTTGGGTGACGGTATCTGACCCAACTGGTGGGAGTTGCGGGTTCTCTTTAGATTGCATCCAGGCCAATCCCTGTTAATGGCATTAGCTTTGACTTGATGAATGTGCATAAACCTTTCATATATACCTGTAGTTGGTAAGGCAGAAGCGTAGACCTTAGCTGTTTAGGCTGCTCAGCCAGCGACATCTTTGACAATTCCTCTTCACCCATGGCCAGCGCTTTGATGGCATCACCTCCTTTGCGGAATTCAACCGCATCGCTGGATTTGAGGATTTCTTCCAAAGATACTTCAGGCACGCCTGGCTGCTTGTCTGACTCAAACCCAGCGGTGGAGATCGATTGGTGCAGCCCAAGCACCACTCTACGGGCTTCGGCAGCTTTCCTGGTCTGTTTCAGCTGGGTAGCCTTGACAAACTTATCTGCCTTGAGAGCATTCTCAATTCTAGTGCGCTCTTCGGGATTGCTTGGACCGTAAAATGACAGTCTGATAGGGCAGTCATAGTAAGCCTTTTCTCCTATGATTTGGCCCTCAACAGTGATATCTCCAGAGTCCTATTTCATATTAGCCACAGAGCGAATAATGCACCTGGTAGTCAATAATACAAACTCACAATATAGTGTGCCAGTTTTTCGACGATTTTGCGAGGCAGATGGCCTATTTGTTGATGGAGGACGTTGTCTATTCGAATTGCATTGGAGTCATGCTATCATCCGATCAGCTCAGTGACTTGAGGGGTCTAAATTACGGAGCACAGTTTACCTGATTATTCGGCTCTCTGTGGCAAAGGACAGCTTCGCCAGGAGAAGCATACCCATTGTAGTACCTCACGCCCACGATTTTGCCATCTATACGAAACAGATCGGGTCAATTTCAATGCTACATTAGAATGATTGGTGTTGTGGCAAACGAACCAAAAGTGCCATAGAGCTCCCTGTCAAGTGTGTCGTCTTCTTGCGTCAGATCCAAGTAATCTGGCTCTTGAGTCGACGGATAAGAAGATGAAGAAGGAATTGCCTGGTTTCCCCGGCGATCTGCTGATCCAGATAATGCTCCAGGCCGCGAGGACGATAAAGCAGGTCGTTTGGGAGTGGGCTGGACGTCATCTCCAGTGAGATCGATGAATTCGGGAGCCTCTGCGGCGGTGCGCTTGCGACGAGGAGGCATTGTGAAGATAATTCTATGCGAGAGGTAGTGTAAAATAAACAATAAAGGACGACGTAAACTCTTGAAAATTAGGGGTATTAGAACAAAGTTAAAATCTATAGTCGAGCATCTCTATCCTCTCTCTTCCCATGTCGCTTCTATGATGAGCAGCTTGTCAAGTCACCTGGCGCGTCTAAGTGCAAATACAGCTGCAACGCGAGGTCATGTGACCAGCGACCATCTGCAAAGCGATGCACAATCAAACATTTTACTTGAGGCATTGAAGATATAGCATGCAAAAGAGCTTCAAAAAAAATGTACGGAATGATTGATATTTCTACAGTCCATACTAGTACTCCCTTTTTGCAACACTCAACGCCCTTTGTTGGCAGTACATGGTCTCGTTTCAGGCATTAGAGTCTGACGCGAGGTGAAGCGTGACTAAGCAGTCTGGCATGTACTCGTACAGAAACAGAGCGCCGAGATCCGCCCAGAGCAGCGCTCCAGGCTGTCCCCAAATAGGCCTAGCCGCAATCACGCAATCGATGGCTCTGCGGATTCAAGCAGCAATATCAACGACATGCGGCCATTCCTCTCCTCTCCTCCAACTACACTCTTCCTTACGCTTCACTGGGGCAGGCGAGCTTCTATGCAACGAGGCCTTTCATTTGGTGCAAAAAACGCTATGCTTCTCCACTGATGCCGTCGATGAGGACCGCCTCTCCACCTGCTGTGGATGAACGCAGCAGATGCTATACAAGAATACCCAGAACCAGAAACTAAACAACAGGGTTCAATCTAGGGAACAAACGAGGAATACCAAACGCCATATCGCCATGCCCGATGCAAACGCCGCGAAGCTACTCCTTCAACACGCGGCCATAGGCTGAAAAGTACGTGCAGCCAGGCACATGGCTTCGCCGACCAGTCTTTTCGTCAAAGATATGACAGCCCTTCTTGGCGACGTTGGGAGGAGTATATACTGGAGAGTTCTTTAGTCGGGTCCAGAACAAGTGTTGTGGCGCCGGATGAAAAACTTACGGTGTAGGGAGACAGCGAAGCCGCTGCCACGGTTGGATACTCTATGGAGACCAAGGTCGTCGGCCATGTACGTCACTTGGTTCTCTCTGTATGTCTTTTCGGAGATGACAGTCATTTGTCTCTCGGGCTCGTCGTCGTTGGGGAAGGCATAGCGGGTCTCAGTGAGATCTCCGCGCAGTATCTTCATGAGGCAGTGCGCGTTTCCGTGGTCGTGGATGGGGCTTCCCTTTCCTGGAGACCAAACAAGTACGAGCTGTTGCGCTGCTTGTCAATATACCGATGGCTTTGAGCGATGTCGCATCACTCTCGGGTTGGGCTTGAAGACATGACCTACCAGGTTGCTCTTCCCATTGCCCTCGTCAACAAGGTTACGAGTGTAGCCTCTACTGGCGTCGCCGAATGCATACTTGGACCATTGCATGTCGCTGCCGTCATACGCTCGCATCATCTCCATCAGGGAGTCGACGTCGACATCCTCGGACGTCAGGCCAGATGATGGACCAAGGCCTTCCTTGAGCGCCATTACGAGCTCTTCGAAAAGGTCTCTCTCCCGCTGCGCCACGACGTCGCCTGCGGCAACGAGCGCGTGGCTGCTTGACATGACATTCATGGCCATGATTGATGAGAAACTATAGGGAAGGTGAATTGCGTAGGTGGATATATATGGATGGGATATTGACAATCTATTGGAGCGATGCTAGAGAACGATGCGATGGGACATTTATCACAATTATCGAAGATGCACAGCAAGACGACACACCGACTGGAGCGGGGGATGGACAGTGTCTCTCGCGACAGGTCAGCTGAGCGAGCCCCCCGACGGTGGGTAAGGGCACCCGGTGTCGGCCGCGGAATCCTCGTCACTCCAAGCCACGCGATAAAAAAAGGGATTGGCAAAGATCGCTTGTACGAGGGACGGATACACCTGGCAACCATCGGTGGATTACGTTGCGCACGTTTCGCACAATCTGGTTGGATAAGACGACGCTAAGAGCGCATAATGGCCAGCCATGGTTTAGGCGATGACACAAAGGCAACGGCAGAGGCAACCATGAGTTGATCAGATGGCAGCAGCAAGACGGGACGGCAGACTATCAAATGGCTCGAAATGAGGTCAGCATTCGACTGCAGGACTCTGGCCATGCACTTTTGGTATGCAATGGTCTTGATGGGCGAATTGCAGCAGGTTATCGAGACTTGAAATTAAGACTTTGAAGTGCTTTGGCGATAAGATTTGCAAAGTTCCCGCGTGGGGCCCTGAAACCCAGCACAGCAGTAGCGCTATGCTACCAAGGCGCTACCAGGAAACACAGAGGATTTGCGATTGCTGGGCTTCCGGTTCGTAGTGAAAAGGGGCCAGCAATTCGAGCCTTTTCTTGCCCTTGCTTCTGGCGTAGTCTCCTTATCTACAGAGCACTCCTGGATCGTGCATCTTTGAGATGGAAAAAGATTAAGAAAGTAAGGGTAGGATACGGGATGATTGACATTTAGCTCCATACACTGTCTTAGGTAAGACAGGGAGGAGATACAAAGGTGAAGTACCCAATGCTTTCCGACAGCCGCCACCGATAGCCGCTCTGCATCCGCTTGCCGACGGCCTTACAGGCTCTTCAGCAGCAGGGCGCAAATCTAGACAGCAATATCGTAGACTTTGGCGTCTCTATCTTTTTAGAAGAATGAGAAACTCTATTGTATGTGGACGAGTCAGTACTGGTGTCTGCGCATAGTTCGTTCAATGCGTGACCCTCAATTGAGCCGTAGAGAAAACAGTCTTATTCAATCGCAGTGCTATCATCACAGCCGAGGGGCAGTTTCTCTCAAGCAAATCTCACGGCAGACTCTAAGAAATCTTCATCTTCGCGGAGAAGCAAATGCCACGCAGCAGACCACAGCAATGACTCGTAGCTACAGCAAGCCCGTCCATTTTGAAATTAGCACGACTCTCGAGCTCGCCGACGGCCCGCATCCTGTATGGAGGGTTCATTCTATGCGGGGAAGCAAAATCCACAGGACCTAGATGCCAAGAGATTCACTAGGACTATCTGATTGCTTGATGAGGCACGGCGTTGATCGTCCTGCTTTATCAGATCTCGCCGCATATCGAATGCCACGCCACGTTCCAAAAGGACGTCAGCGTTGTCATGAAATCCATCTGCCGCCCCCTTCTCAGCGTCCGATGCCCGTCAACGTCACTCTCGGACATCAAATCTCAAAAGAGCGGACCAACAATCAGGAATCTAGGCCGAATGTCCTGTACAAAGAAAAAAAAAACATATCCAGCTGCCACTTTCGAACGCATATCGGGCCGGCGCCTCCCCAAATCTGGCCCCGACAGCCGCTCCACACGGCCGATGCCGAGCTCTTGGTTTCCGTCTCCAGCGAATGAGGACCGCCCAGCCCACCTTATGTCAGAGGCTGAGCGCCAACAATGCTAGAAAAGACAGAGAAATGGGTGAGTTAACCCCTTCTAGAATCTCGAAATCGGTGGATACAAGCCCGTATTTTTTTCCCGTCTCCATCTGAAAACCGGGAGGCCGTAGCTGAGAAATGGGAATCGGCCGGCAACCCGTGAATCATGGAACCGTTTAGATTTAAATACAGCAGCTCGTCCTGAAGAATCATTGCCACTTGTTCTAGATTCCATACATAAGCAGGCGTCACAACCGTCAAAAGAGACGAAAAATTCAACTTCGCAATAGTATCAAAACCCACGCATGTCATAACTCAGATACCCATCTGCCATCCTCTTCGGCTCAGCCGTTCCGACAAACTCCACCACCTCGCCGAGAGACCTCCGCCTGCCAAACGGCACTTTTTTAAGTGGGCTTTGCATCCAATAACCGCCAAGACTCAGAATACCAGTTGCCCGGCTTTTGCGAGTTTGCAAAGCAAAACAAGAAAACCATTCCGTCATTAACTCTATATTATACATCTATATAAGCACAAGGCCGAGCTTCTCTCCATCGTTTCTCCAATCCTATCAAACAGCACCTAAACAATCTTGAATTCTTTTTCCAACTTTGATATTTGGGCCTCTGTCGTGTTATAGCGATAGCCTCTCTCTCACCATGGCGACAACTACCGCCAGGGCACCCGTGCCCGCTGCTGATAACCAAGCCATAGCCAACAACCATAACTGCAACTCATGTGCTTCAGAGAAGAACAAACATGGCTGGCGGAAAATCGTCCGCAACTTTACGCCGTCGTAAGTATCTTATACCCCTATATCAAAAATCCAACTCCAACTAACAAATCCAAAACAGATGGTTCGCCGTCAACATGGGCACCGGCATCGTCTCCATCCTCCTCCACAACCTCCCCTGGAACGGCTACTGGCTACACGTCATCTCCTACATCTTCTTCGCCCTCAACATCCTCCTCTTTGCCATCTTCTTCACAATCTCCCTCCTCCGGTACACGCTCTATCCCGAGATTTGGTTCGCCATGATTGCCCATCCGGCACAGTCCCTCTTCCTGGGCTGCTTCCCCATGGGCTTTGCAAGTAAGTCACCCCACGTATAATTTCAAAATCATCATCAACTAACACGCAGCCAAAGCAATCATCAACATGATGATCTTTGCCTGCGCCCAATGGGGCCCCTGGCTCGTCTACCTCGCCTGGGCCTTCTGGTGGATCGACGTGCTCGTCTCCTTCGCAACGGCAATCTCCATGCCCTTCATCGTCATGCACCGCCACCGCCCCGGCCTGCACACCACCACCGCCGCGCTGCTGCTGCCCATCGTCCCGGCCGTCGTCGCCGCAGCCACGGGCGGCATCGTGGCCGACGCCCTGCCCAGCATCAGCCACGCCTACGCCACGCTCATTGTCTCCTACGTGCTCTGGGGCATCGGCCAGGCCCTCTCCGCCTGCGTCATGGCCCTCTACTTCCACCGCCTGACCATCCACTCACTACCACCGCGAGAGGTCATCGTCTCCGTCTTCCTCCCCGTCGGGCCCCTCGGCCAGGGCGGCTTCGGCATCCAGCAGCTCGGCAAGGTCGCCCTCAAGGTCGTCCCCCACACGGAGATGTTCCACGTTGCCGGCGTGGACCCCACCCGCGGCGCCGAGTTTCTCTACTTCGTCGGCATCTTCTTCGGCATCGTCATGTGGGGCTTCGCTCTGGCTTGGGTGTGCTTTGCCCTCATCATCCTGCGGACCACGCGGTCGTTTCCCTTCAACATGGGCTGGTGGGGATTCACTTTCCCGCTGGGCGTGTGGGCAACTTGCACCAGCGCGTTGTGGCAGAATCTGGGAAGCGAGTTTTTCAAGTATATAACCATGGTAAGTTTCGATTTTGTATCTGTCCCATCGTCTTTGGATGCTTCTTTCTAATCAAAGACACAGATCCTCTCTCTCGTGGTCCTTCTCCTTTGGATTCTCGTCACTCTACGGACAATACAGCGCGTCATCACCGGCGAAATGTTTGTCGCTCCGTGCCTCGACAGTATCAAGGAGAAGCAAGCAGAAACCGAGGAAAGCAAAGCATAAACCATATAGCAGCATTGTTTTCTCTTATTTTTTTTGCATCTTGTTCTTTTTATAAGTTAACTTTAATCGTGAGCGGATTAGACAAAATGGCCTGCAGGGTGTGGCGCAATAGGGGTATGTGTACTCGAAGCGATTTCAACAAAGCATCCATAAACCAGCATAATTAGCATTCAACGTGGTCAACAGCACTTGGATATATAGGTTGATTATATAGATTATCAATCAGCATCAGCAATGACATAAACATTCATACAAGTACCCTGGAATTCACAGCCTTATAACTGTCAACGGTATGGAGCAGAACTGGTCAACTCGTGTTGCTATACTCTATTGCTTGCTTTCTATCCACGGCAACGATACAGTACGGTAATTCCAAGATCAGAGAAATCCCTCTCACCATTCAAAACTGCATGCTCGCTACTCGCTCTACCTGATCCATCTGGCATACGCCCAGCGAATTCTCTCCAAAGCCTTTGCTTGAATGTGTACTCCCTTGACATTTGCCAAGTCATCCAAATCTTCCAAAAACTCCTTCTGTAGGTTATCCGGCATCAAACTGCTAGCCAAACTACGGAGCACGTGAACTTCGCACAACAGGAGACCGTGATCCTTGTACGACAAGACATTGTTCTCCGTGGGCCGTGCCTCGGAGAGGATGCGGTCAATGTTTCGAAGGATACGAATTGCCTTGCCAGAAGTTTTGCTGTGACGCCGTCCAGATCGGCCACCAAAGACGCTGCGCAGATACTGGAAGACGCCGACCGAGACAAAGACACCAGGAGTCAATCCCACAAAACCAAAGACCAGCTCCTGGCTCTTCAAGAGCGAGTCAATGCCCGTCATGGCAACTTCCAGATCAACCTTTGTCTTTTGGACCTGGATCAGGAGGGACCGGACAAGGTCGCCCCGGACAGCCCCAACAAAAGGCTTTCTGAGCTCTTGCTCGTATGCTTTTAAAACTGGGGTCACATCACCCTCAGCTACCTTGGTGCGGATCTCGGCAATTTGGGCGTCAGTGATGGATGAGGTGCCAACAGCGTAATGGGGCTTTTCAGTGGCAAAATCTACAACCATTCGCTCCAGGCTCTCGCGGTCAGCTTTGAGGCTGTCCCTGCTCATGATGGCAATCTCGCTGGTTTCGTCGTGCCGTATAGTCTTGATGACCTTTTCAGTCGGTTGAACGACCCAGTTGAGCCAGAAATCTCGCAGTGTGCTGCCGAAACCCGCAATCCAGTCTATAATGTCTGCCTTGCGGTTGACCAGGATCTTGAGGATGGTGGTAGATGAGGTGATACCAATGAGAGCGGGCAGCCAGTATCGCACGATAGCCGGGGGTGGGCCATTTTCATTTGCAAGAAGCTGCATAGCATCGATGTGTTGAGGGAGGGTCTTGTCAATGATCTGAAGCAGACGGCGGGCCAGTGTGCTTGGACGATATTGAGTCATGTCTTCCTCAACATGGACAGACAACTCTGCGTCTTCTTCGACGCCTGCAAATACCTTTTCTTCAAAGTCGGGAATGTTGATATCCAGACTGCTTGCCTCTTTGAGGACCATGTCCATCAGTGCTACGCTTCGCTCGACTACGCCCTTGAGGTCTTCATGATCCTGTACTCCAGCTCTCTCGTCGTCATGGCCAAGCTGAAGTCCTTCGTCCATGAGCACTCCGAGGCCGCTAGCTGTCATTTCTCTTAGTTTCCGCAGATGTGCTTGTTTCCGACGAGCCTCGGCCCGACATAAAGCGACGGGTGAAAGCACCTTTCGCTGGATGTTGGCAAAGGAGTGTTCTCGGATGCTTTCGCGAACAACGCCGTAGAATCTGCTCCATGGCTGTGATAGCGTGGACCTTGTGGACTGGACAAGCTCGGCCGAAGCGTCTGCTGCAGACAGAGAGCGTAGCCGTGACTGACTAGCCTGATATATATCAAGCGACCAGGCCCATAGCCGTAGGGGAGATGTCTGCACCGTATACATACTACTATAGCTATAGGAGCTCAAGACCCCATCCCAGTACCACATATCATCGCTAAGAGGGACGATGCGATCGACCAAGGAGTTGAGGATAGCTCCATAGACCTGGACTGTTGCTTTGGAGACCAGGAGCCACTCGATCTCGTTCTCGTACGGCGTCTTGCTTCGTGCGTGGGCTTCCGACGCAGCGCCATGGACGTCATCTGCAATCGTAGCAATACCGGATTCGTTGAGGAGGATTTTCACACGTTGGATGTTGAGTAACGGCTCCGAAGAAGAAGTTGTGCTCAGCGAGCGAATAATGTGCAGCAAACGGTCGAGTCGTGGAGCGTCCAGCACCTCTGCCGTGGCGAAAGCGTGGCCAGCTTCGGAAGCTCCATCTTCAGATGCCTCCTCGGACAGGACGGGCAGGCGGTCGAGGTACGCATCCAGGCGACGCACCTGGCTGGCAAAGAGGAGTCAAGTCAGCACACAGCGGCGTAATGCGGAGGTGAAGCCATCGAGGTCATCGCAGCTCATCCCATTGGAGGGCCAGGCAGACAAGCCGCAAAAAAGCAGGAAGCGGAACTCACTCTGCCACCAACGACATGGTTTAAAACGGTAGGCCCTTTGCCCTTCGTACGAGCCGGTGAAATGATCAGGCCAGGGCCAGAATTCCCACGGTGCTGGTATCAGAACCTTGCTGAATCTGCATCGATCTCGGCTGGCGCTGGACCGGGCTATGGGTGGAGTCGAGTCGGGACGATGGTCAGACCATCACACCACAAGGCAGCGTCCGGGAGCAGAGCTGGCCGAAGGGGCAGAGCAAACGGGTGGGCACAGCTGGCGATTATCGATCCATTCGATTTCTGCGATTCAAAGGCGGAGGCGGTTCTGGTGCTGGCCTCTGATGCGATGTGCGTGGGGCAAATTTGTGCCCGATTTTTCCCTCTTTTTTTGCTGGAGCTCGAAACAGAGATCTTTCGGGGCAGTTCGAATTCGTGCGCGAAGATCGTTGGACTCGTACTCGGAGCGAAATCGAACAGCTCACGTCATGCAGAGGAATAGGGGCGACGATGTGTGAATAACTCGAGGATGGACGAGGCGAGCTGATGAATGGCGATGGCTGAGTGCAGCTGCTATTTGGAATGAGGGCTGCCATTGGCTGTGATGTCACTGGTTTTTGCGCCTTGTTTAAGCTGAGCTGCGTCCCCCTATTGGACAGAACTATTACAAGAGCATGGCAACAACTCGACAGCAACTATCAACAGCTGACTTACACCCAATACCAAAGCAATAATAGGTAGATGATAGACACAAACTAATAACTAACAATGTACTATCGGGCATCAAGCTTGGATCTGTCACCATCAATTTCTACAATAGAGGCTGCCCAAAGTGGACTGGCAGCACAACCCTGTCTCGGTAGACGAGATACATGTGCAAAGTACTCTATGCGCAACAGCAGCCTCTTGTTCTAGAAGCGTATTTCTGAAGTGGCCGGGGCAGGCATTCCGCGTCCATTCGTAGTTGATGCCTGTATGCCGCAGCTGCCTCACAAGATGCCGAGCGGCGGCCGCTCCAGCGTGGCGGTCACAATAAGATGAGATGGCCAGATTCAGAGCTCGAGCTTGACGCGCGAAAACGAGTGTGTGGGCAAATGTCCAGGAAACAAACTACAGCCCTCGAATCGCCTCTTGATCGCGAATACGAATGCGGCCCGGCGACAGAAAGACAGGGAATAAGACGATTTTGAACACACACGCGGACATTGCACACATACAAACTCAAGGGTCTCCATATGGCAAAGGTGCGCTTATTACGAAAATCTGCGCACATATTCATTTTGCGGTCCCTGTTTTTCTGCCGCCCGCTTTTGGCGGCAATTCGCTCGCCCGCCGCAGCCAATCAGCGCCCGCCTCAGCCCAACAAAAGCCCACCCGCGTGGCCGCAAATCTGGCAGCGCCCATGCGGGTCGTCGTGATTCCGATTTGCCATCCCCATCCCCAGAGCACGGAATTTCCTGTTCCATGGTGGGCTCATTGCGACCTTCTAGCCTGCAGGGCCAAAAACGCCCATCTCCTGAACTTGCCTGTAGTGGCCAATGAAAAGTTTACAGCTCTGCGACCAACGATAAAAATCTCCCTTCCCGCCCCCACCAGCGAGTCCCCTAATAGACTTGTGCTCGACAAGCTCATCTCCTTATCTACACCGGTGTCCTCTCCTTCATTCTCTCTCTCTCTCTCTTTTTTTTTCCCTTCTACATTCCCTCGGCATATCCTGGACGCCTTTTGTACCAGCATCTCGACAATTGGGCCGCAATCATGGACGTGGCGTAAGTAGACGAACCTTCTAAGCGAACTGCAACAATGGGCACCGTCTAACTGGCAACTTTTGTATAGGAACGCGACATTTGGCGCGTTGAACCAAACGCAAACCTACTTCAACGTCCTCGAGGAAGTTGGCAAATACAATGTTCACTTGAACCTGTTTGAGCGTATCTGGGCCGTACGTCTTTTTCTTTTCTTTTTTTTTCTTTTTTTTTTTTTGCCCCTCCAATTTTTTGCGAATTGTTGAAACTGACTCGAATTTCTCGCTCTAGGCCTGGTACCTGTGGATGGACAATGACACTCTGGCGACCGGTCTCTTGAGCTTCTTCATGCACGAGTTCATCTACTTCGGCCGCTGCCTTCCCTTCATGATCATGGACAAGATCCCTTACTTCCACAAGTACAAGATCCAGAACCAAAAGATCCCCACCTTGAAGGAGCAGTGGGATTGCGCCGCCATCGTCCTCGTCAGCCACTTCACCGCCGAATTGCCTCAGATCTGGTTCTTCCACCCCATTGCCACCTACTTCGGCATGGACTACGGCATTCCGTTCCCCTCAGTCTTCACCATGGCCTGGCAGATTGCCCTCTTCTTCGTCATGGAGGACACCTGGCACTACTGGTTCCACCGCACTCTGCACTACGGCCCTCTGTACAGGAGCATCCACAAGATGCACCACCTGTACTCTGCTCCTTTCGGCCTGGCTGCCGAGTACGCCTCTCCCATCGAGACCGGTCTGCTTGGAATCGGTGTCGTCGGATCTCCCATTCTGGTCCTCGCCCTCACCGGCAAGCTCCACCTCCTGACCATGTACATCTGGATCACTCTGCGTCTCTTCCAGGCCATTGACGCCCACAGCGGCTACGACTTCCCCTGGAGCTTGCGCCACTTCCTGCCTGTCTGGGCCGGCGCTGAGCACCACGACGTTCACCACGAGAAGTTCATTGGCAACTACGCTTCCAGCTTCCGCTGGTGGGACTACATGCTCGACACCGAGGCCGGTGCCGATGCCCACCGCAGACGCCGCGAGAAGAAGTTGGCTGCTATGAAGGCCAAGAAGGGCCAGTAAAGTAGTCTTTGATACAGATCTGTCTTGGCCACGACAATTACACACCTAGGCGCTCTTGCCGAAAGATGCGTCGATTCTTCAAAGCCAATCGATAAACCGAGGGGTGCATGATTTTTTGAAAATACAATGAGAAAAGGAAAATAGATTAATAGTCAGCTTAATAGCCCAGCTGCGGCAGCCTCCGAGATGGCAAAAAGGCATCAACCGGCGTTGGGAGGGGTGACGAGAGCATGACTTCTTTCACTGTTTTGTATATATATACGTACTTTGCGAGCACCTTAGACATATACTTAATACAGCTCTCCGTCAGCTCCATGGTTAATTGGATTCAATGGAAGATTACTTTGATATAAACAAGTTGTTTTGTAACTGACCATACGAGGCTCGCTTCGAGCGGACCATTTACGATTGTCGACCCCCACTTATTAGATAAGCGAACTGGAGCTCGATCCTAGAGATAAATTTCGCATCCATGGTTCGCCTAGCTGTAATTTCTCTTCTTTTTCAGAGCCTATGCAACAGTGCCACAAGCAGGCCGCGTATCATTATGGGGTAATTCTCTGAGCGAAATCGCATGAAGAAGCTACCAGTCATCGAGATGGAGCTGTTCGACTTCTTGCTGGCCTTTCATTCAAGACCTCCAGATGTCGCATCTAGCAACAACCTCATGATACCGTTTTTGCTTCATGTCTACCAACTTGACAGCTAAACACAGCGATATCACTCATTCTTGCCATTCAAAAACGCCAATCAAAGTCATTTGAATATTTCAATACTATTTATTCGATATTATTCATCTACCATGACAATCTTGCCCTGACAGCCACTGCCATTCAAGCTCTGGCAACTGAGACGTTGTTCCCCCATACGTTTTTTCGGTACTCGTTCAGGGCAAAGAGCAAAGCCAACGCTTTTAATTGCGGGATTCCGATTAAGCCGGAGCGTCATTTGCCATCCTCTTGCTGAAAGGCGGGAGGTGCATAGTTGAAGCTTGACTTTGTGGATCCGACATTGATTTCCCTTCTGATTAAGCAGTAGTATAGAAAGAAAGACAAATAAAAAGTGTTGCCGTAGTACGCCGATAGATTCCAAGATGCTCCCTTTTTCATATAGTTTGATCCCTCCGTGCCTTTGTAGAAAATATGCCATTCGAATTCGCAATCTGTCTTGGTCGCGCTCATTTCAGCACCGTATGCGCGCCACGAGCAGCCAGGAACTGTTCCGCAGAGCTCTGAGGCAATGTCCGAATCAACCCAAACACCTCCTTATTGTGATACCGCAGCCTCGTTTTGGGATCCATGTACGGCGCTGGCAGACCCGTGATGTCGCAATAGTGCTTCGAGTGTGCTAATGAAGGCGCCGACTCGATGTTTGTGTACGTCGCGCTCGGAGCCGTCACGCCGCCTGCTCCTAATCCTCCTCCGGGCGGCTTCAGCGACTTCTCCAGCACGAGCTTCGACAAGCTACGCGATGCCTGTGCCAGGTTGGGAGGCGGCGGGTTTCCGTTGTTGCTTGTCGCGGGCGTCGAGGTGCCGCTGGTGGAGAGGCCGTCGTCGGCCGGAGTTGCGTCGCCGCTGATGTCCTGCGGCGTGGCGAGCGCGGAAGCCTCTCGTTTGGACGCATCGCCTACTATGGCTTTGAGGTTCTTGTTTCGTCGCTGGTTGGGCTTCCAATTGGGGTTGCGGAAGTTCTTGTGGATGGAGTGGATGTCGAGCTGTTCGAGGAGCTCGATGTGCGCGAGCTGCGCTTCTGTGGGGGCGGCCATTGTGAAAAGGATAACTGGTATAGCTGATGGGAAAGAAATTCAGCGTGCTGAGCGACTGAAATTGTGTTTTTGATGGTTGATGGGGTATATTGGAGATGAAGCGAGATTATGCATTTTGAAGGGATCAACTGATATCACCAAGCCGGCCTTTAACTTTGGATGACGCGCTTAGTCATGCTTCAAGGTGCAGTGTAAGCTGGGCGCCCCTCCATCGCACCTCTTCCATTCGCCTTCAATCTTTCATTTATCGAGAAACATCCAAAAATTAAAAAAAAAAAAAAAAATGGCACGTATTACATTATCACGTCTACATAAATCTCAGTGCTCAGTGTTTGATTGCTAATAATCGAGCAGGAAAGCCCACACGAGCATCAGCAGAACCTGCTAATCTCACGCATCATCACCAATGTGGTATGATGGCCCAGTGAAGACTAACACCAAACTTGTAGCTAATAAAAGCAGGAAAAACTGAATGAAGCGGTTGTTGTGATGAACAAGAGCCTCCAGGTAAGCAGAGCGTTTGTCATGCAACCTAGAGTTTGGCTAACGCTGCGTAGGAGATCAATGTCCAGAACATGAATGTAGAGCTCGTCGCGCAGATGTTTAAAAACTACCAGTCCAACGTCCTATTTCATCTAGAAGGTGAGTTTGGCGTCCCGGCGTGGCTGTTTACGGCTCTTGCATGATATTAATTGCGTAATGTAGCCACTGATAACCTGAAGCCTCCATCATGAGAGTCGCTGGCACACGAATTGGCGTAGATTGACATGAGGAGATTGGCTGGTATGACATCCAGAATGGGAAGAGAAACTACATGCGTTAAGATACCATGATGCGCGTTGCGTGTAGAACAAGCAAGAAAAAGCAATAAACATTGTAAAACTATCATTCAATTTGACTTTGACATTATAGTTTATCGGTAAAATCAGCAGAATGCTACGCCATATGTAAGCATCCTCCATGTACTGCTCAAGGGACCGCGAAGCTGCGAAGAAGCGTCGACGCGCTTACATTTAGCGGCCAGGACCCACGCAAATGCCGTTCGCCGTCATCAGCCTTGCAGCCTCGCGATTGTCCATTGAACCTTTCCCCAAAGCCCGAAAGCCTCGAGCAAATTCTCCGAGCGCCACACCAATTGGCCATCCCTCGATTGTCTCGCCTCTCCATCACCCGCCACACACCGCCTGCAAACCCATCATGGTCTCTTCCTCGACCTAGACTGTCCATCATCCCACGCTTTTCCCCTGCCATCGATTGATAAAAACTCCCTTGGATACGACATCATGGCTCCATCTGCAATCGACGAGCGGATGCCCCAGGCGCCGCCCGAAAAGACGTACCCGCCAGCCAAGATATTCCCCGTCAAGGAGACCAAGTTTGAAAAGTTCATCGAGCCCGAGTCCGATGGCCGGAAGAGAGCCCTGGAGCAGCCCGGCAATGCTGCCATTGTGATAGATAATGGTGAGCTGCCAATAGGCGACGCAAGCTTAACATGAAGCATACAACAAGACTAACCAAGGTCGCAGGATCCTCCGCCGTCCGAGCAGGCTGGTCCTTTGAATCCGCGCCGCGATTGAATATCCCACCCATCATGGCAAAGTACCGCGATCGAAAGCTCGGCAAGACCTTCTCCTTTGCTGGTTCAGACTGCTATGCCGATACCACGGCGCGCGGCCACATACGGAACGCATTCGAAGCTGGCACCGGCATAATAAGCAACTGGGACGTGACGGAGCACGTCTTGGACTACATCTTTCTCAAGCTGGGCATGAATGACTCGAGCGGTGGCATTGATGTGCCGGTTGTGATGACCGAGGCTGTTGCCAACCTGCCTTATTCAAGGAAATGCAAGTTATTATCCAGCTTTTCAATGGAAATCCCGCGCCATCTACTAACATCAACCCAATCATCTAGCCATGACCGAGATCATCTTCGAATGCTACGGCGCACCATCTCTTGCCTACGGCATCGACTCGCTCTTCTCATACAGATATAACAAAGGAAAGACAGGGCTGGTGGTGTCTTCCTCCCACACATCTACCCACATAATACCCGTCTATAATTCGAAAGCGCTTCTTTCCCAGGCTACACGCCTCAACTGGGGTGGCTACCACAATGCCGAGTATCTGCTCAAGCTGATTCGGTTAAAGTATCCCGCCTTCACGGGCAAGCTCAACTCTTCGCAGGCAGAGCACATGGTGCGGGATCATTTCTACGTCTCAAAAGACTACGATGCCGAAATCCGCGACTACCTTGACTGGACAGGACTAGAAGACCGAGATATTGTCATCCAGTACCCATACGTCGAGGAAGTGGTTGTCCAAAAGAGCCAGGAAGAGTTGGATCGCATTGCGGAGCGCAAAAAGGAGAGCGGAAGACGGCTACAGGAGCAGGCGGCCAAGATGCGGCTCGAAAAGCTCATTAAGAAGGAGCAGGACCTGGAATATTACAAAAACCTGCAGGGCAAAATCGTCGACGAGACGAAAAAGGAAACTCGACGCCTTCTCGACAGCCACGACATCAAAGACGAGAACCAGCTCGAGAAGATTATCAAGGAACTGGAAAAGTCCATCAAAAAGGCCCGCACCAAGGATGTCGGAGGCGATCCCGAGGAAGAACAAGAACAGCCAGACTTTGGCCTCCTAGAAGTCCCCGATGAGGAGCTCGACGAAGCACAGCTGAAGCAGAAGCGCCAGCAGCGCCTCATGAAATCCAACCACGAAGCCCGCGCGCGCGCCAAAGCCGAAAAGGAGGCCGAAAAGGCCCGCATCGCCGAAGAAGAGCGCCTAGATCAAGAACGCCGCGAGAACGATCTAGAAGGATGGCTCGGCGAAAAGCACCAGGCCCTGCAGAGCGCTCTCCAGAAGATCAAGGAGCGCGACAGGCTCAAGCAAGACCTCGGCAACCGCAAATCGCTCGCCTCCCAGATCCGCATGAAGAGCATCGCCAACCTCGCCTCCGACAACCCGACCAAGAAGCGGCGGCGCGGCGGCGACGACGACAACTTTGGCGCAAACGACGACGACTGGGGCGTGTACCGCCAGATCGCCGTGGGCGACAACAGCGATGAAGAGCAGGAGGAGGAGGATCTCGCGTCGACGCTCAAGACGCTGGAGCAGGACCTGCTCAAGTACGACCCCAACTTCACCTACGAACACACCCAGGACGCCCAGACGGTGTGGTCCAAATCGCTGCTGCACGCCTTTGCCCGCGGCCCGCGGCCCATCGACCCGACGTCGCAGGCAGAGCTGCACCAGATTCACCTCAACGTCGAGCGCATCCGCGTGCCAGAGGTCGTCTTCCGCCCGTCCATTGCCGGCGTCGACCAGGCCGGCATCATCGAGATTGCAGGCGACGTGCTGAACCAGCGCCTCGGGTCGCTGCCCAACCGCGACGACTTCCTCAAGGACGTCTTCCTCACGGGCGGCAACACCCTGTTCCGCAACTTTGACGACCGCGTGCGCGACGGGCTGAGGGCCCTGCTGCCGGCAGATTCGCCGCTGCGAGTGAGGAGGGCAGAGGACGCGCTGCTGGATGCGTGGAAGGGGGCCGCGGGGTGGGTTGGGTCGTCGGCGTGGAAGACGGCGGCGATATCGCGAGAGGACTATCAGGAAAAGGGGCCAGAGTATATCAAGGTGAGTTGTTCTTTTCTTTCTCTTCTTTTTCTTCACGTTTGCTAACCAAAGTATAGGAACACGACATGGGCAATTCATACGCGTGAAATTGTTTGGGCTGAAAGGGATATGTTTCCCCCTTTTTTTTGTCCACCTTAATTTGCAATTCTCTTATAGGCAGCTTGCTCTTTTCTTTGGCTTGGGTGATTTTTTCTATACTTTTAACGCTTCGTCACGTATAACATCAGAATGGACCGTTTTCAAATATATGGTATCATTAAATCCTCCAGCCTTTTGCTATCAAAACACCTGATTCGTAGTCCATACGCTCACACACGCGCATACATTAGTACCTACCCCAGGTATATATCTACCCCTTTGTTCTACTCCACAAGTCTTGTTAAAGAACTCCAGTGTCCAATTGTTTGAAGAAATCCCTTCTACACGCACACACAGCAGCCCCAGCTACCTCCAATCTGTTTCATATCACGGGAGGGGAAGAAAAAAGAAAGGCCCGTATAAAAGAGAGGAAAGAAAGGAGAGCAGGAGAAATTCAGCCATCTCATAGTCACATAAGATAGCCTCGAGAAAGCCCAAGAAAGAGAATCAAGGAGAATCAAGGACACACACATATGGGACACCAAAAAAGAAATTTCAAAGTCATACTAGACACAAAAATGACCCCCCTTCCGTAAACGCCATCCGTCGATTTAAATCCCCCTTCCTTGACTAAGTAAAAAGGATAAAAAGGAAACAATAAAGGGAATAAGCAAATAATAGTAAAAAAAAGGTGAAAAGATGTGCATAATAAATTGCTAATTATGCACACGCACGTTCAACGCGATAGAATCCCCCAACGCCACACCCTTTAGTAAAAAGCCATTTCTGGAAAGCAAGTATTTTAGGGGGAAAAGCCTCATTCTGACCATCCATTCAAGGTCCCCCTAAACTTGGGCTGGTCGCTCTTCAGGATTCAGTTGCCTGCTCAAATCCTCCGGAGCTGGGTGGGGGTTGCCGTCTCGTTCGCCTGGCTGGTCGGGCTTGAATGGCGGACTGGGATAAGTCTGTCCTCGTTCGACCATTTGCTCCTGGGCGGTTAGTCCCGCGACGGCTTGCGCGACGGCCTCGAGGGGGGTTCCAACCCCGGAATTGCTGCTGTTAGGGGGCTGTTGCGGCGGAGGAGGCGCTTGGTGTTGATGCTGTTGCTGGTGCGGCTGGTGGTGCTGCTCAGGCATGGCGGATGGCGGCGGAGGAGCAGATGAAGGCTGCGAGAGGTTGACATTGGGAGGGGGCGGGGGGAATTCGCCCTGAGTGTCGAGCAGCCGGGATTGCAGGTGGATCACATATTCTCGGAGAGCGTAGTTTTCGGATTGCATCGACTTGTATGAGTGCTCCAGTTCGGCCAGCTCACGAACCTGCTGCTCGAGCTTCTTGATATAACCCTCCTTGCGCTGGCGGAAAGCTCTCTGCGGGGAAATGGCTGGTCAGCCCTGTGTCGCCATTGATATAGACTAGACGAATTCCAAGCCAAGTCCATGGATATGCCGATAGTCTGTCTATGCTAGAAGAAGACGGCAAGGTGCAATGGCTTGACGCAAGTGTTGCGAAAGAATCCGGGCGATGCCGGCGCCGTCTGTTTGCTGACAAACGCGGCATTGCCCAGCAACCGCGAACAGCCATACAGCTCCATTCTCGGCGACAGACACAAAACAATGCAGTGAAAAAAAAAAAAAAAAAAAAAAAAAAAAAAAAAAAGGCAATTGACAGCAGGAACAGGAAAAGCTCACCTGTGCGGCTCTGTTTTGAGCGGCGCGCTTGGACTGCGACAGCTCGCGCTTGGCCTTGCGGCCATCGTTGGAGTTAGCATCGTCCATGGCCATCTGCTGCGGCGGCGCGGGGGCCAGCGGCACGGCTGAAGGACCGGGACCGGCTGTGACAGGGCTGTGCCCCGGAGGAGGGCCCATGGGCATCATGTTGGGAGCGGGCGCGTGGCCGACGGAGGCTCGAAGATCGGGGTGGATGTGCGCCTCAGCGTCTAGCTTGGCGAGGGGGCGGGCGACGTCTTGCGATGAGGCTGCCAGGACGTCGTATCCATTCGGCGGCCGCGACGGAGGGCCTCGAGGGTCGCGCGCGCTCGGGCTGGAGGCGGACGGCGCGGGATCGTGGTTCTGGAGCAGTTCAAGCTGAGCGCGCAAGTGCTGTTCTATCGCGGGAGCAGAGCTGGTGTCAGCGAAGATGGCGAGGATCAACAAGCGCAGCAAGACAGAAAGAGGCAGGTGTGGATGGATGCACGCGTGGCTTTAGCGATTCCAGAGGAAAAAAAAAAAAGAAAAAACAATAAAGAATAAGCAAATGTGCAATGCAATAGAGCAGGGAAATTGCGTGTGCTGCCGTCCATGCTGAAGCAAATGTCGTGGAGTTATACGGACCGTCGGCGTTCCGAGGCGCGCGCCAACCGGCGTCTATGAGAGGCAATGGTAATTACCAATCTCGGATAATAATGCTTGGACGTGTAAGAGGAAGCTGACTTGAGCTTCCGCAAACCGTCGTGCTGGAGAAGAGCAGGCCTGGAGCAAAGCAATAAAATGCCCCAAGACGAGAGAAACAGCGGATGGCAGCAGATGATGCTGATGCTGGCGATGGCAGAGTTGCTGCAACGCAACGCAAAGCAAAGCACGGCACGGCACGGCCAAAGATCAACGTCGACGATGGCAGGGCAGGGCAGGGCAGGGCGGGAGATGATCAGGTAAGGCAACGCTGAGGTAACAGAGGAAATCGTATGTAATCCAATGTATTCGAGGAGAAGAAAAATAGAAGAGAGAGAGAAAAGATGCGAAACAAGACCGAGAGTTGAAAGTCAGCGCCGAAACGTACCTTGCGTGTTTGCGCCGTTGGCAGGAGAGCTCTGCTGCATTGCTTGGAGGTTCTGACTCAGCATCCGGGCCTCTCCAGCTCTAAATACCAGCGGCGAGCAATGGTGTGGTCGTTACTAGTAGCTAGCAGGTTGAGCTTCGATTCTGTCGGATTTTTTTTCTGATGACTACACACTTTTTGCTGACGTGAAACAGGGAAAATCACAGGCAAGAGACGGGCTTTCCCCCAAAGGCTGGATGCGACGGGATTATGTAACGCAGCGGGCGTGGCGGGATTGGGAGCGAAAATGGCGTGGCTGGCGCGCATGTACACGGTGCGGCGTACGGTATGGCTGAGTTGTTGCTTTTTACCCTTTTGAGTCATTTTTCCTTCTTTTTCCTCTGTTCACTAACTTGTTTACGTTTTTTTTTTTTTTTTTTTTTTTTTAATCTTTATTTTGTCCGTTGCTTTTTGGTGCCTAGGCGTTTTTTTTTTTTTCAAGTTCCCTGCTCCCCCTAATACCAAGTGTGGGATGCGACATGGGGCTCGCTGATGACTGATCGGATTCCGGGACGCGGAAAGGCTTGGGTAATGAGTTGGAGCATCGAATGTCCGGAGAACCGAACGGTGTGATTTGGAGAGCTGCAGCCGTCTGAAAGCAGATGGCCATACCGTCGTGCTCGCGTGAGGGAAGAGACCAGTACCTGCGGGTACTTGTAGCCTCGCGCCATGTATAGCCGCGAGTACTTTGTGTTTCTGCGAAGCTGCTGCGGCCGGGCAAGTATCGCGCATCAAATTGAAGTCTTGCTCTTCGTCAGGATTGGGCCATGCTCATGTATCGGTCTGTACTGTTTTGCTCTACTCTACGGTAGAAGCTTCAAAGAGGCGCGACTACTGCCTCAATCGGATGCTTACCGAGTCTTCTCCATCCAACCAGAGAGTACATCTGGAGCCGATTCCGTAAGCCAGCGCTACTATTTGCGCCTCGACGTCTAGAAGTCGACGTATTTCTCCAATTGGCACAACACTCGACTGGTGCCTTGGCAATCAGTGCATAGAAATTCCACTGTCCATGTACAACTGTTATACGCCGTGGTAACGCTGACAATTGACCTCTACAAGGACATCTGTACATGGACCCGGCTAATAATGCCATGGCATGGAACCAGGGATATGTCTGCAGATGGCCTACATTAGCTTCTCCAACAATTTACATCTTATAGACGAGCAATGTGTGTATATTCCGTCCAAGGCCCTTCGCGTCTCTGCTCGTTCGGCAGTCACCAGATCCGGTCCCTCCAGCCATTTGTCTTCGACGGGAGCCTCGGGCTACTCCAGACCCGGCATCAAAACCCCTCCAACGAGCAGTGCAGCTACCATTTTGGCACGAGTTGCAGCGCGCGCGCCAGCAGATACTTTGAATCCTGGTTTGTCAGCAATGCCTGACATTGGCTCTATTAGGCATGGCTCGATTAGTCACTCTGAATAAGGAGTGGGATCCCGGATAATAGAGAGAAGAAAAAGTCGCTTTTCCTCGCCCTTGCATTCCAGAAACAGCAAATGGTCCACCCTTTCGACCGTACCTACAACCTCTTTCAACGCTAGTGTGGCAATAGAATCATCGGGTTGCTGGTACCTATTTTAAAGATCCGAGGATAGTACAGTGTCGATGCGGCACAGTGTATACAGTGTTTATATCGCTGTTCTTGCACGGCGCGCACCCTCGTTGCTTTTAATTTCGAGACCAGTTGGTGGCAGCTCGCGCTTTTGCGGCCACAAGCTGGAATGAGGGGCTTATATCCGAGTGACAGGCGGTTGCCCCCCGGACATTGGTTCTTGCTAGGTACCTACAGAGCCTTAGCCATACTAAGGACAAAGAGATTACGTACCGTTCCCGCTGGTCAGAAATAATAAAGCAGACAAGTGGTCGGGCTCATCCTGTCAGAATGCAAGCTCTCGGTGATTACGTATTCACCGGTTCAGCCAGCCCAGCCCGCACTAGATGCCAAAAGAGTTTACAGTCGAGCGTCCTTTGATCACTAATACGGGACCATGACTTCCATGACTGCGGCCAGTGCGGCGAAATAGATTACCAAGGTGTCTTTCGTGTATGTACATATACGGCTAACCGCAGTCAGAGACATGATTACTACTAGTACTCGTATATAACAGCGCGCTGGAGACGTATCGACGGCCTGCCAATCAATTCCCGCGACTGGGGTTGATGGGAGCAACAGTAGGTAATAAGCCAGCCGTCATTACTCGGGCCAGTGGCACTTGGACTTGCACAGTGTTTTGCTTCCACGATAGTCTACCTACTAGTAAAGTGTTTGGCGAGGCAACTTGTGAAGAGCCGAGGTCGAACCATTCCCTCCCCATCCCCTCAAGTGACAAGAGAAGAAGATGGCGCTTCCTTCTTTCAGCCTGTCCAATGCACATCTCAATAAGGTTATATCTGCATATTCGTATGCAAGTACCGTAGCACTGGGGGCCGCAACAATCAATATTCTGTATTCAAAGGATTCGAAGCCATAGCCAGCCCAGCAAATGTTCCGTAGGAAAATACACTTGGCCCAATTTGCCCATTTTGATTACATGGCTAGCACGAGTAAGTTTTTGATTACAGAGTCGCATTAGGCTATTCAAGCATGATTCGACCCCTCGGCAAATCCCGTTGAACCTCTCCCCCTCAGAAAATCCCCCGGTCATGGGTGCAGCTATCTTACGAGCGTATTACCACACGCAATACCTACTAACGTATATACCCATGCATATCACTCGGCAAAAGATTCCACAGAGCGAACTCTCCCTGGCTGTTGGACGTGGATCCCCGGTGCCAGTCACACGTGGCGGCTCTTCCAACCCCAGGCCATCATCTACTCGGTGTGGTATAAGGCGTTTGTACTAGAGATGGCAGCGCCTTCGGTGTTTAGCTAGCCACTGTATTGCTCAATAACCCGTCGCCCATCTTATGGCTTCTCGTATGAGCGTGTATGTATGCAAGACCTAGCTGATATCTGCATCCCTACATCCAATTGCAGGGCGACAGGTGTCTCATCTCCCTGCAATCTGCAATGTACTGTACATAATCCTCATGCTGCCAGATGACTCATGCACATGTATAAAGCGTCCTGTAGAGCAAGAGTGACTAGTAAGAGACGGTCGCTTGGGTCGGTATTCTCGGCTGGCTCTTGAACAGCTTCCCACCCTTCCAGACGTGCGTGACGTTGCTGGGATCCGTCAGGACGCGGATGTCGTCGAGCGGGTTCGACGCAACGGCAATTATATCGGCGTCATACCCGGCCTTGAGCTGCCCGCTCAGGGGCGCCATGCCGCCTAGCACCTCGGGGCCGTTTGCCGTTGCGCACTCGATGGCCTGGAGAGGCGTCATGCCCAGCTCGACCGCGTACGTGAGCTCCTTTGCGTTGTTGCCGTGTGAGAGGGGGGACGCCCTGGCGCTGCTGAGCATGTCGGTCCCCAGCGCAATCTTGAGGCCCTTCTTGATGGCCAGTTTGTATGAATCCTTGGCCTTTGCGTTGACGGTGAGCAGCTTCCGCTGCACGGGAGGGGGCAGCTCGCGGTAGTCTCGCGCCAGCGTTCGAACAATGTGCTGCGTACCGACAAAGATGGCGTCTTTTTCCAGTATCAGGTCGGCCACCTCCTCGTCCATGTACATGCCGTGCTCGATCGACTTGACGCCGGCCCGGAGCGCCGCCAAGATGCCGGCCTTGCCTATGGCATGAGCTGCCACGGCTCGCCCACTCCGCGCTGCCTCGTCGACAATGGCCTTGAGCTCTTCGTCCGAGAACTGGCGGTCCTGTGGGTTGTCGTTGAGGCTGAGGACGCCTCCCGTGGAGCAGACCTTGATGCAGCGAGCCCCTCGCCGTATCATTTTGCGGACGGTCTTGACACAGTCGTTAACGCCATCGCATACGCCCACGGGAGAGCCGCCGTAGTTCATGGCATCCAGCACAGTCCGAATCGGCGCCGAGTGCTCATCTCCGTGGCCGCCCGTGATGGACAGCGGAGCAACTGCGCCGTAGATGTTGGGACCGATCAGAGGGCCGTTCTGCACGCCCGGCCACAGATCGCATCCATAGCCGCCGAGCTCTCGCACCGACGTGTAGCCCGCCATCAGTGTCATCTTCAGGTCTTCCACCGAGATGGCGCCGGCTAACGCATTGAAGCCAGGGAGATACGCGGCGCTGGCGGCGCTCTCTGCATTGGTGAGATCCAGCCCCATGAAGTGAACATGGCAATCCCACAGGCCTGGCATCAGCACCGGGACACGCCTCGGCGTAATGCCCTTGTACTTGGCCGGTACGTCGGCATATGCGCCAACCCAGTCGATTTTACTGCCTTTAATGGCCAGCAGCCCATTCGGAATAGGCTCTCCGCGGCCTGGAATCAGCAGCGTCGCCAGGAGGAGAGTGATTGTCTCGCTCTCTCTCTCCTCGACTGGACGCTCCGAGGCAATATGCGACGGGGGTAGGCGCTGGATAGGGACACGCATATCGACGACTAAAAGGGGTGGTTGCAAGTCGTGTGCCAGTGGGCTAGAGGATGGACAGAGGCAGAGGAACGGATCTGACTTCACGGGTTGGAACCCATCTCTTTATAGCTGCTCATTTCAAGATAGGAAGGAAACCTCCGATTCGAGCATCGATCGAGTGGCTGGGGACATCCTAGCAGAGAAAAATCACCAATGACATGCCGGTGTGCTCTACACCTGCGCCGATACGACTTATACGGGAACGCTCGCTTACCGAAACAGGATCTTGGCTAAATGCAATCCTAACAAAAGAACTTTGGAACGGACGAGGGTTAGCTGGTAGTGAAGCTGATGTGGAGGCGGGTACAGGCGCCGAAACCGCGCGAGACGGACGAATTGATGCGGGGAGTCAATGACAGACTGAGTTTCTTTCTAGAGACGATAAAACGAGAGATGAAGAGTCAATTGATCAAAAAGCTAATGTAAGAATACTGTTGTACAATTCCGAGCACTGGTAGAATTTGGAGAGCCGGATCGAAGCCGATGATGGATGATACCCTAGAGCGGCGCATAGTTAATCCTCGGCCAAGTCACCAAAGCTTCCGTGTGAACAGCACAAGGAATAAAACCAGCACTCATCATCCACTGTCCAACTAAAACAAAAAAAGCAATGTCTCGCCTAAGGACGCCCTCTCTGCTCCTTTCTCACAGAAACAATTTCTTGTCCAGCTCTAGCACTAGATTTCCCAGATTCATGTCTTCCCAAAGCCCCGCCAAACTTGAACCCCTGCTTGTATCGCACGGCGGAAGGTGGACGTTGACTTCTGATGGAGAGGCTTTGGAGCGGAGCTTCAAGTTTAAAAACTTTACAAAGACGTGGGTATGTATCAATAACATGAAAGACAGTTCATCTACAATGTCGTGATGCAAGGCAATGGCTGACGCAAAAATAATATGCAGGATTTTATGACGGCTGTTTCGCTGCAGTGCAAGATCTGGAATCATCACCCTGAGTGGTCAAACGTAAGTATGGATTGGCTTTGTTAAAAGGAAAGCAGTAAAATCTGAGCGAACTCGCGTCTGTAGGTCTACAACACAACATTCATCCGCTGGACGACGCATGTGCCCAAGGGCCTATCAGACAAAGACATTGGCCTGGCCACATTATGCGATGCTCTGGCTAAAGACTTTGGAGAGCTGGACCCTGAACCTTCAAGTGGCGAGATGGAGAGCTTGGCAAATGAAGTGGTCAAGGATGGAAATTGCTGTGTGAAGAAATAAGATTTTTTTATTTGTGTCCTGTCGCGCTATAAGTAGGTAGTTTGTGATGTAGTATTAGACGATATGTGAAAACTGTATCTGGTACATGGAGCCAAAATGAGTCGCCTCAAGTACTCTCCCTCCCACGACATGACGCCTGGTCCATTCGTTGCCCGGTAGCTGTAAATGGAAAACCCAACAAAGCCGAATGGCTTGGACCTGAGCGTACATAGGGGGAATGGACTCTTCCTGTGCCAATGGCACTTGTTGTGAATCTCCCCTCTTCTTTGCTCTGCGGCTTGCTTGCCATCGACCTAGCCCTTGCCATCGTTCTGCGTTCCGTATTTGCCTGGTTGGCGGCTTCCCACGCCTATCGGGAACCTCTCGGATATCAGATTGGTCTCCTAGGCTGCCCCTTTTACTGGCCTGTGTAGTTTACCAAGAGGGGACTCCAGGGCGTTGTCGTGTGGCATGGTCAGGATGCTTATGGATTCGATGGTACAGTCGCTGGTGATGATAGTAAGGTCGCAAGACTTGGTAAATCTTCCTGAGTGTATAGACTAAAGTTGATGTCGCATTGAGAAAGGCCGCCACTGTCGTATTGCCGGGTGAGAAAACTGCGGGTATGCAAATGGCGAATCCACCAATTCCAAAGAAAATGTATTATACTGAGGAGACTATCAAGAAGAGACATGACTCCAATCTAACACCACCATGTCAAGCATGCTAGCTGCCTTCTGAGCGTATAGAAGCTGATGCTGAATTGAAAGAGTCGCCACTGTCATGTTGTTATGCAAAAGGATGCTGTGGGTACGCATATTACGCACCCATCAGTGTCGGAGATGCTTCGCGGTAGTGTAAAGAGTATGACGACGAGAGACTGATTAAATCAGTCGTCATGGGCTCGAGTATCTTCCACAGGGGCCGGGGCGTGCTCAATAGGTCCATAATACAGCCCCGTTGTTGATCTCCCTTTGTGTTTGTAAAGTTCATGATCGAAGTAAGAAGAAATCTTTCATCTATTATGAGCTGGATCATCATAGAAGCGTTTCCAATACCGGCTGCATGCGGAGTACGGGGATGTTATTGATTGCGAAGTGTGTAGATGGCGCATGGGCTCTGCAGCCAGCCTTCTTTGACGTGCCTGCCGCAGAGCTGCGTGATATCGAGTCCCGCTTCATCAACAATAAAGGTCGGTGCTTAGTCTTCACATTTATATATAATCCGTAAAGAGACTGAGTTGGCGACGGCACCAGAGCATCTTCAGTAAAAGAGGGACAAAGGGAAACAGACTCGTCAAAAATAATTCCAAACCAGTCCATCTCAAGACGAGAGGAAGATCCAGGATTTGCGTTCAAGTATCGCCATGGGATTTTGGCAATATCTTTGTTTGGGATGTTACCATCAAGAATATCCACATAGGAATGGGCTCAATATGGCCGAGATTGGATCCTGGTCGTGTAGAGTGGTGTATCTCACTTGGAAAGCGAGATGACATGCATTGAGACGACAAGCAGGACCAGTATTCGTTGCAAGCCAAAGGGTGCGACCGAGCAAGCGTATGCATGGTACACTCGCTCCAGAGGTTGGGGTAGTAAAAAAGGTCTGAGACATTACTGAGTCTCAAAGAGTTTGGCTCGGCGGAGCTGAGTGTTGCTGCCTGATGCATGCTGTGTTAACAGCACACATTGTCGTTAACTAATAACTAAGAGCGAAGGACCATGAACCTATACATTGGTTAGAAGAGAGGGATGAATGCAGATGAATCGACTAAAGTCTGTCTAGTTTCAGACTCAAATGCTCAGTTGATCGTGTAATGTCTCCTCATAAGTCACTATGATAAAAGGACTCATCATAATGTGCCGCCATGTCCATAGTGATATCTACCTTAAGAGAGGATAAGGTGAAGGTGGACTTGAATCATCTTTGGTATAGTACATATGTTTGAAAGAGCCTCAGGACTCCAATGGGGGTGCCATGGGATTATATAGACAGACACCAACTTGAACAGAAAAACTGATAGTTGACCAGAGCGAGATTTTTCATCCATTTAGCCAGACATGTATATTGCGTTATCTCTTTGATGCCATGTCCGGTTTCTGGTGAGTTGCAGCCGATAGTGTCAGCTGCTGAGAGTTCACGGCCTAATAAACTAATGACACCCTTCATTTCCTCATCATGCTGCAGTTTGAGCGGCTCTACTATTGTTCATCGCCGGGAAGAGACGTTGATTTTCTGACTGCTCCCCGAATACTCGGCGACCTGCAGATAGAGCTTATCCCCTGGTACCACAAATCGACGGCCTTGACGCCTCATTGGCGATGATTCATTTCTAATTCGTGTCTATTCAAGCCTGCCTAGGTAGCTATCAGGGTACGTGACGGGTTGCTGCAGTATGCGTCGTCTGTCAGGCTGCTGTCGAGTACGTTGGCGATAGACAAAGAAATGAGGCGAATATGCCCACCGCTTGAAAACGACTCAGAATGCCGTAGCAGTTTTTTCTAGAGCCTCGCCCTGGCACTTGAACAAACGGGATAAAAAAGTGCCGTAAACTTCAAGTTGCTAGCTGGTGCTCTCACTGACTTTTATATCCAGTACAGTATGCTTCTTTCTGATAATGCATCGTCAGGTAGTGCAGGTAGACACATAGAAGAGTAATGGCGATCATGATGTTGATCTGGAATCACATCGTTTCTGCTAGTGAATAAATATTTACAAGTTCATCTCACAAATCAACCATTGTACTCTTCCAGCAAGATGCCTCCTTCCTCACAATTTGCCCGCTGTGATGACGTCGCGCCTCGCAGCCCAGCGCAGGTACCGCCTCCAAAGACCCTTGCGCTAAGCCCAATACGCGATAAGCTGAGAGCGGAAATGCCCCCAATCGCGTTCCGCCATGGTGTCCTCCTCAGGCAAGGGAAGCTTCAAACTCCTGATTCGTAGAGAGACCGTCTGCTCGTGATCTGAACTTTCAGCCTTGTTTCCTGCAACAAACCCGCCGTGCCGCCACCTGTCCCTCTGCCTCTCAATCGGAAACCGTCGTCGCGATTCTGCTAAGAACCGAACATACTTGTCGAACTTGATCAAAAGGAGGGGAATACATTGATTAGCCCGCAAACATGTCGATGTGGCTGTCGGATAACCAGAGTATGTACCGCGAGCTTGTCCCCGATGTAAGAGTAGAAGATGCAGTATGCTGACTCGTTTTGCAGAGATCGGGGTGGTCTTCTGCTCAGGCGGTAGGTACGCAACCTGCTCACGAGCTTCGACGCTCAAAAGTGCTTGGTCTGATAGCGTCGCTTCGTTTCAGGTGGTCTCTTCCTCGTCGGTGGAGTGATGCTCTTTTTTGATCGCGCCATGTGAGTTTCCCACCAGTCAAGGAAAGGGGCGTTTGGCATTGTTCCGCCTGGCTAACTTTATTTTCACCTAGGCTTGCGATGGGAAATGTATAAGCCCCCCTCTACTCCACCTCCTTTGCGACTGCGAACGATCGAAACTGACATGCATATTCCTCGACGACTTCTAGATCCTTTTCCTCATCGGCCTGACAATCATCATCGGTCCTCAAAAGACGTTTCTCTTCTTTGCCAGAAAACAAAAAGCAAAAGGCACAGCTGCATTTTTTGCGGGCCTCACGCTGATATTGATAAAATGGACTTTTATCGGCTTCATAGTAGAAGCATACGGCATAGCCGTATTATTCGGCGACTTCTTGGGGACGATTGCCGGGTTCGCTCGAGGTCTGCCGGTAATCGGACCATATATCGGCATGCTGGTAGATCGGATGGGCTTGGGGCGCCGCAACGCTGAGCTGCCCGTCTAAGTCTACTGGCGCTCCTGATTGTGCTACGACAACCGCCATTGTGCCATTTACTTGGACAAACGTTGAAACTACTGGAGGATCCATGAAAGAGACGAAGGGCGATAGCAAAAAAACCCAAAGGGGTTGGTAATATCTTGGCTCGCATGAGCTGCGGCATCGGTGTTTTGGCGTTGGCGTTGGCGTTGAAACTGAACTGCGGCCTTTATGGATCCCGGATGGTGTAAAAGGAACTGCTGGATTATGTAGAATAGTCACCATACTATGTATCGGCCTAGGCTTTGAGCGGAACGTGTATAAAAAGAGCAACTGGGTCACATTTACCAGATAGGTAGCCATGTAATCAAACATGACCCAGAAACAGCTGAAGGAAAGTTTAATGTGAGAAGGCAACGGTTTGAAGGTGAGACTTGAAAGTGTATATTTTTTTTTCTTTGCTGAGGAAATGTCTCTATCCTTTCAGAGCACATGCTAGTTAATTTGCAAAGATTCCCATGGAAACTCCTCCATTCCTCCTATGTCATCCAACGCTGTCCTCCCCCGGCACGAGTGTTCGAAGCTTTTTGATTTTCACGCCGTTCCTCATCGCATGCTCACTCCCATCGCTGGTCTAAATTTAGTAACCGGTCTTCTTGAGGTGTTCTGCGAGGGCGGCGACGACAGAGGAGGCGTTTCCAGCGACCTGGGTCTCGCTGTGGAGACCGACGACGATGCAGGACTTGGCGGCAGTAATGGCAACACCCTCACGGCCCTAGCAATATCAACATTAGCGCTATCCGCTCATCCATAGTTTGAGAGGTATATCCGGCATCTCTGGAACCTACAGCTCGGGCATAGGCGTCGCCGCCGTCGACTCTGGTCAGGACGTAGCGCACGCCGCAAATGTAAAGACCCTCGCCAAAGGCCTTGTCGATGGCAGCCTTGTCATTGGAAACGATGCCGGCAATGGCCTTCATCTCGGCGGGGTCAATCTGTAAATGATCGTTTTCCATCATTAGTTTCCATGTTATAACTTCAAGGTTGCTGATATAGCCGTGATCGGCAAGGTGCATCGTACGGTCAGTTCAGGGGAAGAAGCCCAGGCGCTGTCACCAGCGGAGCTGATGATGGCGCCTTTGACGATGTGGCCGGTGGCGACCAAGCTGCGATCTCTCAGTCAGTATTCGACGGCTCGGACGATCGATCGAAGCGCGGAAAAAGGAGGTCGCAGTACCTAGTGTCGACGAAAGCTATAATCGCAGGGCCAAGTCAGCAGCTGTCATCTTGACTCCCAAATCTCTCTTCCAGTTTGCTTCTCGCTCAACTCAGAATCCAAGGTGGGGTTATCGGGGACGGGATCAGGGGAAGAACAGGAGGAGCGCAGACCTTGCCAGGACATGATGGGCGGTATGTGGGTGTGTAGAGACGGACGAGAAAAGTCTGAGATGAAGAAGAAAAGGGAAGAAGAGAAAAAAAGATGGAGAGGCAAAAAGTTTCCGCGACGGGAAGAGTCAAGAAGGAAAATGGCGGAGTGGGTTGTTTATTTGGGCGGCTGTGGATTAGAGCTTTTGTGCCCCTCGTTTCCGTCAACGTAAATGCCAGCCAGAAAGACACTCGTAATAGCGCCACTGACCAATCCGCGCCCAAAGTTCCCCGCCGCGGGCCTTTCGCGGGAGGGAGGAGACAACTTGCCTTGGCCCAGAAACCCCACCGCAAGTGAGAGCTTCTGGCGGTGCTATCGACCTTCTACGGGGCCGCTACAGGGAGTCTACCGCCATTCTGCGGTCGGCCAGTGGTGTCTGCAGATAGGAGGTGCGGTATAGGAGCACGCGCTGGGGCTGGAGAGACGAGCATGACCGGATTCCAGGGGCCGCAGGTGTGCCTGATGCTGATTTCGGGTGCCTGCTTATTGTCCACTGCATGTCTCTACATGCAATGGGTGCGCTGTCGTGGGTACCGCTATGTGATTTGATATTGGTAGCTCGGTGGCGGCGCTAGCAGGTGCCTGCCAAAATGAACATGGAAATGAAGCTGTCATTCTCTCATTTCTCTGCCTGGCCAGGCGGTAGTATGTGAAAGTTGTCTGCCTAGGTACCGCTTCCATGGTACAGTATACATCTCCAAGCATCATGAAGGCACCAAGATTGCTCTGTTCATCTGGATCCCGACGCCCAGGGATCCGTCCCGGGATGCCCACCGCGGCAGCTTGACCGACTACGTTCTGATATCGCAGTAGTGCCTCTCCTCATTTCGAGGCTGAGATTTTCTCTCAACCCAGGTCATGTTAAGGGGGTCCCTATCTCCAAAAGTACAGTAAAGGTCATTAATACCAGCTGTATTGTAGGCTTCTTGTTGAAGATCCAATCGGTCAACTCGTCATTAATGTCTAGGCAGCAAGTCTTCTCTAGGATCATATGCGATGTCGAAAATCTCCTCCATGTCTACGTCATCTCTTCACCCAGCCGCTGGGCGTATTGGTCCAGACATCGGCCAAGTTTAGGTGCACGGGCAGCAAAGTTAGCCGAGCTTCTTCCAGGTTTCCAGGCTAGGCGGATATTGATTCTCAAGTTGTCGGTGTAAGAGAGAAAATGGTTCTTGACTCGCTCATCGTAGAGCCGCCAATATCCTGCGCGTGCACTGATACCACGTCTGTCCGTCTGTACACGGCATCTATCTGCTACAAATTCAGCAACACCATAAATAACTGACAAATTAGTCAGAGATTGGATGACGTGAAACAAAAGCTGTTCCCGTCAGCGGGCCCCATTTCCCGCTGTATACTTGTATGTGTCTTGTGAGATGCAAGTGGGACATGTTTGGAAGCGGTAAAGTGACGATATTTGGCGTCCACCGGTGCAATTTCCTAGCTCAACTGGATGATGATGGCAATTTATACTAATATCTATAGCGAAATAAGAGCAATTTCTTCTACAAATACCAGTGGGAATACCAACAAATGACAATTTACGCCTTGTCGGCAAATCCCACTTTCCGCAGCTGTATGTGATGGATAAAGAGCCATCACTCGCCCCATTTCCACATCTTTACCTCTCCATCTCTAGAGAATAGCCATTGAGCACCGACTATCAGGCTCAGATTCAGAACAAAAGTCCGCACAAACCAATGCTGACTGCATCTAATGGCTGATTTTTCGGCAAAATTTAGAGCATCAATTGATCCCCCAAGATGCACGTGCCAAGGGAGGTGCAGAACCTCGAATCGCTCACTTATCACCGATCATCGACGAGATAACCTCACCGCTGCCCTAGGATATCGTGCCGATGCCAGCAACGGATATTACTCGATGTAGAATCACAGGCTTAGCCACCTAACATGTTGATACTAGTCGGATATCATCCCGAAATTGCAGTGCTTGTCTTTGCATCTTAGCTGCAAACAGACAGACAGGGGCCAAAGTTTGTGACGATTTTTGCCTAATAGCATTCCCTTGTTTTTATCTGATGCAGTGATAGGCAAGAGATCATCAGCTAAACCAGATGCAGATTTAAGGCCGTCTCCGAAATGTTACAACTTTATATCTGGCCATAGGTATCAAGGTGACAACCGAGGCATTACCCTTGATATATGCTTTTATAAATGAGGCCTTCTCATAGCATGGTCCGTTGAGCCAACTATGCAATGAGCTGATTGGCCAATGTCAAAGTGTTTTGAACCAATGTAAGGCATGCTCAGCATACCGAAATGCAAATGCGTGTTACTTTCAGCTTCCTTTTACGCCTTGACGTGAGATTCAGTTGGTTGAATATCATATCCTTCGAGTTGTGAGTAGGTATAAGAGAATTCCTCTTTCTACACCTTCAAAGCGTTCTCCTCTTACAAACGCCCCTTTCACATGCTTCAGCTACGTCATTCCGCGCATACTAGTCTCCTACCGTAGAAGGCTTCCAGTACCAGTACCGTTGGACAGCGGCCTTAACGTGCGGTGCCTTGCATTAGGCGCCGGACCAAGTGCTCGGCAGCAGCACTAGGAAGTTTTACAAAGAGTACAGAGTGCGACTCCCATGAGTACTGAATGCGATAATCACAGTGTTTACAATGGAGTCCATGTCAGAGAACGAACCAAAGATGCGATGCAGCCTCGTCTGCCGAATAGCTGAAACGAGGAGGGCGTCCTTCCTTACCAAAACAATCAGACAAAGCCAGCAGCAAATTGCAAGGAACAAGGCGACGCCGAACCAACAGAGTAACAAGTATCCCATTGTTTGCATGCGAGTTCTTCGAGGAAATAAAATTCTCCGGCCTGGGCGCAAGCGAAAACGCCGCTTGCTTGAATAGAGTGCCATTTGGGACGTGGCTAACGATAGCCGAGATTCTGCAATCCACTTTGGGACCTCGTACCTGAAGAATCTGCAACGTCGCGCCCGAGTTTGTTTCGTACGGCGCAGAGCAGCTATCGTAGCCCGTGTAATAATAGGCAGGCAAGTTGGCAAGGCTCTGTGTCTTGAGAACGGCAAAGTAACAGCCAACAGCAACAGGGCTGCTGCCACTTTGTCTTCAGGAGTCGGGTTTAGCGTGTCGCACCCCGCCATGTGAAATTATAAGGGGTCCGTTGGGGCCGCAGGGTTTGATCTTAGATCGGCCTCAGCGCGGGATGGCTGCCCGGAACTATTCCCTGTGGCTTTCTGGAACGCTTGTTTTGAGCGTGTCGGTCTTTTGACACAGCTTGGCAAGCGGCAGCCTGTGTTTGATGACACTGTTGATCGTGCTTCATGTCTGTGAGGGATGCCATTCGCAAGTACTAATATGAGGCTGTCAAATCTACTTTGGACCATTTATCAGCTAGGCGGTACCGTTATGGCTGGCAGAATTCACAAAGGCGGTGATGCCGACTACAATCGATATACTGTACTGTAGGTACTTGTACTGACACAGCGGCGCTTAGCTCGTCGTCTACTGCTTCCACCCATGGAACCTCATTTCCTCAGTACACCAGGTTGCCGTATTAATCGTTCAACTCTGCAACTTGCATACATACATACCTACCATTCCGTACCGCAGGCCTCGTGTCTTCAGCTCTCTCTGGCTTGCCCAATCCGGCAAACCTTGCTAGCCCCTCGTCTGGACCCTGGCTAGTCATCCTGGTGCGGATCAGGCCGCCTAAACGTCCGGCCACGACGACCCCTCTCATCAACCTCAAACATAGCTCTGCGCAGCTAGAAGTGCCGCGCATAACGCGACAGGCCACGATCGCGGTTCAAAGACCGCTCCTCGATGGCAAGGCCCCAGGATTGCCGCTTCGGGGAGCGGTGAGGTCTCTTGGCGCCCGCTTGCACGCTTCAAGATGGCATCGCTTCGGGGCACTCACACGTTACTATTATTATGCATGGCTCTGGCCGCTGGCGTCAACGGGCCTCTGCGCGGACCCCATTGCAGCAAACATGGGGGCTTCAAACAAAGCCGCTCAGGTTAAGACGGCGCCGTTCCTGTGCCCCAGAGGGCTCAAAGGAGGACGCCGCCACGAATCCCAAGTCCCTTAAAGGTGGGCAGATGCACTACACAGGTAAGATGGGATTGATTGAGACCACTTTCGAAACGCCACAGTCTTTATGCCGATCCGCTACCTCCGCGCTACTGGAACGGTGCTAAGACTAGTATTACTACCTACTCCTACTAGCCATTTCATCTTTTATCAGAGGCATCCTCCCCGTGGCCTGAGCAAACAAGGAAAATCGTCGCATGATCTCCTTCTGGTCGACTTCTTTCCAGGTCAAGCCAGTTCTCGTTTCCACAGAGGCAGCCCCGGGGCACGCTGGACACGATGGGTTGGTTCAGCAAGGGACAGACAGGGGCTGGCGCAACCATGCACAGCCAAGAGGGCTCCGAATATGAGGTTGCCCACAGTAGCACGCCGACTTATGCAGAATCAGAAGGGGGCCCGCAAAAATGGGCAGATCACAGAGATTACAAGTACGCTCACGGGCCGCAGTCTCTCAGTTCTGCTGCGGCAGAGAGCACTGCCAGTCTCCCAAACCAAAACAACAATCCGTATCTTTCTTCAGGCCTGGATGCCAATTCTGCCGCCGGACGGCTTAGACAGGGTGATCAGTTGGAGTTTAGCAGGTCTACCGATCAGATCAGTGTGCAATCGAAAACGTCCTTCTCCAGCCATCGATCCGCAAGTACGAAGCCAAAGGAACCGAGAAACTACAAGCAATATCATATCCCGATTCGAGCCGAAGTACCATCGCCAGCATCGATTCCTAGAAACACACCAACTTCGCACCTGATGGCACCATCATTAACAGGCGGGGACGAGACACCCACCGGGATAGGGATGGCGCTTGGAAGCCCAAGTCATGCTCCCGGGTCTACTGACTTGCGATGGCAGACCGGAACACTGACGACCGTAACGTCGGGGGGGCATGCACAGGAACCAGCCTCTAATCCCAATGGCGTGTCAAGATCAATGTCAAAAAGGTGGAATCCTTTTAGCAGAACAAAGTCAAAAAGGTCCAAGCCAGTAGACACTTTGACGTCGCAATCGCTGGGCTCAGATTCTGGGAAAAGCATGGTGGATCTACCGAACGGAGCAAAGAACACTGATGACTTTGGAAGTGGAAAGAAGAAGAGCGAGAAAGAGGGCGACATTAGAGGCACAGGGCCCGTATTGCGCAAAGACAGCTCGAGCAGCGTATCGAAATCTCCGCCCAGAGACGTTCCTGGATTGCCAAATCAACGAAACTATGCGGCACCGACACGTAATGCCCCAGTTCCGCCACAGCCTCAATTCCAGCCTTCAAAGCTTCTAGAGGTTGAAATCCCAACAACTCAGATGGAACGATTCAGCGTCATGTTTGGGACCATTCTTAAGAAGCAGCCGTCTGAATATCAATACTTCTTACAACAAGCCCAACAGTCCTGGCATACCCAGCCATCGGCGACGCCAGAGCAGGCTGAGAAACCACAAGAGTCGCGGAAGGCTGAAGAAATACAGCAATCTCAGCCTAAACAAGCCCCAGAGCAGTCGAGGAGGCCATCAAAGGACTCGGTCAAGACCCAAGAGTCACAACAAGTATTATCACCGCTACGGCCACAGTTGTCAGTCCGACGACAGGTCAAATTGGACAAGCTCAAAGTACCCGCAGCCAAGACTTTCCAAGACACTTCTATTCCTATAGAGATCATAGTGCCAGAACGACGATCAAGTTCACCTTTGCCGAAAAACTCACCCTCGTTTTCCCTCTTTCCCCAAGATCAAGCGCCCGCGAACACTCTTCCCCTAAGAGTCTCTTCACGCGCGCGATCAAACACCTCCCCTGCAATGGTCAACTTTCCGACTCCAGCCATGTACAAAACGACAAAAGGATTAAGAAAAAGGACGACTTCCGTTTCTACTCCTTCTCAGGACGAGCCTTTACCAACAGATAGTCAAATGACACCGGAGCGACGTGAGAAACTTATTTCCAAGTTCCACCGTAAAGAGTCGACATCATCAGAGGCCTCTATACCGAAAGTCGCCGGACAGCTATCTGAATCTCCTGCTTCCATGACTGCACCAGTTTCCATACCGGCACCAGCACAACCTCGATCAATTCTAAAGAAGCCCTCTGGACCGCCACCACAACCACAACCACTGAATCGCGCAGCAGAGCCCAAACCGCCATCATCCCAAAGGGCGCCACCAGCTCAAAGAGTTTCACCAACTCAAAAACCTTCACCATCCCAAAGAGTAGCGCCTCCGAAACATCAACACCAAAAGTCCACAACGTCGATCCGTACCAACGCAGACGAAGAAGAGGTTGAAAGAGCCCTTTACGAGGCTGTGGAAATATCTATTGCGCGTCAAATCAGTGTCTCAAGGCAACAGCGTAATATTGTGGTGCCCTTGATGCGCTCCGCCTCAAAGAGGGTGCCGGGGGAAGCTGTGGCGGAAGTGGCCGCCTTGATCAAACCAGAAAGGAACAAGCGAATGGTCGAGACGAGGACAGCGACGCCGCAGTTGGTACATCCGGAAGAAGAGGCCAATTTGGGGCAGAGCGGTTATCGGAAGAGCTCGCGCGTGGTGCTCGAGGGTGCATGATGGAACGACCTTTACGTTTCTGACTGATCTATTCTTGTCTATTCTTTTTTTTTTTTTTTTTTTTTTTTACTTTTTTTCTTCTTCCTCTTCCTTTTACGATCCACCGGGCGTGTATTTATCCTACGAACACGCCCTCATCAATTTCCTTTCCATGTGTCATCTTTACTCTTCAATCATACCAGGCAACCCCGAACTTTCTTTTGACTTCCTTCTTCATCTATTATCATTAGTTGCATGGCCCCGGGGGCCACCTTTGATGGCGGATAAATAGAAAATTATAAAGCGAAACATGGGCTTGTAACGATTGTATCGGACAGTCTATGGCAGAATTTCATGAAAATACATCATTGATATCCATTTCTCTTTTTTTTTTTGAAACATGTGTGTTTTGTCTGTGTGTGTGTGAAAATAAGTGTATAAAAAAATCATGGAGAAATTCGTTGGTTTGATCGTCTTCCCCCCATGAGTTCCGTATTAGTATATATGTGTGTGCGAGAGTGTGTCTTTCATAATAACCAATCTTTGAAAACAAGACAGCCCGTTTGTTGCTCAAAATTACGACCGCATTGCAACGCCAAATAAAACGCCCCCTTAATTACATCAACACGCAGCAAGAATTTTGCTTCTTTGCTTGCTCTATTTGAAATCCGTTAGTCACAAGCCCGATCGATAAAAATGAACAAACAAAGTGGAAAAGACAAAACTCATATAAAAAGAAGAGAAAGCAAATGGGGGAGGCAGTCATACGGTAAAACATTTTGCTCTGAGCGCTCAGCCCATCACTCTTGGCCACCAAATCGTCAATCTTCTCTCCTCGCTGCAGCACGCTCTCAATCGTCTTGTGCAGCACAATCTTGGTCTCGTCCAACTCCTTCTGGATCTTCATGATGCTGTCGGCCTGCTGGGGGTCCTGGTACTTGGCGAGGTAGTCCGTCAGCTCGGGGAAGGGCAGGGTGACGTCGCCCTGGGCCCATGAGGAGCGCGGGTGCTTGGAGAGGAACTCGTCGACGACCTTGCTGAGGAGCTGGTGGGCGACCAGGGCGGGGTATTGGTGGTCGGAGATGATGATGCCGCAGATGCCCTCGGTGCGGCCGTAGGCGTGGAAGGTGTAGTCTGGTGGTGGAAAATCATGAGTGAGTCTCTTGGCCTCGAGCAATCGTGATGCTCTTCTATCTCCCTTGAATCTGGATGAAGAAGAAAAGGGGCTTCTGTATTCGTCGTACCTTGCTCTTCAACGTCTTGTCGTTGGGCGGGTCGAGTGCGCTCGGCGACGGTCTTTGCGAACAGGGACATGAACTCGCCATAGCTATAAGACAGAGAGGATTTCTCTCGTTAACGCATGTTGTTCTGAAAAGGCATCGTCGGGGGATTCCGCGTCGGTGGGCGAAGGGAGACAAACTTGCTACGTGTGAAGCGCGAGTAGGCGCTCAGCTCCTTCTCTGCGACGATCTCGTGAGCGGGCTGGGAGTCGTTGCGGATAATCTATCTCGAAAGAGGGCTGCATTAGTTAAACGTCCGTAGGCGGTTCGAAAACAGAGTATTTGGTGGAGAGTGGCGGGGAGCATGGTCGAGCGAATCGATGGGACGTACGCCGATGTAGTGAAGCTTCATGTTGGGCGAGAAGTTGAAATTGGTGCTGTCTGGGCTTTGTTCCTCGTCTGGAGTCTAGAAATGCTAGGGAGCAGAAAATTCGTCGCTGCGATCGCGCAATTTGTAGTTGGAGCGTCGAAAGGAGGTCTTGTCGAGTAGCAAAGAGGCGGCAAAGGGTTGTGTATCGAGTGTTCAAGGAAAGGTGTTTCACAAGTCGGAGTTTCAAGTTGGGGCGCGTGGAGTTGAAAATGCCCGTGCCTCTGCACCACAGGGATGCGGCCATTGCCCGCCCCACGGATTTTAGGCGCTTCCCCTACGGCGGCAGAACCCCGCTAAGTCCAGCTCTAGAGCCAAGATTCAGGCGCTGAGAGTCGCTGCGAAGTGGGTGCCTCCAGGCGGATTAGTGGGGACTTTTGCGCCCCCGTTGGCGGGGCGGGCGGTGTGTGACTGATGAGTTGATCTTTGGTTGGCGATGATGCGTCATCCGGACTTGGGACTGTGAAAATTGATAAGAGGTTGAGGTGCAGCCCCAAAAACAAACTGAGAGCGTTATACTGCTTGCTCTTTGAATATTTCTTCATTGCACTCACGCGATATCTTTGTTGCCTATTTTAACGATTGTTAAAGAGAGTGGGATCTAACGAAGCCATGGCGTCGACCGACCTGATCAACGCAGAGTCCGAGTGGAGGCAGCAATTCGAGGCCATGCAGGCGGCCCTTGCTAAGCTCAAGCTGCCTCAACATGATGCCAAGGCAGATGCCGATCTGGACGACGACGACTTTGGTGGCTACTCTTCGACGACCAGCGGCCACGACGTCTGGGACTTTATCGAGGACGAGGACGAGTATGGCTACTACAGCAGCGACTTTGCCGATGAGGGATCTGGTGCGGCCACGGGCAGCTTTGGGATCGAGTGGCTGGCTACTAAGTGTGCCTCCATTGCGGCCAAGAATGGCATGGCCCCTGATGTTTTCCAAACCCAGCTACTCAATGTATTGTCTTCTGGTCAGCCTGAAGACGAGCTACAGCAGCATCTGACTGACTTGGTCGGATTCGACGACTTGGATTTCATCATTGAGCTGCTCAGTCACAAAGATGAAGTTGTTGCGTCTGCAGCCGATTTTCACGATGCTCCGGAAACCAAAGGACGACGGCTGCTGACCAAAGCCGAAAGAGACGAGGCTCTTCGTGTGCGAGATTACCAGCACAAGAATGCAGCCCTCGCACCCAGTTTCGCCAAGGAGCCTCAGTATCCTCACGTCTATAGAGCGTACAATGCAGGAAACACATTGAGTTCTTCCGGCAAGAAGTACGGCCTGCCGGTTGGCAGCGAGCGGCTCCAGTTTGAGAAATACGAAGAATACTTTGTGCCTGCTGGAAAGAAGGGAGTGCCGGGCCCTGGAGAGAAGCTCGTTAAGATTTCAGATTTAGACGGGCTTTGCCGTAACACATTTAAAGGGTACAAGAGTCTCAACCGAATGCAGAGCCTGGTCTACCCGGTTGGATACAAAACAAGCGAGAATATGCTGATTTGTGCTCCAACTGGTGCGGTAAGTCTATTACACGCATAACATAGCACACTCTCCGTATTAATACTCATTGCTGTATTAGGGTAAAACTGACGCGGCTATGCTCACCATCCTTCATACCATTGGCCAACACGTGGAGCCAAATCCCATTGAGAACCCTGAGGCAACTGAGTTCGCCGTCAATGCAGACGACTTCAAAATCGTCTATGTAGCACCTATGAAAGCCTTGGCAGCCGAAGTCACCGAGAAGCTCGGCAAGCGTCTGGCGTGGCTGGGAATCAAGTGCCGAGAATACACTGGAGATATGCAGCTCACCAAAGCAGAGATTGTCCAAACGCAAATCATTGTTACGACTCCTGAAAAGTGGGATGTTGTTACAAGAAAGGGAACTGGCGATACAGAGCTGGTGCAAAAGGTGAGGCTTCTCATCATCGATGAAGTCCACATGCTTCATGATGAACGTGGAGCCGTTCTGGAATCCCTGGTCGCTCGAACCGAGAGACAGGTAGAGAGCACTCAGTCGCTCATTCGAATTGTTGGTTTGAGTGCCACGTTGCCCAACTATGTCGACGTTGCGGACTTTTTGAAAGTCAACAAGTACGCCGGCCTGTTCTACTTTGATGCCTCATTCCGTCCTGTTCCACTGGAGCAACACTTTATTGGTGTCAAAGGAAAGGCTGGATCCAAGCAATCCAAAGAGAATTTGGACAATGTTGCATTCGATAAAGTGAAAGAAATGCTGCAGCGCGATCACCAAGTCATGGTCTTTGTTCATTCTCGTCGAGACACCATGGTGACTGCAAGAATGCTTCACCAGAAAGCGATTGAGCAGTTTTGCGTTGATCTTTTCGACCCAACAGGGCATCCTCACTTTGGGCAGGCATCTAGGGATATGAACCAGTCCAGATCCAAGGACATCCGCGACCTGCTTTCCAAGGGTATCGGTGTTCACCACGCCGGTATGGCACGAGCTGACAGGAACCTCATGGAGAGACTCTTTGCCGACGGCGTCCTCAAAGTTCTTTGCTGTACTGCGACACTCGCATGGGGTGTCAACTTGCCCGCTGCCGCGGTAGTCATCAAGGGCACTCAGGTTTACAGCGCTCAGGAGGGTAAATTTATCGATCTCAGCATTCTGGACGTGCTCCAAATCTTTGGTCGTGCTGGTCGTCCCCAGTTTGAGGACACGGGTATCGGTATGATCTGTACCACTCATGACAAGCTTCCTCATTACTTGTCGGCCATCACAGAACAGCAGCCCATTGAATCCAAATTTTCGACTAAACTAGTTGACAATCTCAATGCTGAAATCGCTCTGGGCACTGTAACGTCCATCCCTGAAGCCGTGCAATGGATAGGATACTCTTACCTGTTTGTGCGAATGCAGAGGAGCCCAATGACATATGGCATTGAGTGGGCAGAAATACGTGATGATCCGAATCTGGTTCAACGACGCCGCCAGCTGGCGATACAGGCCGCGCGAACTCTTCAGCAGTCTCAGATGATCATTTTCAACGAGAATACCGAGGAACTCCGTAGCAAGGACATTGGTCGTATTGCCAGCCAATACTATATCCTTCATACGAGTATCCAAGTATTCAACACAATGATGCACCCTCAAGCCACCGAAGCTGACGTCCTGAAGATGATCAGTATGAGTGGAGAGTTTGACAATATCCAGTCTCGGGATAATGAGGCCAAGGAGCTGACACAGTTTAAGGATATTGTTCCTTGCGATGTCGATAAAGGCATCGATACGCCGCAAGCAAAGACAAACATTCTCTTGCAGTCGTATATTTCCAAAATCCAGCCTGATGATTTTGCTCTGTCTAATGACATGAACTACGTGGCGCAGCAATCTGGTCGTATTTGCAGAGCTTTGTTTATGCTTGCTCTGAATCGCAGATGGGGCCATCAGTGTTTGGTGCTCCTCACCCTATCCAAGTCGATTGAAAAGAGAATTTGGCCGTTCCAACATCCCCTTCATCAGTTCGAGCTTACTAAGCCCGTGCTCAATCAGCTCGACTCTAAGGAAAACCTGACGATTGACACAATGAAGGAAATGGAGCCAGCGGAGCTGGGGAGCCTGGTACACAACCAGGGAGCTGGAAAGAACATTGCCAAGATACTCAACAATTTCCCATTGGTTCATGTGGAAGCCGAGATTGCGCCCCTGAACCGAGATGTGTTGCGCATTAAGCTCTATGTTATTCCTGATTTCCTTTGGAAAGACCATGTTCATGGGACCTCGGAATCTTTCTACATTTGGGTTGAGAATTCAGAGACTTCAGAAATTTATCACCATGAATATTTTATTCTTAATAGGAGAAAGCTTCATGATGAGCATGAACTGAATTTCACGATCCCTCTGTCAGACCCGCTGCCAACTCAGATTTACGTCCGAGCAATTTCTGACAGATGGCTTGGCTCAGAAACTGTCACACCTGTGTCTTTCCAGCATCTCATCCGTCCTGACACGGAAAGTGTATATACGGATTTGCTCAACCTGCAACCTCTACCAATCACCGCTCTTAAAAATCCTGGTCTGGAAGAGCTCTACGCTAAGCGATTTAGCTTCTTCAACCCTATGCAGACTCAAATCTTCCATACTCTGTATCATACCCCTGCAAACGTTCTTCTGGGTTCCCCAACGGGTAGTGGAAAGACTGTTGCTGCTGAGCTTGCCATGTGGTGGGCATTCCGGGAACGACCAAAGTCCAAAGTCGTGTATATTGCTCCCATGAAAGCTCTGGTCCGTGAGCGAGTTGTAGATTGGGGAAATCGGCTTGCTAAACCTCTGGGACTCAAATTGGTCGAGTTGACAGGTGACAATACTCCAGACACGAGGACTATCAAGGACGCAGATATCATCATCACGACTCCTGAAAAGTGGGACGGTATTTCTCGTTCATGGCAGACCAGAGGGTACGTCAGACAGGTCAGTCTGGTGATTATTGACGAAATCCATCTGCTGGCCGGAGATCGTGGACCAATTTTGGAGATTATCGTTTCTCGTAAGTGTCATCTCTCATAGGCTCTCAACAATGATTGCAGGTTGCTAACTCTATGTCAGGAATGAATTACATCTCATCATCGTTAAAGAATAAAGTCCGATTATTGGGCATGTCAACAGCCTGTGCCAACGCTACTGACCTGGCCAACTGGCTTGGTGTTAAGGAAGGCCTCTTCAACTTTAGGCATTCCGTCCGTCCCGTCCCTCTAGAGCTTTACATTGATGGATTCCCGGAAATTCGAGGTTTCTGCCCATTGATGCAGTCTATGAATCGACCGACCTTTTTGGCCATTAAGAACCACAGTCCTGAAAAGCCTGTTATTGTTTTTGTTGCATCACGTCGACAGACTCGCCTTACTGCGAAAGATTTGATCAATTACTGTGGTATGGAGGATAACCCGCGACGTTTCCTTCGAATGGACGAGGAGGATTTGCAGCTCAACTTATCCCGTGTCAAGGACGACGCTCTTAAAGAAGCCATCAACTTTGGTATTGGCCTTCATCACGCTGGTCTTGTTGAGTCTGATAGGCAAATTGCCGAGGAGCTTTTCCTGAACAACAAGATTCAGATATTGGTTGCAACCAGCACCCTTGCCTGGGGTGTGAACTTGCCAGCGCATCTGGTCGTCGTCAAGGGCACTCAATTCTACGACGCAAAAACCAGCGGCTACAAGGACATGGATCTCACAGATGTCCTGCAGATGCTGGGACGCGCTGGACGACCTCAGTTTGACAACTCTGGCGTTGCCCGTATCTTCACACAAGATGCAAAGAAGGACTTTTACAAGCACTTTTTGCATACTGGATTCCCTGTAGAATCCTCGCTGCACAAAGTTTTGGACAACCACATCTGTGCCGAAATCTCCGCCGAGACCATCATGAACAAACAAGATGCGCTGGATTACTTGACCTGGACCTTCTTCTTCAGAAGACTTCACAAGAACCCGTCCTACTATGGACTGGAGATTTCTGCAGAGGAGCACAGCACTGTTGCTGCCCAGATGCAAGCCAATGAATACATGATTGAAATGGTTGAGAAATCCCTCGGAGAGCTCGAGGATTCCAAATGTGTTGAGAGTTTCCCCAACGGCGATGTCGACCCTACCCCTCTCGGAAAGATTATGAGTTACTACTATCTCTCCCACAAGACCATCCGACATCTCGTGCACAACGTCAAGCCCAGCGCAAGCTTCCTCAACGTTCTATCATGGATGTGCCACGCCACAGAATACGACGAGCTCCCTGTCCGCCACAACGAAGACCTAATCAACGACGTGCTCTCGCAGAACCTCCCCTTTCCTGGCAACTCATTCAACCTGCCCATGTGGGATCCGCACGTCAAGTCCTTCTTGCTGCTGCAGGCCTTCATGTCGCGCATCGAGCTGCCCGTGACGGATTACGTCGGCGACCAGACTAGCGTGCTCGACCAGGCCATCCGTATCATCCAGGCCTCCATCGACGTCATCACCGAGATGGGCTACCTGTCGAGCTGTCTCCAGATGATGAAGCTTATGCAGAGCATCAAGTGTGCGAGATGGCCCACCGATTCGCCAGCGTCAATCCTCCCCGGAGTAGAGCCCGAGTCGACAAAAGACGAGACGAGCCTCGCAAAAATCAGCACATTCTCTCAAGACCAAGTCAACGCGTTGGCCAAGAAGCTCCGCGTCCCATCCGGTCTCCAGCCTCGCTTCAAGCGCGCCGTGTCCATGCTCCCCAACATCTCCGTCTCCGTCGACGACATCACAACGCTCTCCCTCACAGTCAACATCAAGCGCCTCAATCCCCTCGTCGACCGCGACGCACGCATCTGGGCGCCCAAGTTCCACAAGCCTCAAACAGAAGGCTGGTTCGTCATCATCGCCGACTCGGCCAAGGACGAGGTCATTGCTGTGAAGCGCGTCGGCTGGGCCGGCCTTTCTACGAGCGGCAACGGCACAGGAGGGAAGAAGGCGCTGGGGCAGGGTTCGCGTCCTATCGCACGAACGGTCCTCAAGCTGCCGGAGCCCAAAGCTAGAGAGGCTCGTAAGCTGGATATCATTGTCGTGAGTGATGGCTACGTTGGCATGGAGCATAGGGTGATGGGCGTGGATATCCCAGCTCCGCCAACAGCGGGCGATGATTTGGACAAGAAGAATCAGGGGAAGACGGTGGTGGCGGGAGGATCATCAGCTTAAGTGAATATGTACATTTTTCAGCTCAGGGGAAACGACATTTAGGCCACTACGTGAAATATAAATGTAGATACAGTCTTGTTATATGGTGCACTAGAGATTTAAGAAAGGCCGAGACTTGTTAAATATCAACAATGAATTGTGTACAGGAAAAAACTACAAGTTAAACGCGACTAATATGCGCACAGCATACAACTGTCTGAACTAGAAAACAAACCTGCTCAAACAGAACGACTCTTAGAAATAGAAACGCAAAAAGACCTAATCCATTATCCGTATATTCCCCTGCGCCGTTAAGCAAAGTTGCAAACCATGTCTCGTGAGAGCTCTCTGCCAATATCTCTGTATAATAAACAAACAAATAAAACGAACATTGTACAGGGCAAAAAGACAGCAGGAACCAAAAAATGCTTTCCCTCCGCGTATGTCCTTTTTTTCCCGCCCGTCCGTACAAAGTATCCTGAACGCCAACCCGCCTCTAAAAAGTTACAGATGAAATGAGCCAACCAAAAGAGGAAGAAACCACCTCGTCCGAGATGTATAAGAAGAGAAAGAAAGTTAAAGAGCATCAGCAAGGCTAAACCACCACAGATGATCTTCGTTTGAAGGTAAAGCCAGTATAGCAAAGCGTAGTTGTGACAGGGGGGTCAAGTGTTGATGAAAACGCCTTTGGAAAGAAAAGCAAACACAAGATCTAGCAGCAGCTGCTCTGTCGTTGTTTTTGCCGGCTCTCAGCCAGTTGGTCATGCTGTTCTTGGGTTGACCCGGCCCGGTCGATAGTCACGGCGGGCGAAAATCCAGGGGGGAATAGCCAGCTCCTCCTATCTCGCCCGATGCGAAAACTCCCCCTGCCATTGCTAGCATCAAAGTATCCTCCGTCCATACCGGATTCAAAGCCTGGTGTATTGGGGGTGGCCGTTGCTTGTAAAAGTGCCTGCTGCATCTTGCGGTTCTGCTCCACGAGCTTCCTGGCAACAACGCGGAACACCTCCTCGACGCCTTCGCCACTCTCAGCGCTGATCTCATGGCAGGCGTCCCAGCCAATCTCCTGGCCCCAGAAGCCGGAGCTCCGCTTGGAGCTTGGGCTCCGGGGTTCGATGCCGGCCGAAGAGAGATAGGATTGTCCGTTGAGAGGCGTGGCGGTCGGGGGTGGCGTGCCACCGAGGCCGGGGGCCAAGTTTTCGGCTACGTAAGCGATGCAGCGTTCAAAGGGAACCTGGCGAAGAGATGGGTCGCGGGCAACAATGTCGGCTTTTGTGCCGACGACGTGCAGCACGACATCTGCGGGCAGATTGCGGCGCAGCTCGGTCAGCCACTCGCCCATGTCGGTAAAGGACTGGGCATCGGTGATGCTGTAGCAGAGGATGCAGGCGTTGGCGCCGCGATAGTACAGGCGGGATATAGAGCGGAAGCGCTCTTGGCCGGCTGCAGAAGAGGAGTCAGCTTCACATAACGTGGTTGTGCAAATTACGTGATTACGGGCGTCATTGTCGAGACTGAACAAAGGGCACGGAAAATAAGGGCACAAGGCAGATCAGTCTAGAGCATGCACATACCCGTGTCCCAGATCTGGAGGCGCACAACAGTGTCGGAGTCATTGTCGACCACGCGCTTGGTCAGGAAACTGGCGCCCACGGTGGACGTGATCTGAGCCGGGTTGAAGGAGCCTTTGCAGTACCGCATCACAAGGGAGGTCTTGCCCACGTTTTGGGCGCCAAGGACGACAATCTTGGCCTCGAGGGAGGATGACATGGTGGGCTGCAGTATTTTACAGACTAGGGGGAGGAGGAAGAAGACAGATTAGAAGATTATTAGGAGTCAAAGGAGAAAGTAGAAGAAGAAGAAAAAGAAGAAGAAGAAGAAAGAGGGTGGCCAAGGTGAGATTTGGCCGAGAAGAAAGCGATCGACAAAGCGAGGAGGCAGGTTTAAAGCTTCTGATTAGGTCTCGGGCTTAGAGCAGCAGGCGATGGAAGTGTTTGCGCACGGGTGGGTCGAAGACGCTGCCTTTTTCTTCTTTATTGCATTGTCGGTCGCGTCAGCGGACTCGGAGACGGTGTTGGCGAGGATCTGAGGGACGATGCGATGGCATCGTAGGTGAAGGCGACAGTTGAGAGGACGAGGATTGGATGGCGCGCTCAATCTTCCATGGGAGCCTAGCAGGCTAGGACGAGCTTGGTGGCGCTGCGAGATAGAGTTGGCCCCTCTTCTCTTCTGCGATTAGCCCCGAGTGATGGAAGAGACAAAAGAAGAATGAGAGTCTTCTCCGTGATGGTCTGGAGATTTGATGCTCGTTGTTGTTGACGGAGGTGCAGGTGCAAGTGCAAGTACAAGTACATAAGCGAAGGCGGTGGTGCGAGGAGAAACAGATAAGAGATAAGTCTCGATGCAGTCGCATCATGCGTGCCGAATGGGCTCTGCAGCGGGTGCCATCGTGGAGGCGCGATGGAGGTGGAGCGCTGGGCCTTGATTCGATCGATGCCTGTAGCGGTGCCCGGACAGGTGCCCGCGGCGGGCCCGTGGCGGGGGCATAGCGCCGGCAATAGCGCTGACGGGCGCTGAAGGGCGTTGCGGGCAGCGAATCGCCAGCTGGACGCCGTTTATGTTGCTCTGCACGTGGATGCGGTGCATGTGCAGCAAATGGTGCAGTTTCCGGTCATCTGATTGCTGGAGGAGGTGAATCTGGTGCGTGTAATTCAGACGCGAGCGGTGCTTGCGTGATGATGCTGCAGAGATCAGGCGATGGGGACGAATGAGAGGATATTCATTGCTGCCGGATGGTGATGGAGAGCAGAGTAGATGTGCATGGATTTATTCAGTGCCTGATGCTGATGTACGCTGAGATGTGGCATCTAGTCAGAGATGGGAGAAGAAAATAAGACTAATCAAGCATGATGATGTGTAAGTATTCAGCTGAGCTGACTATATGTCGATGAAAATGAGATGGAGAGAAAGATGGATTGAAAAATGCCCCTTGCAAGATGTAACTAGCACAAGAAGAGCCCTCTATTGCAAAGTCCTCCAAACTACACGGCTAACATTTTTTTTTATGACTTGTACATGAAACATTAAAAGCAGCTTCTTTTACCAACGCGCCAAAAGTGTCTCGCCAGGCAAACATTTCCCACTTCCGAGTGTAAAAGTCTCGCATCTTCCTCATCATATTCGTATCCATCTTTCATAGTCAACTGCTGTCAGCCCCTCTCTCCATACCGGTACGGTCGAAATAAGCTAAATCTTCGGAAAGTGCGACTGCAACCTCATGTACATCTCGGAGAAAGTCTGAAAAGCGCGTGGCCTCCCAAAAGAGTGAAGTATACGCAACTCGACGTTGGCAAGCATGCTTTACTAGTAGTTTATTTTCTTCAATATCCCAGTAAGCATCATAGCCCTTCAACATGGTGATGAGCTTATCAGCTAAAGTATCCTGAGTCAGTCGCAGTAACAGAAATTTTTGTTTTTATCAGCAGTGGTGGATGGTTTACTGACTTGTATCAGCCGACCCATCCTTCAGATACGGTAAAAGAAACTTCCCAAACTCATACGTTTCAACTAGAAAGTCTCCGTTGAGCTGGTAGGCGACCTCAAGACGGTCCTCTGGGGTGTCGTTATCTTGACTCATTGTTGCTGTTACTCGACGTAGAGGTAAAATTCGAGTGGGCGACGAAATACTGAAGCTGAAGTGCTTGTTTCAGAGAAAAGATTAAAATGCTTGGAAATGTCAGGAACCAGAGGCGTCTGTAGGGCAGTGAATAACTTTATATAAGGACATGAACATTCTTGGTGCGCAAGTCTGAACAAGCACGTGCTTGTGAACATGTTAGAATCCAGCTCTTTGTTAGATTATACAGAAGCTGAACAACGACTTATTAGAACCTAGTTGCACAAAGAAGGGATATATCAAGGACCAAGAGCTCCGACTTGTTAAAAGAAGGGCAGAGATAAATATAGTCGTAAGATCTAGCCGCTATCCGTCAATAGGATCGCCACTTGATAGTCTATCACTCTTTTTGTGATACCCCGATGCCAGAATCTAGCTCTTTGTCCGATGACAAAGAAGCTGGATTGCAACTGATTAGAACTAGTTGGTACAAGGAAATAATGCACAAAGGAACAAAGGCTTCAAGTATTTAAAACAGGGCAGAGATAAATATAGTTGTTCCATAAGACCTAGCTGCTATCTAACAATAACACGCATCAGCCCCATTTGGCCCTCCATCACATTTCTCGGAATACCATGTCCTAGAACTCTTCTTTTTACAACAGACTAGACGTTTCAGTACTTTAGACGCGCAAGTCAGATCGAGTGAAAGTCCACACATGTACATTTACTACCTAAAAATATCATCTTCTTTCACAAACAACGAACCAAAGTGCCTTGAATTGAAGCGGTGTCCAGTTCAGAGTGCAGCAATTCCATCATCCTCTTGCCATCCATGTTCGCGCCTCAAGCCTTTCTCACAAGTTTCCGTCTATTTTCAAGCTTCGCGTGTGTGGGGGATCATGAAAGAGGGGTGCACGAACAAACGAAAGAAAACAAAGGGAACAATCTCAATAACCAGAGGCACTAAAAGCTCAGAGAGAGCAGAATGTGACTGTGACCGGAAATGTGATGATGATAAAAAGAACTAAACTAGGCGTAACAATGAGGACAGGGGCGAGGGCGAGGGCGAGGGACGAAATAACTGCGCATGATCTCCTCCCAGGATACGTCACGACCCATCTCTGCCCAAATTAGGACTATAGTGGGAAGTCGACGCTCAAATACCCCCACGAAGTTTTGCGTTGTATACGACGATATCTCAAGAAATCTACAGCGATTGTGGAAACGGCACCGTATGAGACGGGCACCTTTGCTGAGATATGAATCATAAGAATTCAGAGTTTGGACGAGATAAGACACTAATATATACCCAGTTAGTCGGTTTAGGTTATAGTAATCTATATGTTAGGCAACTATAGTCACAGAGATTTTTTAGCCGCATTAACAGTGCTAAATGATTAACTTACATGTCACTTCATGGTTGTCTTTCAGATACCGTAAAAGTATAAGCCCAAACTCGAAAGTTTCCTCTTTCCATTTTTCCTCCGTCTCTTTCTTTTTAAGAAATTCCTCTGGATTAACTTCAGCCATTATGTCGATTAATACTATAGATGGAATTTAAGCGGATAAGGAAATAGTGAAATTAAAGTGTTTACTTTTTTTTAAAAAAAAAAAAAAAGACAAAAGGTTAGGTTAGAGTTATTTATAAGAAAAGAAGTAACACTATAAACTTAATCTAAAATCATAAAAAAGCTTGACTCACGTGGAGAAAATTGAACATGTGTGTACTTTGGAAGTGAACATGCCACAATCTAGCTTTTCTTTGTTCAGCAGACTACGGCGGGTCCTTGGACGCGCAAGCTAGGTCTATATACATTTACTACCCAAAAATATCATTAAATCATCTTCTTCACAAACAATGAACAGAAGTGCCTTGAATGGAAACGTTTTTCCAGTTCAGAGTGCGATGATCCCGTCATCCTCGCCACATATCACACTTGGGCCCCCTGCCTTCCATGTTCCCGCTTCATGCCTCTATCCGAGCCTCTATCAAAAGATCAGTTCGTATTTGTGACAGAGTTCAGTCATCCGTCCAAGAATTAGGTATGCAGCGGTATAGCCATTCCTGAATGACCCGTTGATTAAACCCTGATATGGCAGCATCTCAGTACACATGAATGTGCAGCGATTGGCGAAAGTATTCTGTCTGTTTATATCAGGTGCATGGAGATAGAGGTGAAATTGATGGAGAGTTTGAAAGAGTGTATCCACTAATACATATGCATTAGTTATTTTGGCTCATGGCAGTACTTGCACGCTACCTATTGTCATAGAGATGTTTAACTCTATGAATGGTGCTGAATGACTGATTTACCTGTTTCCATTTCGTCATTTGTCAAATGCGGTAAAAGTAAAAGCCCGAAATCCACGACTTCATCTTCCCAAACTCCTTGCCTCTGGTATTCTTCAAGTATATTTCTTACCCATGATATTTCAGCCATTATTGCCGTTAGTTGACGCTAGATAAAGTTCAAGCGGATAAGAAAATGATGAATTCAAAGTGCTTTCCGTGAAAAAAGCCCAAAAGGCAAGTTAGAGTTCTTTATAAGGTACAGAATAGCATTATAGAGTGAACTAAAAATATGAAAAGTCTTGGCACACGTAGAAATATGAACACAAGCGTACTGGTAATGAACATGGCGAATCCAGCTCTTCTTTGTTCAGCAGACTACGGCAGTGCCTTGACGCGCAAGTCAGGTCGGGTAAAGGTCCACATGCACACACGTACTACCTAAATATCCATGACGTTCATTGCATGTATGTTCAGTTATACCTAAATGGATATACGACCGTTGGTCCTTTTCCTACTACCCACGCGCCTGAGGGGATTTTTTTGGAACGATAAGCGGAGAACTGCCCTTGACAAGTTATCAGATAGGTAAAACTGGCACAAAAGGGACATTGTCGATTTGAGAACTTATGTATACAAATATAACAAACCATCTTCTTTTACCAATGATGGATCAAAGGTTTCTTGGAAGCCAAAGATTACAACAATCCCATCATACGTATCATACATATACCAAGCGTCTCGAGCTTCCGCAATGATTTGGGTCTGGTCGGTGTCATTGGTGTTTAGGCGACCAAGTGCGAGATCTATTGTGATCAGGTCTTCTCTGGTGCTTTGGATACATTGATCGAAAGTTGCGCGTTCTGTTTTGATTTGGTCTGTCAGAGCGTCCATTTTTCTTGCAAGGTCGTTTTGGGCTATCTGGACTGTCTTCTGTGTGGCGTCCATTTTTTGCGCGAGGTCGCTTTGGGCTATCTGGGCTGTCTTCTGTGTAGCTTGGATTGTTTCATCCAGTTTAGTGTCCTGTTTTTCAACAAGACTCAGAATGAGATTTACTTTGACCTCAAGGTCATTGATTTGTTCAGAAGTGGTTTGTTCTTGGCGTTGACGTTTATTATTGCCCATTATGGTCTTTATCTTCGCGAGATCATCCATTCCAAATTCATCATCTTCGTGCGTCTTGCCTTAATCAAGAGCTCCAAATGATTTACAAGCTTTGCAACCCCCACTTCCCTTATGCAGTTCCATCTGTCTGTAAATAAGAGTCACAGCCTCAAAGTCTGATCGGAATAGCCCCATGAAGGTTTTATCCTGAAATGGAAGCTTTATAATATACTGGTAGCGGTTATAGGAATGACATTTTGTGATATGTTCATTCTTGTTGGTGATGAAGGATTGATAATTCTGCAGCATTATAACAAGGCGAATTACTAATATATTCCAAGTGAGTTAATTAAATTTATGGCGGCTTATATGATGATTACAGAAAGAGAGAAATTTGTTTTTGCTGAATCGCTGACTTGTTTGATTCAGGCATGTCATCTTTTAGACAGACTCGAAGTGCCATTCCAAAAGCCAAGGCTCCATCACCATAAAAATTCCAGCGCCTACATGCTTTAAGGAATCCTACCACCAAACCATTACAAGCCATTGTTGCTGTTGTTATTCGACGCTAGAGATAAGGACGAGCGAGCGGGAGGGGAAAACGGCGTTGAACTGCTTGCAGAGGAGACAGCTAAGAGGTTGCTAGGTAGACTTATAAGGGAAGAAACGGACTAATGATATAGTAAAATCACATGAAGCTTTAACACACATATTTGCATGTAAAGACGCACATGTGTGTAATTGTAACATAAAGTGAACAACCCCGAATCTAAGGTTACTGTGGGGCGGACTATAGGTATGTCAGTGCTACAGAAGTTCAAGTCAAGTAGAGATAAAGCCACATTAATTATATTGAACATCAAAAAGTCCACATGCATACATGTACTACCTAGTATTCATAGTGTTCATTGCATACATGTTTAAATCCCTAACTGAACGTACCAGCATTGGCCGTTTTACTATTTACGCGCCTCAGGAGGCGTCTGCAAGATGAGCTTAGAACCGCCCTTTATAAGTCGTAAAATGATACAACCAGCACAAGAAAATCATCTATTCAAAACCATATACGTCCAAGTATCTCGAAGCATGTCGAGCCACAGGCTTCGACCTCTTTGCCCCTCTGATGCAGCTCCATCTGTCTATGCACTAGAGTTACAATCTCGCGATCAGACCGGAACAGCCCCATGAAGTTTTCATCTCTAAATTGCAGCTTCGTAATATATGTGTAGCGATTGTAATAAGCACATGGTGTAATGTCTCTATCGTTATATATATACAATTGATACCGCTTTAGCATTTCAACGAGCCGAAGTACTGATATATCCGTCAGTCACTCCAATGTATATCAACTAGGTGCAGTAAGAGAGCTGACTGACTTGACTTAGCCGACTCATTCTTCAGAAACGATACAAGTAACACGCCAAAAAATAAGGCTTCGTCTCCGTAATGTCCACATCTCCAGTTTGCTATGAGGAACTCTTCCGTTACGTCTTCTTTGTTCATGGTTAGTTTCGTCGGCGCTATGATTGGGTACAAGCGCAGGGTAATGGCGTTGAACGGTTGCCTAAAAGCAAAAGATGATCAAGTTGTTCAGAGGCTGTCAGACAGACTTGGAACAGGGAAGAAACAGACTCATAATATAGTAAAAGCATGAAAACATGATGCTTCGACACACATGTGTGCGTGCATGCGTGTCTTTGTAGGTGAAGAAGCCAAAGGGTCGGTCTTTGTTAGGTAGGCTGGTATGTCAGTGCTGTAGAAACTGTAGTCACGTCGGGTGAAAAGCCCATGTAAGACAAAAAATGGCACAGCTTTATTACAGTGAATGTCAACTAGCATCTAATTGTGGCTACGGCACCATTTGCTCTTTTGCAGCATACCACATCAGCGTACATTTACACGCAGCCAGCAAGATCAAACAAAAAGAGATAACAAAAAAGTCTGTTCAGCTCTTTTTGTAGCTCCTCCACCATCGGCCACTTAAATTTAGAATAACCCGCCATCGGAGAAACAAAAGTTTCTGTTCAGTGAACACCGCATGAACCCGAGACCACAATCAAAGGCCCGTCGCCCGTTTCAGCAGCCGCCAGGCCATTGAGTGGCTCTCAGAGGCCCCTGTAGCCGCAAAATCCCCACCAGAACGCGGCTATCGTTACCGGCCCCGCTGCGGCAGCCGAGCAGTCAAAAGCTGCAGTTGTCAGTTGACGTGTATCAATTGATGTCTGGTATTTGTTCACAGCAACAGCAATCCAGGCATGTTAATGCAATTGTTGGCAGATGACAATTTACAATGGAAAACAATTCATAGGCACTATTCACCCCAGGCATTGTCACCCTTTGTGCGCAACCCATTCATTCAGCGCATACAATAGCCCGCCCCCCTGTCTGCGCTTCACCAATCGCATCACTTCCCAGCCAACCATTGGCTCCCAGCGCCTCACTCATGATGCAAAGCGCCTCCGCCAAATGGCCCCAAACACCAAAACCTGATGCCTCCGTGAACAGATCTTCAATCTTGGCCCTGCTTTTTGTTTTGTTTCTGCAAAAAAGACGGCGATTGTCGCGCGGCTAGCCAATCTTGGCCGTTGCAGCTGTGGCAATTCATGCGGCCGGGTTTGCCATGTTTTTCTTTCTTGGGTTGCCTCTCTGTTACGCGTATGCTGCGCTCTGGGCCAATCCTTGGATAGAAAAGGGAAAAAGAAAATGGCTTGGTTGTGAACATGGGTTGTTTATTGTTCCAGGTGGTGGAGTGCCGCACTATCAAACAGATCTGGGCTTGATTCACGCAATTATGACCAGGCCCAAAGTTAATTATATAGAGCATCGTTTGCCCTCTTGTGAACAATTTTTGTTTCTCTTCTTTACATTTTCCCTCTTTTACTCCCTCTGAATTGCATCCTGGTGATACATTCTATCCTCTCTCTCCATCTATCCATTGTTTTTTTATTCTCTCCTTCCTTTCCTTTTCTTTCACGTCCCCGTAATCATGGCTGCCTGGAAGAGATTCCTCGTCCTCTTTCCACTAATACTCTCCTTAGTGGCCTTTGTCCTGACAAACCTGGCGCTGTTTGCTGGCCATCAGCAGGGCTTCATGGAAGACTATGCTGTCATTAGGGTGAGTCGAATATAAGATTGAAGTCTACTACCCAGATAGGATCCGTAGCTGACGCGCAACACAGCTCAACACATCCGAGCTTGGCCAAAACATCTTCAAGAATGAGAAATCGAGCAGCGAGAGTGACGACGACGACGACGACGACGACGACGACAGTTTATTCGACAAGCTCAAAGGCAAGGTCCACGACCTCACGGACAAGGGCAAAGACAAGCTAAACGACATTGCCGGCGATATCATCGAAAACATTGCCGAAGACATCGGCATCAGCCAGTGGTATTCCGTCCACATCATGAACGCCTGCCAAGGCGAGTTCGGAGCCAATGCAACGGCTACTCATTTCAAGCTCAACACGACAAACTGCACTCATTCAGCTCCCTCCAGTAAGTTCCCACAGGCAGACAGACGTCACCCGTGTCGCTTTACTAACTCACAGTCACCTCTTAGATCGATTCAACCTCACCGAGATACTGGATCAGGAGCTCTCTATCGGACCCCTCGACATCAGCCTCGCAGACATTGACTGGCCCGACTCTATCCAAGACAAGATTAGCGACCTCAACAGCGCTCTGCTCGCCCTCTTCAGCTTCTTCGTCCTAGGCGTCGGCTTCAGCGGTCTTTCCATGCTAGCATGCATCCCAGCATTCTTCCTTGGAGACAAAAAGATCATCCTATTCATCAACACGGCTCTCGCATCGCTTGCTGCCGCTACCATCACGCTCGGCAGCATCGTCGTCACGGCGGCGTCTTCCATCGCCGCCAATGCCATCAACAAGGCTGGCGAAAGGGTTACTCTAGTGGCCTCCAAAGGCACAAAGTTCTACATCATCTCTTGGATCGCCGCCATATTCATGATTCTTACGAGCTTGTTCTGGACAGGCAAGTTTGCGATGCTGTGGAGAAAGGAGAAGAGGGACCGCGAGCGCTATTCCAAGGAGAGATTCTAAGCTCTCAAAACACTCTCCGTTTCTTGTCATTATCTAAAAGACTGTCTTGTGCTGGCACGACGAAGTCATGAATGATGGCAAGAAGTACTAATGACAAATGCTTGGCTACGTAATGTTTTTTTCTTTTCATACATTCACTATGGTTTGCCCGCTTGTAAGAGCTTGGGCCGGGGGTTGGGCATAAAATGGCGGGGACGGCAAGGTCCAGGTTAAGAATGGTCAATTAAGGGCAAGCCTCGCTAATACGCTCATGAGGCGACGATCTGCAGAATATAAAGAAAGCAGTACTCTGTTTAATTAAATTTGATTGAGTTTATTCCAGAAGATTCACTTTACTTGGGCATCCTGTGTAGCAATGCATCATTTTCTTACCGGCCCATGTTTGTGCCCAACACTTGTCACATCGTTCACTCTTAAACGAGCATCCACACTGCAAATCCAACAACCCAAACACACAATCTACAACCACCCATGCCTTCATGTCAAAAGCTTGGCTCGCTTCCAAAGTGTCTGGTTTAAGTATGCCATTTGCCTCGTCCCATTTGCTATGCTGCATCTCCTCGCCCCACGCCATGCATGAAAGCCAGCGCCATCTGCGTCATGGCTTTCCTAATCTGGCAATGAGCGCTTCACGCTTCGCCAGCTCTTCCCACAATCAAGCGCTCGTGACACCCTCTCGCTGATAAGGCTTCACCGCATGTCATCTATCGTGAAACATTTCAAGAGTCCAACTCTTCTTCTTTTTTTTTTTTTTTTTTTTTTTTTTTTTTTTTTTTTTTTAATATTACTCACACACGTATTGTGGTTCTGAGCACAAGATACAATTCCTTGTGCCTCGTAATTGCCATCCACCATGAGTTCTGGCAAACGCCCAGATCTCTCCTCTTCGTCCCACGACATCGAAATTGGCGGCCCCAGCGAGACAGATTCACTTCTTGGCAAGGGCCGAACCAAAATGACGCGCTTCTTCCATGGCTTTGTCGATTTTGCGTTTCAGGGCAATATTCTACAGATTGCATTTGGTTTAATGTAAGTTGGGCTATTCTCTATCCACGCGTAGTTTGATGTGAATTCAAAAAAAATTAAATGAATGACAAAATGGAAAATATGATATACAATCCTAACATCACTTCGCAGCGTCGCCGCCGCCTTCACCGACCTCGTCAAGTCCTTTGTCAGCGCAATCCTCATGCCCCCCATCGCCATCATCCTCCCCATCAACAAGAACATTGAAGAAAAGTTCGCCGTCCTGCGCGCCGGCCCCAACTACAATTCGTCTTCGCCCAGCGGCGGCTACAACACGCTGAATCAGGCGCAGTCGGACGGCGCCGTCGTCATGGCGTATGGATCCTTCATCTATCAGATGGTGTCGTTCATCATGGTTGGGTTTTCGCTGTATGGGCTGGCGCATGTGTATACGTTGTTGTCGCATGATCCGATCATCAAGTATTCGAGAAAGTGCCCGTATTGTTTGAAGAGGATTAATGAAAAGGTGCGTCTTTTTGTTTTTTTGTCTTTTTCAATTATTTTTGTCAGAAAGCTAATAACAATATGTTGAATTTAGTCGCGTCGGTGTGTTAATTGCAGCAGCTGGCTCGATGGCAGAGAAGACCTCCCGCAACCCGAATTCCGTGAATCTTCAGCCAGTGATTCATGATGGCTGAAAACCAGCCAAAGTAAACACAGAATGACACTACACGTAATTCTCCGGCCAGCTCACCCCAGACGACGATCCTCGACCCCTCTCATCCCGAGTCATGCTCTCAACATCAAATTTTCTCGGATGCAGAATCTTCACAACGGGCTTCTTATGCGCTCTGGCTACTGCCAAAACAGCCACCAGAGTGATGACGATTGCCACGCTGCAGACGACGTATAACAGGGATAAGACATCGACGCCATGTACGACCAGGCGGCGGTTGAAAGTATGAGGCACGGAGTCCATGGTAGTAATCAGCTTCATTTTGGATTAAAGAGCTTGAACGGGATGCAAAGTTTGATAGAGAGAGGTGATGATTGGATCTCGAAACCTGTGCGTTGGAAGCGATGTATAAATGACTGATGAAACGCTGGAGGGCGGTTCAACAAGTCGCAATCATGTTCAAAGACTGAAAATTTACACGTCTGTTCCCGTTGTTCAGTAACAATTCAAAGAGTTGGCCGTTCAGAAAAAATGGTAAAACAATGCGCCTTGTTGCCTTTCATTCTAACATAAGGTATCGCTAAATAATGAAGAAAAATATGCTGCTCATTGTCGTATCTCTTGTATCTTCACATGCATTGCCACGTAATACCTCAAGACGTCAAAGAGTAAAACTGCCTTGTACAAAGCTTCATGAAAAGTATAATAACCCACAATTATTATGTTCAATCCTCCCACAGGATTTTCTCTACCCGCTTCCCTCAACAAGCCTCTTGATCCGTTTACAGCATCATGGCACCACCAACAATGGCGGCGACGCCAGCCAGCAGACCGCCCTGGCTGTTCACGATGCCGGCAGCGTTGGTGCTGGTGGGCTTGCCGGTGCTGGAACCAGTCTGAGTTCCAGTTGAAGTGTGCTTGGAAAGAGTAGTCTGTGCAGGTCCGGTGGAAGAAGCGTCGGTGCTGGCGGGAGCAGTGGTCGAGGCATCTGTGGCCGTGGAGCCAGGGGCAGCCTTGAGCTTCTCGAGACCGGCGGTGACGGTCACGGGGGTCTGGACGTCAAGGAAAGTCATGGTGGTGGCCGAGGTGGTGGAAGTGACGGCGCCGGTGAAGGTGGCAGTCATGTACATGGTGCAGTCGGCGTTGTCGGCCTTGGTGTTGAGCTTGCACTGGCCTCCTTGGACTTCAGAACCCGAAATGCTACACGAGTTGTCAGCTTGGATTCTATTGGCGTATTCTCCGTCTTGTATATATGCTGGCTATCACAGCCAGTTGAGTCTCATTGAAACATTGAATACATCGAAAGACAGCTACGTGCACTTACTCAGTCTCATCAGCAGGGTCGGCGCTAAAGGTTGCCGTGTAGATCCAGGTGGAGGGGCCCTGAGTGATTGTCTGGCTGGTAGCGAATCCGCAGTCGCTCGAGTCCTCTCCCTTGGGGCAGCCAACGAGGTAAGTGGTGGCCGTGCTATCGGCGCCGATGATGGAGGCGTCAATCGTTTGGATATCGGCATAGGGCAGCAGCAGAGCGACGGTGGTGGACTGAGCGGCCAAAGCGCCGCTGGCCAGGGCGAGAAGAGCGAGTGAACGGGCCATTGTTGGTGATAAGCGAGAGTGCTATTTATTGTCGTAGTTGGTTTGTTGTTGGTTGTCAACGAACGAGTGAATAGTATCGCAACCAGTTGTCGGAAATGAGCGTATGGACTTGCAAAGCGGGAATAGAGGTAAAAGCAGGAACCGTCTGCTTTTAAGTCTGAATTGACCTCAGATTCATGTCCAAAGGCCCAGACTTTCGGGTCTCCTTTTCCCGTTTGAAGGAAGCGCTGGGTAAATGCTAGTCTCGGCGATTGACATATCCAGTTAGTAGATCGAATCAAGGCCATTTAAAATTAGTGCTGCCAGACACTTCTTCGCCTCTCGCGATCCTTAGCGCAAGGGCGGTGGGTTTCGCGGTTTGGCAGCGCCCTTCATGGACAAATGCCAGCATGAGGTGGGAAACTGGGAGACCAGACGGAATCCCAGCATCCAGTCTAAGTCGGGTGCTGTTTCTCGCCTCGGATACGATAGAGTTTTTGAGTTTGCCTCGTTGCAGGCTTTGGGTGCCGATCTTGGAGAACTGAACAAGGTCTGCATGGATGTGTCGGAAGTTTGGGGGGCCATTTGCCTGTACCCCTGGCTAGCGGTTGAGTTTGGCGGGAGGCGGCATTAGAGAGGCGTATCGACCCAGTCTTTTTTCTATTTTCCCTCGTATTTTCTTCTTCTTTCTTCTCTATACATGGCGGCTTCGCGAGTGGAGAGGCGGTTTGAAGTCTAGTTCGGCGAATTAGTCTACTACTGTCAAGCATAATGACCTGCTAATGAGTTGATGCAGAGTGCCCGCTAGCAATGGGAGCTCCGAATTATCCTCGGTGAATGAATGCCGGACTCGGCTCCGCATTGAATGCCGCCATGCCCACGTTGTCAAACGAGTTGCTTCGTGGTTGAGGAGAGGTTGCGTTAAGCACACGTCTACTCTTAGAGGAAGACAGAGGCCAATGGCTGCTATTGTCGAGTAAAAGGCTTGGCTCCTAGCAAAGAGGCGCTCGCTTAGCGGGAACGTGACTCTGTGTAACCCTATCTGAAACGAGCAGAGATGTTAGCCTCGGTTTGAGACGTCTGCAGCGATGCCACGTTTAAACCAACCTGTAAAGTACACACGTACTGTCCGCTGCGTGTCATCTTGTATCAGATGCTGGACTTGCATGCACATCCTGACAGAGCCAACGGAGAGTCCCGTGCCGTCCAGAGCGTGAACCAGCCGCCGATCTCTCCTGTTTGACGGCATACTAGACCAGTAGCAGTAGAGCTATGCATGCAATCCATGCCTTGTGACATTCAGAGCTCTCTAGCCCGTGGCGTAGTGCACCCAGACAGGAGATGGCTGCTTGGAAGATGTTTCTATTCGCAATTCATCTACAATGCAAATACAGTACTACTCCAGTATTACTATCCCACTGGCACCAAACTTTCCATAACTCGTCTTGGCAAATGTCTTGGCAGCCACTGGCTTGACTCACCAGGCAGGAAGCGACAATAGGCAAGAAATGCGTGGCCGCTTTTGCAAATGACGCCAAGACATTTGGCCGTGCTTTCCACCCCTTGCCAATGGCCCCTGCCTGCCATGTTTTTTTTGCTTGCCTGCCTGTGGATTTGGAAATGAGAGCGGAGAATAATAACACCGCCCATATATCTCGATAGCAACTGGAAGTGCAAGATACCAGAATCGTTAGTAGATGGCTTTGGCGATGGGCTCTCCCCCAATGCTCCAAGATGCAGTAAATCCTGCTTCTTCTCGCTGCGACTTCTTTCAGAGCAATTCCCGTGTCCTTGGCTGGGTATCAAAGACACCTCGTCCAGACAACTCGCCGCAGAGAGCCCTTATCAGAGCCAAAATAACACCGTCGTCGTCATTCGTTCCACACAGCCCAGCAACGCCAAGCCCTCGACACACGTAGCGGCGCTCGCTCTAAACCCAATCCGCCACAGGCCTGGCTCCCAAGGGCTCCAAGGAGAGAGAAAGAGCATTTTCGACTCTTGGCATCGTGGGACCTGGAGTGCTTAGCATTTTGCTTCTCCCTTGATGCCTCCCTCCGCGTGCTTGTCTGGTCCGCGCTCGGGCGTGCTCCGACCTGGATTCTGCGGCTTCGTGTGATTTTTGTCTTTTCTTTTTTTCCTTCTCCGTGCCGCAGGTTTCGTCGCTGCAGCTCCTTTGCCCCAGCAGGCGACGACGACGAGGATATCCAGAATCCGATCGATACCCATACAACGCTTTACAGAGACGCGCAAATCCTCGACGGCATCCGAACCGGGAAACCCGCTGATCGCTTAGCCTCACCGGCCCATTTGCGTTACCGAGAAGCGCCTTGACGAGGCTGCGCCAACTCGCAGACGAGATACAATCATGGTCAGACTGGCTCTGAACTCATTCACCGCGCCATGGCTCGCCCTTCTGGCGCTGCTCGCTCTTTATCCTGCCGACGCGACGGCGCATGGAGAATCTCCCCAAGCCAAGGCTGTGACGCCGACGGTGACGGCCGCTCCCGTCTATCTGCCGTATTACGACGAGCGTTCGTGGTCGCTGGTCCGGGGGAGCATCATTTCAACAGTATGCATAGCCACTGCCTTACACATTTGGATTCTGTCTATGCACCTGTTCCTTGCCTTGCGCAGAGCAGCCGAGCTATCCCAAGCAGTATTGACGTGGTGCCCACTAGGATCCTTCGGCTAGCAGGACCACATACACCATCTTTTGCCCGACCCAGACACCTCTAGCGTGCGACTTGTCTCTTGAATTCCCCTTTGTCATCGTAGAAGGCCCCGACACGCTCGAATTCCATGGAACCGTGACGTCGACATAGTGAGTTTTTTTCGAAAGGCAGTGTAGTATCAAGGGGATTGTAGACTGACGTCTGATTAAAGCATTGCCGATGTGGAATGCGACTTGAACGGCACGACGGCGGCAACGTGCTCGGGTTACTCCAGCTACAAATCCGGCTACACAAACGGGCCTCGTACTGGACCGACGCAAGTTTCGTGGACATCTACATTTACTGGTTCCGAAGTGCAATGGGGAACTTTGACCTTGGCCGACTGTCCAGGGGCAACCGACGGTGCTGCTGATACTTCCGGGGTCATGGCGACGCCAACAGCTCCTTCGGGGATGATGTATGAGCCCTCGCCGACGTCGTTGGGATCGCATCTGCGCATACCCGAACTGTGGTCTCTCTACGGGCTGACGGCCGGCATTATTGCTGTCTGTCTAGCATTATAGTGTGTCTACGAAGGGGAATATGAGAAAACGTGGTGCCTTGGGGGTGCGCTGGCCCTCTTTGGAGGAAACAGAAGAAAATGGTTGTTTGGGAAGCGTTATGATTGCGTTATACCCTATTTGCGTCTTGGTTTTTTTCAGCGAAGCATATCACGGAGTTGCACTTTTTTAATTTAAAGCGCGGAGTTTGGAGGCCATATAATACAAATCTGGTTTACTGGAGCTATATATATGTCAAGATGGCTCATGGGATAATATCAAGAAACGGGCGGCAGGCAATGCCTCATGCAGAGCTCGCCTCTATGATACTCTGTGAAACCAACAGCCTTGGCTATAACTAGCACACGAGTTTGCTGATAACAATTGTAAAGGGTTTCTGTTTTGCGCAAGCCTCGACAACTCGCCCATTCCCGCCATGACTATAGCCTATTCCTACTACTCGTTTTATCTATACCGGGCTCATAGACATCACTCATGTTGTAGGTTATAGCCAGCTTACTCGTGTCAATCACGCCAGCTGAGTGCCATGTAGTGCGTAACGCCGAAGCCAATCCGGTAAGCTCGATGCTCGACCATAAAATATACCCATGTCGGTTTATGTCGGTTTGGGGCAGATCTGAGCGTTTCACGTTTCACGTTTCAGCCCCGTATTTCCACCAAGCGCTGCCATCCAATCCAATCCAGCGTCTGTACAGCGCCGATTGCCCAGGCACAGGCCTCCCGTTTGCCTTTTCTGCCAATGTCGCTGCTGATCCTATCATTCACCCACTGCCTCTCCTCTTCTCAAGCCAATTGAGCCATTGTCTATTCCGCTCTTTTGCCGCGCGGACAAGATGAAACACGCGCCCTTCGTATAGTATAAGCAATCGCCACTTATTCGAGCTTAGGCAGACGAACAAGATTGAAACCCCAGAAAAGCAGCCCCTGCAGCTGCGCTTATATCGATTTGATTCTAAGCAAAACCCCCAAGAAGATGAGCGCCTCGCCTGCCAAAAACTACAAGTAGATACCCTCTATTCGGACCTACCAGCCATTAGGCGCTTTTGATGGGCCGGGGATTTTCACGGGGCATTGACAGGCCTGGATGCAACCCTTTTAAGGACTTTTTATTTTTATTTTTATAGATTGCCCTTGTGGACTTCCTTGTTTGGATAAACGCTGCTGTTTGGACGAAACGGTTGGCGGCCGTAGACGGGAAAGGCTGATCTGCTACTGATCAATGCGTAGGACTTGCTGTTTAGATGCAGGTCGAGTTACATATTTAAATCCACGCAGGCTGCCGTGGCCTCTTCTTCCGCTCTTCCTTTTTCTCTCCTGCTTTTGCGTTTTTCTACACCTTACAAGAATCTTGACCTCTTGTTCTCTTCTTTTTTCTTCCTTCTTTCGTTCTCAGGCCCTAGCCACCTTTTTGTCACTTCTCGCCCTCTCTCTTTTTTTTGCTGCCTCACCCTTTTTTTCTTTCTTGATTTTCTTGTCGAAGTGGCGAGAGCTGTATATTGGCTGGCCCCCCTTCCCTTTACTGAGGATTGTGTGACTCCGGCGACTTATCGATCTTTACTCGCCCCCTCCTCTTTTCTTGGCTTACTTTTGCTGCTGGACGCGTTGGGTCGTTCAGATTTCTTTCTTTTTTTCGACCACTGTTTCTATTTTCCAGGCTGAAGATACATTGAACTGCGGTTGTTCCTTTATTTTACTTGTATCGGATAGTTCACCGAAGCTGAGCTTTGGATTGGGCGACAAAAGCTGGATACATAAGCGATTGTCTGGTCATAACACGTACCGCTCAGAAAACGAGAATCGGCAAGATGAAGTTTATGAGAAGTGTCAATGCGGCTGCGGCTGCTAGTTCAGCCATGACGGCTCCCAGGTCGTTGGACGTTAAAGATCTAGGTGATTAATCAACAAAAATAAATACATTCTCTGATGGTCAACTAACATCATGACAGTCTCGGTTCGAAATGTCGCCGCTACTCTTGCCTTTGACGCCATGTCCTACTACAAGGGAAACCTCTCGGCCGCAGACTCTGTCAACATGGGGGATCTCCAAGATCCCTACTACTGGTGGACGGCTGGCGCACTCTGGGGATCGATGCTGGACTACTACCACTTCACCAATGACTCGACTTACAACGACGTTGTCATCCAGGCTCTGCTGACGCCCACGAATCTCGGAGCCCAGCACGCCTATATGCCCTCGGAGCACGCCTTTGAAGAGGGCAACGACGATCTCTTCTTCTGGGGCTCGGCTGCCATCGCCGCCGCTGAGCGAAACTTTCCCCAGCCAAACAGCACTCTGCCCTCGTGGCTGGACTTGGGAGCTAATGTCTTCAACCAACTTGCGAGCCGCTGGAGCAACCAGCACTGCGGCGGCGGTCTCCTCTGGCAAATCTATGCCTCCAACCCGAACGGCCTGACTTACAAGAACAGCGTTAGCAACGGTGGCTTCTTTCAGATTGCCGCCCGGATGGCCCGCGCCACTGGCAACGACACATATCTGGACTGGGCCGACAAGGTTTGGGACTGGTCCATGGATATTGGCTTCATCGATCATGAGTCGTTTCACGTCTACGACGGCGCCGGGATCGACACCAACTGCACCAAGACAAACGTCGCGTCCTTTACTTACACCAGCGGCATCTACCTGTACGGAGCCGCCATCATGGCAAACTACACAAAGAAGCCTGAGTGGGCTCAGAGAACACGGCAGCTTCTCGATGGCGTCGGATGGTTCTTCACTCCGCCCAACGCCACCGCCAAGAATGTCATGTACGAAGGCGCCTGCGAAACCGTCGGCCGCTGCGATGCCGATATGACCACGTTCAAGGCCTATCTCGCCCGCTTCATGTGGCAGACTACGCAAATGGTTCCTTCCCTGCGCAGCAAAGTCGAGAGCCTCCTCATTCCCAGCGCCCAGGCTGCTGCTGCTACATGCACGGGAGGCTCAACTGGCCGCGCCTGCGGGCAGAAGTGGTACACTGGCGAGTACGATAACATCCCTGGTCTGGGCCAAGAGATGAATGCGCTGGAGACGATTCAGGGGCTCTTGATTGACGGTGCTGCTCCGCCCCTGGAGGCCAAGGACATCAAGACGGTACGAGACGTCACCTGGGAGGCTCAAGGTGCTCAGAGCGCCAAGGCAAGCGATGCATCAACACCGACGCCCTTGGAAACTGCCAGGCGAGGCATTTCAGGAGATGCGAAGCCGACAAACTCTGCTGGTGCGCGACCGAGCCTCGAGATGGGACCGCTTGTGGTTGTTGGCGTCGGCATGTTGCTGGCGACTTGGGGGCTGGCTTGAAGTTGGTCTCTTGTGGAAGGCCCCTCATTCTTGTATATAGTGTACAATTGATTTTGTAAATAATGTGCTGATAGAGTACATGTACGTATGCACGTTCTCGAGAAAACAGTAAAAGCACATGGGAGCTGCATTGCGAATTGACGACTTTTCTTCATATATATGGGTAGAAATTTGATATCATTTGAAATCGCTTTTGACCATTTCGTTTACTCTCTATTCGTAATGCGAATGGTATCCGTGTAGTCTTTGTCTTTAAACACCATTTTTTTTTTTTTCAAATCCATCTCTTACGTCTATGCACATGTCTTCAGCTACACTCTTACCTCTTCTAATGTCTTCTTCAGCGCTGCCAAAAATCTCGTCACTTCCTCTTCTGTGCCAACCGTGATTCTCAAGCATCCCAAGCATCCGTGCTCCTTGCCTCTGAACCGAACAACGACGCCCTTTGTCTCTGCAAGCTTCTCGTACGCCGCCAGCGCAACGGCGTTGTCCGGCTGGCCCTGCGCGTTGAGCATCTCGAACAGCAGGAAATTGCTCTCCGTGCCGCCGCGAAGACGGCCTACTCCGGGAATCGAGGCAATCTCCCTGATGATCCTGTCGCGCTGGGCAATGATCTTGGCCCGGTTGGACTCCATGACGGAGAGGCCCTGCGCGCTGACGGCGGAGTGGGCGAGGGCGCTGGTCGGGCTGGAGATGTTGTACGGCGCCTTGAGGCTGTTGAGCAGCGCGGCAATGGGCGCGGGGGCAAAGGCCACGCCGAGGCGGATGCCGGCCATGCCAAAGGCCTTGGACAGCGTCTGCATCACGACGAGGTTGGGGTACTCGGTCACCAGCTCGGCGAGCGAGGCCTTGTCGGGCGCAAAGTCGATGTAGGCCTCGTCAAGCACGACGACGCCGTTCCACGTCGGGTGGTTGAGCAGCGCAACGACGTCGGCCTTGTTCAGCAGCGAGCCCGTGGGGTTGCCCGGCGAGCAGAGATAGGCAATCTTGATGGACGGGTCGGCCGACAGCGCGGCGGCGATGGCGGGCACGTCGAGGCCGAAGGTGGGCGCGGGCAGCAGCGGCACTTTGACGATGGCGACGTCGTTGACCTGCGCGGAGACGGCGTACATGCCGTATGTCGGGGGGCATGTCAGGATGCGGTCCTTGCCGGGGACGCAGAAGCAGCGCAGCAGGGCGTCGATGGCCTCGTCGCTGCCGACGCCGACAAAGAGGTTGGCCGGGGCGAGCGTCTTTTCGGTGTGGGCGTGGGTGTTGCGCAGGGTGGCGAGGAGCTGTTTGAGGTCCAGCTGGTGAGGGTCTGGGTAGCGGTGGAGGCCGAGGGGGTCGATGCCGTGGCCGTTTGACTGGGAGGAGGAGGAGGAGTAGGCGGCTATGGAGGCTGCGTCGAGGGAGGGGCCAAAGGCGTTTTCGTTTGCGTCGAGGAGGATGTTTGTGCCGTCGTCTTTGTAGTCACTGTTTGTACTGTTAGCTATGCTGTAGATTGATGCAAGGTTGAGGGGAACCGACTCTCGAGCGCAACGGTAGGGCTGCAGGGCGAGGATGTTGGGGCGAGCGCAGGTCTCGAGGTTGAAGGGAGACATTTTGGGAGATTGAGCCTCTATGAATATTTTGAGCCAATTGGCAATGTTGATGGTAAAAGACGGGTATGGTAGAAGAAAAGAAGAAAGAAATAGCGAGAGTGATGGCGATGAGTCGAAGTTGAATCAATGCGCGAGTCAAAAGTTATGAATCAGATAGCGATAAGCGGCCCCGACGCCGGAGATGGGATGACAGGCGGTTTTTTGTGGGGCTGGCGGGAGTGGCTCCGGAGGGCGATCCGGAGCGGGAGTTGGAAGATGGTTTTTGTCTGTTTGAGGATATCGGAGAGATGAGTCAATGGGGGAGTTTCACTTGGTGAGATGAGGTCAGAGCAAATGATGGGTCTATTCTGGGAAATGCAGAGGTCGAATACTATCTATGCGTAAATCATCGTGACGGCGTATTCAAACGCCCAACCGGAAATGGTATCTTGTTCATGAATTGATGCGTAACAAAAGCGAGCTTGGAAAACAATGTAACGAAAACAATTGAAAGAAAAAATGAAAAAAAGAAAAGGGGGACTAAAGATGATAGCCAAACAGGAACCAGCACCTCTTCCTCAGAAACAGACGGTGCACCACAATCTTCCAAACGCTCATTGCGCACCCCAACACACCAGCCAACAGCGGAATCAGCTGGCCAACCGTCCCGATTTCAGCAATTCCCACTCCATCAACCTCGTTCGCCACGATGAGATTCTCCACCAAGGCGATGGAGATGGCAATCAGGCCCATCGACAGCGCCAAGAGCACCAGCTCGACCCGCGGGCGGACCTTTGGTCTGCGCTCGAACCCCTCCCGGAGGCCGTTGCGGAACCTCCTCGCCGTCGCATACACGCTGTAGAAGAGGGAACACACGCAAAGCACAAGCCCCAAGACGGACACGGCCTTTCCCAGCGTGCGGAACCAGCCGTGGATGGTGACGCCGCCGAAAAAGGCCGTGTCCGCGCAGCCGGCGATGGACATGACGTCGATGCCCTCGTACCAGAACCAGCAGCCGTAGGCAGCGACGGCGGTGTAGAAGACGACGCGAAAGATGCCCGAGAAGTGGCCAAAGTGGCCGATGCCGTCGCCCGTGACGCTGGAGAGCGAGCCGAAGAGCAGGTACTGCGTGATGATGGCGCCGACGACGGGGTCGCCCCGGCCGGACTGCGTGCAGAGGCCCAGGAAGATGGACCACTGGATGATGAGGTTGGCGATGCGGTACGAGGCCTCGGTCTTGGGGTCGAAGACGGTGACGAGGAGCGTGGCGACCCATTGGGCGTAGAGGCCGACGCGGACGCCGACGCCGTAGAGGTCCGAGTTGCCGCTGGGGCACTGAGTCGACATGTTGATGCTGAATACGTGGTGTTGGAATGATGAAGACAGAGGAAGGCCAAGAAGAGAAAATGGAGGAACCAACGCTCTCACGAATTCGTCTTATACCACATCCATAGAAGCGCCAATGACACGCGCTTACAGGCAAAACACTGGCAACACAAGCCATCAATCTCGGCCGCGATAGAGTTGCGGATCCAGCCGCTAGATATGCGACCAAGCCCAGCTCCAGGCCATCAACGGCGTGGCAGTGCTGCTCTTCTCACCAGACCTGCCTGGGCAGATTCCCGCATGCCCATCATCTTTTCAGCTCTGCAGACGCTAGGCTCGATCCCATCGCCGCTGTGCTTCTCCCAGCCGATCTCTATGAGATGAGCTTGGGACAGCCACAAAAACAAGGTGGGTAGTGCAGGCCCGAACCGCCTCCGCCACGCAAAATAGTCCCGCAGCCTGGGCCAATGGCGGCGATGGGTTAGGCAGAACCGCGGACAGGGGTCGGAAGAGGCACTAGAGCGGCTGGCTTTTGGGCATTGCAGAGCTTGTCTCTCGCTGTCTTGCCTGTATTTACAGCATGTGACGCGCTGCTGGCTCGAACAGTCGTAGCTTTGCTGCGGCTGAAAAGAAAATCCGCAGGGGAGGGCCCAAGTGAGGCTGAGAATGGAGGCGTCCTGGTTCCTCTGGCACTACTAGGCGCCGGGCACACTCGCCTCGCATGCAGGCCGTGTGGCTATGGCCTGTTGGTGCGTTGGCGATGTGCAACAGGGTTTCTATTAGACGATAACACGGGGCTATGTCCACAGCATCGGGAGCTGGGGCTGGGTCGCGTTGCATGGCCGATGCTGGGTTTCATCGTCTTCTCATTTCATATAACATATAAGCCACGCTGGAGCCTGCTACAATACCAAAGGAGAGCGCAGTTTCAGCAAAACATTGAACTCGAAACCTCGTTGCGGTCCCTTCTCCAGGCCGATACGACGGTATCATAGCATCAATATCATATCATACATAGCCATGAACTCCACCACCATAGACTGCCCCGTCCAGGGCAACCCCGATCTCTACGGCCTGGGCATCCGCGTCGGCATCTACATCCAGATGGTCACCGTCCAGCTGTCGGGCCTCGCCAGCGCCATCCTCAAGACCGAGGACTCGCTCGGCCAGGGCACCATCATCTTCGTGCTGGCCACGGGCATCGTGCTCGTCAACCTCCTGCAGCAGGCCGCCGGCAGCTCCGTGCAGCCCGACGGCACCACCATTTTGCAGCCGGTCGAGGTGTTTCCCATCCTGACGCTGCTGCTGGCCCAGGTGGGCGTCTGCCGCGTGCCGTACTGGAAGGGCCAGACGACGGCCCTCATCTACACCTTTGAGGTTGGCGGCCTGATTGCGCTGTTTGCCTGGTTCTGGTGGCATGGCATGGACACGCTGCCGCACACGTGCCACGACGACAAGGCCTTCTTCTTCGCCAAGGTCAGCATCTGGCACTGGTTCCGGACGCTGAACAAGGTGGGATCCGTGTTTGCCATCATCGGCGGAGTTGTCTCGGTCCTCTTTTACCTGGGAGGTATGTCTAGAATCATACGTGGTTGGATGATGATTGGATCTCTTATACTAACACGCAGCATAGCCATCATCCTCTTCACCTTTGTTAGGGGCGTCAGCTTCGTCAAGAGATTCAACGACAAGAGCAGCGGCAGGTCCAAGGAGGACGACAACCCCATGAACTACGGGCCCCTCGATTTCCTCGTCAACATCGGCGCCATTGTCTACGTCGAGATGGCGCTCAAGTGGAACCACATCTCTGACGTGCACAGCCTGGCCGCGCCGGGGCAGTTTATGCCCTTCTTCATTGCCCTGGCCCAGCTGTTGAGCGTCTTTTACGGCTTTGCGTCGGCGGCGCTGAATCTGGTTGCGGACGATGTGAGCTTTTCGGATTTGGGATATGAAGGTATGGGTTTCCTGTTTGATCTATATTGTGCATTGATGAATTCTCGTTACTGACGTTGTTGGTGGTAGATGAAGAAGAGTTGGCATGTCCGCATGGCAAGAGAGGGAGTAATGCAAATAGCGCAACGGATGTCATTGAAATGAATGCCGTGGTTGTTGCGAATGGAAAATGATGACGGCAATTGCGGTTCCAACGATATGCATATGCATCAAACCATACATTTATATAGTGATTTTATACCCCTTGATTTTTTATTGGAATGAACTGACGACTTGGACTTGGTAGCTTATGGATGGGCCGGGTCGAGTATAGTTACAATGCTTGGTATAGAATGATTACACGTAGTTCTCAATGCCATTTATGATTTGCTATCAGCCTTCTTTCAATGGTGGGAGCCAAGGAGCATCTCATTTGCACGCATTGCCGAGGTACTTTAAATGGTAGAATACACCCATACATGCATCTTACGCGGATCAAGGACTATCCAGGTAGGAAGCTTTCTTGAATATATACAACAGCTTATAACGTATCTAAAATATGTACCGAATCAGATTCATCCACCAGCCTCTGGCATCGACAAAAGCTTCCACTACGCTCCCCATCTCAGTCATGCTATACACGATCATGACAACTTAGACAGCCAAGGATCGGGCTCGCTGCTTTCCAAAAGGACAACTGCCAGTCGGGGGAGCAGTCCCCAGAGACTTCAGATCAGTATCCGGGCCCGGGTTAGGGAACAACACGTCTTTGCCCTCAAGAGTGCCGCAGCCGTTGTTGACATTGGCAACAAACTGGGCGGGGCGGCTTCCATAAGGGTCAGACGGGCTGCGCTCGTCCAAATCGAAGCCGCTGCGGCCCAGGATGGTCACATGAGCGCAGTTCATGTACATCTCTCGGTTGCCAATCTTGTTGAACCAGGTCCAGGCGAAGAGGGCATCTCCAGCAGGCGTATCGTTGGGGAGGGTAAACGTCCACGAAGGCGTGAGAGGGCACGAGCCGATCCAAGAGTGGACGACTTTCCACGTCTTGGCCTGGTCGTAGGACAGTGAAACTTGACAGCTGCCGCCTTCGTGGGTCGCAGAACCGGAAAGACTAAAGTTGTAGGTGCCTCCGGCCAGCCAGGTAACGGTCGACTTGCCCTCGGGCCTGTTGAAGTCGACGTGGTATCCCTTGCAAGGATAGTTGCTTCCGCTGGCCAAGAGAGGGCTGGTCATGCTGTAGTCTCTCAAGGACTCGGGCACGTTGGGGTTGAACTTGGAGCGGAAGGCATATGGCCAGGTCAGTTCCATATGGGCCTGAGCCAGGGCGGCGAGGCCAAGGATGGAGGCGAGCAGCTTCATTGTAGGAGTTCAACTTTTTGAAGTATCTTTTAGAAGCGTCGTATACACTCTCTTTTCTTTCTCAATGTCCCGAGCTGGGAGATCCTTAAGATGGATAAGACAAGAGCTGTAGAGAGAGGCAGATGGCCCTTTAAATGCCATTCAACGCTTCATACAATGAGATCTGGAGCCGCTAGTCTAGTTCAGCGAACCTATCAATTAGACCCATTCAAAAGGATGTATTGGCTAGAGATAGTCTCGCCGTTACATCGTGAAGTTCCCTGTGTGGTGACAGGCATGTCGTTGATGTACTCCATGAGCAGCAGAGGTATCACATCTGACTTTCGATACTACCACGCCTAGACGCTACCAGATTGCTTTCTTGGCATTTCTGTGCAGTGAGACAGGCGCGGGAACTATGTACCTGGATGATTTCGACACATGTGCTTGCTCGAGTAATAATGGTGGCTAAATAAAGACCAAAAGAAGATAGCTCCTCGTTCACCTGGATACATTGCCAGTTCTCCACATTACCCAAGTACGGAAGTTGGTAGCATCGTAGTATCTTGGCGGTATTAATTGGAGTGTATCTGGTAAGTTGTATATGCAGATGGGACGCGAGAGAGCGCAAAAAGGCAAGGCGCCAGGACGTCAAATGGATTTACCAGATGTGACTGTTTGATAAGTGAGCCTTGCATATGAGCCAATAAATGGAGGGTGAATGTAACAAGCATCACCATCTTCGGTCAATGTAATGGGTATACAAATTCAGTCCTTCTTCGTCCAGTGAGTATCCCTGGTCACTCTGCCGGGAGATCAGAGTGCCAGGATTGAGCGCCAAGCTGTGAAATGTTTCTGCACGATTGCATGAAACAAATGGAAGAGGCCCGTGGAATCCGGAGCCTCAGACCGACAACTACGATCCCACCAATCAGAAAACCTTTCTGTCCCATACCCAAGTACTATGCATTTGACAAGTACAGTTCCCTGAAGCTCCTGTCCAAAGCACCTGCCTTTTTGATGCCCTTACGACATCTACAAGCAGAGATGAGAAAAATTACATAATCTCAACTCGTCTCGGCGTCTTAGCCATGCGTTTCATCATCTCATACGTTACAGAATGCAAGAGGGTGGGATATATGGACAACATATCTGCTGCCGCGTGTGTCGCAGCTTGTGATAAGTCTTGATCCATATCGGTCACGACGCTGTGGCTTCGAAGATGACGGCTTGTGTGGAAACATCAACATAGACATGGTTCAAAACGGCAAAAGACGAATAGTCATTGGTAGCCACAGCCCGACCTTGTTTCATTAACGTCGTGCATGTCCATGCTGATAGTACTAAACGCCGTTCTCAGAGAAGCGTGGCACATGGCAACTGGCGATAGCCGGCCTGCCTGTTTTAGAAAGAAGCTTGAAATTTAGAAACCGACTATTGATGCCCAGCCGCGCTATTTTCTGCTTTTGCCATGCGTGCCAAGAACGCCAACTTGGATTGACATGTTTTGGACGCATGTCTTGCACTTCTAGCCGCTCCCGTAACGTTAACTTTAAAACGCCCCTGGACGCCAGCTCTAGCCTACATATAGCAGCCGGGGTAGAAGCAGTTGTACCTACTTCCTATTAAGGGATATCAGATAGAAGTTCCATCATTTTACCCTACATGATTGTCTTGGCTGTGGGTGTCTTTTGTGTCGTATTCCTGGAAAGAAGACGGGCTGCCGGATATACTGTCGCAGACTGGCCTCCGAGCCGAGAGAGCGTAACAAAAGGTGATGGCAGTATAATATCATCCAGGCTCGGTAATATTGGCAAACAAACTCTTTTCACTTCGATGCTAACTCTGAACAGGGCTTCAGCATAGCTAAGCACATAATGCCGCTTGCTAAAAGCATAGTACAGACTGCACGTCCATACCACACAACCTTGTTGATTCCCAGCAGCAAGGGTCAAAGGCCAATCTACCATAGCCTCAACGCTTTAAACCCAATGGGCTACCTTGCTTGAAGCTGCAGGGCCAGTATGGCAAACGCCAAACGCTGGCTGACAGCCCGAGCCGCAGAAATGTGTGTCATTCGCATCATGCCGCCGGCGTGCATGAAATATAAGGGGGCGCTGAATGGAAGACAACTTACTGATTGTAGTTGGGATATGTAGCAATGTTGCCTACGGCTTCGACGCAGTAGTATGTATCAAGCCACAGATTGCCACATGTGCTATTTATCATGGGGTTTAGGAAGTAAAAGTCTCTTAGGGAAATGCCCATGGCCATGGATATGCTTGCGCAACTATCGCCGTGTACGGCCAAGTAGTATGTATTTACCGCCTAGAAAGAGGAAAGTGGTTTAGATGGTTAAGCTATACAATAGAAGTAGAATCAGAGGACAGACTTACAATTTGTTGTTGTATTTGTAGCCAGGTTTGTAGGAATTGCTCTGAATGATACACTGGTTAGTAAGAGAGCATGTGGGCATATTTGATATCACACTTACGCGACTGGGCTTGTGATGGATGCACTTCCTGTTGCAGCGACACTTGGTGGCCCCGTTAAGCTAGAAACGCATTTTAATCAGTACATGTAACAGATAGTAGATTGAGATGACATAAACACAACCGGTAGAAGAAAAGCCCAGGAAGTACGTACCTTACACAGATTTGATATCCAGCAATCTGGTTCAGGTTTGACCACTGCCGGTTAATGTTGGGGTTCCAAGAGATCAATTGCCTCGTAGAGAACGTCCCATTATGAGCCTGCGCAATTCCGTAGCACGTATCATTGCTTGCCACTGTATAAAGATTGCAGCTCTGGGGGATACACAAGTCTGATCCGGCTGGCGGAAATTGCGAACAGTACCCAGGCAGGTTATTGGCTTGCATGAGATGAAACGTAGCGACCTTCTGAGACTCGCTGACGGATCTGCAAGTGTCGTTCTTCTTGATGGTATATGTTGACTTGCAGGACGGTACGCCAGTTGTGGCGGTCGTAACTGTGGTGGAAGCGTCTTTCGTCGTCCTTGACAAGGTATAAGCAGATGGAGAAGTGACTGGGTATTTCGTAACTTTGCATCTATTGACTAGTTACTTGAACGATCTCTCTGTTGCTCGACTATAGAAACTTACGAGGCTGTCAGTGATGCGTAATCGCTGGCCGCATCATCGTCATATCCGAATGGCGATTGTAGCTGAGCCTGTTGGATTCGCAGATTGCAGTCTGAACATAGCTGAGCAGAGGTCGCGGCCGTTGTATCATTGTTCCACTCCCAGAAGTCTGGAAAGCAGTAATCGCTCGTAGTCCTAAACACAATCTATAAGTTGAACTCGGCCAATTACAATCATTGTTTTACTCACGCATTCTTCATGCACATGTAGTTGTAGGTAAACAAGAGGAGGTCTGTGGTATGCGTCGCAGGATACGCCAAACCGTCGATAACCGCCACATCTGAGTTATTGCAAACCTTGAGCTGCTTTGCCCGTAAGCTCTCCAGTTCGCTCAAACAGGCGTCAGTGCAGATCTTGGGGAGATCATTCGAGGTGGGGACAAAGGATCCTGATGCGACTCGAGCGAGAGAGAGGCTACACGCAAGGCTCTGGTTAAACGCGGCGCTGTTACACGAATGTGTTTAGCGTTTTGAAGCCTGTTTCCATCATCGGGAAGTGAGCATACCTGCACGAGGCCGAAAAGTTGCCCGGGGCCTCAAGCTGAACAAGATTCGAGAGGACTTGACAATGCACCAGCGAATGTAGGAGCCAGCTCCATAGCTAAGCTGAGTGTCAGCCAACAGCTGCAGCTACTTTCTCGAAACTTGTTCTTTTGTTTGTCGAGAGTGAGTTCACATACGAAACCGTAGAGTGAGAGAGACGTTGAACGACGCATGTCGAAGAATTCCAATACACCTTCCTGAGAGGTGTTTACAGACAAGGACAGACGTCGACAAGATTCAAGACAATAGAAGGGGAGCAGATAGGGAGACTGCCAGAAGATTTTAGGAATGCAAGAGAGGAGCAGGCAGAGGAAATGTCTGATAAAATCCAGGCTCTGGGAAAGAAACAGACAAAAGCCTGACTCATCAATGTCCTCGCGTCTGTTAATGCTGGCTCGTGCATTCAAACCGGTTCGTGCGCTTGCGTTTGTGGGCCAAGAGTTTCGTATTACTGCAAACAAACGGCTGAAAATGAATACACCGTTCTGAATGACACATGACAGCTGAGCGTAGACGTGTTCATGGTAAGCCTGATGATGCCTGATTGCAAGTTTCACTTCGCTGCATCCTCCCGTCAAGAGGCCGATCGACCCGTATACGAGGAACATTGCATGCTTTACGGCTCTTGGAGAAGTAAAATCCATTCGAGTATACAAAAGGCTGATGAGGATAATAGAATGTAGCTACTTCCCTTGAGCTAGGATATGCATTGTATAAGCAATCTCTAAAATGCATTATTCTACCCATCCTTAATCACAAGCGTATAAAGTGCATTGCAGCTAGGAGGCCACATCTATCTAGGTTTACAAAACACACCCTATCATAAGACCACTGCTCCAATAATCACAATAATGTGAAACAGCCTTTTGAAAGCAATCTACGTGTACCTAGGCAATTCAGCTAGACTGTTTACTGAATGACCTGAGACTCCAGGCTGCCCGTTGCCCTATTTACGGAGAAGCGTGCACCTCCCTACTAGTGCTTACGATGGACCGTGCTAGGAAAACAAGGACTGTAGTCTAAATATGAGGTTATTTACAGAGCTGACTTGAGCTTTCGGCATCAATAACAGAAAGAAGGTGCAAGATACATACAAGAACAATTGTTTGGTTATTTGAGGGATTATATTGAGTCATGACGACGCCAAAGCAGCTGCCTGTGAAGCGGTCAAGGGCTTTTGGTCCGCGCAACAACTCCATCAGGAGTTCGCTAATGCATAGTTCCGGTCAGCTGAAGGCCAAGCAAACAAACTAAAATATTGAAGGAAAGTTATCCAGCACCCTAATCCGTTTTTCAGCACTCCAGCTATAGTATAAGGTACCATAGATACAATTAATACTGCTACCACTCCTACGTTTACCACTCCTCCTACTCCTGTTAAGTGTATGTAATAGTAAAAGAATAGCAAGAATATCATATATAAACCAACGGCTTCATCAAGCTACAACTAAGTACTGTAATACAACTGAATAGAATTGGGATCCACGATAGCCTTTTCCTATCTAACATCCCAAGGATAGTTTGTACGGAGCCGTGTTATCCGATTCACCTTCTTTCGGAATCGATGTCATCTATTTGCGGAATAGTCACCGTTTCCCGCACTGAGCCTGTGTCTGTTCGATCGAATGGATAACCAGCACTCGCCTTCAGAATTCATCTCCACTATCCATTTGACATCATATTGGCTGGCGTGGCGGGACTGAAAAGAGGTTCTGAAACAAGCAAGGCCATCAGACACCGTGGATATCAATGTGCTCGAGCCAAGGCATTTGTCACGCGCAGAGCTTCGTCTCAGGATACGGCTTCAGGGCTGGACTGTTTGCCTCTGCGTTTTCTGTTTCTCCTAGAAATCATAGAACGTCGAATAGCTAGCTTTGCTTACATTATAGAGGGATTCTATTCATTAGCTGCCATGGCCTGTATTTTAAAGGTCTGTATTTAAAATCTTGAAGAAGGCACCGATAGCTTCTGTCATCAATTCCCATACTTCTTGAAACCATACATTCTCTTGTTTATTTATCCAGATTCTTCAACGTTACGTCTTGCCACTTGACATCTTTTTCAAGATGGACGGACAGTATCGGTTGATACGTCTTCGATATGCTCTTTTACTACCTTTCTTAATTGCTCTCAGCTTTTTCTTTTGACTTTCCATGTGGAATTCATGGGCTACATCAAGCATGATGTTGGACCTCTCCAAGTGTCAACGCCTAATGAGACGTATCTCAACTCGACTTTTGACGGACTGCCACTCAAACGCGCCAACACCGGTTATACGTGCAATACGGTGAGATCAATGTCTACAAATAATCGATGAATACTCATGGCTGACTGTCTATCATAGAAGAAACCTTGTCCGAATGGAGCTTGTTGGTTAGTATTTGCCATCTATTCATTCAACAACATACTACGCAGGGAAGATGCTGACTTATTCCTAGTGGCTCTCTTACCAAGGCACTTCCGAAGGCATCTGTGGCTACGGTATTGTTGTCTCTTCTTTTCGTATATATCACTGCTAACCTTCTCTCAGGGCCTACATATTGCGGAAAAGGCTGTACGTCAAACTGTAACGCTACGGCTCAATGTGAGTTCAATTGACTTCCCACACGCTTTTACCAGGTCTAATCTTTGTAGGTGGTGAATTTGCCCCCAAGGGAAGCGAATTCTGTCCATTGAACGTCTGTTGCTCACAATTTGGCTTTTGCAGGACGGGCCATGAATTCTGCTCTGGTAAATGCTAAAGCAACTGCGTGCAGAAGCCTGCTGTTTCACCTGGCAGAAACTCCGGCAGCGCGCTCAATAAAGTGATTGGGTACTATGAAGGTTGGCGAGATTTGAGTCATCGTCACAGCATGGTGGAGATGCAGAACAGGTCACAGACACTCTTGAGAATATGCTGAAACTTATCGAAAGTGCAATCCTAATAGACACCAGTAGGTTTCAATTTCTCCCACCCAGCCCTAAAATTGCCTAGAGAGTGTCTGGAAACGACAGAACATGCTAGTTTCAGAGATGTAGAAGTTGCTGGAAGGGAGCAAGAGGAGGTAGCGGAGAGGAGACTACGCATGGGTGGACGGCAACAAAGGACGATGAATGACGGTGATGAACTGAGGAATAAGCGGACTGGAAACCACGACTTTGAAGACATTGTAGATACTGTCATAGCCTGTATGCATTTAGTGTACCTAAGCGAGCCAAGTACCTATATGTAGGATGTACATGTCATTGGCAACAGCAGAGGTAGAGATGTAGTGGATGCAGTAGAGGCGCCAGAAGCAAGCAATACTATGCAGTAGTAATAGAAATTTGCCTCCTTACTTGTACTTTGCGTGATGGGAGTTGTGTGCTATGCTATGTACTACTTGCAAAAGTCATTCATCTTTATTTTTCTTTCCGCATTTGCTTCCTATTACGGATACACCCCAGCCCATTTCAAACGTGAGCCAACGCAAAACAGTCCAGCAGCTATTGAAAGGGTTCCATCCAACAGTAATCGACCCACCTTGTCATGATGCACAGTATTGCATGCTTGTGTAACCCGCAATGTGAGCTTAGACGCAGCATAGGCCATGAAGCCAAGATGAATAAGGACTGTTCATGTTATTTGAGGTGACACCAAGGTGAAGACACAGCTATGACCTCGGCTGATTCATTCTGCATGTACCTACGCGTTGGCTGTCTGTCTCTGATCATGTGACAAAGCCCTGCTATTTCAACCAACAAACTTTGGTCCACGGCAAGCACATGAACACAGCCCGACGAGAAAGTGCTTCCCAAAGGATTGCCGTCATGGATTTCATGGATAACTTGGACGTCGATAGATTACCCCCTGGCCGTCCCCGAACCCAGATGACGGTTGAGGAGAAAAGCGCATTTCTGCGCGTTGCAGCTGCCGCCGATCCAGCATCTGTTACACGGGCTGACAAGAACCAGATATTTGGACGGCCTCCGCCCGACGAAGAAGACTGCTTGTGCCAAGAGAAAATCGGCATGACGATGGAAGAGCTCAGGCGTAAAGCCATGAGTGAGTCGGAAACTTTGACGGAATTGGAGGTGCGACATCCTCCGCTTTGGCGCTGACTATGCGTGGGGTCAACCACTGGTCATCAGGCGTCAATGGTCGCTGGGTTTTCTCCCTGACGAAGAGTATCGCCTTGCCAAGAAAGTTCTCGCCCTGTTGGAAAATGATGATGACGATGAGCTATCTCGCCGTGCAGAGCTCGGTGCCAGAGCCTTCGAAAAAGTTAAAAAGAAAGCGATATTTCAAATCAGTTCAAGAACGAGATGCAGAGGAGGACGCAAAATGGCAGAAAGAGTTTACAGAAATGGTCAAAACATCCAGGCTCTTCAATCCTCCTCCCACCAAGTTGTCGCCTGAGGAAAGGGCACTTTATTTACGCATCGTAGCAGATCCAGCCTCTGCTACACGGGCTGATAAGAACAAAGTCTATGAGAAACCCCCACCCGACGAAGAGGATCGTTTGTGCAAGGAAAAAGTTGGCGTTGCGATGGAAGAGCTCAGGCACAAGGCGCTGTTCAACCCAGACGCCATGACGGAAGACGAGTGCAACATTCTCATCAGGGGAGTTAAGAAACGGGAAAAGTCCAACGGCAGGTATTCGCTGTGGAAGTTTCGCCTTGTTGAAGACGACAGGGAGCTTTCCCGCCAAGTTGATGAAATCTTGTATACTCAAGAGGATATCGAGATACAGCGCCGTGCGCATCACCGCCATCACCATTTCGACGACGTGATAGAAGAGCGACGCAAGAGAATAAAACAGCAACGAATTGATGAGCGAGAGGCAAGTATGAGAGCGGGCTAGCCTCGATGGGTGATGCATATGCTTGATGCAAACCTGGATAGATGGGGCTTTGTTATTTTCCGAACAGCATATGGCGAAGGAACCAAGTATAAATGGGTATTATTCCGATCCATATACAACCGACAATCTGTAACGCAACTTCATGAATGCTGGGCATCGGCAGCCAGCTTAAGCTCTGCACACTACCCATTGCCAGTCTCCGATCCGCTGCTTGAAGGGGCAGATATCGACACATTACGGCAACGATTTAAGGCCATGCGAGAGCAGGGCGAAATCCCTCAAGGCATAGCAACAGATCGCTTTTTGGTAGCAGATCAGGCAGCTCTTGACGACCCATACTTGACATCAAAGACGTCGTATAAGCCAAAGGTCCCCGGTGACCCCAACCCTTGGCAATCCACGATTACTGTGAGGGCCATCAATCCAGACTATGAAGCTTCCGTCCCCATCGCATCCGAAGGAGATTTAGCTGGCCATCAAGGAGAAATTACAATACCACTCCCCAAGGTTTTTGACTGGCTGTACTACAGTTTCTTTGCCAAAAGCGAAGACTGGGAAACCAGATATAAGCTGGTCAAAGGAGGCCCGGCAGAAATGATGGTTAGTGCTCCTCTCTTTTTTTTTTTTTTTCCTTTTCCTTGGACTAGATACATGTATCTTAGCCTCCCCCCACTTGTGCTGTCTATAAATACTAACACTGAGATGTAAACAGAGTCATTTATCGCAATATCCAGCGTATCGACCAGGAGCAGAGCCTGCTAACCTTTCAGAAATACTGCCACCATAGCCAGCTAACTAGACACCATTCGGGTGCTTAATTGATTTACAAGTACTCTGTTGTATCTCTTAAGCCTGGATGGCTTCTTTACTTTTTCCTTATGTGCACGCTCAGGTCTAAGTATATGTACAAAAAATAATAACAAAAAAAAAAAAGAGGAAAAAGGGGTAAAATTGCTCTTGAGATTAGGGGAAAAGTAGCATTGAAAAAAAAATATCATCTGATAGTTATGTAAATGTTACTGATTATACCGCAGATTATACCGCAGATTATACCGCAGATTATACCGCAGATTATCTAATAGGTCTCGCCATTATGTTCATGTGGACCATACAACTTCCGAACGCTTCCAGGTTCGTGATAAACAATTCCATTTTCACACACCAATGATCTCCAATCTACATCATATATCGTCCCTTCTGGTCCAAAATCCTGCCACACACATATAACAAAGCGCTCTGGTGAAGCTTGTATCGAGTAATCCGTTCCACACAAACCACAAGAGAAAAATGTCTGAGTATTGTTGGCAGATAAAGCTGTTTCAAAAGCTTCATTAATGTTTTTCTCCCATCCGTATGCAATATTACATATTTCTTGGTCAGAAATATGCGAGCATATCTCTAAAAACTTAATCGACCGTCGAGATACTTTAGTCTCACCTTCAACATAAGTAAAGGTGGATAGTAGTAGGTATCTTTCGTTAACAACCTTGGGGTAGACTGAGATTCGCGCTGAGATGCCCTTGGCTACATCGAAATATCCTTTGATCGGGCCATGGTATGGTGCAAGGAGTCTTTGAAGATATTTTTGATGTCTCCGTTTTATGCTTTCCATTCTCATGTATTTGAGCGTAAGTTCAACATGCCTATGATTTGGATAGTAATGAGGCCAGCCAACCCTGGATACTCTGTATGCCTCTGTGGAATCCATTCCATCTTGGCACAAAAGATAATAGGATGGGTAGTGTAACGGTGTGTCCCATTCATCAATTTGATGAAGCTTGCAACATTTGACGCAAACCCATCGATCAGGTAGTGACCGGGCGAGAGGTGTGAGGTACAGCAATTTGTCTTCCCGTGTGGCTCTGGCTAGGTCGGTAACATTTCCCTTTCCAGCCAAAAGGTATTCATAAGTGATTGTTCGTAGCGGGCGGCAGGTCTGGTAGACAAGGAGCTGAGAATGGAAAGGAAGAAAAGCCAATATCTTGACAAGTATCTCGACCGGTAGCTGAAGGATCAGGGAGTTCGTCTGAGGTTTGCCCCATATAAGGCGGGTAAGGAATTGAATAATGGTCATGATGGAGAGTGTTTCTGCTCTTGTCAATATTTTGATGTATCCCAGTAAAGGAGAGAGAGAGAGAGCAAAGAAAATAAAATAAGATAAAAGAAGGGAAAAAGACAGAGTTTTATCGAGGTTCGTGAGCTATTTATAATAATTGCGTGTGATTTAGCACATTGCCCAATCTCTAATACCCATATGTAAGTCACTGCATAGGCAGGTACTTTGTCTAATTGCACACACAAGAACTAGAACCTTGATGAGAGTGGCGCTACTAGTCATTTGTATAAGACCGAAAGCAACTTGTATAAAACACAACTACCTATGCGCGCGAGGGGTGTTTTTGAACATGGGTTCTACAAGATTTTCGTCTCTGGTACAACCATGAAAGGCATAGGAAATATTTCCAGCGCCTTTCGAAAGGCTCAGCAAATCTTTTAGTGCCTTTCATGGGCGTTACTGGAGGGAGGAACGATGACCAGAAACACCCCGCGCGCGCGTAGGTACTGAGGCCTATTGGGTACGTATATTATAGTAGTAGACACAGAGGGACGATATGGATTTCTTGGCGCATCAATAACGTTTCAATCTTCACAAGAAGCTTTCGGAGGAGCCGGTGAATATTTGCTTTGGTTAAACGAAAGCTTTTATCCAGAGTCTACCTCCAAGATGGGGCTATAAAAAATCGAGCCATCTTGTTCAAAATGCGTCAAGCTATATCATTGACGAATGCCACGAAATGCCTTCAAATACGCGTAGCCAATATCAAACGAGCATAATGACGCTTTTATAAAATTAACAGGACCCTTTTCTCAGCATCGAAGTTTCTGCACAAGCTTTGGATATCGTGGACGTCAGTACCTAGACACACTACTACAAATGGTAAAGAGCAAATACTTACTCTTGCCGGCGCGTCTCATTGACTGTCTTCTGTACTTTCCAAAGTCAAAGCGCATTCCTACATCGGTACTGCCTATGGCTGTTGCTGGGTCAGTAATCTTGTACATGGGAAGGTGTTACTAAGTTGAGCTATGAGTATTTATTCTGCTCTGTTCGCTCATCATTTTAGTTTTTGTTTCCTTTCTTGAACCATTCTCATATCTTTTCAAAAATAATCGTTACCGAATATGTCTTCCATCGCCGCGGATTGGACCGGCGTCCTCATCAACTTCTGCAACCTCGCCGTCAACGTCCTTCGCCTCCTCGGAGAGGAACCAGTCCGAAGATGGTTCCGCCAACGCTCCGCCCAGCCAACGACAGGAAGTGGAGATACCGAGATGGGCCAGAGGGGCGATTTGGATGAGGTGCGTCAGTCCATATCCAGAGTGAGCGCACGTGTAGATAGCCTAGATAGGGTAGTTAGAACTCCTGCTCCTACGGCTGTTCCCGATCCCCCTGGTATTATTATTCTCCCCATCTTCATCTTCGTTCCCGCTCCGCCTCCACCTCCTCCCACAGTCGTTACCGATCCCGCCCCCCCCTCTGCTTCCTCCCACTGTCGTTACCGATCCCCCTCCCCTTCCCCGATCCCCTTCCCCTTCCCCAGACATCTTCTACTCTTCCCCCCCCCCTCCCCCAGCCGTAGTGAGCACAGCGATTAGATAGGCAAACAGGGCGCCTTCAGCGATAACTACCTCTCTAGATCGCCGTGCTGCCGGAGCGGCGTTAAACAAAGCCGGGGGTGGGTGGGCGGGAGCCCTTTTTCAATCAACTTTTGAACAATTGCTGCACTGGAAAATCGTATAGTTCATCTTTCTATCCTCTCCAACGACACGCCGGCTGGAGATGCCCTTTTCGCCTGGACCCGGTTCAACAAGATTAACAACCGACAGAGGTACATGAACTGCGCTGGAAAAAAAGAGGCCCAGCAGAAATAGTGGTTAGTGCTCCTCTCTTTATTTGCTTCTTGAACAAGATACTTGTATATCAGCCTCCCCCCACCCGCCGTTTCATAAACACTGACACTGAGATGTAAATAGAGTCGTTTGTTGCCATAGACAGCGTATCTGAGATACTGCCACCGGAACCGGCCAGCTAGACTTTATTTAGACGCTTGCTGTATCTATTCTGTTCACTTTCGAACTCGTGTGGCCTCTTTGTTTAGGTTAGGTATCCCAGCATGCAAGTCTTGGTACAAGTATACCACATCCTCGTACAATTGACTAATACTAATCGAACTTGCTTGTGCCGTCATTGACCAGAAATAGTAGTCAGCTAGCTTGCTATAGGTACATGTAGGCAGTTAGCACATATCGAGGTCCGCTATGTACATACAGCCAAGCTTTCCAGGGAATACTTCTAGAACCATTTCCTCGATGTATTATTGGTCAGACCACCTCGGTGATGAATAGCATGAATTCGTCGCTTCGGGGCCGATATGGTGGCGTCGAAGAAGGCGCTGATCTCCGCTTTGTTGCGTACTTGTAGGGTCAGTCGGATAAGTCATGGGTGCTGCCATACCACTTGAAGTCAAAGGCAGGGAGCATGCTTCAATTCCACGATGGCGGGAACGTGAATATCAATAGCGCCAAGTAACGGGCAAGAAGGGATATACAAGGAGGATATGACTGACTGGACTGGATCTCTTCATACGGTTGGGAGCGGCAAGTGGGCCAACTACCTGTTTGAGAGTACTACTATACTTGTCCAAAGGTAACATCGTTTTCTCGATTATGGGCAGCAATGATCAAAAATGCCGAGCCCGGCAAACTGTTGGCACACAACGCTGAATAATGCACATACAAAAAATCCAATCTGCTCCTCAAGTTGCTGTGCGCATTTTCTCATCTGTATGCTCGTATTCACTCTCTGATACGTATATTCTTCTATATCCACTTGCAGGATACAGATTCCTACGCGCAGATTCTTGTCGGGCTTAACTCTTAACCCCGTGGCTGTAGCTTGATATACCTATACAAGGACGGATGTATCTGGATAGATGAGTATGCTGTTTGAAGGTATTATCTATATTAGGTACAAATTTCCAGGTACAAGTTTGCGCCGAGTACACACTTTCACTCACCCCTTCAATACGCGTTCATCCACCGCGCTTGCGGATGCTTAAAGCTGCTATTCCCGCCGACTGGAACATCACTTTCACGTACTTGAACTGGCGGCCAATGAGTTCGATTTGCAATACATCCATTCGTTTTCCTCGCGTTTAGCCGGCATTGACACAATTGGCAAATCCCCCATCACCCAATCTTTTATGCATGTGATTCGACTGCCCCTCACTTTACTCTTCCTTTGACGCAGTTACGTCCATCATTCAGCCATCAACACAAGCAGCGACATCTCTCTCAAAGCCATCATAGCACCAGAAGTTGATGCAAAATGTCATGCCCAGACTGTTATCGTGGTTCCGTCCACGAGGGTCAGCCGCGCGGACAAGTCACTAAAGCTTACGGGCTGGACACATATGTCGTCAATCCAGCTAATGGACGGCCTGCCAAAGGCATTGTGGTCATTCTTCCAGATGCGTTTGGGTGGGAGTTTGTGAACATTAGGCTGCTTGCGGATAGCTATGCCGACAAGGGAGACTTTAAGGTGTATGCTCCTGATTTCATGAAAGGTAAGCTCAGGGTCCAATGGCCAGTCTTCATTTGTCAAAGGCTAATGGCCGTAGGTCATCCGGCACCGTTATACTTGCTTGAGAGCATGAAGGTCATGGGAAGCGATGCTGGAATCTTTACCAAGATGCAAGTACCAGCCCTTGAAGAACAACAACATGTTTGAGAAACAACTACAAGTATATCAGCGCTAATTTGTACTTCCAGGCGACACATATTCGGTATTCTAACTGGTGTTGTCCCCTTTCTCTGGATCAATTGGCCCTCTAAAGCATGGCCCCGAGTCAAGGGCTTCTTTGAACAGCTCCGCAAAGAAGAGGGCGCTTCGCAATCAGTCGGCGCCGCTGGCTTCTGCTGGGGTGGCAAGCAGGTCGTGCTGCTAGGCCGTGGCGATCAAATTGACGGGCGGCCGCTGATTGATGCTGGATTCACCGGACACCCGAGTCTCTTGAGCCTTCCCGCCGATATTAACAGCCTGACACTGCCAGTATCATTTGCCTTGGCCGATCAAGATACTCACCTTCCGGTAGAGAAAGCCGAGGGTATCAAGACCATCGTTGAGGCAAAGCCCGAGTCAGCTCGAGGAGAGGTGGTTGTCTACGCCAACTGTAGTCATGGCTTCTGTGTTAGGGTAGATCAAAAGTTTACCGAAGTTGCAAAGCAGGCCGACGATGCGACCGATCAGGCCATTGCGTGGTTCAATGCTCACTTCAAACCTTCTGCATAGTCCGTTGAGAAGAGAGGAGCCGCCTACTCGAATAAACACGCATGTACATGTATAGTACTATTCTTACCGCACACTACTTTTCCCATCAGCTTAATTTGAATAGATGGCACAGCCTAACTGACCCTGTGACGACTTCTCGCAAAGATTGCTTCTTCTCGAAATGAACATGTTAGACAATTTATTTTCTTAGGTACACGGTTATATATTTTAAGCCGCTAGCACATGCAGATGATGCGCTCTATTGCCGTCCTATCCAATGAACTATTCTCGGAGTATCATTCGGAGATGGTATAAGCTGGTGTATATCACGAGACTCCCCATCATCAAAATAGGCAAGAGGTTGGGAAATCTAGAATGCTATAGCCAAGACGAGGGATTATTATTACCGTCGGCAATTACATCGGCGATACCTAGATGGGTGGATGAAAGTGCCATTTGCGTATTGTTCTTGGCGCTGAGGGGCTCGGTTTTTTTGCTCTGGAAATGGGCAATTGATTCTACGTCGTCTATACAAAGTAGAACGCTCTACCGCCCAACTTTACAATCCAAGTTTCGAGATTATAGGTGTTCTTATAGGCGAATTGGCTTGAAATGCACAAATGGTCTGGAATACTCAGATTTGGGCATGCCCTTTCATCGGCCAGGGTCCACGATGCGGGGGAGGATTTCGCGGGGAACCAACCTGGGGATGCCGGCAGTTAAAAGCCCGGTGCAGGGTGATCAGGTTTATTAGTCGCATATACATACAGTAGACTTCCAAAGTGGGCAGATGCATCGTTGGTAAATGAATACCGTCGGCTGATGTCTAATCTAAGAGCATTGAACTTATAAGTCCGAAAATGCCTTGAGGAGAATCCAGGGCAAACCGACAATGATAAATACCGTCTCGCTTGCCCTTTGTCCTCACGATAAAGAATTCACCTTTCTATAGCAGCAGACAGGCTCCGACACATGAAGCTTACACCAGAGATCCAACTTGAGATGCTTCCATTACTATTGTACGCCACGGCCGCGGCGGCTGCCAGCGTCCCTGGCCTACGAAAACTGAGCAATCTGGTCACCTTTGGAGACAGCTACACAGACGAAGGACGCTTGAACTACATCTTCAGTCACAACGCTCTGCCTCCTCCCGGCCAGCTATTGCCAGTGAATAACCAAACCTCGGTGGGCGGTTATGCCTGGCCAAGACTCGTGGCGCAAAAGACGGGAGCCAAGCTCTACGATTATGCCGTTGCAGGCGGCATGTGTTCTGACAATGTGACCCAGCACTACCTGGGCAATATCAATGGGCCATTCCCGTCCATCCTGGATTACGAGGTACCGGCGTTCGAGACAGATCTGGGGTACAAAGGGCTGTACCCAGACCGAAGAGCGGATAACACAGTTTACGCGCTGTGGATCGGCACAAATGACCTTGGAATTGACGGGTTCCTGGGCGAAGAGCAAGTCCAAGGAGCCACAATCACAGACTTTGTCGAGTGTGTCTGGAAAGCCTTTGACGGAGTGTATAAGCTGGGAGGCAGGCAATTCGTCCTCCTCAACGTGCTTCCACTGCAGCTTTCGCCCATGTATGCTTCCATCCCCAATGGCGGCACGGGCAACAATGAATACTGGGGAAATAAGGAGACTTTCAACACGACAGAGACTCAGTATAAGATGGAGGAGTACCTGACCAGCGCCAACGCCATGTTCGCCACCGGAGCGCCGTATAACTCGCTCATCAAGAAGCGGTGGCCGGGGGTGACAGTCAGTCTTTTGGACGTGCATTCTCTGTTGCTGGACTTGCGTGCGAATCCATCCAAATATTACACTGCACCCGTCGATATTACCAGCTCATGGAGGGGATGCGGCGACTCAGGCTGCTATCAATCGACTGAACCGCAGTCGAATTTCGTGTGGTACGTATGCGCATGCACGCTATTATAGCTTGTGATATTAGATACTAACCTAGATATGATCGCTTTAGGTACGACGAGGTGCATCCGTCAGAGAGGACATGCGAATATGTAGCCGACGAGTTTATCGGCCTTTTGGAGGGAAAGTCGAAATACGGTGTGTCGTATCACTAGCATGAGTGACGGGTAGAACAAAGAATAACGAAAACACAAAAAGAGGCTGGCTGGGATCAAATTTGGAGGGTTGTGTATCTGTAGCATATAATCAGCCAGAGGGTTGGAGGGACAAAGGAAGGCAGAGATTACGTTGGCTGGCGGCAGATATTACTCGTGGACGTGTAAGCCGCTATTTTGAGATTGGCGCAGCTGAGTGTCTTGGATCTAGCCTGTAAATACATGAATGAGCAAGAGCAGCTTGGCCAAACTCGGACCGGGTCATTTTAATGACTGTTTGTTTTTGAACAGCAATTTACATCTGCATGATTACCTGGCATGTCCATGAGCATACCCTGCAATGATGCTCGCATTCGAAAAGTGAGGTTGTGCTGGAAAACTGATGGCTTATGGTACATGTATTATGACTGTACCAGAGACAGCTCAGCCCATCACGGACTGACAAAGTACCTCCTTACATGCAGGTGTGTGATATTGATTCAAGATTGCATAGTACGGATGACGGTCAAATCGGATTAAATGCTTCGTATTATTGTTATTGTCTACTTACACTTGGGTACCTGACATCACCAGCCTCACTGGCTGAGTCTTGGCCTGCCATTGATTTGATCTTACTATTACACCTGATGTATATATATACCCTACAATCGCCCTACATATCTTTTACGTACTAGATAAAGCGTGCTCTCACTGGACTCTCTACATCTACGACTCTATCGAGACTTGGGCTTATTAAGCGAGGCACGGCCCGTGGCTACACTCGACTGCAAACTTACTGTAGAAGCTGCTCCGATCCAATCGCCAGTGGAGATTTCATTGTTATCCGCGCGCCAGCAAACCTTGATCGTCCCTCCCGGTCGCCTTTTTTCTCTTCCATTGGTATCGGCAAGCTGGAAAAAAAAAAAAAAAAAAAAAAAAAAAAGTACGGCCCTGAAATCAGATATACCGTTGAAAGTCCAGGTCATAACTACGCCGTCCAGCTGCTCTTCCCTACCTCAACCAACGATAAAGGTGCCTCTCACACCTTCACATGCAGAACTCGCATCACTAACTGACTCAGCGACACCGTTAGCAACGCCTGGACAAACACGGTGCCTGTGCCTGATCTCCCTGGCCTCAAGACAGCCAGCAGCGACCACAGCACAGATACTATACTATTAATATCCCACAGGCTGCAAATCCGCACAGATTGCCCTCCAGGTCCGGCGATTGGATCGTGTGCCTGACAGCACGTGCAATTGCAGCCAGCGACCCAATCCATCTGCATCTCACGTCATTCCGCGGCTGCAGCACCGCCAACTAGCCTACTTTCGCGCTCCTCGACCCGCCAAGGCCATTTACTACTGCTACAACTTCTTCTCAGCCGCTCCGCCATCTTCAACCGCCAACAACCGTGTCTCGTTGCTCGCCAGCCTCGTCCTCGCGACCCCGGATTCCGCACTCGAAACAGCGCCCCAGCCATGTACTCTGCCAACTATGGCTTTGGCAATGCCGCGCCCAACTTCAACCCCCCCGCGGGCGCACCGCAGCCAGGAATGCAGCCCGGTGGAATGCAGCCCGGGCAGCAGGCCATGTTCAACCGCCAGCAGCAATTCGCCGGCATGGCTCCCCAAGGAGTCTTCCCCGGCGCGAACCCCCATATGATGCAGGACGCCAGCGCCGCCATGATGCAGGGCCAGGGCATGCCCGGCATGGCGCCAAACAATCAGAGTAGGTCCTCTCCCTGGGGTTTGATGGCACATTTGACGCTGGCACAGCCGTTGCGCGACGGCGTGGAGCACGCATTGCTAACTCGTGATAGTGGCCTACCAGCAGCAATTCCCCGGCGCGTCATACGGCCAGGTGCTCCCTGGGTCGGTCGGTCCGCAGGGCTTCGTTCCCAATAACTACATGATGGGCCCTGGCATGCAAGGCTTCCCCATGGGCCAGCCCGGCATGCCTCAGCAGGCTCAGATGATACAGCGCATGCAGCAACAACAACAACAGCAGCAGCAGCAGCCTCAACAGCCCCAACAGCAGCAGCAGCAGCAGCAGCTATCTCAGCAACAGCAGAACCAGATGATGGCACAAGTGTCAACGCCTCAAAGACCCCCGAGCACAACGCAGGGAACGCCGACGAATATCATGCCTCCCCAACAACCTCAGTTCTCGACTCCCCAGCCCATGTCTCAAGGGCAGACGCCTACAGCCCAACACCAGCCGCAGATGGGGGTAGCCACTCCTCAGACGCCAACTTTTTCATCCAACCCAGCGAGCAGCATGGCTGCTCCATCAAGCGCGGTGCCAATGAGCCCGACAACAGAAAGTCTTGAAAAGGAGAGATTTGCGCTGTTATTAGACATCAACCACGAGCTGCTATACGAGTCCATTCAGATACAGACAACACAGCAAGAACTGAAGAAGGAATTCGTTGCTGTCAATGGAAACGTTCCCGACAGGAAGCCTACAGAGGAGGAGAGCCAGTTCCAGCATGATTATCTACAGTAGGTTGACAGTCAGAAGAGCCAACAACAAGCTCTAGTTCTAATCACTAATGCGTCATCTAGTTGCATGCGACGGCTCCAAGGAAATTTATCATACATGGCTGCCCTGGCCGATCGGAAACCCGATGTCAAGCTCCCGCCGTGTCCACCATATCTCAGCGCCCCTCCGCTCAATATGGCGCTGAAACTGAGAGCAATGCCGATTGGCGCCGAGAACTCGAGCGTACCGGTAGACCCCGTGGCGGATAGGGAAGAACGGAATAAATCGATCCAAGATCTGTACCGCCGACTGCAAGCCGTCTTCCCCGAGCATGACCCAAAGAACGAACCTGCCTACCGCACGTCAGCCTCTGGCCAGAAGCCAGGCAACCCAATGGTAGCGAGCCAACAAGCGAGCCCGGCTGCGCAGAGAACACCCCAGTTATCAAACATGCCAGGACCACCCATGAACTCACAAGCCGGCGTGCCTATGCAATAAGATACAGTTCAGAGTCATGACTAAAGATTTACAGCCGCGGGGTAGGGCATATGTGCAGTACAACGGGATTGAGAGCCAGAGCCGAAAAAGAGGTTTGGTGGCAGCGGAAGGGGACATGGCCTGCAATGGCGTTTTCATTCTGCTTATTTAGAGGCGCGACATGTTGGTTTGACTATATGATATCATTTGGCTTTTCCTTCTTTTCTTTTTCTACGAAATCTTTTCTGGACTTGCATGGCAAGGATGTTACAAGAATGCATATAAACTCACGAAGCATGGAAGAACAATCATCTTTCCGAGCGGGAAGTCTACTTTCATTGGGTAGGCCTGCTTAGGTATATAGCTACCGCCTATCTATGTAGTATTAATACACCTTATCTGCTATACTGATATGTGTTGGCAACTTGCACTCATCCATTGGTGCAATCTTGTACATGCATGTGCTGGAACACGCCTGGCTCAGACAACCCGTGCCCCATGTTGGGTACTATACTCGTGGTAGGGTTTTAAATAAGCCTTCAAGACCTGCCATATACGGTATACTTATAATACTGGATGTGTATGTTCCCAACAAGCATACAAAGTTTGAGAGCAGAATCCAAAAGAGTCTATGCTATCAAGTCTCATTGCATGGCGTAACATTTGGTGTTAAAATTCGAGATTCTGAGCATAAGACGCCTAGCAGAACTTGTCTAATCCAGCCCGGTATATAAACTGATTAACTGCCGTACTTTAACGGGCCAGCAACTCATTCTTCTTTTTTGATATCTTTGGGTTCACGTTGTCTATTCAACCAGTATCTGTTCGTTTCCGTTCTAGCAAGACAAGAGGCTTTCATTAGCCATAGATCTAGTCCAGAGCTTTTCATGGGTCTCGGGAATGCTGTTGGATAACTGTTGGGTAACTGTTTCCTGTACATGACAAGGACCTGCCGCCATCACCGTCATCCCTTACTTTGTATAACTGAGAACGGCCTCAAAGTTGCAACCGGTACGGGCTAAAGGATGTGAGAAATAGTTCAACGAGTCAGACATTACATCGATACCAAAGCTTGTTTTGATCTAACCGCGTATCAGGGCGGAACAGAAAATCTCTTCACTGAGCCGAAATTACAAAACCACCAATGTAGACTAGCCAATTGCTCGGGAAGCTTCAAAACCGCAATATCATGTACAACAGACAATTACACATAGCAATCAGCCGCTTCGCCACGGCACACTAGGCCATGATAAGACCAAGTCCAGATTCGCTCGTCCCCAACCCGCACCTTGTTTTTTCGGCTTGCCTTGATCCACAAGTGGAAAAAAAAGAAAAAAAAAAAAAAGAGGGATCTGCGGAGGCGTTTGGGCGCTCCGCAGATTGTTCGGGGTGCTGCAACTTGTAAATCCCACGGCAGTCTCGTGACACCTGTACAACGCATATTGTTCGGTGATGATGGTATTCATTGTCAATTCAGTGCATCTAATCAGCATACAAGATGCCAGAATGTTTGCTGTCCCCCTTTGCTACTCCCGAAGCCGCGTGCTACTGAAAGCACATGGAAAACACGCCCGGATCTCGTCTCATCCATCCAGGGACAAAAATAATTTTCTGCCCGCCATGGAGGGGTCAAGTCCAGCCACTAAACAGGGCTGCTGCGGGGTCCATTATAGCGCGTGGCCGCTGAATCAATACCACGCAAATGCCCTGCACGCATCCATCATAGGCAATATGGCAGCCCCAAGGCCGCCCTGCCATTGGCCCATCTCGCTGGTGGCGGTGGAACTGGCGCTGTGATCTCAGCTCCATTGGCCAATGGCGTGGCTCAGGGCGACAGGCTAGCACGGGCGATGATGGCACTGGCAGAAAAAAAAAAAAAGTTGCTGGTGGTGTTAAGAACGTTCCGCTGGCCGGCGCTGAGATTTTTTTTTTCTTCTTCCTTCTCTCTCCTCCTCAACTACGGCGAGGGCATCCTTCAAGCTTCCTTCTTCTATTCTCGACCTGATCTCTCTGAAGGACGCCTTCTAATTGTTGTTGAGGCAGCAGATGAGCGCGAGGTAGCTCTTGACCTGCCCGGGAAAAGCTCTGAGAACGAGTTTTTCTTGTCAGTCGTCTCCAGCCGCCTTCGCCCCTCTTCCAGTTCACTCACTCATTGTCATCAGCAGTCTTGCCTTACGTCCGGTGTCGGTAGCTGAATCTGGACAAGAAGAACCTGAAGAGCTTGCAAGACGACAGAAAAGTCCCCAAGCTTCAGTTGTTTTCCATTCTTTCAGCACTCTGAACTTGTATCAAAGTCAGAATTTTTCACGCTATAAACACAATGGCTGTCCAGCTACGGAAACCCGCTACAGCTAGCCACAGCGGCGATGAGCGGCCGGTGTGCCTGGAGCTTGAAGATGGCTCCATCTACCAGGGCTTCAGCTTCGGCGCGGAGAAGAGCATCGCCGGAGAGCTGGTTTTCCAGACCGGCATGGTGGGGTATCCCGAATCTATCACGGACCCCTCATATCGTGGCCAGATCCTCGTCATCACATTTCCCCTAGTCGGAAACTATGGTGTCCCTTCGCGCGAGACGCTTGATGAGCTGCTTGGCGATCTGCCTGCCCACTTCGAGTCCTCGCAGATTCACATCGCTGGTCTCGTTACCGCTTCCTACTGCGGCGAGGATTTCTCCCACTTCCTCGCTACCTCTTCTCTTGGCACATGGCTCAAGGAACAGGGCGTCCCGGCCATGTATGGCGTCGACACCAGAGCCTTGACCAAGAGAATTCGAGAGAAGGGTAGCATGCTGGGCAAGATGAGACTTGCCAGCGCTACCGCCACGGCCGATAGCCTCGCCTCTCTCGATGCCTTCGAGGCAATTGACTGGGTGAACCCCAACACAGAAAACTTGGTGGCACAGGGTGAGTTCCCCCATATGCCCCTCTTTCTACTAGATGTAAAGCCAAAACATGAAAAGAAATATGCTCATGCTTTTCGTAGTATCCGTCAAGGAGCCTAAGCTGTATAAGCCGCCCGCGTCCGTCGTTGCTCGCCAGCATCCTTCCGGCCGGACAATCCGTGTTCTGTGTGTTGATGTCGGCATGAAGTTCAACCAGCTTCGGTGCTTCCTCAAGCGTGGTGTCGAAGTCGTAGTCTGCCCTTGGGACTATGACCTGACCAAGGCCACCAGTGAGGAGTACGACGGCCTCTTCATCTCCAACGGTCCTGGTGACCCAGCTATGCTCGAGAGCACTGCTAAGAACATTGCTGCCGTGATGGCGGCCAACAAGATTCCCATCTTCGGTATCTGCTTGGGTCACCAGCTAATGGCCCGCGCCTCTGGTGCAAAGACCACCAAGATGAAGTTTGGTAACCGCGGCCACAACATTCCCTGCACAAGCATGGTCACTGGAAAGTGCCACATCACCTCCCAGAACCATGGTTTCGCCGTGGATGCCGGCTCTCTGCCCACGGGCTGGTCAGAGCTCTTCGTCAACGCCAACGATGGCAGCAACGAGGGTATCATGCACGTCGAGAAGCCATACTTTAGTGTTCAGTTCCACCCTGAGAGCACCCCGGGCCCTCGAGACACCGAATATCTTTTCGATGTATTCATCAATACCATGGTCAGCTGTGCTGAGAACCCTGCTCTGTTGCAGTCTCCTGTCTCCTTCCCTGGTGGAGCTATTGAGGAGAACGAGAGGCTTCACCCCCGTGTCTCCGTTAAGAAGGTCCTTGTTCTTGGCAGTGGTGGTCTCAGCATCGGCCAAGCCGGAGAGTTCGACTACTCTGGTAGCCAAGCCATCAAGGCGCTGAAGGAGGAAGGCATCTACACTGTCCTCATCAACCCCAACATTGCCACCATTCAGACCTCAAAGGGCTTGGCTGACAAGGTCTACTTCCTTCCCGTCAATGCCGACTTTGTGCGCAAGGTCATTCAGTACGAGCGACCGGATGCCATCTACGTTACCTTTGGTGGCCAAACCGCCCTTCAGGTCGGTATTCAGCTCAAGGACGAGTTCGAGAGCCTCGGTGTCAAGGTTCTGGGTACTCCCATTGATACCATCATCACCACCGAGGACCGTGAGCTCTTTGCTCGAAGCATGGACTCCATTGGCGAGAAGTGCGCCAAATCTGCTTCAGCCAACAACGTCGAGGAGGCTCTCCACGTCGTCAAGGACATTGGCTTTCCCGTCATCGTCCGTGCTGCCTATGCCCTGGGTGGTCTAGGAAGTGGTTTCGCCAACGACGAGCAAGAATTGACAGATCTTTGCCACAAGGCCTTTGCCGCCAGTCCTCAAGTTCTCATTGAGCGAAGTATGAAGGGGTGGAAAGAGATTGAGTATGAAGTCGTCCGAGATGCTCAGGACAATTGCATTACTGTTTGTAACATGGAGAACTTTGATCCCCTCGGTATCCACACCGGCGACTCCATTGTTGTTGCCCCGTCGCAGACTCTCTCTGACGAGGACTACAACATGCTCCGAACAACTGCCGTCAATGTCATTCGACACCTCGGCGTTGTTGGTGAGTGTAACATTCAGTATGCCCTGAACCCCTTTTCCAGGGAGTACTGCATTATTGAGGTCAACGCCCGTCTGTCTCGATCCTCTGCTTTGGCTTCCAAGGCTACCGGTTACCCCCTGGCGTTCATTGCCGCTAAGCTGGGTCTCGGAATTCCCCTCAAGGAGATTAAGAACTCGGTGACCAAGGTCACATGCGCCTGCTTTGAGCCATCCCTCGACTATGTCGTTGTCAAGATGCCCAGATGGGATTTGAAGAAGTTCACTCGTGTTTCCACCCAGCTTGGCTCTTCCATGAAGAGTGTCGGTGAGGTCATGAGCATTGGTCGCACATTCGAAGAAGCCATCCAAAAGGCTATCCGGGCCATCGATTTCCACAACCTTGGCTTTGGCGAGACCAAGGCTCTCATGAGCATCGATGATGAGCTGCAAACACCCTCTGACCAGCGTCTGTTTGCTATTGCCAACGCCATGCACCAGGGTTACTCAGTCGACAAGATTTGGGAGATGACCAGAATCGACAAGTGGTTCCTCCGCAAGCTCATGGGTTTGAGCGACTTTGCCAAGGCTATGCCTCAATACAGCACCACCGACGTTTCGCAGAACCCCGGCATCCTTCTCCAGGCCAAGCGTCTGGGCTTCTCCGACCGACAGCTTGCCAAGTTCTGGAGCTCAAACGAGATTGCTGTTCGCAGACTCAGACTCGAGGCCGGCATCCAGCCCTTTGTCAAGCAGATTGATACAGTTGCTGCCGAGTTTCCCGCTTTCACAAACTACCTCTACCTCACCTACAATGCATCTGAGCACGATGTTGACTTTGAGGACCACGGTGTCATGGTTTTGGGCTCTGGTGTGTACCGGATTGGTTCATCTGTCGAGTTTGACTGGTGCTCTGTTCGCGCCATCCGCACTCTGCGAGCCACCGGCCACAAGACCATCATGGTCAACTACAACCCAGAGACAGTCTCCACCGATTACGACGAGGCCGACAAGCTGTACTTTGAGAACATCACTCTTGAGACAATCTTGGATATCTACCAGCTGGAAAACGCTAGCGGTGTCCTCGGTGCCATGGGTGGCCAGACCCCCAACAACATTGCTCTGCCCCTCCACCGTGCCGGTGTCAAGGTGCTGGGTACCTCTCCTGAGATGATTGATACCGCCGAAAACCGTTACAAGTTCTCCCGTATGCTGGACCGAATCGAGGTTGACCAGCCCACTTGGAAGGAGCTTACCAGCTTCGAAGAGGCCCAGGCTTTCTGCCAAAAGGTGTCTTATCCCGTGCTGGTTCGACCTTCATACGTCCTCTCTGGTGCCGCCATGAACACTGTCTACTCTGAGAAGGACCTGGAAAGCTACTTGGCTCAGGCCGCCGAGGTCTCACGCGAGCACCCTGTCGTTATCACAAAGTACATTGAGAACGCCAAGGAAATCGAGATGGACGCCGTTGCCAAGGATGGTGTTGTTGTTGGCCACTTCATCTCTGAGCACGTTGAGAATGCTGGTGTTCACTCTGGTGATGCCACTCTCATCTTGCCGCCGCAAGATCTTGAACGTACCACCATTTCACGCATCGAAGAGGCTACTCGCAAAATTGGTGCCGCTCTGAACGTGACTGGTCCCTTCAACATCCAGTTCATTGCCAAGGACAATGACATCAAGGTTATCGAGTGTAACGTCCGAGCTTCTCGTTCGTTCCCCTTTGTTTCCAAGGTTATGGGAGTTGATCTGATCGAGATGGCCACCAAGGCAATCATGGGCCAGCCTTTCCAGGAGTACCCGCCTACCGATATTGCCCCTGACTGCGTCGGCATCAAGGTTCCTCAGTTCAGTTTCTCTCGTCTTTCTGGTGCCGATCCTGTTCTTGGTGTCGAGATGGCCTCCACTGGTGAGGTTGCTTGTTTCGGTGTTGACAAGAACGAGGCCTACCTCAAGGCTCTCTTGTCCACCGGATTCAAGATTCCCAAGAAGAATATTCTCCTGTCTATTGGTTCATTCAAAGACAAGAAGGAGATGCTTCCATCAGTCCAGAAGCTCCAGAAGCTTGGCTACAAGCTGTTCGCCACCGCTGGTACTGCCGATTTCCTGCAGGAGCACGGCGTTCCTGTCCAGTACCTCGAAGTTCTCGGTAAGCAGGAAGACAAGGACTCTGAGTTTTCTCTCACGCAGCATCTTTCCAAGAACACGATTGATCTGTACATCAACTTGCCTTCCAACAACAAGTACCGCCGTCCCGCAAACTACATGAGCAGAGGCTACCAGACTCGTCGTATGGCCGTCGACTACCAGATTCCTCTGGTCACCAACGTAAAGAATGCCAAGATCCTCATTGAGGCTATTGCTCGACACTTCGATCTCAGTGTTAGCAAGCGTGATTACCAGACTAGCCACAAGACTGTGGTCCTGCCCGGCTTGATCAATGTTGCAGCCTTCGTTCCCGGCCTTGTCACGCCAGAGAGCCATGATATGGAGACTGTTACCAAGGCCTCCATCTCTGCAGGCTTCAGCATGATCCGTGTCATGCCCCTGGGCCTGGAAGGCGCCATCACCGACGGCATCACTCTCAGGGCCGCTCAGCAGAACAGCAAGCTCGGCGACTACTGCGACTACAACCTGTCTGTTTCTGCCACCTCGGATAACGACAGCCAGATTAGTACCCTTGCTGGCGAAGTCGGCTCGCTCTTCATTCCCTTCAACCACTTGTCTGGCAACATTAGCAAGGTGGCTGCCGTCACTGCCCACTTTGATGCTTGGCCGACGCACAAGGTCATTGTCACTGACGCCAAGCTGACTGACCTCGCCTCGATCCTTTTGCTGGCTTCTCTGCACAACCGCCGCATTCACGTTACGTCCGTCACGAACAAGGACGACATTCGTCTGATTGCGCTTAGCAAGGCCAAGGGACTGCGCGTTTCTTGTGATGTCTCCATCTACTCCCTGTACCTGTCTACCAAGGACTACCCTGAGCTCGATCGACTCCTGCCTTCCCCCGAGGATCAGGCAGCTCTTTGGGAGAACATGTCTACCATTGACGTCTTCTCTGTGGGAAGCCTGCCCTACCAGCTGGCTGAGTCTCTAGGAAAGAAGGCTGACACGTCGAGTGGCATTGCGGATGCTCTTCCGCTCCTGCTCACCTCTGTTACTGAGGGCAAGCTGACGATTGACGACCTCAAGCAGAAGCTTTACCAGAACCCCATGGACATCTTTGAACTCCATGACCAAGTTGGCACCAGCATTGAAGTCGAGATTGACCGCGCCTACCCGGTCCAGGCTGGCAACGTGTGGTCGCCGTTTGAAGGTCGCCTTATGCGCGGATCTGTTCGCAGAGTTACCTTCCAGGACGCCACGGTCTGCTTGGATGGCGAACTCCTGGCGGTGCCTCCCAAGGGCAAGGACATGTCTTCGCACAGCATTTCTCGCGAGGCCCCGACTTCTCCTGCTTTGAAGCCTGCCATTGGTCTGATTACTCAAGTTACCGAGAGCCCCAAGCCTAGACAGCCCGCTGGCTTCAGCAGCCCCAAGATTGCTGCTCGATTCCGCAACCTTGAGGGACTCGGCTCTCCTGCTAGACTTGGAGGCGCTGTGGATGAGCTTGGCCTGACTCTGTCTCCCCAGCCAGCAACCAGCTCTCTTCAGCAGCTGCTGTCGCAGCCCAACTCGTTCAAGAACGCCCACGTTCTGTCCGTGAAGCAGTACACTCGATCTGACCTGCACTTGCTGTTCACCGTGGCTCAGGAGATGCGCCTCGGCGTGCAGCGCGAGGGAGTTTTGAACATTCTCCGCGGCCGCGTTCTCTGCACGCTGTTCTATGAGCCTTCCACTCGAACTTCCGCTTCATTCGACGCTGCCATGCAGAGACTTGGAGGACGTACCATTGCGATTGCGACATCTACCTCGTCCGTCCTGAAGGGCGAGACGCTGCAGGATACTCTGCGAACACTGGCCTGCTACGGAGATGCCGTTGTCCTGCGCCACCCTCAGGAGACTTCTGTGGACATTGCCAATAAGTACTGCCCTGTCCCTGTAGTCAACGGCGGAAACGGCAGCAAGGAGCACCCAACCCAGGCCTTCCTCGACCTCTTTACTATCCGTGAGGAGCTGGGCACCGTGCAGGGCTTGACAATTACCTTTTTGGGTGATCTTCTGTATGGCCGACCCGTCCACTCGCTGGTGTACCTGCTCCAGCACTACCACGTCAAGGTTCAGCTCGTGTCTCCCAAGGCGCTGTCTCTCCCCGCCAAGGTGAAGGAGCAGCTGATTGCCTCTGGACAGCTGTTGGTCGAGTCAGAGACTCTGACACCGGAAATCCTTGCCCGCAGCGACGTGCTGTACTGCACACGCGTGCAGAAGGAACGGTTTGAGAGCGTGGAGGCTTATGAGAAGGTGAAGGACTCGTACCGCGTGGACAATGCTACGCTGAAGAACGCCAAGAGCTCCATGGTTGTGCTGCACCCTCTTCCAAGGAACGAGGAGGTGGCTGAGGAGGTGGACTTTGACCAGCGGGCGGCGTACTTCAGACAGGTAAGGACGCCCCTCTATAAATCTATCGGGATTGAATTTACTAACTTTGTGATGCAGATGCGGTATGGTCTTTACTGCAGGATGGCGCTCTTGGCACTTGTTATGGCTAGCTCGTAGAGAAGCTATTTCATTGTCAGATGTGGTGTTCCGGATGAGGACTGTACAGAGTAGAACTTGTTTTCTCTTATTTCGATGTTTATTTCGGTTTAATTTTTTTGGGACGGTTGGTTGGGACACAAAAGGGGACACGATGTAGAAGGTTATTTCTTTTTTTTTTCAACGGGCGTTACACATATTAGACTACGTCCTAGGTATTAAACCCGTATTCATGGCATCGTCTGCCTATTTTCGGAAGGGTTTGGCGTTATTTGGTGTTTTTTTAGGGAGCGTTCTGTGAGTGGCGTTTGGTAGCCCGCAGGCGTATAAGATACCCCGTACTATGATACCCAATAGAGTTTGATGCGTATACGTATGTATACGTACGTTTATACGTCGTGTACGTACGTTGCGTACGTTTTGTCTGTATGTTGTGTGTGTGTTTTATGTGTGTGTTTTATATCTAATTCAAAGCAGAGGCACCAGAGCGTCCAAAGCGTTCGTGGAGTCGAGACTAAAAGTGGAAATGGTTCCGCCCCAGCCCCAGCGAGAACAGCCACTGTAGCGTATACTTTTGCGTACGGGCAGTGAGAATGGGGATTTGGAGTATTGGGTACGAAGGGGATTGGCTTCTGGTTCGATGGCAGGTTATTTGTGCAGATGGCGCTGAGATGCACCTCTTGTGAGAATCGGTGGCGTTGGAGCTGGCCAAGGCACGATGTCATGGATTCCTTGGAAGATATAGCATGTATATGATGGATGCAGCTGCTGTTGAATGAAGTAATGCTGCTATAATTCGTCTTCACCATTCAATGCAATGACGGTATTCTAATTCTTGCCTCGCACCAGCAACCACGCCACTGTCTAGATATTTCCAACGGCAAAGCACGGAGAGGGCGTCATTACCTTTCCGGGTCCACTTCTTTTCCCAAGCAATCACTAAGGCTTTTTTCCCTCTCAGCCTCATCCTCTCTCAGACTTGCCTTGTTTCTATACTCATTTAGCAGGCTATTCTGTTCCTCTCGAAAGAAAGGCTCATTGGGGTCTTATAGAAGACAAAAAGAAGACTGGCTTTATAAAGGGAAGAAAGAAGCGGCCAGGGGCCATCTAAAAAGTGGTGTGACTATACATCAAACTTGGAAGGGGGGTAATGCGATTGAGCAGGCTGCGATATTTTGCTTCAACAACCAAGACGACGACTAAGACGACGACATCCGCTGCGGCAAAGATGGCGCTGTACCGACGCCCTTCGCTGGTTGCGACGACGGAGGAGGAGAAGCTGATTTGTACGTCTTTGCGTGTCACATCCATCTCATGCCCTATGACATGACTCACTCCACCACTCACTCATCATCACCACCATCACCACCATCACCATCACCGCCTCACTCAAACTGACACTCCATGGCACCAACAGTCGCCCCCGCCGGCCACAACCCTCACGGCCAAGCCCCCCAGTTCACGCTCTCGCAGCTGCACCGCCACGACCTCAACCCAGCCTCGCCCATCCCGCAGTTCCACGCCTGGTTCTCGCTGGCGCAGCGCACGCCGTCCATCTCGCAGCCTGAGGCCTGCACGCTGTCGACGGCGGAGCTGCCGTCGGGCCGCGTGTCGTCGCGCATCGTCTACCTCAAGGAGCTCGACGCGCACGGCTTCGTCATGTACACCAACCTGGGCACGTCGCGCAAGGCTCGCGATCTGGCCACCAACCCGCACGCCAGCCTCGTCTTCTACTGGCCGCCGCTGCAGCGCCAGGTGCGCGTCGAGGGCATCACCGAGACCAATTCGCGCGACGAGAGCCAGACGTACTTTGACACGCGCGTGCGCGGCAGCAGGATCGGTGCGTGGGCGAGCAAGCAGTCCGTGGTGCTGACGCCACAGGCGAGCAAGGCCAACGGCGGCCTTCAGGAATCAGCAGTGGCTGCATCAGACGGCGAGGACGAGAGGGAAGACGACGGCAGAGCCGAGCTCGAGGGCTGGGTCAGGGACGTCGAGGAGCGCTTCAAGGACCAGGACAAGATCCCCGTGCCCGACTTCTGGGGCGGCCTCCGCCTTGTGCCGCAGCGCGTCGAGTTCTGGCAGGGCCGAGAGAGCAGGCTGCACGACCGCTTCGTGTACGAGTGGGAGGAGGGCCAGGATGGCAAAGAGGGACGCTGGCGGCTGGAGAGGCTGAGTCCCTGATTCTGCATGGCTGTGTGTTTTCTTTTTATATAAGTCTTGATGAAAAAGGGGGTTGCGCTCCTTGGTACATGCAGTAATGAGTACTAACATGATACCTATATACGCATCATTAGAAAATACATGACATTTTACAAGATAGAATAAACAAGTCATGACAGGGTTTAACGAGACAAATATAGTGGAATAAACCATTGTACGGGATATCATATCCGCTCGCCTCGACAGGCAAGCAGCTAAATGACAAACTCTACTATGCTTGGTATGCAGATAGAAACACGCATGTAGCTACTAAATAGAAGATCCAAGTGGTATCAAGAAAGACGCAATGTCTCATCAAATAGCAATATCCAGCTCAAAAACACCTCCGAGTAATGGTTCCCATGGGTGTTGCCCATAACTGTGTCCACCCAATCAAGATGAAATAGATAAGCAGCCCTCAAATTGGCCAAGGATGAGAATGAATGATCCAACAAAAAAAGTAAAGACTCCGTAGCCCAAGTAGCCAGTGTCCATCTGGCCGACCATTGCTCCTCGCTTTGCGATCCCCCAAAACGCCGTGATAAATATGCTCGTGTGCCCAACATGCTAAGCGTATTAAAAATAGAAAGCCAGGTATTAAAAAAAAAGAATAAAATGCCCATCGCTTTGTCAATGACTCGTCAAAAAAAAAATTGTCCCTCTGTGTTGAGGGATTATCAGCCGCAGCCTCCACATCATCGAAACCCGTCTAGCAGAGCCACTCCAAGCGTCTTGGAGCGGTTGTGGCTCGGCACAAACTCGCAGTCGCTGCCAGCTGCGCTATCCGGAGGCGTGGGCTCGCGAGCCGTGTTCCATCGCGATCCGGGCTCTTCCAGCTCTCCAGCCAGTTGCATGTCCACCATGGCGTCCGTGAGGTAGTCATCGTCGTACAGCGGCAGGATGCGGTAGTCCAGGCTCTCCAAAATACGCAGCTCCGTCAAGTTGAGCTGCTGGTTCGACCACAGGCCGCGGCCCCATGCAAGACGGTAAAAGTCCGGCGGCTGCTGCGAGTCCTGCGTGAACTTTGCCGCAATAATCAGCGCAGCCAGGATAATGATTTCGGGACGCACGGAGTCGATGTGAAGCTGTTGGCGGGGAGCGTCGCGCGGCGTCGAGGGCAGCGAGTGTCGCTTGACGAGGGCCGGCGATGTCACACTGAGCGAGTCCAGATCGTGGTCGTCAGAGCGCATCGGGCACGAGAGCGGGCACGAGAGCCGCCACGTTCGCGCAAACTTGGTGTCGAGGCTGTCGAGAATGCAAACCGCCAGCGCCAGCACCTCGATGGAGAGGTCGGCCCGCGAGAGCATGGCCTGCACAAAGGCCACCGAGGCGCTCGCCAGCGACGCCGATGCGGGAATCAGATTGACGAGATGGATGGCGGGACCTGTGACCCAGCCTGTTAGCCGTGTGATTCGCCCATGTCCAAAGCGGCAAAGGGCAAAGTCCCAAGGGGTTGCAGCAGTAATACTCCGTATTCCGTGTTCCGCGATCCGTGCAAGCACATGCAGGCGGTCGCCGCTACACGGAGTACTTGGCAGAGGACTTGGCCGAGACACGGGGCAGCTAAAAACTCACCTCGATATCGCGGGTTCAGCGTGTCATCATCCTCGAGCGATTGGTCTGCGAATGACGCCTTGTTCAGCGTCGGCGGTGGCGTGGGCAATCTGGAGAGCGGCCGGTATATGAAGCTGGCGCGCTCATACTCGTAATCGCTGTCATCATCTGCGGCAAAGCGCACATCTCGGCTGCCTCCTCGCTGCATTGTGGTGGTGGTGGTGGTGGTGATGATGATGTCGTGTTGTTTCTGTGGTATATGGTTCAAGTGCTGCAGAGCCGCTTCCCATGGCTTGCCTTGCAAGAAACAGCCCCTCTGGGTTTCGATGTGGTATCAAAGCTGTCTCTTCCTTTGGCTCCCTCCTTCTTTTTTTTTTTATCTGATTCCTTCTCAACGAGATCTTCTCTTCTTTCACTCGGCTTCGTGTAAATATGTCGTCGTGGGTATAGTGTATCGAGCGGGGGGCAGCAGCGAATAAGTAGCAGTACCAGCCGTCGCAGTAACTCGTCGATTGTGGCCGGGAGCGGTATCTGATCACGCGAGCACAAACGCAAGGAATCGTCAGCAAATGCCAGCAACAAACGAGCGACACAGCAGTGAATCAATGCCGAGAGAGACGCAGGTGGGAGATCGCGGTGCTAATATATAAATCCAAACCACCGTCTCGACAAGTAAGTCATGTACTCCGTGCAGGCTCAGGTACAGGGGGGGCCCCTCCCTAGGAGAAGCCCGCGCTGATGCTTCCAGCCTCTGTATTCCCGTCTGGAGACCGGCCAAGTAAGGCTGAACAACTACAAGCACGGTGCTGACCCCAGCCGAGGCCGTGCCAAGGCCAGGGAGCCCAGTGACCGTGCGGTGGCGCACCCGCTAGAGGCCGCTAGAGCGCCAGCGGAGAGAGCGCCAAAAGAAGGCCGCTAAAGGGGACGTTCCAGGGGCCCTGCGCCAGCGAATAGAGAGCGTCGCAGTCCAAGGAACGGGTCTCCGAGAGCTTCGGAGGTACCAGCCGGCGGCGCACTCTATGTGCAGGTACCTGGACTCTTGCTACTTCCCGCTAGCTCGTGCATCAAATCAATCAAAATGGAACCCCAAGGCGCTTTCGCTTGCTGCAAGTGAGATTGAACATGTGAGATTTTGCTTGATGAGGTCGAGAAAAGCATAGCTTATTTGCTCACCAATCTTTGTCTTTTCGCCTCTATTCTTAGCCGTATGGTTACTACTCGTAATAATAGTAGTCTTGGGGCTCGGACAGCGTCTCACGAAGGAGAAAGAAGAAGAAAAGCCAGCACAGGCGTTGCTCTGGCAAAAGCTGCTCGCCTCGCTACCAGAACTCCTTGAACATGTCCGCTCACAAGACATTCCCGGTGCTACGCACTCGGCGAATCAGCATCTTGTCAGACCATCTTATCGACCACGATGCCCATTCGCGTACGTAAATCGTTCAATATTGCAATCAACCATGTGCTGTCTCTGCAGGAACAGTTCGTCGGTGAACAGCGGCAGCGTGACAGCCCTTGCCTCTTCTGTCTCAATAGTGACATGTCCCCAAGTCTGCAGCAAGCGGTGAATGCTTGGCCCCTCCTTTCTCATACCTGTACTATACTGTAGGTAGGTAGTTCATGGGTCCTCTTCGCTTAAACAGGACATCTTCGAGATCGCGGTGCCAGGCCCTGCCAGGAACAGCTCGTTGATTTCATTCATAGCATCTTCATCGAGTATTCCATCGCTTGCTGCCGCCGCTGCCGTTGTCAGTCCAGCTCAAGCCCAATCTGGCCCAGCGTGTCTTTGTGGCCCCTTTTTTGTCCAAACGTCATTATCCCTGACGCGCGACGGTGAATACGAGCCCTCCAGTTTTCCTCCTTCGGCTCGTACGAGCACCGTCCTCCGTGGCTTGAAAACAGTGCGGTGCTAACGAAGCGTGATTTACGGCTCATGGCTGTGGCGTCCAACCGTCGTCTGCCAGCGATTCTTTCCACGGTGGAGACGCGGCGAACAAACACCATCGACCCCTTTAATTGTTCAACTTGCAGCTCATCTCACGGAGAAAAGGACGATGCCGGGATTCCGCCAAATCGACCTCGGGTCCTCTTATTTTCGTTTCTTTTTCTCAGCTAGCAGCAGCATCATCCAAAGCTCATATTCTTGGAACATGCTTGGTTTAGCTTGCTCCGCCTTCGTCTAGCCGTTAAAACGAGATTGCGTGACTAGTTGGTCAAGCAGCCCGAACGCTAGATTTGCATATCCCATCTTGGCAGTCGTTTCATTGCCCCTTGCAGCAAGATGACCTACTGCCAATGATACAATCGTAATCAATGGAGAAGACCCGAGCCCTTTGGCCCACAAGCATCGTGCGATGGACACGGAGTACCTGATGATCATTGTCTCACAGAGCAAACCTTAATCGCTAACCCGCATTGTGAAGATCCGCGAAGGGTCAGGCGCATATCGTGCAGAGGCAGATGCAGAATCCATGGCTCGTAAAGGAGGTGGCGTATCGGGGATTTTGGACAGAAGCGGAACTTGGGAAGATTCCTCATCCGCAATCCATATCCCCAGGCGAGATGGAGCAGCACCGAAATCTTCAAGAGCAACACTATACCACTCAATCATTGACCCAAAGAACGGTGGGGGGTCAGCTAGCTCTGGATTGTCTCGATTTGGCCCCCGTTGCCGATGCTGCCGCGGATCATTTACATGCTGGCATTAGTGCTAGCAAATTTCGGACAAGAAGGAAAAGAAAATAGAAACCGACTCGCATGATACGTAGATGGTATCTAGATGACGGCCAAGCACGGAGAACGGCACACGGGGCATCAGATTGGTTGATATTTTCGGCAGCGGCACCGAAGCCAATCTGGGCTTGGTGGCTTGGTACGCGATATTGCTCGGTGAATTTTTGAGTTTGCCAGGGTTCTGGAAATTAAGAGTTGTCCAGCCTCGCTAAGGATAACCGTGTTGCGAACTGCTGGATTCATTGCACCATGGACGGAGTTGAGAATAGGAGACGAAGAGAAAGAAAGATGAGAAATCAAGGAGACATGTTAAAATCATGATTCACTCTAGGGAAAGATTGTACAAGTAACAGTTGAAGCTGGCGGAAGGCACCCCTTGCTCCTTCTGTGCATCGCTACATACATACGGTGCTTCTGATATTCCGCATCTAATTTAATCTCTTATGTCATCACAACCACAGAGGCTGTATCCCGCACATCGATATCGTTGTTACTTGTCGTCATTTTACCCAAATGCAGGGCACATGGTGAAATAATGATCATTACATCCAGTGCTTACGAATAGGGCCAAGCTCAACACTGTTTCAAGAAGCAGCCTCTACCCAGGACCCAACACGTGCACGACACCTAAAGACCCTGATACTAGTATCTAGTTTCTACCACCGTCAATGCGCTGTCCATGTCGGGCCTTACCGCTCAATAGTCCGGCTTCAAAGGTGAATCTCTGTCTACTAATACAAAGTGGAGGGAGAGAAAACTGCTCCACGGCGCTGTGCTCCATTTCTGGGCGGATAGAACAAGTACAGCACGTAAGGGCCTGCTTACATGTACCTGCCGCCTCGCTCTCTCCGCGTGACGATGGCGATGACCGTCTCCTTATTGTGAGCTGACCCATCCATTATCCTAAATGTTTACAGCATCTTCGACTGATCTGATCCCAAGTCCATATGACTGGATCCACGGATTTCCAACCAAATCAGCACAATGTACGTGGCTGCCAGCTAGCTCGAGTTTCTTAGCGTAGGCATTTTGCCCTCAGCTCCTCGCACTAATCATCTCTTCCCGCGGGCCATGAGATGAGCATCAACGCCACGTACATGTCAGATGCTATTTAAGAGCCAGCCCTTACTAGTCGGCCTCGATAAGCCGTCAGGATTCGACCTAGGCTTCGCCATGGGGTCTTACAGCATCTGACTTGGCATCGCGCTGTTCCACTCATGCTCTGTCCAAAATAGCAGACACTAGATGGTTGGCAATTTCACGACGAGTCGTGCAAGCTTGGCGATATGAGCGAATAAAAGCACATTGGCCACTTTCCAAGGCAAAAGATATTTGAATTGCCTCCAAGGCGCAACTACACGCCTTCTATGGCATGGCTCTAGCACTAGCTTGGAGCGGCTGAGCTGTCTGAGCACACAACCAGACTACGAATCATGAAGCACATGTAGTATCCAGATGGCCTCAGCGGTGAGTGTATCGTTTCGGCCAGAGACAGCACGTTCCAACAGTGCAGTCCCTTATTAAATTGCGGTAAATAGATGTCACTACATAGTACCTACTACCAGCCAGACGAGTATATAGATACATGTACCTACATGTAGAATAAGCCAATACTTCGCGTATAGATGCCCGTTCTTCTGATGGTAGCATCGTACTGGCATACATCCAACATTGACGGTAGATTTACCAAATGCCACCATCATATGTAATGATATATAAATCTCTGTGGATAGTCAGCTTGAGATTGCTTCGATTCGGAGCCTTCTCACGTGGCCGCCTCAACCAATACTACGAGCTCCGTAGCTCCATGGATCAAATCTGCTAGGTCCAAAAGATGTGTGTTACATAGCTCAAAGTCGTATAAAACAAGGCGTAGAAGCAACATATTTCTTTCTGAATTGCTAATAACGAAAGCGACTCTATGAAAAAGGCCAATATCCATAAAAGAGTGGAAGAGAACAGGAACATATTCTATAGTCTAGTAAATTTACATATACTAGGCCATACTCACTTTCATCTGTTCTTGTGAACGCCTTGTTACTTTCTCCATCCGCCTTGCCTCTTTTTCCTCTTCCTGCATTCTTTCAGCTTCTTCCATTTTCTTCCTCCTTCTTTCTTCCATTTCTTCGGCCTCCCTCTTCCTCTTTTTTTCTATCTTTTTCCTTACTTCTCTTGCCCACGTTTCGCCTAAAAACTTGGATTGTTTCGTACGAATCGTTTCCCACACACCCAATGCAACGGACCCTTGAAAGAGAGCATGAATATCTGTGCAGCAATTGAGCACGACGCCCCAGATCATCGCTCCAAAAAACCATAAGAAAATAGTCAACGCAGTTACGGGTATCGTAACCGCCCAGTAGATCCAGAATTTGTGAGAGAAGCCCCATATGCCAGTTGGGGCATCATAGTTGAAGAATGATGTGCTGAAAAGGGCAGTGATATAGGCAGCCGGTAGGAACAGCAGACCGGCCAAGGAAATGGTCCTCGTAGCCCCGGATTCTATCTGGGCAGATTTATTAAACGAAAGAGAGATTTCGGCCTTGACACGCTCGTGGTTGGACTCAGCGCGATGCCGAAGATGAGTGAGTGTTGTTTGAAGAAGGCCAAGCCGATTCTTGATGTTCTGAGGAAAAGGATCGAAACGGTCCACTTTTTCATCGCTATTAAGCTCGGTGGCTGTGAAGTGATCGTGATACTTTTGCATGCTGTCGAGGATGGATTCGGCGACGTGAAGAGTCTCATTGATGTGAAGACTATGGCGTGAGACCTCGTGGAGGTAGTCAAACGGGTCACGATATTGCGTTCGCTGTTTCTCGTAGTTCCTGATAAGAGTCCGAGATTCCCAAACGCACACATCGTGGAGAGCGGCAACTTTCTCAACCATGGCGGGATATGCCCAAAACGGATCGCCAAGCTCACGAGGCTTGAGTTCGTGAATAATAAAGTCTCCAACCTCTTGTGCAAACTCGGGATGGTCGAAGAGGACAATTTCGGTGCGGCCATTCGGGCACTCTTTCGAAGAAGCATACCATCGCACGAAAGCATTCAGCTTCACCCACTTATAATTGATGTCATTTTTCTTATGGTGGCCCAAGTCTTCGCTGTTGACGTGCTTCATGAGGAATCGAAGCCAGGAGACTAATATCCATCGTCAGTACACCAATGATTCATAATCCATATGTAGTAAGCGGTTATATGCAGGATAATGGAGTGGCAGTCCCTCACTTACTGGTACCTGTCCGAGTCGTCCCTTTTTCATCAAGCACATTTTCGTACCCAAAATAGCCGTTGGACCGCCTCGACAGCGTCGTCCACCATATCGGTGGTATACAAAACTTTTTTTCGAATGCGTCCTTACAATTGAAGCATTTTCGCACTTTATCCCCCTCCGCATAACTGTTCGGGGAAACGCAGCTGTCAGATACATAGAAAACACAAATCGGAATAAGAGCAGCCGGAAGAATAACAACTTACATGACGACAACGTCAGATTCAGTAAAGTAATTCGATTTACCGCTCCTTATATCATTCGCAGAGAGCCTCGTCTCAAATTCTCCGGCTGAACGTTGGGCTATAAATCAATGAGCTTCTTCTACTTCTTGATTCTCTTCCAGGGGATTAGAAGTGTTGGTCGGAAAGATGAAGAATATGTAACAAGTTGTGGCGGTGTACAGGGAAGGTAGCAGCGAGACGAACCTGATTTTTCACGCCATGCCTGGTATCTAAAGGACTCGCATTTACAGCCTGGTTTCGATTCCATCATCTACCATGGATAAATGGAAGTTTAGAGTCGATCAACCTTGCTCGAGATTTTTGCAAAGAGGAAGAAGGCCTGCGAGAGAAGCAAAAGGCGCATATATGAGCAACACCAACCCGGTGGGCATCAGGCCACAGCAATGCCACCCAGACGTATCTGAAAACTGATTGACCTGTCAGGTCTCTTACATTTAGCATCTGATGAGCAGATGAATGGAGAAGCCGGCATGCAATGTGTATATCTAGGATTGGCCTCCCTTCTCCTCTTATGGGGCGTTCTGTCTGAGAGGCATACCCGCTCCTGCACCGCCTCGCCCGTGTAACCTGACAATTTCGCCTCGTAGGGGATCCAATGTTGAGCGACGTTGAACATGTGTACAAGCAGGTATATATTCGCCTTCCACAATCCGGTATCGATGTCACACTGTTCAACGGTGATCAGTCGTCCAGCGCCGACTTTTGCCGTCGTGAACGAAGTTGAAAAAACCCCTGTCTACCCCTCAGGCCAATTAGGCAGACCGGGGGGCTGTGCCGAATGGATCCCATCCCGCCTTTTGAGAGGACGGCAGGTTTATCTAGAAACCGAGTGCTCAGATGATGCAGTATGCATGTCTTGAAAAGCTCCGATGGCTGCTGATAGGTACTTGGTAACAAAATCCCGCGGACAATGTGCGAGTATAGGCTGGTCCTCACGGCCTCGCTTCCAAAGCCAAAAAAAATATTGATTAGCATATTATGAAGATGTCTACTCAGTAGCTTGATTTCATGAGACTAAACAGTAAAGTTGAAGAATACCAGCGGGATTTAGGCAAGATGGAAATTTGAAGTGGCCTCAGGAATGACAAGTGCGAGGAGACAGATGCTGTTAACAAGGCAGGTGCTGCCAGTATGCTCCTTGACTCGCTACGCTAATCCATATCCTGAGGCTGAGTTGGATCAGTTAATATATTCGGGGCTTTCCTGCATATCGCCTTCAAAGCATAGCCCCCCCGTGCTCCCCTATAAGGCGCCTTTGGTTACGCCATAAATCACGAGGCTTTTTTTTTTTTTTTTCCCTCATATTAAGCCTGCTTTTCCCTAAACTTTTTTTCAAGATCTTTGTAACAGCCTGCTAGGCGAAATCGCAGCATTTTCGCCTCCTTCGCTTTGTGCGGCTCAAAATGCGCCCCCCGGCAATGCCTATATGTCTCAGATGAATCTCTCCGAAATTGACCATGGTATGATCAGCTCGTCCTATCATGCTCCGAGTTTCTTGGTGTAAATCACCCCCCTGCTAGCATCTTGCAGCATCCGGCAGTATTGTACATGAATCCTTCCGAAAGAATCGTGGTCGTCAGGCTAGAGTATCCTATCATGTTCCAAAATTTCTCGCTTATCAGCTCAGCCCGGTATACCCCGGATAGCATCTACAATAGACAAAATCTTTCCGAAAGTAGTCATGCCAGTAACTTAAACTGGCCTGTCATGTTCTAAGTCGGTATATTTGATAAGGAGCATATGCGAATTAAGTATAGCCAAGCCTAGTCAGGCCCCCGTACAAAATCACTTTTCTCTACTCAATAAAAGTGAGAGTGAGTTGAGCCTTATATTTCCTTTTTTTGCGGGCCATTTCATTTTCTTTCTTAACATTGGAAAAGATATTCTTAGGTATTGTTTCTTATAATCAGAACCTGTTAAAATCGGCGTGGATATAGGCACATTTTCGCTTGTAGTTATATCCCATTTTAGCAGACTAGGTAGTTTACTTATTTCGCCTTGGTATCGAAGGATAAAAATGCTGTTTCCTATAATAAAAGCTTCACGGCTACAAGTCGTCACCACGGCTGAAGTAAAGCATATTGAAAGATTTCATTCCCAGTGATTACGCTGCACACAAGTGTTCCAAGCCTACCGCACCAGATTAAGTCTACGTCCGCCTCCAAATCATGGCATGGATATGCGGGCATAAACAAGGATGGTGCTCCCATTGTAAGACTGTCCTTTGTATAATTGATGCCTTTTCCCCCATCATTTGAAATACTCCATCAGCGGATGCTTCCTATATTCTTCCCTATCGGACCAGCTTCAGCATTTTGGGGAGTCTGAAGCAGCTCAAGCTGGCACAAGTCTCCATCCGCCATTTTCATTCACGTCCCTCAACAAGACACCTTCAAAAGCACCCGTAATTAATGAAAGGAAAATCCGTTTCTTCGTATATTTTATCGTTCGCTGCACACAATCGCAAGTCTTTACACATGTTTAAAACCCTCCCTTATGTTTCCCCCTCCCCCCTTTCCATCCCTAATTCTTCCATTTCAACGCCGGAAAAAACTGTAAGAAAAAAATCGCAACTGCCACGGAACAATAACAACATCAACAGGGTGCACTGGCCCCTTTGTGTAACGTGTAAGCGTCTGTGTGTGTCTGTGTACTCGTGCGTGCGCGGGCGCGTTTCGTATGTCCGTCTTCTCTGCAGCAGCTCAAAAATGGTTTATACCGCCCTTTATTCCGATTTCTGCACCTCTACTCTCTCCATCTATTGTGGGGGGAATTGTTGGTCTTCCATTTGGGGGACACCCTCGACGTTGTGGTAGTCAAGAATTTCAGAGTACCTGGGAGATGTGTTAGAGGACGGCGACAGAATGTCATAGCGTAGTGGCATCATACATCATGATCTTCCAGGTATCAACAGGGAGATCAGCATCGTTGAAACTCCAGTCAAACTTCTCTTCAGCAACAGGCTCATCGGTAGGGTCGTGGTATGGCGCAAGGTAGTCGTGAGCCAGAGCTTCAGTAGCAGTTATTCGCTTCTTAGGGTCGAAAACGAGCATTCGCTCCAAGAGATCAATGGCTATATGTTCGAATTAGCAAGAGTTTCTCATAATAGCCAAGACTGGTCCATCTCATACCCGAATCATCTGCGTTCTTAAACTTATTCCGAAGGGGCTGTCTCTCACGCTTTGGCAGCGACTTGACGAAACGCAACGTCTAATGCAATGTCAGTTTGGGCCGCCCATATCAATGTAGCAATGTGAGAGAGAGAGAGAGAGAGAGAGAGAGAGAGAGAGAAACTCACATTCTCGCTAGCAATAGTGTTGATAACATCGTCCGGAGGCGTGCCAAGCAGCTCGGTGATGATGGAGAACTGGTTCACGTGGTCCTTGCCCGGGAACAGAGGCTTGCCCTCCAACATCTCGGCAAAAATGCATCCAGCACTCCAGATATCGACCTCGACATCGTACTTTTGCCATGTGAGCATGATTTCGGGGGCACGGTAGTATCTTGTTGATACGTAGCCCGTCATCTGCGGGTCTTGAATTCGGGCCAGGCCAAAGTCGCAAATCTTGAGATCGCAGTTTTCGTTGACGAGGATGTTGCTGGGCTTGAGATCACGATGGACAACACCGGCGGAGTGGACATATTTCAGACCTCGCTAAATGCGTGTTAGCTGCCGTTGCGCCGCAGGAACAGAAAACCTCGCTAGCACAAGTGACCGCATACCATGATCTGATAGAGGAAGTATTGAATGAATTGTTTCTCGAGCGGCCGTGATGTTAATAATCGGTGCAAGTCGGTTCCGAGAAGCTCTGTGACGAAGTAGCTGCAGGTGATATTAGCGGTGTGCACGCGAAAGAAGCAGATAATCAAATAAACATACATATCCTCAAGGGGAGAAATGAAGATGTCGCTGAGAGAGATAACCTAAAATAGGCAGCGAGAGCCGTTAGCATCAAGGCGATCAGAAATGTAAGATACCGGGGCGCCGTAAGCATCAAGCTGACGCAATGGGCGGCGAGTGGAAAAAAAGAAAAGCAAAGCAAAGCCACCAGAAAAGCGCATACATTTTCGTGTCGGAGATGCTTGAGCAGCTTCAGTTCGCGATACGTCCGTTTAGCGAGCACAGGCGTGCTGAAGGGCTTCATAATCTTCTTGACAGCAACATTTTGGTTGGTGAGCTGGTCCCGCGCAGAGCTATATTTGGCGGGGGAGGGGAAGAGAGTCGCAAATTAGCATGGATGCCCCATCTCCCAGCAAGCAAAAAGAGCGAGAGAAAAAAACAAGCCCAAGGGGAAAGAAAGGAAAAAGACTTACCAGACAAGACCAAACGCTCCCATGCCCACAGGCTGGAGGTCTGAGTATCTACACGAATTGGATCAGCTTCAAAAGGGTCCCCCGCTTTTTGCACGTCGCCGTTGGTTTCCAGCCTCTGGCTTACCTTGAGGTGATCTCAAACGTGGTGCCAAAGATCTGCGCACGCACAAACTCGGCCATTGTGACGGATCGTTGGTGATTCGCGGGGAAATAACAGAGAAAAGGGCGCCTGAAAAAGCGAGGCTGCGAAAGATTCGAGGACGGGGCGCGATGGGCGGGACAAACGGTGCAAGAGTTATCGTGAAGAAGGCGAAAAGAGCGGGATCCCGAAAGTGTTAAGAAAATGGGCCCCTCTCGCCAAAAAAAAAAAAAAAAAAAAAAAAAAAAAATACAAGGTTGATGTTGTGCTGATGCTTCAGTCGGCTCGGTTGGAAGAAGCCTGGAGGCAAAAAAGGTGGTAGGTCAAGTAATCCGCAGGAGCTCAGGAGTTCCACTCGCTGCTAATAAGGCGGGGGGTTAAACAGCGGCTGGGCGTCCGATATCAGCTGCTAAATCTCGATCTCGGGCGTCGTTGGGAATCGAACAATCGAGCGGTGCTGCAAATTGCGGTCGAGCACAAAATTCAGATTTCGATTTTTTGGGGGGGTTTGTAAAGAAGAAGAAATAACAAGAATTATTTCGCCCTTCTTGTTCGTCTTTGACAAGTCGCTTCTTTTCGCGCTGCGGATCGCGGATCGTCCAACAGAGAAACAAAGGCGGGGTGAAGGTTCTGGCTCTGGCTCTGGTTCTGCAGCCCGCGAGAATTGCAGGGAACAACGGCGGGCGCCTAAATAACACCGCGTTAGCTGGGCGCACGTGGAAAGGCCAGCCTTTCGGCATTTGTGCTTGGAGCAAGCAAAGCGCGGTGCGCGGGGTAAATCGAGGCACTGAACTTGAAGCCAATTGTCATTGAATTGGAGCCCAAGTAGGCATCGGCCAGATTAAACAGCTGGCCCTGCGCTTCTTTGCCTCTCTTTTTTTGTGATTGCGCCCTTTGCTGGTGTTCCAACTTACGTGCGTGCTAGCAAATGCCAAGATCGCTGAATGTCACCGTTGGCGGTCCAAAGATGCAAAATCGGCAAAGAGCAAAAAAAAGAAGGAAGCAAGTTTTCCGTCTCTGCAGAAACAGAAAAGAAGAAGAAAAGAACGGAGTGTAATTTCGCAAAGGCGGGCACTGTTCGAAAGAAAAAGAAACTAAACAAGCAAAAAAGTTGCCTTCCGAAGTGTCCTGTCTTAGTACTAGTAGTACTTATAAGCCCGTGCCGGTCTCAGGCGATCGATCGAAATTGTTCGGGTTCGGGATCCAGGGAAGCTTGCAAAATGCCAATGCTTTTTTTTTTTTTTTTTTTTTTTTTTGTTTGATTGAGGATTGGTGTCGTCGGAGCACAAAAGCGCAAAACAACTTTGTACTACACCGGCTTTTCTATCCAAATAGGAAGCTCTTCTTATACGCAAAGAAAGACAAGAGCAGCTGGTGAGAGTTGGGACAGTCTCTGTAAAGTCTTTCCAAACATCAAACAAAACTACACAAACGTGCCGAGAACAAGAGGGCACCAGCCAGTCTATAAACGAACATCCCCCCTCCAACTATCCAGACAACTTCCCCCTCGTTTTTTCTATTTTTCCTTTTTCCCAGGGACTCCCATCGTCATCGCGCACACACCAACGCAGCAGCCCCCCATCTTCTCCATCCAGGGACAGACGCACATACGCACAAATCTCGTTACCCAGACCCTTTGCCGGTGACGACATCGTGCGCTGGGCTCTCGTTCATGCTACATGAATTAGGCCGGCCCCCATGCCTAAATGATACCCTGGCCAGGGATCCTTTTAGCTGGGAAGCCCATGTCCTCTCGCGGGAATGTCATCCCCCGTTTTACTACAGTACTAATACAGTCTACCTAAGTTAAGCAGTACAGGTACCTAGTTCCAAGAAATCCGGCTAGTTGCAAAGTATCAGCTCTGTATGTGTATGGGAGGTGATGCGCATCCTGCTTCGCTTCTCTGATCATCGCCGGGTTAAAAAAAAAAAGGAATAGAAAAACCGCCACAATCAAGATTCAAGAAGACCATCAACGAAAAGTAAAAATCCCATCCCAAATCCCGATCGACATTTCCATGAAGTCCATTTCAAAACTAAAAAGCCCCTTCGAAGATTCTTCTCCCAGTTCTTCTCATTCTTTCTCTCCCCACCAAAAAATATTCCCACACAAAACCTTCAAGTCCAAGACCAAACCCGGTCCCAGTCCAGCCCAACCTAGACGACGCCTTTTTCTCCCATCTTACCATCCGATTCGCTCAAACTCAGCCTCTTCTTCCTTTCCCACCCCCTCTCTGCGGTTCCCACATGAACATTAACCAGCAGATAAAGCACCCAAGGGCTTCGAATCACACAAAACCGCACTTCCGTCGCAGTCTGAAGCACCTTTTGTCCAGTGATGCATCCATGACGTCACCACTAATCTATCCTCAACCCACTTAGCCTTCCTAAAAAGGGCCCTCAGCGATCCAATCAGACCAAGTCTCGTATACTTTGCATCGCTCAATTATTTGCGCTAGAATACCCATCATAAAAGGTACCTGATACTTCATTTCTGCTCCACGATACTAGATTCCAGTGTTCAAATCCAGGAACGAGCCACTTCCGCTCATCGAGTTAATGGCTGCGAATCGGCTTCAAAGCCACGCTGGAGATTTTGCTCCGGCCTCTTCCCACCTCAATTTTAGCATTGAATTTTTTCAACTAAACAACCCACTTCATTGTGTCACCGCTAAATTGCAATTCCAAGATATCCAAGTTATCTCGCATTACACCGGCACCACCATCATATGTCGGTGAACTGCATGGAACGCAAGCATCACGACAATCGGCTTTACACATGCATCAAGTAGGAGTCGCCAGCATCGTCACATGCCACCTAATTTACAAGTGAAAAAGTCTTCATCTCAATTCAATATTGGACGTTCATCATTATAGGAAGAGAGAGCCGTTTTCCATCCCTCCCCATCAAGTGATTTCTGTATGTTCGAATATCGAGGAGCTTCCTCGGCGGCTCTACAACAGGAAATGCCACTTCCAGGTCCTCGCCAACCCATTGGAGATTTTTCACTCGGAGACGTCCAGCGGCTCAATGTTCCAAATCTCCTCAGCGTACTCGTTAATGCAGCGGTCGCTAGTGAAGAAGCCCATTCGGGCCACGGACATGATGCACTTGGTCACCCACTCATCCTGGTTCTTGTAGGCCTCGTCAACGAGAGCGTGTGTCTCAATGTAGCTGTGGAAGTCATCTGAAACCAGGTAGTAGTCACCGTGGTCTCTGACGGCGGCAATCAGGGCGCTAAAGTCATTGGGCATGCCAAAGGTGCCCTTCTCAATCTCGACAAAGACCTTCTCCAAATCGGGGTCGATGGTGTGAGAACCAAAGTTGTGGTTATGGCGCAGGTCTTCCACGTCCTCAGCCAGGTTTCCAAACAGGAAGATGTTGCTGTCACTGATTTCACGGGTGATTTCAATCTATCATATAGAGTTAATAGAGTTGGGTAACGTAGTAGGGTCATTGGCTCTTACATTGGCGCCATCGCATGTTCCGATGATGAGACCTCCGTTGAGGACAAACTTCATGTTACTGGTGCCAGACGCCCTAGATCATCTCAGTTAGCCTCTTTTTCATTCAAGGGGAGTTTGCCATTTCTGGCATCAACTCACTCTGTGCCTGCAGTGGAAATGTGCTCGCTAATATCGGAGGCGGGGATGATCATCTCGGCCTTGCTAACATTGTAATCTTCAAGGAAAACAACCTTGAGGAGATCACCAATGTCTGAATCCTTGTTGACAACCTCGCCGACGGCGTTGACCAGGTGAATAATCTGCTTAGCCATCCAGTAGCCGGGAGCAGCCTTGCCACCAAAGATGGTAACACGGGGGAGCTGCTTCTTCCTCTCTTCAGGGCTCATCGCCTTGAGGGTCAGATATCGGTGGATGACTCCAAAAATGTTGAGCTGCTGACGCTTGTATTCGTGAATTCGCTTGACTTGCACGTCGAACAAGGCCGCGGGGTTGACTGATACGCCAAGCGTGGTCTGAATATACTTGGCCAAGCGGACCTTGTTGGCGTACTTGATCTCAGCCCACTCCTTGCGGAAGGCTTTATCCTTGGCAAAAGCTTCAAGCTTGTTGAGAACGGTCAAATCCTTGAGGAAGGCATCGCCGCCGCACTTGGAGGCAATCAGCTCAGACAGACGGGGGTTGGCCTGATGCAGCCAACGTCTGGGGGTGATACCGTTGGTGACGTTGGTGAACTTGTCTGGGCCGTAGATCTCAACAAAGTCCTTGAAGATGGTTGACTTGATCAAGTCCGAGTGCAGCTCAGCCACGCCGTTGACTTTGTGGGAACCAACAATGGCCAAGAAGGCCATTCTCACCATCTTTGGCTGACTCTCCTCAATGATGGAGACGCGGCTAAGCAGGTCTCTGTCGTTGGGGAAGGCCTTCTCGACCTTTTGCAGGAAGAACAGATTAATATCATAGATAATCTGAAGATGTCTGGGCAGGAGATGCTGGAACAATCCCACGGGCCACTTCTCAAGAGCTTCGGGGAGCACAGTATGGTTGGTGTAGCCAAACTACAAAAAAAAAACACCATGTTAGTGGATGTTTGTTTATCCAGATCAGAGAGGCTTGGCCAGAAGAAACTTACTGTAGCGGTAACAATGTTCCATGCTTCATCCCATTGCAAGCCCTCAATATCAACTAGAATGCGCTGCAGCTCGACAATGGCAAGAGTGGGGTGAGTGTCGTTGAGCTGGATAGCGACTTGGTCGGGGAATTCCTTCCAGGGGCGCTTAGACTTCTTGAAGCGGCGCACAATATCATAGAGAGAGGCTGCCACCCAGAAGTACTGTTGCTTCAATCGCAGTTCTTTACCCTGGTCCAAGTTGTCGTTGGGGTACAGCACGGCGCTGATGGACTCGGCTCGCTGCTGGTCTGCGACTGCGCCTTCGTAGTCACCATTGTTGAACTTGGGGAAGTCAAACTCGCCTCCAGATGCCTTGCTAGACCAAAGTCTCAGGTTGTTCGTGGTGGGGGTCGCGTAGCCAGGAATGGGGACATCGTAGGCGACGGCATCAACAATGTCACCACCTTCCCAGACACTGACAGTCTTACCGTCCTCTCTGGTCTGCTTGCGAACCTTGCCATAGAATTGGATCTAACAACCGGAGTGTAAGCTTTATGACAAGGCATGCCAGTTCTTTCCATGTTGGGTGTATCTTACGTTGACCGTGATATCGTGACGGGGGAACTCCCAGGGGTTAAAGTCCAGCCAGTAGTCGGGTACTTCGACCTGGTAGCCGTCAATGATTTCCTGTTTGAAGATTCCGTATCTGTATCGAAGGCCGTAGCCCCAGGCGGGATAGTTGAGACTGGCCAAGCTGTCGAGGAAGCAAGCAGCAAGTCGACCCAAGCCACCGTTGCCCAGACCTGCGTCGTGCTCCTGGGTGATGATGTCCTCGATTCTAAAACCAAGCTCAGAGAGACCCTCTAATAGTTGCAACCAATTAGCAAGAATGCAGCAGATTTATAAAACAAAAAAATGTGTCCCATTCTTACCCTTGGCCACATTCTTCAAGCCCACGTTGAGCATGGCATTGTCCAAAGTTCTTCCCATCAAGAATTCCAGACTCAGGTAGTAAACACGCTTGGTATCGCGGAACGTCTGGCGTTGCTGGGTCTTGTTCCAGTCGGTGATGAGGCGATCACGGAAAGCCAGACTGGTGGCCGAGTACGCAGCGGTTTCATCGCAGTTAAACATGCTACGCGCCAGGGTGGTCTCGACATGGCGGACAACCTCCTTCTCAAAGCCATCCTTGTCGGTGATGCTCTTGACTTGGTTCCGCCTCCATGCTTCGCGCTGGGGTTCGGGGATTGAGGCTGGAGAAAGAAGGTATTGTTAGCAGACGCATTGCCAAACGCTTCTTGTGTGATCTGTTCCGTCTTTTTTTCCTTTGTGTCGACTCTTGGAACTAAGGATATGGCGTGCTGGCTGGTGGATAACAGATCAGATCATCCAACGCCGGTATCTTAGTCGCACGATGAGCCCCGCCAGACTGGGCGAGCTTCCCCCTCCCCCGCCGGACGGTGGATGTCAGATGCACGCCCGATCGAAGCTGCCATCCACATGCTGGGATCAATTGGCCGACAGCATCTTGTTCAGGTAGCAGACGTGATACAGCTCAATTGACCACGACGCAAAGAACAAACAGTAAGCAACAAGAAGAAAATGCCATCACAAACCTTCGACGTGCTTGATTTCTCCCGCACCGAAGCCCGTAAAGGTTCTCCTGTGCTTGGGCCTCGAGATGCCTGCAGGGCCGACAGCTCCCTGGATGTCCACCAGGGGAGCTCCTGTGGAGGGGCGACGCTCGCGCGTGGGCAGCTGCTTGGAGGCCATTTCTGAGGATGGCTGCCGATCAGAGACGCGGACTGCGAATCAGCAAATCTAGGTTCTTTTGTAACGATGCTGCGGAATAAGGAGGAATGCTAGAGACGCGATGAAAGGGATGAGCCACGCAGAAGAAGACAAGGAAGAAGGGTTTGACGATGATGAAAGGTGATGAGAAAGAGGGAGGTGAGATTGCAAAGTCTCGAGCAGAGGGGAGGAGAGATGTCAGGCAACTTACATCAGCTCAGCTTGCTAGCAGAAGCTATGGCGGGGTAGCAACAGTGGGGTTATCAGAAGCTCCCAAAGCTAACCGTCCGTTGCGATAACAAGGCCCGACGAACAGATGCAAAGCCGGCGGAAAGGGTCAATTGTAGGCGAGGAAAGTCCCCAGAAGGACAGAGAGATGTGAAGACGAAGAAGAATGGGCAAATGCAGAAGAAGCAGCAGAGAAGAGGCGAGAGAGGAAAAGGTGAAGAGGGGGAGAAGGAGAGAAGGCGGGGGAAGGAGGAGCGAGCTTTAGGTACCAATTGACGGCAGATTGAGGGGGAGGGGTTTAGCAGGAGACAAACAAGGCGATGTTGCCCTCCATCAAAGGCGCCGGGGCTCTGCGTCGGTTGCATCAGGTAGCCATGCCAGTGCTGCTCAGTCAATCAAGTTTCGTTGTCGATAGGAGGGGCCGCGGTGTCATCATCAGCGGCATCCGTCATCCGCGCTTCGTATCCGATCATCGACGAACGGTAGCACCGGCTTTGATAACTCGTCGCCGCAGATACTGTACGAGGCCTGGCCAGAAGCATCCGATATAGCTCAAGTATAACTCCCTATACTACATGTCACCAAAGACGCAGTTGTCATGTTCAAATATCTTTAGTTATAGACGTATACATCTTAGACTTGACATCTAACAATTCACACAACAAAGTGCTACCGCAACAGCCATGTCCCCTCTCCCAATGACGTTGGGCAACAACACAACAGCAGCACTCGGGCCTAAATATAAATAACATCTAGGCCTAGTATATTAATATAAATGACCGCTACTGCATCATCAATCACACCACTCCAGCCCGAGCAGCCAAAGTTGGTCGCCGCCGTGTGGGGCATTTCAAGTGCCCGCCATGCCGCCGAGTATCCGTGACTGTTGAATTGCTCCCGAATTACTAGCTAGTATGCACCAATAGATGGAGTCGGGTCGAAACAGAGGCCAAGATGCCTGACGAAAGCGAGGAGCTCCAAAATATCGCGGCTCTACCTATATCTGCAGCACATGGGAATTAGCCTATTGCGTCGCATCCAGTTACTGTAAAGGCAGCAGTTGCCCAACAGCCCCTTTCTTTCAGTAGCTGCCCAACTCCTCCTACAACATGAGATGTGATGTGAGAAAGAATCCGCTTGGCACACAATTCAAAGGCAATTAGCAATCATACAGGCGGATATCCAAAATGCAATCCATCCGTATTGGGTCAATATTAAACAATCAGCGCAGCAAATTAATACTTATTCGGGCACATATCAAGTTACCTATCCAATAAACACCAGCCTCCCGCCCAATCCCAAGCGTCCAGCGGGTACGCAACAGCTCAAAACAAAGCTGCAATAATACCTTGTAGTAATAGTAAAACAGTTGAAAAAAAAAAACGTCTCTTCTTTTTGTTGTCTCGATGCCTCCACAAAAGAAATCATCCTCCCGAGCTCGTTCCAAACCATACAATTCCCCGCTCTCCACCTCTCTCATTTGCTCAACTCCAGACACGAGAGAATCACCACACAGCCGCAACCCCAGAGTCAGGCCCTGTCGACGTCCAACCTCTAGCACTGAAGCCGCGGTTGTGTTTCGCTTTTTGCACTTTCTCTCAGCCACTTGTGGTATCCAAGTACCGTCGTTTCAGCATCCTCCTCCTCTACCCTCGCTGCTGCCGCTGCTCCACCTCAACAGCGAATTATCGTGAACACCGTTTCATCATTTAACCCTAATATCAAGACACCACCCCAAGGCGGCTTTCCTATGCCAACCTGTCGCTATAAGTTTGCCGCGCGAGATAATAGACTCGTAGTTGCCAACAAAGAAGAACCCACATAAAAGAAAAAAAAAGGGGGAAAAGGAAAGGGAGAATAGCGAGAGGAAAAAAAGATTGAGTGAATGAGTGACCGCGCCGTGCTAAGTGGTTATAATAGATGACAGAAAAGCAGCCCAATCGGGGTCATAACACGCTTTAGATCTCCGTGGGTCCCAATCGATCCCTGAAAAGGGAGTTGCGCTGAACCGTACCAAAGTATGAAAAAAGATTAAAGGGGGGATAAAGAGCGTGTGATTATAAGAGGTCTTCCGTCTTCGCGTAAATGCCATCGATGGAGGGTGTTGCATGACGTGAAACCAGATCAATACCGGTCGACAAGAATGAGCGCACTAGAAAAGCCGCGCAATATTCAGACGCCACATCTCTCCGAGCGAAAAGCGAGCTGTCATCAAAGGTGTATTGATGGGCGCATCTGGAAAGCAGAACAAGTCAAGTTTAGAGAATACCCGAATCCTTTAGCGCGTTATTCAGTATTGTCTCTTTGACTGCTGCGAAAACTAGCCGGATATTTGATGTATCGGTGGCCTGGGTAAGACTGTGTGATGGGCAAATCTTGTTAGCCAGTGGCTTGAGGTGGTAAATGCATATACCATCTGCCTGCTTCACTTACTGTGGATATAGATTAAGGTGCGCCCTGTTGACTTGATTGAACCGCCATAGCAGGTACTTGGCTGCCTTGTTGACGTCGGTACCGCCGGTGTAATCGGGGAAGAAGTTGGATAGAGGTGAGCGGCCCAGTTTCTGCTTGAAAATGTCCACCTTGTTCAGGAAGAGGATGATGCTGGTTCTCATAAACCAACGTGAGTTGACAACCGAGTCGAACAGCAGTAAGCTTTCCATCATGCGGTTCTGCATTCACATTACAAGTCAGCCCCCCTTCGCTTGCACTGCCTATCAAACCATGAGGCTCTCCGGCCTTTTGTCGCACGACGTACCTGACTGCTCTCCTCGAGGAGAACTTGATCGTATTCGCTCAGCGCAACACAGAAAATGATTGAGGTAACGTTCTCGAAGCAGTGTATCCACTTCTTTCGTTCACTCCTTTGCCCACCAACGTCAAACATGCTAAAGGAAAAACAATCAGCGGCCCGTGGCTAGGATGTTTCAACCCCAATGCTTCAACATACTGGATACTAAGCTGTCCCATTTGGAAGCGTGTTTCGTAGATTCCGGTGGTTTTTGTACGGGCGCGTAATACGTCCATCTCGTTGGGTAGATAGTCGGGAGCGACAATGCGCATTGCTTCTTGGAAGAAACTACAGGAGGCGCGGCAGGGTTAGAATCCAAGCAGCAGTCAATTTCGCGCGCCGCTGCGACCTACGCAGCATGGCGATGATGTCAACTTACTATTCCGCAGAATCCATCAGGTAAAACTCCGTCTGATGTTCCATCAGCTGCTCCTTCGCCGGGTCGCTCCATATGGCCTGCACAGCGAGGCCCACCTTGGGGTCGATGTGAGCCTGCGGCCCGGATTCTGCTTGGTAGTCTATTAAAAAGTCGGCGTACGCTCTGTTGTCGTCTTGTGCCAGCTCTATGCTAAACTGCTGCATGGCAGTGATGACGGCCTTGGCACATTCGACCAGATTCTTGAACACGGTCGGTCTGTAGTTGTACAGCTCCTCTTCTGAGTATCCCTTGAGGTGGATAATTTTCATCTGTTTCACAATGGTCGACTTGCCACTCTCACCAGAACCTAGAAACAAGAGACGATGAGAACGATGGAACGGGCGAGCGGTTGGGATGCGGCCACGCGTCGGCGGCCGTGTCCAAAACGTACCTAGCAGCAGGATCTTGCATTCTTTCCGTAGCCTTTTGGAGTCCTCGTCCAGCTCTTTGTCGATGGCCTGGCTCCTCTTTTTCTGCTCTACCTCGTCATTGCTCGAGCTCATGCAGCCGCCCATGGTGGGCGATGTTGCACGCTTCTGCGTTTGGCGAGACTGTCGGCGTTCTTTGAGGACCTGGCGAATCGGTAGGCGAAGCGATTTGGATCCAAAAGGTGGGTTTGCCATGCAGCCAATTACACACGCATACAGCAGCGATGAAGAGCTGCTAAGAAAATGCCGGTAACAATGACGGTGTTTGCTTCTTGCTGTTTAAAATACGTTGATCTTTGTCTATTCTCGAGTTTGGTAGTTGCTGCTGGTTGAAAGGGGGGGGGCGCCGCAAAAGTCGGTATCCCTCTGATAGAGTTGCTTGAGCTGGGGGGTTGAAGTTTAGCGGAGCGTTCGGCAGAAAATGGCGGCGGCGGATGGCGGCAGAGGTGATTGAAAGGTCAGCAGAACCAGCTGCAGCAGGTTGCGGGGAGGTGAGGGTGAAGATGGAAGCAGGCGAGGGCGGTGGTGATGCTGTCGAAGCAGCTGTTCGGCAGGGCTGGCAATGATGAAAGGCGTCAGAAATCCGGGCCGGGGCGACAGAAGACGGTGCAAGATTCGGCGCGCGGAAGCAGCCTCGTGGACGAGGAGGTTTGGATTCTTCTGCTCGGGAGGAGCTGAGGCTTTGGCGTGCGCACAGGCATGAGGCGTGTGAAAGTCAGTGCTACCCCGTCGCTTTCCAGGTACAAGCACCAGCGCACGGGATCCAATCCAATCTGCCGCTGCGAGGCCCTGTGGATCCGGCCAGGGCGTGGCTGTAGCGTGGGCTGGAGACCAAATGATGACAGGTCGGGCGGAACAGTGGCGCCAATTGGCGCTGGCGGTGATGCTGGGTGCTGGATTGGCCGCTGGATGGGTGCTGGATGGGCGCTGGATGCTGGGGTGGAGGCGAGCCCGGGTTGCTCCCCAGCCCGTTCTCTGCAGACGTCAGCGACGAGGATGCCAGTTGCGGCACGGTACATTGAATACCACAAGCAGGAGCCTTACTAATGCGATGCAACGAGCAGCCTTGGACTGATGATGGATTGATGATTAATTGAAGGGGAGAAAAAAGGACCGGTGGGACGAGGCATGCGCACGCAGACTCCAAGGTGGGTGAGGCAGGGCGAGTTTGCACAAGACGGGCTCAATTCGTTGGCGTTTGCCTGATAAGGATCTGATGCAGGAGCCGGACCGCTCTTCAATAATAAGCGGCGCAACTGTATTGGAGAATGCAAGCACAAGTAGGTAAGGTAAGTATCGCTACAACTTGGATGCCTGCTCGGTAGCGGTCACTGCCCTACCAGGGGCGGCTGAAAGAGCCTGTGCCAGGCTAAAAGTGTGCTCGTATCCAGCGTCGTTTTCGGACGGCTACGAATGAACGATGAAGAGTATAACCAATATAATGAATTGATGCCGTTAATGCAGAGGAACAAGGCACGAGCACCAGAGAAGAGACAAAGGAAAGAACTGAGAGCCAATGCTCCAAAGCGGTAATCGAACTTGGAAATCAAACATGTAAGTGCGTCCAATAGGTGTCAATCCAATAGGTGCCCATTACCCAGCCGCTGGCCAAAAGGCAAAAAGGGTCAATGATTCTGGTGCTGGCTGGCTGCCCACCCGTTTTGCCATTCCCCAGGCTATTGAGCCACCAGAGTTTGCCTTTGTCGCTACCATTCATCTGGAAATACGGAGCACATGCCAATGCTAGGTACGGGTGCGCTGCGCTGCTGCTAAATGGGCGCCATGTCGTTGGCGAGCTCCTCCAATGTCTTAGCGCTATACCTCCATCACACAATTTCCCGCTCGCGATGGAGCAGGTACCCGGCTATCGCGTCCTTGGCTCGCACCGTCGCAAAAAAGCTCACACCCACGCCTACGCCGCATTCCGCCTGGCACTGGGCTTTTTAACCTCAACTCTACTTTCGCATGGCGCTCTGCCATTAGTACATGACGGCGCAGACGCTCGCGGGAATGCGTTGCGAAGGTCCTGGCAACTAGGCACAAAGCAGCGTCCTCGTCCATCCGTCGGCCGAATCGCTGTCCCGGCCTGGGTGGCTGCGCGCCTCGAATCTCATCTCTCACATGCCGCCTCAAAGCACCTCGCATTTGCATTTGCATGCTCGTACCTACATATGGCCAGCGTGTACCTACATCCGCCGGTGCCTCATGTGCGCAGCACGGGGTGCGAAACGCCTGTGCGTGCGTATCACGCACTCTCGACTCGCATGCGCCTAGTGATGACCGTTTGCTCGTTCGCTCCCGCCTCCAATGTCTCTCGTCTGCAGCATCGCAACCTGGGCGGCGAATAGCGCCCACGCTCAAGCCCACCCGCAGGGGTGGAGGATGAGATGCAAATTGCAGCATCACTGAGAGGCTTCGACACCTGATCCGATTGCCTCGCCGTGCCTTATCACGCTTCGCTTTGCTTCCCCCATTTCCTCGTCCCCACAGCGCTATGCCCGTGGTGGCTACTCGCCGCTCTCCGGCTTCAGCATCAGCGCGCAGCGCCTCTCCACAGCAGGCAAAACGACACGCACCCAGCGCTTGAATGGCACAGCTTTAAGCTACTGGCCAGGGGGGTCCGTGCGGAAGAGAAAACTCGAGGCCATCGCATGTCCCATCCCCACATGCCGGCCCAGTACCCCAGCGAATTCCTTCCGCAGCGACCAACCAGCTTGCGCCAGAGTCGCTCTAGACGCAGGAGAAGCGATTCACAGGAGGTGCCAATATACACTAGACGATAGGGACGCGTCTCGTACAGTGCTGCTATCCACCGCTATGAAGGCATGCATGTATAGACAGGTATTGCTTGGCAAGCTTGCCAAAGCTTGGCTCTCTGCCGGTATATCAAGGTCGAACGATTCCCGCATATATAGTACCGAGAGCTGCTTCACAACGCCAAGATGCATTACCTAGGACGTGGTAAGCTTGCCTTCCAACAGCATCGATACAGAAACTGTCGAGGCCACGTGCGTGTGACGACCAACACCCAGCCACCAGCACAAAGCTTATTGTTGGTGCTGATGCTTGTTTTGCATGCGAGCAATCGCCATTGGCAGCAGATCAAGAAGTCTACAGCACTGTATCAACTTTGGGGCATTTTCATTGCCTACCAACTGGATATGCAGTCGACAACTGACAGCCTGTCGATTGCAGTGCACTCGTAATCCAATGCCTGCCTCTATGACTGCCTGTGGTACCAGCAGCGTGGTGCTCGGAACAACAGGGTGAGGACGGACCTCTTGCAAGGCCTGCAACGATATCCTTGCGTGTTCTAAAATAAAAAAGGCCGCTGCAATGAGGGCGCCGCAATGTCAGTCTCGCTCGGGGTTCCGACGTTATTCGCACGAGCACGGCGCTTCCGGTAATCGAAATTACGAGTGCGCAGGGCTGAGAGATCCGGGTCCAGCCTACGCATATCGGTATGAATTTGCGGAAACTTGTCCATGGCCAAGGGATCAACCCCATGCGAGCAAATAGCTATACTACAGTACAGTACGAGTATGCTCTTGAAGCCGCCCAACATCGAGCGTCAAACGCAGCGAAAACAATAGCTGAGCTGGCTTCATTTCGGACCGTGAGAGGCTCCATATTTAATGCTAGGTGATAATCATGATTATATGAATGATCCCAGCTCATTCGGAGAGAAGTTTAGGTCAGCCTCACTGCCAGCTCTAGGGTCCTGGAATGTAAAATTGTTTGGTCCAAGTCTCTGGTATCTTCCACAGGGTACTTTACTTGGTAGTGATGCGTAATCCCATGCCTCATCCTTCGTACCGCCGGATGACTATGAATTCCTCGCACAGTCAGCCCTGAGATTAAAGGCCGATCATGAAATTCGCCCGCCGCGTTACCTAAAAATGCGGATGGGATCGGTTCAACATCAATGGCGAGCGTTGATCGGATCATACTGTATCTTCTGCCACCTCCTGGAAACGGCTCCCCGTCTGTGTCAGCCGCGCCCGCTGGCAAACTTTGCAGCTTAGTCGTTGCGATATCACATCTGCGCGTCGACGCAATACCTGCAAGTACATACACCCTTGGTGACCTGAGACCAGTAGTACATACATACAAGTGTACTGTACAAAGCGAGTAGGTACAGTATGGAGCATGGTAGGAGTCCGCCGCCGATCGCCAATGTCACCAGCCAAGACCAGTGCAGCAAGACGCAAGCCGGATCGAAGCTGGTGGCTTGTTTTAGAGCCAGCCATTCTATCGATGTAGGGGAGCCCCTGGATCCAGCACAGCCCGACAGGGAATGCACGTGGTTCTGCCAGAATCATCAGCTCTCTCCAATCAGTCGCCGCCAGATCCAGCCATCCATTGACGGCACGGAGTGTGTGAGGCACGATGTGACGGGCCCTTTTGACAGTTCACTTTCATCCATCGAGGAGGGGGGCGATATGCTTCTTTGTGGAAAGGTCATGCAATGGCAGTTGAAGGATTCAGGTGGATGTGGTTGAAGCAATCTCAGCCTTTTTGGCCGGCACAAACTTGCCCCCCTTCCCTCTTCAGAGCAACAAGGCCCTTTACCAGGGCTTCTCAAACTTCATCCAATGGACTCGACTCAGACATTTGACTGCTCAAGCTTTGTGGAGACAAGTCGTGGGCCATGGCACTTCATCCACAAAGATGGAGCCGGCAAATGCCTCAACAAAGTTCAAGTTCTGGCTTTCTTCTCTCCCACGCCTGTATTCTCGCCTGCAAGACACTGTGGAAGCGTTCTAGAATTGCTTACACAGGCTCCAAACTGAGAGGCGCTTATTAGTAGTTCGGAAGAAACAAGAAAAAAAAAAGTCTCAGATCATCCCTGCATAGACGACTCACTCGCATATTAATAGCAGCATGTCGCGAACTTGCAGCCGAAGGGCTAGTCAGTTCGCCTTTATCGCCATGAACCAACCGCAAGTGTCCCCAATCCCATTCTGGCTTGAGTGGCGGTTTGCTGCTTGCCTGGCCTCCGCTGAGCCGAGCACTAGAGAGCCCAGCATTGCGACGGGTTGGGGGCTTTTTTCTTCCTTTTTTTCCTCGCTCGCTACGGACAGACAAGGGGTCTTTGGAGACATGGAATTGAATACTAGCACCAACGGCCGTCGTTAATAGCAATGACAATAGATAGTGGGAATGAGGCTAAAACACGGAGCACACGGTTAAGGGCGGAACTCGTCATTAGTGCCAGTAGCACCGAGTATCACTTTAACAGTCTGAGGCTAACGTACATGCCATGATACGTGTACAGGTACCGGGGCATGAAAGGTCTTCTCAAAACTTCATTTTTCGACAAGAAGTTAGCGAGATCGGGGGTTCGGAAAGCACCGATCATTCTGATACTGTATTGTAGCAGTACATGGTCCAGCTTCAAGGTTACATACCCAAGACAATCTCTCACGTCCCAGCAACGACTGACTGACATTCAGCTTCCAAGGAACTGCCCTGCGGCGCACGGTTCACCTTGCATGAGCTCAAAGTCGATGGAGAGGGGCGCTCGTTAATATAAGGTAGGGAGGGAGGGTGCTCGGGCAGTCAAAACATCGTAGCATCTACTAAGTATACGGGGTAGCGTTAGAATCGTCTGCCACAGTAACCGTCGTCCCTCCACTTCTAGCTTAAACCCCCTTTCCCACATTCCGAATTGTCTCATCGTAGCCTTATCAAGATTTTATGCGTTCCAGGGGTCGCTTTGCGTAGACTTGAGAGGGCGTATATGGGCTGCCCATTTCACAATATTAGAGGGGCCGATAGCCGTTTGCATGTACAGTAAGGAGATATGCTGCTCAGTTAGCTGACGCACAAGGTAGCTAAAGGCAGTGAATTGCGATTCGCAAGGTGAAGCCATGTAGGTATGATATTTCTTTTCTTAGTGAGGGCGTACTGGACTTGAAGTTGTGGAACCGGTAACGATACCTATTGATGTATTTCACACTCGTATATTCTGTTTAGGTGAACATGAGTAAGTAGGTACTGTGCTATTCTGACACAGATATCTACATGTATGTACTACAGTAAGCCAGTCTCTCATTTGGTCAGTACAACACAACCACGTCTGCACAACCCCGTCTGCCCTATCAGAAGAAGATCGCCATGGAATTATATCTGCCTGGTATTCTTCTTTGGGGGATCTGTGCTCCTCTTCTCTCTATAGCTGGCGATCCTCGTTAAAACAAGGATATAATGTGTTTGCTACAGTGCCCCTCATGTTGTGTCGTTTCAAGTCTGTGCGAGCCGCGCAATATCTGCCTCTGTTATCATCGTCTGTACAATTCTGGGCCAGTGCCGGTCATGATATAAGTATTGTAGGTATGCTGTACCGGTACATAATGTCTGGTATCTTTGTTCTATCCCTCTCCCCCATGTAAATCGCCCGTGCGAGGTAGATTGAGATCGATCTTGACCTTATTTACCCTAGACATCATCAGATGAGACTAAGGAGCCCATACCTGCACCCTCCCGAATAGCAAACCGGGACGGGTGAGCACATCCGTGTCTGTGCTCTGTACGTGCTGCGTACTCGAGATGAGGCGTTTGAGGAAATCATAATGCTGTTATCGTGCACGTTGCACTTCCTTTCTTATTACCACTGCGAGCTGGTCGCCCTTCATCTCTTTGTTTCAGTGAGATTGGAGTCCGAGGTCCGCTACGCAGCCTGGTTACATCATTGTCTTGGGAGGCAAATGCACACACATGCTGCACAAGTCATGGGCATCAAGGCTGTGCCACGTTACCTTTTGATGATGAGACGAATCAGCCCGGCTTCTCTTTGTTCCCGGCAGTTCATTCATACCGGCCTGCTTCGACAGAGAGACGTTTAGCCCGGTGGCTTACGACCCATCATCTCTGGAGTTCATTGGTATCCCTGATGCCGGGACTGATGGACTGACTACTGTTGCATGTACTTGTATAGCATCTAATGCACAAGGCTGGTTAGCGGGGATATAAACTTGTGTGCTCCTAGGTGCTACTGCTACATACGATAGGATTCCTCGCGGGGTCTTGGTATACGATATCCGCGTCCCACCCAATCATCCCACGGACATGTCGATGCCGTCAGAGCAAAAGGAAAGGAAAAGAAAGGAACGGTAAAGAAGTCAAATATCGCCTCGGCAGTGGCGTCACAGAAAACGGATGGCCTTCTTCATGCAATGCAAGACACGCTGGCAGACTAGCATCCAAGCTTGCCATTCGCTGCCGCATCCCTGCACAGCCCGCAGCCAAGAGAGATCGGTAGGGAAAAAGCTTTGGGAACGAAGAAGCGAGGGTGGTTGACGTGGAATCATGTCGCCCTGTAGGAAGAACATTTCATTCTCTTGTCCCTGGTTCTTGTTTGACTCTTGGTTCTGCATCCAGATTCATGCCTTGGCTGTTTCTGCTCATGGGGTTCGGACATGGATCGGTGATGGAGGGTGCTGTGCTGAGAGCATGTCTCAAATATTGCCATGAGCCGGCCTGGTGGTGTTCACAAGACCATCACCATCAGTGCTTATGTGGATAATTGATCTCATACAAGCACTTTTGGTGGTCTCCTATAATCGCCGTAGTCTTTACATCTGCTCTGCCTCAGGTACCTCTGCACGTGACGCTGCGCATCAAAGTTGCAGAGAGGACAGCATCTTTGCAGTCTTGCTTCAGACAGAGTCCAAATATCATGAACCATGCACAACCAATCATTTGCCGGCATCAACCTTTCCGCTCTTACTCTGTTCACACCGATAACTGTTCCCAGCAATTAAGTTTGGCGCCGCCTCTGATTTCCGTCCGCTGCAGTGGGCCTCTACGAGCAATCCAAGCGCAGAAGCCACTCCCAGCAGATCGTTTCTGCTCTGCACTCTGTATGGCGGGTCCTGTCTGTACAGTCAGCGCTTCAATCTCACCAGCCGCAGCCCCAAACCACACCGACTGGCTGGTTGGAGGCGGTTCAGAATCACCAGAGCTGCGTCTGTACAGCCAGTCAACAGCCGGCCAACAGCCACATTGCTCGCCGGCCTCCCTCATAATCGAGCCTCTTCTCAAGGACTCGTGTCTCGTCCATTGTACACGCAGCCTGAGCTGAATTGACTTCGCTGTCAGTCTAGAAATATTCTCCATATACAAGTACCCTTGTCCGGCTCCAAAACCGCCAGGGATCCCCCGCCACTGCCAATTCACCTTGCAGGAAGACAAACGCGCGACCATTCTGCCCCCCCTTGGCTCTGCGTCCGAAGGCGAACCGATCCTGTCCTTTGCACCAGGTTTCCATCATCGTGACAGAGTGACAGCCGAACCGAACCGAGTCTGAAGTTGCGAGCGGCTTACAACTCTAGGCCTGTGTCAATCTCAACTCCCGCCTTTTCGCCACACCGACTTGCTGTGCCAAAATACCCAGTCTTTGCTGCCACCGCTTCTCCGTCGAGCCACTCCCAGTGACGACTGCGATCCGGCCGATTTCCCCGAATCCCAAAGGTTCGAGGCCTGCCGGTAGCTGAGCTTGCCGGAAGCGCATGGCATCGCCATAGCGGCGCTGAGCTGCAGGATATTCTTCTCGGCTGGCCTTGCATCGCGCGCACCAGCGATACCAGACGGCATCATGAGCACCGATAGAATCAAGGTCCCGCCCAATGGGGTCGAGTTCAAGACCATCTTGTCGCCAATTACCCCGACGATACCCACCACACCCTTCCTGACCAGCTTTACGCCGTTGGTGACGGTCGTTGGCTTCCATCATGCGCGGGGACCCGAGGTTGAGAGCTGGTTTGGAGCCGAAGAAGGCGTTGATCCGGCCGTCAAGTATGGATGGACTCTGCTGCCGTTCATGGCGCTGAGCGACGGAGCGCATGCGTATGTTGACAATCCTTGTCCAAATTGTTGCACTGCGAATGCTGGGACGGCTCGCTGACCATTTGCTATCAACAGCTCGGAAGAAGACTTTTCCTATTTTACGTTGCTACGACCCGAGACGGAGCATGAGCCGGCGACATCGCTCTTTGGTATATCATGCACTCGCCAGCTCGATTCGTCGCAGCTTATCAACCGGCCTGCCGATGTAACACGTTCAACCGTCCAGAAGGCGGTTGTCGTCATCGCCGACAGTCCCCAGTTCTTTGGCATGCTGAGACAACGCCTGAGCGTAGTCACACAGGCATGGTTTGCGCAGCGCGAGTTTACAGATGTCGAAATCTTGCACAGGTTCCAGGAGAGCCTCGCGGATGAAAAATCCCGGGGCATCTTGCAAGAGGAAGCGCAGCGAGATCAGTACCTGGGCATGAGTCTGCGCGAGCTCATCCACGAATTCAAATGGCAGGCTTTGGTGTTGCTCAAATGCTGCCTTCTTCAGCCCAAAGTCAGTATTAGTCACATTCTTTAAAGCCATTGGCGGATACTTGCAGTTCGTGTGCTAACAATCAGTGTAGATGCTTTTCTTCGGATCGAGATGTGATCGGTTATGCATGGTCCAATTCTCTCTTATTTCGTTGATACCCGGACTCATTCGAAACCTTCAAGATTGCGCGGATCCTGAATTAAACAACCACGAAAAGAAGCTGGCGCAGGCAACCAGTCTACAAAGTAGTAATCGCAATTCACTCCTCACGTTCATGGGACTGCCATTACAGATATTTGGTAAAGTACGTGCTACCTACAACCCGCTACTAAGCTCCTTTGAAAAAAAATTCTTTTCTCACACGCAAGCAAACTTAGGGAAGCATGTTTGGCCCATATACCCCATTACAGCAGCTCGACCTGCTGGCCGACGTCGGCACCAAATCATATCTCGTCGGAAGCACCAACTCGCTTCTTCTCCAACAAAAGGACCGCTATAGCGATATCATCATAAACCTCGATGACAACACCATTAATATTACATCACCTTCTTTGAAATCAGCACTGGCGTTGACAGCGGCGGACAGGAGATGGATCGACAACTTAACCCACGCAGTCAATGACACTTGGGACGAGTCCAACCCAAGCACGCCAAAGACGATGCAATATGCTGGAAGCGAAGAATACATCAGAGCCCAGTTCGAAGCCTACATTATTGGACTTATATCCTCAGTCAAGTTCCACAACTATCTCACCACAAACGCCGCTGCCCTTCGCAACACAGCAGAAAGCGATCCCGCCGTCGACTTTGGCATTGACTGGGTGGACGCGTGGGCACGCACAGAAAACTATCGCATGTGGGACGCTCACACCGATACAAATCTCTTTTCTGTCTCCGAGCCGAGGCACCCCTGTGCCGGAGGCCTTACCATCGAAGATGTTCAGAGACGCATAGCGGAACAAGTAAAAGATCTTCATCTAGACGAACGCCTCGCTCAAGGGCGTGACATTCTGGGACGAAACTTTGCTGCTGGCCGAGAGAAGGCATCAACAATGCTAAATCGGTTGTATAACGACATGGAGCAGATGCGTGAGGCCCAGCGCCGCCGCGCAGAAGAAGCTGCCAAAGCCAATGCAGCCAATGGCAACGGAAACGGCAATGGCAATAGCAATAGCAACGGCAACGCAGACGCTACCAAAGCGCCAGAGACACCAACTGTCAGCAGCAGAGCCAGCGCATACATGGCAAGCTGGACTTCCTGGGCCGGCGAGAAGCGCAAAAACGGCGGATGGGGAGCAAGCTGGGGCAAAAAGAAGGCCGGTGACCAAACAGCCTCGATGCCCACGAGCCCTATTGAAAAAGACTACCAGTTTGTCAACATGATGGGCTCGCGAGGCAATTCCACAGAAGCCTACCGGCCAATGACGCAGGGGAGCTTCAGCGAGAGCATCCTCTCCGCCGCAGACAGCGACCGGCCTGGCACGGGTTCCTCAGGCGCCGATGCGTCAGCCCCTCTGACACAGTATCCCAGGGAGTTTGACGATGGCTTCCACGAAGAGTCGGTGGTTGGCAATGGCGGGGCCAAACTCAGGGATTAGAATAACAGTTTTCTAATGTGCAAATCAAAGAGGGCCGGCTGTTTGCTTTCTGTCTTGTTGCGTTTGTTTGTTTTTTGCGCTTCCTTGCTGTTATAGCTTGCTTGCTTGTTTTAAGGAAGCATGACTTTGGATTTTCAGGTATAGGTATATAGATAGACAGCTTTTTACGTGATGTACGAAGCGGACGACGGAGGATATTGATCAAAAGAGAGAGAAAAAAGAAAGAAGAAAGGAAGCAGTAGGGAAAGAAAGAGCTAGGGAAATAACAGGACATGATGAATGAGAAATGGGTATTGATGGGCTTGGGCTGCTACATTGGAATTGGAAAAGAAAAAGGTACTCTAACCAGATGAATACATGTATCAAATAGCTAGGCTACATAATGAGTCTACTATACGAGACACCTTACTACACAAGACTCATGTTTTCAGACACAAAAGCACTCAACGGAGGCACATCTAGAATCCAAGTCACAGATCCTCTATTAAACTGCCATAGACATATCACCATAATCACCACCATGAAGAAGTAGGAGAAACTAAGTGTAGAGAAACATTGGCACGTAAAATAGAACACACAAAAAGAGAAAAGAAAAGGCCCATGCCATAGCACCACTCCTGCTAATTCCAATCCCAAGACAACCCTGTAAAAGAATCTACGGATGATATAATAACCGATTTTGGTAGTGCGGGGGAAGGGTGTAATAAAAGTAGTTTTGTTTTTTTCTTTCTTCCAGCGATTAAGCATGCCTATATCGATGGCGAAAAAAAAAGGGGGGAGTGAAAACGTGAAGCAAAGAATAATGCCTGTTAACAAAAAGCTCCGTAAAAGTTCTACCGGAGGTAAAATAAAAAACGAATAATTTATGCTAAGTAGCCCAATTCATCGTCGTCCAGACGCTCCAGATACTCCTTGTCCAGGAGAATTTCTATGCACTTCTTGATATCACCAACCTTGGGGACGAAGCGAGAACGGATCTGGTTGATGGTCTCGCTCACTAATTGCGTGTGCTTCATCTTCTTTCGAGCCTTCATGATACGGACAATCGCGGACTGTTGAATATGGATTAGCATTGGGCATTTTAAGACATAGGATTGGGGGAGGGCAATAAGCTGGCTTACCTGCAAGACTAATTTGCGGTCCTCTTCGATAGTCTTGTTCGTCTCGACCTCTTCCTGCTTCGCCTCCTTGACACCACCGAGGTTGAGATTGACTCGTATCTTTTTGCTCTTAAAATCATAGTTGAGGCGGAATGTCTTGCCAGGCCCAGGCTTGTCGCCGCCCTCCATCAGCAGCACCTTGGCCTTGAGAATAACAGCTAGTGCCTGATCGAGCACCTCGGAGCTTAGCTGGGTATTGGCAATAATCTCCTCGTATGAAAGTGTATCCTTGTCATTGAACAAGAGGAGGATTGACATCTGATAGATTGAGACCTGGAAAGTATAGGGCGTCTTGCTGTTCTTGCAGTAGCCGGCTTTGACTTCGCCCTTGCAGAGATGCCACAGCCAGGTTAGCTTGCGGCCATCATGCTTGTGCTTGTAAAATCGAACGAATTTCTCAATTTCCCCGTTGATCTCCACGGGGGGAGTAAAGTGAGTGCTTGGTGGTGTCAATGGCCAAAAACCAGTTCCCAAGATGGAAAAGGTTGAGTCTACAGCCTTTGGTTGTTCGTAGCTCTCTAGATGTTCTTTGAACTCCTTGTTCAAATCCTTGGAAATTTGCATATCTTGGAACATACGCTGAAGCTTGTTGGTGTATTCAAAGCCACAAGCCTCTTTCAACTTGGAAATCATGCTTGTCTCGGCATCATCGGAAGAAGAGTTGCTGTGCACCAGTCTCCTGGCCAGCATACGGGAATAGAACTTTTGGAAGACATCCTTGTCCTCAATGTACTTGAAGACGGTCATGATCTGCGACAGCGTGCGCTCCAGATCGGCCTCTTCGATGCTTGTGGTGCTCTTACGTAAGAGAACATCTGTGTACTTGGCCAGCAATTCGGGCGATTTGTTGGAGCCAGACTTGCACACCTCGTTCCGATTGACGAATTCACGGCAGGCATTATCCAGAGACCGTGTGAACTCGGGTTCATCGTTGAAGGCTCGCTTGACCAAGCCTTGGTACTGGGTGTGAATCTCGAGGAGGGCGTCGACATAGACCTTGGGTTCCAACTTGTCGCCTTCAGACGACTGCACTTTTTGAACAGCGGCCAAGCCTGCCTTTCGGACATGAGTCTCAAATCGGGTGCGTAGTGGGTCTAATCCATCGGGAATGCGAGATAGCAAACTATACATCCTCGCCATATCTTCCTCCCGATCATTGTCCAGGAGCACCTGAAATTCTTCCCGGAGGAGAGCCGAATGATCGGCGATGAGGGCCTGGTTGCAACATTTTTTCAAGGGAATGGCAATATCCCCGTGCAAGTACATGTTGACACGCTCCTCTTCTTCGGCCAATCGCATCTCTGCCTTCTTCATATACTCAACGACACTATTCTCAGCAACAAACTGCTTGGATTCGGCTTGGTAGAATTCCTTGGTTGCAGCCAAAAAAGGCCGTTCGAAATGGAAGCGGTAGACGTCGAGCGTGGACTTGGATGGATCGGCCTCGTCCAGGCCGAGAGAGACAAACGAGTCGACGACCTGTTTAATCTGGCCGTACTCAATGGTCTCACCACTTCTCTGCTTCTCCACCAGTTTGAGAACGGCATCCATGACCTTTTCGGATACCTGCTCAAAGAGCACCTTACGCCATTGAACAAGATGCAGGGTGTACACATCGTATATGTTCTTCTTGCCTTCATCAATCTCGCGTTTGACCCAGTGCCTATTAAGATACTGGAACAAGTGGTGAATATATTTCGCAGCGACGGTATATCGGTTCCACTCTCGTATGTAGTAGGACAGCAGGGCTTCGTCTGTATGCGATTTGGACGACTGAACGAGGGCCGCCAGGTGTTTCTGTAGATATTGGATTAGATGGTTGTAGAGATCTTCACCTAGCAGATGGGCTATTCAACGAGAAGAATCAAGCAAGCATGTTAGCGAGAGTTTCACTTCAAAGGAATTTTGAATGCAGACGAACCGCCACGATGACTAGTAGTCATGCTCGGGCCACTGAGGCCAACGGCTTTTTGTGAAGTGCAGAAGTTATGGACGGCGCTGTGACAGTGTGAGCAGTCGAATTCCGAGGCCTGAGCGACAAGGCAAAGCGAGAAAGAGGAACACGGTTCACGGGACCACGTACGTATACACTCCCATGTACATTTGCATGTCCATGCCCTGCTCGAGATCGGTCATGATTCGGGTGATGCCATCCTCGAGGTACTTCCATCTGCAGCGGCGGTCAGTATCTCGCCAGCGATCTGTATTGCCCGATCATCGGCTCCGACTCACGTTGCATTGATGTCCTCACGGTTGGGAACCGGAGGCATCCCCATTCTGGTCACCATCGTGAGGCGTAGAGCGTAAGGCGGGGTGAAGAGTGACGCTCTGCGGCTCGCGTGGGTGGATTGGCGGGCGATGTGTGCAGCAGACGGGCCGCCTCTTCAGCTCGGGATGATGGGCGAAATGAGGGCAGTGCTGGAGACAGAGAGAGAAGCAGGGCCTTGCGTCGATGGCAGCGCCGTGATGCGTTGGAGGCGGGCAGCGGGCTCTCGGGAAGCCTGTTTGGGCGAGAAACTCAGCGGTGATGCTCACGCCTCAGCCGGAGAGGCAGTGGGTCGCTGGACGGATCAGAAACGGGCAGATTCACACGCGGCTGGGGCTCGACGCGAGGCAATAAAGGGACGAGAGTTTGCTGCTCGCTCGACTGGACTCGCCGCAACGATCGCGATGGGAAGACAGAAGGAGGAGGAGAGAAGTCCAGGGAGGCTGCGAGGAGCTTGGCCAAAAGACGTAATGATGAGGGATCAATCAGGCAGTAAAGCCAAAGCTGACTGACTCTGCCGCGCTGGTGCTGGAGCAAAGTTGCAAGGTGCAAGGCTCCTGGCAGGCCGTAAGCGGTTTAGCGCCGGTTTCTGCCTTGTCCAGCCGCCTTTTTCTGGGCCTTTGTGCCTGTTGGTGCAGTTTAGAGCACTGAAAAAGGGACTACTGTACTTGGCTGGAGCTGCTGGCTGCTGCCTTGGACAAAGGGCGACGATGGTAGGTGGAAGTGAAGGAGATGAGTCGCACAAAGGTGAAGGTTAAATACCTTTTTAGGGCTTCAACGAAAACAGGACTTTTCGAGTCCATCTTCTGTGGCTGCTTCTGTGACCCGCTGTTGACCGCGCGGCGGTGGTACGGAAGAATTAAGCCACATGAAGTTTATACCAAACCTCCACTCTGGATATAGTTGCCTCTGCTGGATGTTGAAGACTTTGATTAAACATGGCAGCTGTTTTCTTCTTCTTCTTCTTCTTCTTCTTCTTCTTCTTCTTCTTCTTCTTCTTCTTCTTCTTCTTCTTCTTCTTCTTTTTATTTTTTTTATTTTCTTATTTTTTGGATACAATCACATCTACTAGATCTAGTAGGCACCCTTTGCTGAATATAATAGCATCTACTGCAACTGCTCGGAGAAAGGAATATACAAGACGGACAAGCAATATAGTGCAATATATATCAGTTTATGCACATATATATTAAGGTAGTACAAGTATTAGCCGGATGGTATATACAAAGGCCATCTCGCTCGTCTATGAGCAGAGCCAACCATCTAATTCATCAAATCTCGCTCATTTCTTACAGGTAATGCATGTTAATCCCGCCGCTTTTGTAACGCCATATGGGGTCTGGCCTCCAAGAGATATTGAAACGCTGACAATGAGACCCACCCATGAAGAACAGACAAACCGATCCAAATATATGATGTTCGTACAGATGTGTACGCTGTTGATGCTTTTCAAATAGCACCGTGTTCTGGCACTCTGGGACCCTCATCTAGTCTCCTCCTCGCGGCCCCCCAGCCGGTCAACCACTCGGAAAATATTGACAGTCAAATTGACAGTCCACGCGACAAGGCCGAGAAGCATGACGGACGCAAGGCCCTCAGACAGCCCCATTATATCCTCGTCCCCAAATTCGTGGTAGATGACGTGCTCAAACGCCAGAGCTGTGCATGCGGACTTGAAAATGATGAAGAACAGGTCAAGCAGTATGAGAGACATCTTGGAAAAGGCAGAGCGTAGACCAATAGGCTTCCCCGTATACTCGTCCCATATCATATATCCATTGAAGGGGATAGAGACGCAGTCCACCACAATTGCAAAGACGGACTGCGTGCGCTCAGCACCATCGCCTCGGACCCTGGTGTCCTGCTCAGTCCTGATGGCAATCGCCAAGGCTACTGTGGACATGACAATGACGACCATTCGGAAGAACAAGGGAGAGAAGGAGCCATTCAGTATTTGGCGCCACATGCGTTTCGAAACTGCAGATTTGCGCCGCCGGTCGTGCTTATGGTCGGCTGCGTTCAAAGGCAACTCCGTTTCCTTGTTGAAGTTGGGCTGCAGCCGGTTGAGAGCCTCGATGTCGATGATTTCGCTCTGTTCGTTCCGCGGGCGCCCCCAAGCCGACGATTGTATGAATTGTGCCCACGTGACGGACGGTTGTTGATACGTCGAAGGATGGGACGAAACAATAACCGGTTCGGCGGATCGAAGGTGGTCCCATTTCCTGCCTCGCGCGTCTGCCCGTCCATATTTGAAGAGGTGTGGTATGCGGCCGCGCTCATTCTGGGGAGGGCCCAGCTTAGGGTCATCCCAAGAGACGAACCCGTCCTTGGAGACTCGTCGTTGAGGTGGCTGAGGGGTGGAATTGCGCTGGGGCGCGGCAGAGGGCCGGGGGGGATTGAGCAATCGCCGTTGCTCGTCGGTCATCGGACCATGTCGCCCATCGTTGGCAACAACCCAGGCTATGAAGAGAGAGAAGATGTTAGTAGTTGCTTCTGGCGACCCGGAGACGCCGGTCAAGTCGCAAACTGAGCCTTACGGGGGATTGACCGCGCAGCACGCAAGCGAGGATTTATAAAGTCTGTAGAGGTGCTCGTGGAAGGGGGAGATCTGGACGCGGACGACGGCCCAGCCTCGGCCTGGGGCGTCGAAGACGTCATCGTTGTTTTCCGTGATGGCAATAAAGATGCTGTCTGAGGTCGTGTTGTAAGTGAAAGGCGGCGCACACTCTTGATGGACTCGGGCGGGAGGAAAAGGGATCAGTAAAACGGCAATTGGCGTTCCAGGGAGGCGCCGCCTTGTATAGGGAGACGTGAGGCTAGAGTAGCATGTTGGATGGACGGGTGTGAGGCTTGACGAGAGTGGAAGCACGAGGTGCGGCGACAGGCTGGAGCGACGCTGGGCCGATGGTCACACGCTTTAAGGCAGACTCTGGCAGGGCATGCACGAGGCACGCCTGCCAAGCCTGTCCGGTGGAGAGAGCTGCGAACAGGGGAGCCGTAAAGCGCGAAAAGCATCCGCAGCGGTGCTAGCACGGGCGACGGCTAGCAGCAGACTTGGAGAGCCGGGATGTCGAGGCTCTCGGCGCAGGGCCGGCAGAGCTCCATATTCTCCGGGACGACAGTACAAGAAGCGGAACATTGAAGGGAAAACATTGCTGGAGGCGCTGCTGCTAGGGCCAACCGGAGCTAGCCCTCAGCGCACCGCAGGCACTAATCGGGGCGATCACAAGCTGTTCCGGGTGCCGAGAGCCTCTGGGTCCATGACGCTGGAAAACAATGGCGAGATGTCCAGCCAGCGCCGGATCCGGGTGGAGACGCTCGGGCATGCATGAACTTGGTGCCACGGCTCACCTTGGACAGCAATACGACGGAGGTACCTGTCAACTTGCATGGGGCAGTACTGTACGATGGAAGGGTTTTACGACAGCTGCATGCAGAAAGATGGCTGGGTTTTTCGAAGCCTTCTTGGCACTGCTACAGTAGGAGCTTGGAAGCACTAACAGCACCTAGCGAGCTCGACTAGATCCTCCACCTTGAATTTTGTTGCTCCATAATGCCATCTATGACGGCACAGCTGCCAGCCAAGTACCGACGGTACGTACTGCTGAGCTGCCGCGGGCCATTCAACACGTCACCTGATGGCGCGCGCCTGTTTTTCTCTCCCGCAGCCAGGCGCGCCAGGTTCTGGGCGCTAAACTCGCTGTTACGGCGACGGTGACAGCTGGACGCGGGCTCTTAGGCCCCAAGCTCCAGTACAGCCTCGTCTGGACAGCGAGATTGGGATATCCATCAAGCACCAGCGTCGCTTTGCGTGCATTGTTCGCGCTGCCGCACAATCATACTCTTTTCTTCCTCTTCCTCTTTCTCTTCTTCTTCTTCCCTTCTTTACTTACTTCTTTCCTCAAATTTCTTCCTTCCTTAATCGAGGCGTGCCTGGTTATTGCCTCTTTCTGTCTATCTTCTACTTTTTTAGTGCTTGCATTTGGCGCTGTCACCGCTCGATCCTTCCCTCCCAAACACAGGCTGGCCATCCATTTGATTCTTCTCCATCGCGCTTCTTCAAGCAACGCCATTCTTTTTTCTTTCTCCCTTCTTGACAGCTCTTGCAGAAGCATTCCCTCTGCCGAAGCATCTCGGGTGATTCCAATTCACTGAGCCGGCCAGAAAAGCTGCGCCCACCCACTTTTGTCTGCTGTTGGCGCTCTCGCCTACACAATGAAAAAAGCAGCAGCCATGCCGGCGTCGTTGAAGGAGCGATCAAGCCGGCTGCAGATGTTTGCTCGCCCCAAATCCGACAACGACGTCAACACCATCACGAACATCGACGTGCCCACAACTGCCGCAGCGCAGCAGAACCGCGAGCCAGGGCGCTACCAGAGCTCTGGTCCGGGTCTCGCGTCCGTTGCTGAGCGAAGGGAGCTGGCAGACAGCGCTCGAGTACCGGTGCCGAATGGAAATGCTCGCCAGCCTGCCATACACCAGCGGAGATTCAGCCAGCCACCGCCCGAATCGGTGCAGCAGTCTCATTCGCAATCCCCATCCAGCCGCCATATCGATATCTTTACCGGCTCCCAATTGGGCGATAGCTTCATGAATTCAGGCCTAACGACGCCGATGTACGAGCCATCAGAAGCCGAGCCGGATACAAAGAAAAACACCATCGCTGTTCCTGCCACTACATCTGCTGCTCCCATTATCAGAGCTCCTCCTCGCTATAATTTCGACAAGAAGTTTCCTTCCAGCGGCGGCCTCGCCTTTAAGGTTGGAGAGGATCTGCGAATGAAGGTGGTTCCGGTCTCGGGCACCAAGCATCACAACCCCTCCTACATGAATGACGGTTTCAATAGAGGCGCCGCCAATGGATATAGCAGACCTGCCCCGCCCTATCGAACGAGCTATACTCGGCCAGAGCCATTGCCAGAAAAACAACCCAATCTGGCAATGCGTGAAGTTAGGCTTCGGCATGTGCCAAGAACGAAACAGATTGACTACGACGATGGGCAAAAGAGGAGCGCATCCCCCGCATATGACGGCAGAGGGCGTTTCACGAGGGATAGAGAGGAGGATACTCGCCCTATATCCAGGTTCCAAGGATTGGCAGAGGCTGAGATGGGAGGCAGAAGGATAGAGGTGGTTGATGAAGATGAGAATGGAGACCAAGACGATGGCACGTCTACCATAGGCGGGCGTGAGGATGGACGAGAAATGCCGCGGATGAAGAGGCATCTCCTATCGCCACAGCGAGCTGTTCTTGAAAGCGCCTTTACAACAACAATGCCACCTTTTAGGCCGTCAGTGCCAAAGGATAGGAAGAGGAGAAGAGAGAGCCTTGATTATGATGACATGGCTTTGAGCAACATGAACTATGCTGAACTACAAAATGAGGCATTTGACTTTGACCCCTCCAAGGTAACGGCACATGTTGGCACAGGTGGCGGTGCTGATACTCTCAATGCGAAACTAGAGCAGTACCAACACCAGACTGAGAAAGAACAACACTCGATGTTTAAGAGTATGAATGCTGATGACTGGGAGGAAGCTGGGGACTGGTTCGCTGACCGGTTCGGTGAAATCATGCATAAGCTGAGGGTGGCCAGACGCAACAAGCGTCGAATGATACAGGAGTTTGAACAAGAGGCGGCCTCTCGGGAAGAAGATGTCCGGGTGCAGACGGAGACGATTGACCAGAAACTGGCCAAAATGAAGCAAGACGGCCTGCGCGTGGTCAACGCTAGGGAGGGTAGCCAGCAGGTCGGCAAGTGACTTTTGGCTGTGGTTGATTGAATTTTCGTTTATTTTGCGCATTATCTGTCATTGCCACTTTGAAGCAGGAGTTGGGCGTACTCGAATGAGGTTTTACACTGGTTTCACTCTTCTTCTTTTTTCTTTCTTTTCTTTAACCATCATGGCGCTTTTTAGGCCTGACTTGATGGAACAGGCAAGCGCTGGCCGTGGCCTGGAATGCGCCTCTGAGCCTAGAGGAATGGTAGCGAGGCAAAAATAAGGCGTTGAAGGGTAACGAACGGTCTAAAGATTGCTGTGGGATATCATGGAAAATTCCTAGTCGGGAATTGGTCATGTTGCGTTATCTAAACTTTTACCCGTCTCTAATTGAAGACTCTATCAAGGACTATGTTAGAAGGGCGAAGAATTGTTCTCTCTATTCCACTCTTCCTAGGTTCCCATATGATTATTGTGATTGTGTCGTGATTCTCTGCCCGAGCTTAAATCTCAACCACCTGCTTCACCTTTCTATCGCGGCCAACGATCATCCTCAGCTGTGCTCCGGGCTTCTCCGGTAAAAGCCCATTCCGCAGCCCCTCCGAGTAAAGTTCATACGCCGGATAATAAGCATCCACAAACTTGACGACCTGCTCCCTAGTCATGCCGGCGTTAGGGTCGCCCCTCGCCAGGCGGAGATGCTCCTCCTGCTCCTGACGCCAGTCGTAGACGTACTCGATGTTCTCAGAGTCAATGTGCAGAAACGCGCCAAACATGTCAGTCACTTGGTCGTATTCCTTGAGCTTCTCGTTGATGGCTAGCAGATGCTCCAGACGATGCTGGTGGAGAGTTCGGCTTGGAGATGCGTGTTTTGCCGTGATGGCGGAGGGAGGGATGGGGCGGAAACCGACGCACCAGCCTTCGAGGATGATGACTTGGGGAGGAGGCGAGTTGCTGCTGTTGCTGCTATGGTTGACGGGTTTCCATGATGAGGAGGGGAGCCGGTCGCCTTGGCCGGAGAAGAGGGCCTTGTCGTATTGGGGGAGAAGGGTTGCTTCGTGGCGGAGGAGGGAGGAGAAGACGGATTTGAGGAGGGGGATGTCGTGGGTGCCTGGGATGGTGAGGTAAGTTTACACTGAGCAGTAATTGTGTTGGGATTTGAAAATTTCTAATGAGGTGAAATACAAGGCCATCATAATAACATATATTGTACTGATGGCGCGTGTAAGTGACATACCTGGCTCTCCACGAACCTGCCACAGCGCATTCTCAGGATTCGCCCTCGCCAGGGCCGCCTGGTCCTCGTGCGTCAGGTAGAAGTCGTCAATGCTGCAGACCAGCGTGGGGATGCCTTTCTTCTCGAGGGCTGCGGCGAGGGGCACGACGAGGGTGGATTTGCCGACGCCTTGGATGCCGTTGAGGCCGATGATGAGGGGCGGCGGCAGCGATGAGGCTTGTTGTTGCTGGTGCAGCTTGAGGCGGTTTAGGATGAAGGGGATGCATATTGGGGATTTGTCGTCGGTGAATGGAGGGGCCATGATGTTTGATGCTGTTTCTAAACGTATGAGTTGTTTTGAATTGTGTTTATTACAATTATATTAAAGGGATGTGATTTCTATGAGCGGGTAATGCTGCGCCGTTGCGGTAGCTCTAATATCCGCTTCGGAGCAGCTGCCGGTCCCCGGAGCCGGTTGATTGATTGATGGGTGCATTTTGGCTTCTGGGCCTAGTGCACTTGAGGGGAGGTTGTGGAGAGGTATTGTCTGTGTGCACTAGAGTAGTATACTCGTATATATAGATGACCTGGGGCATGCGAGGCTTGGGTGACGAGGGGGATGCATTTTAGAGGGCAATTGGACAATATACGATGGATGCATACCTTAGTAGTGATCCGGCACTACTAGTAGGTTACAGGCTATTGCATCACTGGCCGGCAAGCAGCGGTAGTACTAGTACCACAGCACAAGCCATAAATGACCCAACTGCCAAACAGACAGACGGCTGACATGGACACGTGAAGGACTTGCAAGATTCAGCCCAAGGATTGATACCCCAGATTCCAAGCATGTGAAGACGCCAGCCTCTCTCTTCCCCATGTCCCGCATCCAGCCTAGCGCTCGCTCCCCGAAAACCCCCTCGGTCTCGGTCCAAAATGGCGGTTGCTCCAAGTACCACGGTACCCGCTCCACGCAGCTCAGCCGAGGCATCGACACCTTCGAACCTTTTGCGGCTGCGGTGCTGCTTTGACCCCGGGCCGTCCGCCTCTTTTCGTGTTCCTGAGGTGGACTTAAAAAGAGAAATCCTGCCGACAGCTTTTTGACATCCCATCGAACCCTTTTCTTTTCTTCCTTCTGCCATTTTTCTCTCCCTCTTCATCTTCTCCTTGATACCCCTCCTCCTTCCAATCCTCTTTTCTTGCTGTTACATTGCATTTTCTCTCGTAACGGCATCATCTTGTTTGCATCCATTCCACAACACCATGTCTGAGCAGCTGAGATACGACGGCCAGGTGGTGGTCATCACCGGAGCTGGCGGCGGCCTGGGCAAGGCCTATGCCACCTTTTTCGGCTCGCGGGGAGCCAGCGTTGTGGTCAACGACCTGGGCGGCTCGTTCAAGGGCGAGGGAAACTCTACAAAGGTCGGTGAATGTCCATAGCACCGCTTGTTTTTGCTCTTGTGCTCACAATCTTTGTTTTCCAGGCCGCTGATGTCGTCGTCGACGAGATCAAAAAGGCCGGCGGCAAGGCCGTCGCCAACTACGACAGCGTCGAGCACGGCGAGCGCATCATCGAGACCGCCATCCAGGCCTTTGGCCGCATCGACATCCTCATCAACAACGCCGGCATCCTGCGCGACATTGCCTTCAAGAACCTCAAGGACGAGGACTGGGACCTCATCATCAAGGTGCACGTCACCGGCGCCTACAAGTGCACGCGCGCTGCTTGGCCACACTTCCGCAAGCAAAAGTACGGCCGGGTCATCAACACGGCGTCGGCCGCCGGCCTGTTTGGCAGCTTTGGCCAGACAAACTACTCGGCCGCCAAGCTGGCCATGGTTGGCTTCACCGAGACGCTGGCCAAGGAGGGCGCCAAGTACAACATCCTGGCCAACGTCATTGCTCCCATTGGTATGTTGGCAGAAGAAGGAAGAAGAAGCAGCAGCACAAGACTGACTTAAGCGATCAAACAGCTGCGAGCCGAATGACCGAGACCGTCATGCCCCCCGACGTCCTCAAGGCCCTCCGCCCCGAGTGGATTGTGCCGCTCGTTGCGGTTCTGGTGCACTCCAGCAACACGGAGAACGGCAGCATCTTCGAGGCCGGTGCTGGCCACGTCGCCAAGCTCCGATGGGAGCGGTCCAGCGGCCTCCTGCTCAAGGCCGACGACTCCTACACGCCCGGCGCCATCCTGAAGCAGTGGAACAAGGTCGTTGACTTCTCCAACCCTCAGTACCCCTCCGGCCCCAACGACTTCCTGGGCCTCCTGGAGGAATCCATGAAGATGGGCCCCAGCGAGCAGGGCGAGAAGCTCGACTTCACCGGCCGCGTTGCCCTCATCACCGGTGCCGGTGCCGGCATTGGCCGTGCCTATGCGCTGGCCTTTGCCAAGTACGGCGCCTCCATTGTCGTCAACGACCTCGTCAACCCCGACTCCACCGTTGAGGAGATTAAGAAGCTCGGCGGCAAGGCCGTTGGTGTCAAGGCCTCCGCCGAGGATGGCGAGGCCGTCGTCAAGGGCGCCATCGACGCCTTTGGTCGCGTTGACATTGTTGTCAACAATGCCGGCATTCTCCGTGACAAGGCCTTTACCAACATGGACGACAACCTGTGGCATCCCGTCATGAACGTGCACCTCCGCGGCACATACAAGGTGACCAAGGCTGCCTGGCCCTATTTCCTCAAGCAAAAGTACGGCCGTGTCATCAACACCACTTCCACCTCTGGCATCTATGGCAACTTTGGCCAGGCCAACTACGCCGCTGCTGTAAGATGATTCTGTTCTTTGATATGAGATATTTGAGGTGTCCGGTTCAGCTAACGTTGTGAAACAGAAATGCGGTATTCTGGGCTTCTCCCGCGCCCTCGCGCTCGAGGGCTTCAAGTACGGCATCTACGTCAACACCATTGCGCCCAACGCCGGCACCGCCATGACCGCCACCATCATGCCCAAGGAGATGGTTGATGCCTTCAAGCCCGACTACATTGCTCCTCTTGTCCTCGCCCTCAGCAGCGACAAGTGCCCCAACCCCACCGGCGGCCTGTACGAGGTCGGCAGCGGCTGGGTCGGCAAGACGCGATGGCAGCGAACCGGCGGCCACGGCTTCCCCATCAACGTTCCCTTGTTTCCCGAGGAGGTTGCCAAGCACTGGGAGAAGATTATCAACTTTGATGATGGCCGCGCGGACCACCCCGAGAAGGCTCAGGACGGCCTGGAGAAGATCATGGCCAACATGGAGAACAAGGTATGAGAAACATGATACGTACGATTACTTTTTTTCAAGTCTCTTCATTTCTTTTTGAAATTCCTGTCTCTGCATCTGCCACCTCTTGGCAGATATGTATCACCACCACTACTACCATCTATCAAAACCACTTGTACATATTGGATAGCCACTAGAGATGAAGGAGAAGAAGAAGAAATGCTACGAAAGACACACACAAAAAAAAAAAAAAAACACAGAATGAAAGAATGAAACTTTTTTTTTAATGACTCATGCAAAGAGAAGAGCCGTGCTAATTTGTGATTTTATTTCTTGCTTCCAGCGCGGAGAAGAGAAGCCTGCCGCCAGCAATGAACATCTGGCTGCCATTGCCGAGGCTCTCGGAAGGGAGGGCAGCCCTACCGAGTACAGCTTCACGGACCGTGATGTGATTCTGTATAACCTTGGAGTTGGCGCCAAGCGAAAGGAGCTGAAATACGTCTTGTAAGCCGCCTGATAGCATCCTCATATATCAACCAAGGCCGAGCATCTCTTTACTAACACCTTCTTTTCAATACAGCGAGGGCGCAGAAGACTTCCAAACCCTCCCCACGTTTGGCGTCATCCCCCCCTTCAGCGCCGAGATGCCCTTTGACTACGACACCATCGTGCCCAACTTCTCGCCCATGATGCTGCTGCACGGCGAGCAGTACCTCGAGATCCGCAAGTTCCCCCTGCCGACGTCGGGCCGCCTCCTCTCGCGCGGCAAGCTGCTCGAGGTCGTCGACAAGGGCAGCGCGTCCATTGTCAAGACGGGCATCACCACCGTCAACGCCGAGACGGGCGAGGACGTCTTCTACAACGAGATGACCGTCTTCCTGCGCGGCGCGGGCGGCTTCAACGGGCAGAAAAGGGGTCAGGATCGCGGTGCTGCGACGGCGCCCAACGAACCGCCCAAGAGAAGCCCCGACGAGGTTGTCGAGTCTCCCACGGGCGAGGACCAGGCGGCCATCTACCGCCTCAGCGGCGACTACAACCCGCTGCACATCGATCCCGGCTTTGCCAAGATGGGCGGCTTCAAGGCGCCCATCCTCCACGGCCTGTGCACCTTTGGCGTCGCGGGCAAGGCCGTTTACGATCGCTTTGGCGCGTTCCGCAACGTCAAGGTGCGGTTTGTCGGGCCCGTCATTCCCGGACAGACGATTGTGACGGAGATGTGGCGGGAGGGGAAGAAAGTTGTGTTCCAGTGCAAGGTGAAGGAGACGGGCAAGGTGTGCATTGCGGGAGCGGCTGCTGAGTTGGCATAAACGGTTTTGTTGTCTTTTTTTTTTTTTTACACTGTCATGGAAACATCATGGGGTGTATATGTAAGATACGGGGATATTTACGCAGAATCAAGTTTTTTTTTAAAAAAAAAAAATTTTTTTCTCATAATCTTCAAGACAACCAAGGCAAAAACAATCTATCCATCCATTCATTCGTGCCTGCATTCGTTCCTTCGTTCGTTCATTAATCAAGCTTCATCCATCCATACCCTCCATTATACGTCAAATGATTTCAGTAAAGCAAACCAAAAAAAGCGCTCAAGTTCCCTCCTTTATACAAGGAACATGTATATCCATGCTATCGAAATTCAAGAAAAAAACAATCCAGCTGTTCTGACAGGAAAGAAAAGGAAGGAAAGAAGGAAAATAAAATATTAAGAAGAAGAAAAAAAAAAAAAAAAAAAAAAAAAAGGAGCCGTATAGTAAAAGGAAAAGATAATAGAGGGGATAGAAGAGTTGATTTCTTCCTCCCAAGTTAGGCGGTGGGAAAACAACTTCAGCAACCAGCAGGAAAGGAATGTATAAAAAAGGTATTTCCAGAAAAGGTGTTGGATCCTCTTTTTTAGAAGAAGAAAAAGCGTCAAAGAATAGTGATATTTCATCCTCGGCTTGCGTGAGACGCTGCAAGAAAACATCATCTTGAATCGTAACGCTCCGTCTTCGTAGACTTTTAAACACCCGTCGCACAAGCAAGCAAATCTTTCAACAGGAAATGTAGCGAGTATGGGTATCGGAAGAAAACGTCAAGAAAACTCCCGCTGGCTGGCTCCATGTGCTCATCTCGCTCACACAAAGATGGTCTCAACCACGACATCCAAAACTTCTCCCAGCGAGGGCATCCGGCCCGCCGATAGGATTTCCTCAATACTGCCTATGCTACTCAGCCGTGTCGCTATGCCCGTTTCTAGAAATGCCTTTTCCGGCGTCGAGAGGTCTCTCTTCTCCGTGTCTTTCCACTTGCGCTCTGCCTCTTCGCGGGCCTCCTGCAGTATCTGGTCGACATCTTCCGACTCCCACAGATTGCATCGGTCGCACTCCAGACACGGCCGCGGGTCGCCGTCGGGCCTAAAGTGGTCGCAAAAGTGCCGGTACCCTTCCTCGGTGAGATCGGCGCGGCAGACGTAGCACATCTTGTAGCCGCAGGGGCAGGTGAGCTTGTTGCAGCCTGCGTTCTTGACAAACGACGTGTTGCAGCGAGGGCAGACGCGCTTGATGGCCATGCTCATGGCCTGCTCGACCTGCGTTCGTAGCGCAACCAGAGACGACTCGTTGCAGACATGGATATCCGTCCAGGTCTTGCTACACGACAGACAGGATACTCGGCCGCATTCAGGGTTCTGGCAGGCAAACTGGAGGCCGCGTCGGCGACGAGTGTGTCTGCCCATGGCGTGCTTCCACTCTGCCGATATCCGCATCCAGACCGGCCCCAACGAGGTAAAAGCCAAAGCGGCGACAAGGGATAGCGCAGCCAGAGGAAGAATGAGGACAACACAAATGAAGCACAAGAAGAGGAATAGTAGGTGGAGGATGCCAGCAATCCGAACTCGCATTCTTGCCCTCTGAGACGGCATGTAAATGTCATCAATCTCGGCGTAGCTGCAAAACGGACAGTGCACCAGCGACAGTCTCGCAGCAATCAAGGCATGTTCCGCAAGCCGCTGGTCTAGCTGATGCAGAATCTCGGCGCCCTTCTTCTCTTCCAGCATGGCCCTGCACATGTGTTCGGACGAGATGTAGCCAGAACACTGGTCCCGGCCGACAGCCATGCACCTCAGCGTTCCCGTCTCGGGGATGATGCTGCTCTGCCAGCCCTGGCCAAAGACGGCCTCTTTGAGGGAGAGCTGGACGCAGCGGAAGCAAATCATGTGTGCGTCCGTGTTGCAGTGCGTAAACTCTTCAAACGGAGCGGTGGTGAAGCAGCACATGCACTCGTGAACTGCGCCTGCTTCCTCGGCTTCGTCGCTGTTCAGCCGCATCGCCGTGGCCCGGTCTTTATCGATCCGATCCTGTCGATCCTTTTCCTTCAGCGGACGGACGAGCGCATCGTAGAGCTCCCGGTCAAGCTCGGCGTTGCCCGTGGATCGTATCGTGGGTATGCTCGAGCCCTGGCCGGTCGTGCGCCAGCGGACAAGAGGGTGGTTATCTGCCTCGCCCGTCGCCACGGGCTTGCGCCTCATGATGAACGACGAGAGCGTGAAGCGCCATGACTTGGACGACAGCGTCACGAGCGTCCTCCGAGCGTCCAGGTATGAGTAGTTGGACTCGGCCAGCACCGCGTTGATTGTCGACTTTGACAGGCCTTTAAACTCCTGCCACGCAAGCGTTCGCACCGCATTCTTGTAAGCGTCGCTCCGAAAGATCTCTGCCCTTGGCACGAGCTGGCTGACGACCATGGCCGCTTCTGCCTGTGTCTTGGCTCCATCTCCACGCTGTAGAATTATACTGCCACTGTGCCTCTCAGGGCCGGCGACTTTCCATCTGCCCTTGACCCACGTAGCGCGGTTCTTCAGCAGTGCATCGGCCACCAAGGCAAGCCTCGACTCGCCATCGAAATTGCCCAGCAGCTCGCGGAAGACCTCGATCTGGATGTCGGGAAACACCGCCGCCAGGGCCTCGAGGCAGCAGTTGAGCTCGCGCAGGTCCGGTCGTTCGGGCGGGATGCAGGGCAGCTGGGCCTCGTCGTGGATGTACTCGGGCGGGATGTCGCCGTCGACGGCCGGGACAGAGCGTGCCTTGCTGGAGGACGATGCAAGGGAATAAGTCGACCTATCGTTGGAGGAGAGCAGCGCTGGCAGGGGCATGGCGGATGCTCATGCTGGAGCGTGCCCTATGGCATGGGCTGGGGTTCAGAACGTCGGGGCCGTTGCAGAACCCAAGACTTGGACGGAGGGACGGCGTGCTCTGCTGGTTGTTGGATAGGCGCAGATATGGTAATGATTTTGGTGGTTGCAATATTGTGTATGGATTCTCGTGGGAGGAATGATAAAGACGGCGCCTGTATCCGTATACCAATGGAATATTAAGATGGGGATGGCAATAGCGGGATCCGAGGAGCGCGGCGGTGGATTACTGTACTGAGGTGCCTATAGGCTATACCCAAGCCGTAGTAGCACCTACAGGTGGAGGAGCACCCTGAGCAAGGTACGGGGTGCTATTAGTGCGAGTTTACCCATCAATGATACGGAGGTCCAGTCCTCGAACAGCAGCAGCTTTACACCGTATCATGGGTCGAACATTGCAGTAGAAAAGACCGCTACATCACGCTTCATCTTGAAATGAATCCAGCCAGTTCACAGCAGAGCACATCCTAGACCTTCCATCAGTCGTAATATGAGCTTTCGCTTCTCACAACGTTAGTGAATCCTTTGAGCAGCTACTGTATCTCATCGAGTGCAAACAAGACCGCTCCCCGCTCCACTCATGCCGTTGGCCTTTCTCTATTCGAGCACATCATATCATCAGCCAACAAACTCGAGTCACTTTTCCCGCACTGGAAAATATTAATTAAACACGTGTAATTAATTTCATGGCTGTGAAAATCTCATACTGCTAGTTCCTGTTCCTGTTTAAAGCCCACTTATATGCATCTCCATCAAGTACAAAGCTCCTCTTTCTGCCACCAGCTTTCCGGGGGGTATCTAAACACATAATACTGCGCGGCATCTTTTTGATGCCACGATAAATTCCTTCATTATCTCAATCAAACGCGGATGCTGTGCAAAACAAAGCAGAACAGGATGGTGTGACTTATTCACTCATGTCGCTCATGAATTCGAGCATGGACGAGCTGGGGTGAGAATCTCCGCAGCAAGGACAGATTCTATCGTCGTCGCTATCCCAGGCCGAGTCCTCAATCTCGTACCCGTTGATTCGGGAGAATTGAATCCATGTCCGTTTGTCCGCGTCACGGGCAATGGGCACCTTCTTCCAGATGACTCTCTTCTCGTCGCGGGTTGACAGAGGGTGGCCATCCTCGGCGGGGGCGGCAGGCAGGGTGCCTACCTTGTGGTAGCCCTCGAAAGAATGCAGGTGTAAGTGTTCGCCAACTTCACCATCCTCTCCGTCTTCGCCGGCCAGGCCAAGACCCTCCTCCTCCATTTCGTCTTTGAGGTCCTTGTACGCTCTAATCACGCGAGCACACCAGTTATCTCCCCTGAGACTCTGCAGACCTTTGGAGTTTGCAATGAAAGAAGCTGCTGCATCAAGGTAGAGGCCTTCGTCCTTCACCAGACCGCTGAGCTCGGCGGAGGCTTTCATTCCAACATCATCAAACGGCATTCCAGTGACTTGAAGTTCATTCAATGTACATCCTAGTTCGTGAGATGCCACTTCATGAAGTTCAGATCCGGAAAATGGCAACAGCGAGTCCGAAAAGTTCACCAGATCAATTCGCAGGGACGAAAGTGACGGAAGAAGTCTTGGTCTAGGGGTTTTCTTGTCTTTATAGGCTGGGTCATACGGGGCACGCAAGGCCAGAAAGAAATCGATGAGCTGATTCCAGGTGTAGCAGCGGAAGCCACCACGAACAAGAGGCGACTCCTTTGGTCGCATGTGCACTTTGAGCGGGTGGTCTTTCTTCAAATCCGTATGATAGTATCGTTCAAGCTTATGCTTGCGACGCTGATCATCATAGTAGCGGGCAACGACACGGAGGTTGACATGCATGATCTTGTGTCGATATTGGGAGCTGAGCTCGCTGAAGTTGCGCAGAGCCTGAGGGGTCGTGAAGACGAAGTGGTTAGATTCCCAAAGGAATCGAGTGCCCTCGGCATTCATGGCTTTGTTTGTGGCCAGAAAGTGAATGGCGATCTGGTGGCCTCTCTTCTTCTCTTCTTCGGTCAGATGCTCAGGCGTAGTAGCACTCAGCGGGTCGATGATTGGGTGATCGCTCTTCATGGCGAATTTGAGAACTCGCAAAATGACTTCAGTGGGTAAAAACAGCGAGGCCGAATCACTGGAACCGGGACCAGACGATCGAGTCTTGCGTCTCGTGGGGTCATTCTGAGCCAGATGGGCCTTGGCCAATGGCGACCAGGAGATGCCATTTTCGCGAAGGATGCGCTTGAGCCTCAAGTTCTCCTCAGTAAGCAGCTGGTTAGTCCGGCGAAGGGGATAGTTGTAGGCAACCCATGCCTGGTCCTCCTTGTCGCGGCACTCCCAAGGAAATACAAGCTGTGAAGAATGAGTATTTGATCGGCCAAGGAAATGGAGACTGGCCGACATGTGCTTACCTGACCACTCATCTTGCCGCAGGTCTTTGTTGCTGTAGCGGAAAAGAACAAATACAAACAAATAGAAAAAGACTCCCGGGAACGATACGTCGTGCTGCGACACGCTTCAACGACAATTTCTCGGACCAGACCAGGCCTCAATAACAGAAAGGTACCTGACACAGACGGTGACAGTACGTCTGGCTACTGATGCACCGATTGGGATACGGCAATGACTGACACGATGAGACACAATGAAACGATGAAGCAGAACAGAAGGGTGATCTTGGAGGTGTCGAGTCCAAGCCAAGGCCAGAGTGGAAGACGGATAAGAGACTAGCAAAAAAATTGCGGCCAGCCTTGTGCGACCCAGTGCCCAATTTACTCTTGCCCTATCGATTCTGGTGAACAAGAGGGATGCATGCAGGCTCTCACAGCTGCTGGACAAGTGGTGGGCAGGGAAACGATTGACTGTGATTCACGAACAAGGAAATGCACCAGAGGCCGGGGCTGGGTAAGGCGCTGGCAGCTGGACGGGAGCCACACCTGGGAGCCGGCTGTTGAGAAGTGGTCAGATTGAGGATGGCAGGGGAGAAGAGCCGATGGGGATGGAATGGGAACAGGATAAAGAAGAAGAGGGACAGAAAACCACTCGATTGGCAGGTTGGGAGGAAACCCGAGCCGTACGACCCGAAGATGGACCAAACCCGAGGGAACGAGGGAAAGAGAGAGTGGGAAAGATGGGGTTTGGCGATTCAGTGCCGGCAAAAGGTTGAATGAGCAGCTGAGCAAAGGCCGCCCGACGACGACTGCTCCTTCCTGCCGTGAGTCGAGCTGGCAATAGTGATAAGCCGCCACCTCCCTCTTTCCCTCGACCAACGTATTGCGGTAGCAGGACCTGAGGACTTTATCCGAAAGCGAGCAGCTGGTACCCCGTACCTGCCTCGACGCCGCGGGTGGGAATCAAGGCGGAAGTGGCACGGGGAATTAGGGAAAGAACGGGCGGCGTCTGTTCAGTTACTGTACGGCATCCACCGTGGAACCAAACAGCCCGGCGATTCTGCTCGGCGAGAGAAGCGACGGGCTGCTATCAGGTGATGGGATGGGCTTTGGGCACTGTGCCTGTATGCGCTGCAAAAGTACTGCTGTGTAAGGCGCTCTACTGCACTATTGGAGCAACTGCTAAGCAACCTGGAGCTGCTGAGCTACGGGCGCTGGGGCGGACCGATCCTGATCCCTGCCCTTCGATGCCATGTCGTGAGAATTAGCTGAAGGAGGATGGATAGTGAGGCGAGTCGCCGGCAGTTGTGCTCAGCTCAATGCGGCGGGTGGAGTGACTTGATGCCGGCTAAAGGCTGTGCTGCGTAGGTCTTTTTTCCTGCGATGCTTCGTACTGCGTCAGTAGTTGGCCTGTATTGATTGACCTTGTTTCCGTCACAAATGCAGGCCTCGTCGCTACTCCAATCTTGTTTCTTCATGTCTCAGAATTCACATTTCATCGACATGGCCTGGATCAAATCTTGTACATGCCCGGATCACCGACAAGCAGGGATCCAAGCACAGTCCAATCCAGGAAATGAGTTGCCCTGTCAGCGAAGCGCTGAGCTCCAGGGTAGCGGCATCAGCTACTGAGATGACCGCTGCAATCGGCGATGCCCATGTACTTGCGAGATTCACAATGAGATATGCCCTATTTAAGCTTCGATCCCATCAACAGATCACCCCATACTTTCCCCGAATACAATAGCTGCGACAGTGCGGTGAAATCCTGTGGCCATACGCTCCCTGCTTGACGTCATGAATGCTCGCCCTTGCATCCTTATTCGCCTCTTACTCTGAGAGCCCTCAGCCTTACGTACGTATGATGGATGTGGTATATCATAGAATCATATACAGCTAGGTAGAGCAATCGCTAGCATCCAATGGTTATATAAAGAGCGATCGAAAGAATAAACATGTCGGTAATAGAAATGTACCAGAACAAGAACAACTTTCTCCTCTCATAGCATAGTTCCATCGCACATCTATCACAATGGCCGCAACTGGAACCAGCGCACCTCTCGGCGACAAGCCCTCCGACCCCTACACTCATGCCAACAAGGACCAGCCTGACCTCAACACGTTGGTTTCGGATCTTGTTGAGTTCATCACTACATGCAAATTTGGCATGTTGACGACCGTTGAGGCGTCGAGCCACAACAATCTTGTCTCGCGCTGTATGGGCTTGGCCGGAACGGTAAGATGGCAATTGCAGGACTCGAAATTGTGTCGTTACATAGACTAATTCTCCATGCAGGAATCCGGCGGCATTGACCTTCTCTTCCACACAAACACCGAGTCCGGCAAGACCAACGATCTATCCAACGATCCCCATGTAAATGTGTCCTTTATCAACAGCTCCGGCGAGTGGGCTTCCATCGCAGGCCAGGCCAGTGTTGTGACGGATCGCGATCTGGTCAAGAAGACGTATAGCAGCGGACTCAAGGCGTGGCTGGGCGATCTTGGCGACGGAGTCCATGATGGCTCGGAGAATGACCCGCGTATCGGAATTATTCGTGTCAAGACCACCACTGTGACTTATTCCTTGGTGTCTGGGAACTTCATCAGCCGTGCTGCTGAGGTTGCGCAAGGAGTGCTCACTGGAAAGCCAGCTCATGTCAGCAAGCTTCGAGAGATTACCGCCGAGGACGTGAGCAACTGGCGTGCTTCAAACGCTTAATGGAGGGAAATATCAAACAATTGGATCAATGTACTACTATCATCTATGTCAATCATGAATAATGGAGTTTTCTTTTTTCTTATATATACCTCTCATCAAGCAATTTACTGCTTGCCGTACTCTTCTGCCCATATTCTGGTAAACTTTTCCTTGTCAACAGCAAACTCACGGACGAAATCGCGCTCCAGCTCGTGAGCTCTCCTGCCCAGCAGGACCAGGCTGTGCAGTGGAGGACCCAGTTCCTCATCCGTAGAGCATAGCTCCTCCAGCGTTCCCGCCACGAACTTTTCCGTCTTGCCTCCAACCCGAGCAGCACCAATGGCCAAGCTATCCTTGGTGTAGACGCCCTCTTTGCGCTCCTCCTCGATTTCCAGCATCTGCTGCGCGCACTGCCCGACCGTCATGTATCGCGGGGGCTCGTAGACCAGTCTACCTCGGGCCATGTTCTCTAAGCTCTGCTCCTTGACTTTGATGTCGACTAGGACCAACGTGTGCAGTCCAATGTTGCGGTTCTCCTTTATTCTGTCGTAAAAGGAAGCTGGCTTCCATGTTTCGGTGAAGAAGACCATGGACACGGTCTGTCCAAAGTTGTACAGCTGAAGACCGCAGGCGCCGATGCCGGACATGATGGAGGCGTTTGGGACGGTCCGTACGGGAATGGACAATTCGCGAGCTCGGATGACGAGATCTGTGTGTGTTGTAGCACTGCGGCGATATGGTTAGTTGGAGCTGCGAATAACCAAAATACGTCAAGGTATAGCTAACCCGAAAGGATCTCCAACAACGCAAAAGGCGACGTCTTCGTTCTGCGCATTTCGGAGAATCTCGTCGCTGTTTGACTCGACCATCTCGCGGTCGGCGATGGTTATCGATCGTCCATAATAGTTTTCCTACTTCAAGAGTCAGCGTTAGCTATTTCTTTGCCAGAGCCGTTGTCACTGGAACTGGTGAAGCATACCAGGACAGACTGATCCACGAGCAGGATGCTTGTGTATGCCTCAAGGTAGACGCGTGAGGCCTTCTTCACCACCTCGAGACCCTTGACGGTAATATCCGTCTCGTCGGAGAGACCAAGACCAACAAGATACAACATTCTGACTTCGATTACCACATGCAAATTGCGTATCGAGTTGGAAAACTCATCTTCAACAGCTGCCCCGCGGTGGGGTTGAGAAATTCTTATCTTAGCGCCGGTTGACCCATGTCTTGCCGCAGCTTTGGCGATCTTGGTGTCGCGTCTAAATCTGACGGTTCGAAGTCGGAGGCTGTTTCTCTTTCTTTACATCATCCTCACCCGCCATGTCTGATTCAAAGAACAAGAGCGCCTACGGTGTAGCGGCCTCTGATACCGATTTCCGCAAGAATTGGGATCTGGACGAGTATGCCGCCAAAGCCAAAGAACGCGAGGCCAAGGAGAAGGAAGAGGCCAAGGCGCGCTACGAGGCCAAACTCGCTGGCAAGAAATACCACAAGCCCATGACGGGCAACGAGACATACACATCAGCACGGAGAAACATCATCGACGTCAGCGCTCAGGTTGGCAAGACGCAGATTGTGCCGGCTGGAACGGGCGTTGGTAAAAGAGGCAGAGGAGCTGGTTTCTACTGCGAGGCTTGCGACCTTACGTTCAAGGACAACTTGCAATGGGTCGAGGTATGCACGCACACATATCTGCTGCGGCGGGGGGTGAAACGAAACATTCATACGGGTGCTAACTGGGAATTCGTAGCATTTAAACACGACTCAGCATCTGCTCAACACCGGGCAGACCACCGAAGTCAAGCGGGCAACCGTCGAGGAAGTGCACGAGCGAATCGAATTCTACATTCGCCGAAAAGAAGATCTCGAGAAGGAAAAGGCCACAAGTCTGCAAGATAGGCTGCAGATCCGAGAAGAGGAAATGAAGAAGGAGGCGGAGGAGAAGCGGGCGAAGCGGAAGGAGGAGGCAGAGAAGAAGCGGCAGGACAAGGAACAGGCCGCCAAGGTGAAGACCGAGTACGGCGACGATGTGCGGGTTGAAGGAGAGCATGACGAGGATGATATGATGGCGCAGATGGGATTCACCGGGTTTGGATCGTCAAAGAAGTGATTTGGTTGCTGTGAGGTGTGGGATGCTGGAAGAGATGTGTACGATGCCGAGAAGACGACTTTATGATACCCAGGACTTGTAGAGAAAGTGTTGTTTTAGGATATGTAGCAAATGCTGCGCAATCCATATAGCTCCGACAATTTTATTCGAAACATTTAAATCTGGCAGGGTCGAGATAACCTATACTTGACTACGCTTCTGCAGCCACCAGCTCGCTGCCATCCATGTCATAAATACGTGTGCCTCTCTGAGTGTCCCTACAGCTGAGCCATCCAGGTGCAGGTGCAGGGTCGGTGCCACCCGGTGCCGGAATACCCCACCTCCAAAATCCGATCCAGCCATGGCTTACTTACTGCGCACTACCTAAGCTGTATTCTTTCGCCGTATCGGAACCTTGAACTCTTTCCTCCTCCTGCCCCCAACATCTTTTGACCACCTTATCGACGACAGCTATTCCCACCATTTCCCCTTTTGGCACGAGGAGCATCAGCGGCATCTCCTTCATAGAAATATCGTATACAGCCGCTCACAGCATCACCGTTACTATGGCGTCAGCCGGTGCCGCCGCAGCGTCGCTGCTGAAGCGCCAGCTCAAGGAGATGCAGTCTGGCAAAGACCTCCCCGGCATCTCATGCGGCCTCGTCAACGACAACAACATTTTTGAGTGGGAGGTGATGCTCATGATCAACGACGACTGCAAATACTATGGCGGTGCGTGGCTTTTCTCCCTCGTCCCTCCCTTGCCTACAGCACACCGTATCGAATTTAGCAAGCTGACTTTATTATGCTCTTGTGATCACAGGAGGCAACTTTCGTGCTCGTCTAGTCTTCCCCGAAAACTACCCTCACATGCCGCCCCAGCTCACCTTTCAAGATCCCATCCCGTTCCACCCCAACATCTACGAAACCGGCAAGCTCTGCATCTCCATCCTGCACCCCCCGGAAGAGGACCAGTACGGCTACGAGTCCGCCGCCGAGCGCTGGAGCCCCGTCCAGACGCCCGAGACGATCCTCCTCAGCATTATTAGCTTGTTCTACAGCCCCAATGAAGAGAGTCCCGCAAACGTCGAGGCGGCGAGGATGCTGCGTGAGGAGAAGGAGGGGAAGCACAAGGATTACAGGAAACGGTGTCGGAAGAGTGTGAGGGAGAGCCTGGGAGAGGACTGAAAAATGAGGCGAGACGGGTAGTAACTTGGATGCATTACCGAGCTGGAATTTGCATTTTTTTTTTTTTTTTTTTTTTACAATTACAAGATGGATGGCGTTCTTTGGAGGATGAATGACGGAGGTGTCCTGTTTGCATTGGTTTGGCGTCTCGGAGATGCTGTATTAGTAAAGAGCCTTGACTTATTCATTGCGGACGACCCGTAGCGTAATCAGATACCTAAGCGCTCGTTGAGCGACCAAAAAAAAAGCAATATCGTTCATCGTATACATCGAGTCGCTATGTAGAAGAAATGATGGATAGATGCCCCCAATTTATTTATGCCTGTCTGATTGTAATGCCTATCACAGGCCCAACGACAGAATCCCATTCCTCATCCCAACGCCGTGAACCTTCCTCAACGGCGCCTCTCTTCAGTCTAACCAACTCTCCTGCCCCCTCGAAGCTCAATAACCTCTTCAGGATCTCAGTTAGCTGCGGCACCGTTTCGAAGCCACAGCCGTTTTGCCCTTCCTTTACGAGCTCTCCGATGCTTTCGAAGCCAGCATATGCAGCCACGGGCAGACCCGCCCCAAACATGTCAACCACCTTCATGGGTAGATCTACCCCGGAACTAGATTTGTGGAGGGAAATGCCTAGATCGGCTGCGGCGAGCAATGAGGCGTAGTCTCGATTGGAAAGCCAAGCACTGAGAATACGAATGCCGGGGAGTTTACCGGCATCTTGCAGTTCCTTGATTTTCTCGAGGTAGGCCTCCCTCTGAGGGCCCTTGCCGGTGATGATGGCCAGGATTGGAGGAACAGCTTCCTCACCTGATGATGGCATGGCGTAGGCAACCAAGGCATCGAGCAGCATACCAAAGTCTTCATCTGCTGTCCAAGAAGTGCTGCTCACTACTAGACGAAGGGCACCACCGACGATATCCTTGGCATAGTTTCGTGTTTCCGCCAAGCGAGAGAGGAACTCGAGTCGATCCTTTGAAGTGCTCATGGGCTGAAATATCTCGGCTGGCCTATCGTGAAGCGTATAGACGGGGTTCTTGAGATTAAAGCGGCCTCCGGTTTGAAGCTGCTTTGCCATGGCGTCTGTGACTGCGAGGTTTGCATTTCCCAAGTATCGGCCTAGCTGAATCTCGTAGTACTTGTAGATGGGCACAAGAGGTCGGAGCAGAGACTTTTGCGCCAGAATGGTATGGCCGTAGTTGTGCCAGTCGACAATGACTTTGCTGCCGCGAATCCATGAGACGAAAAGAGCCACGTGAAACGTGGGAATGGAAGGCGGATTCTATTCACTGCGTTAGAACCAAGTTGACTGCACCCAAGTTTCTCGGAAGAATCTTTGTCCTCACCTGAATAATGATCCACTGAGCTGGCGGAGTCGTATACATGAGCGTCCTAAACAGGGTCCAGAACTGCTGGATGACCTTGGCGGGGATGTTGAGAAAAAAGGGCAGTGTCCCCCATGCGATCCATTCTGGCTGAGGAGCGAGGGGATAGACCATGACGTTTGCCCTGCCAATGAGATCAGGATGCCTAGCCGTCTCTATAAAGCCTAGAGTAAGCAGATGAATCCAACCAAGTGAGAATAAGAGTCTCTCGGCCACGCACCTTTATAGCCCACAATGTCGACTTGCCTTCCGTGCTTGGCAACGCTCAGAGCATGGTACTGCATCCGCGGGCTTCTCCCAATATCGCCTACCACGAGGATCTGAATATGCTCATCCTCTGGCTTCTCGGCGGGACGGTAGCGGGTGGGGACGGCATCGAGAGTCTTCTTCCCGAGCCAGACGGCGAAAGAGAAGACGTAGCCGAGAGCAATGACGGACAAGCCGCCGACGATGGCAGATATGATAAAATTGGCGTAATAATGCATTTTGGGCAGATCAAATCATCTGGCTGCAGGGCCCCTTCTCTAGATTCGGCGCAGAGGGCAGTTGAATGAATGACAGCTGGCCAGATTAGACCCGGATACTTGAGAGAATGGTCCAGCAAGCTATTGATGCTCCCGCCAGCAAGGCAGCCCGACGCAAAGAGCGGATTTATGGATGTTCATGCAACGCCATATGCAGATGAAGCGCACAAATGAAATCTCCCTGTCAGTGATTTTGCTCGTTGGCCGTCAGATGAGGATGAGCTTCTAGATACATAGCACCGCCAAGCTCATCATTTAGAGCGTCCTAGGTGGCTGTGGCGCAGAGCGCATTGTGGCTGGGGAGGCTGCCGGCACCGCACCCGCGATAACAGGGCTTTTAGTCGCATTCTGTGATGGGCGCCACATGCAATGGAGATCGTGGGGACGGCCACAGGGCCAATCAGTGCGGCCATGATGCAAGACATTACAGGCGCTGTGCTCGGAAAAGTCGCAGTGAGATCTTAGTAGATTTCCGTGTCTCTTGGTACCTGACTGGATGAGCTGAGCCCGACCGGGGATGGAAAGCTTATTGAGGGACGGCTTCCTGCAGATGTGCTGAGTTGGGCATCTGTGTAGATCAAGCATTGCACTAATGGCATTGATTGGATAACATGGCACCAGTCTAGGGATTTTGATAGCTCATCTTGGAATTTACGCTCTCGTCACCGGCACACTCTTGCGAGGTCTGGTCTTTCCTGAGAGGCATTAGGCCGAGTATCTGGGAACCATCCAGACCTTCCTTTTTAGTGATTGACCGCCTTCAAAGCGCTGTAGAGATATCAATGATCTAGGTCTTTGAATTGTTTCAACGATGACGACCTCTACTCCGTAGGCTACTAGTAGTATCCAAAACAAAAGAGGGCCCTATTGCGTCACCGTGCTTGGACCCAAGGCAGCACCTGGCGTCCCATCTCATCTCATCTCATCCCATCTCTCCAAGAAGCACCTCCCATGTACCTCCATCCATCAAATCCCCAGCGTGCTATCGCATCCTCCCAGCACCGCACCGGCCAAACGAATCCCGCGGGTATCGCGCCCTCCAGGCCTTGATGCGCCGGTACCTGCCGCTAAGCCCGCGCTGATAGCCATCGCCGCTGCTAGCCCCAAAGCGCTGTGGCTGCATCACGACCGCCCCAAGCGCCTCCACGTGCCCCGCAACCCCCCCAAGAGGTTGGTCACTCAGGCCTGAGTTGGTGCTGGCACAGCGCACTAGCAGCGCACTGGGAGCCACCTTGGCCGCCGATGCTTTTTTTCTCTTGGCCGTGTGCCAGTTCCCCTATTTGGACGGACCGACGGCCAGTCTGTCGCCTTTGACGACGGCTCAAGCTGGTCGGAGACCATCTGTCGACCTCCACTCGACTGCCGGTGCTCTCGAGACCGCCTCTTTTCCCTTCAATTGCATTCATCTGGCCTGCACACGGCTTGATGCGGCTGCCAGTGCCATTGTAAGAGGCGGCGTATCTCTCGTAGGGAAGCAACGCGTCTTATCGCGAGTTCGAGATTCGGAATCAGCCCCGGATCGCACCCCGGCCACGACGACGACACATAGCGACGGGGCACTTTTGCGACGTTATCGCGATCGACCACTCTCGCTATCGCCATGGACACATCGTATTCGCTGCCGTCGTCGGCCCTGCCGCACGCACACGCACACCGGGCTCATACTCGCTCCCAGCCGCCGTCGCTGAACAACACCTGGCGGATGACTGTATCGAGCGACAGTCTGCCCTCGCAGCTTGAAGACGACGAGGGCGGAGATGACCATCACGGCCACGATCACGGCCACTCGCGCTCCCATTTGCGCTCAAAGGGATATTCACACTCGCCACCGCCGCTGTCTCCCTCATTCTTGCATGCGCATTCTTACAGTGTTCCAAGCCATGGCCGCAGTGGCTCGCTAGCCTCCAACGCAAGCTCTACTATGGTGCAAGAGAAGTCGTTGGTAGGAGGGTTGGAGAGTCGGTCTCAAGGGAGGAGAAGCCGCTATACGCCGGAAGGCATTGACGAAACCGCACACAACCATGACCACAGCCACACTCATGACCATGACCATGACCACGACCACGGCCACGACCACGAACATAACCATAAACACGATACGCATTTCCACTCGCAGCTTCACTCTCACTCTCACTCTCACTCTCACGACCACAGTCACGACCACGACCATCATGGCCATGGCCATGACCATAGCCATGGCGTTGGTATCAGCACTGGCCATAACCACGCCTCTGAGCGGTCTCTCTTCACGAGGATCATCCTTCCATACACGGTTGGATGGCCCATTCTATATTCTATACTTGCTGAGAAGGACTCGAGACGTATTTTCTACTTTATGACGTATGTGTATACCCTCCGTCTACTGCAAATTCATATTGCTGGCAGTAGAGACTAATAAGAAAACCTATAGGTTGAATTTTGGCTTCATGATAATCCAGGCCTTCTATGGCTACGTTACCGATTCACTGGGCCTCCTTAGTGACAGCATTCATATGTTTTTTGACTGTGTTGCGTTGCTCGTGGGACTACTGGCAGCTGTCATGAGCAAATGGCCAAAGAGCCAGCGGTTCCCTTATGGCTTCGGAAAAGTCGAAACTCTGAGCGGTTTCGCCAATGGTATCCTCCTAATGTATGCGTTTATCGTACTAGTTGCTATTTGACATTCTCCGACTAATTTATTCCTTTAGGCTGCTTAGTGTTGAAATTGCATTTGAAGCGTTTGAACGGTTATGGGAGGGAACGCAAACGAAGCGTCTCGGCGAGCTCTTCGTGGTTAGTAGTCTAGGTCTGGCTGTGAATTTGGTCGGCATGATGGCGTTTGGACATCACCACCACGGTCACGATCACGGTCACTCTCACGGTCATTCTCATGGCCACTCCCATGGCGAAAAGCATGATCACGGCTGTGATTCGCACTCGGGCCATAGTCACGGACACGATCATCATGGTCATGACCATGAAAACGAAAATATGCGGGGCATTTACCTGCATGTTCTGGCAGATACGCTGGGTAGCGTCTCGGTTATTGTATCTACAGTTTTGACAAGCTTCTGGGGCTGGTCTGGATGGGATCCGCTGGCTTCCTGCTTTATAGCGACGCTCATCTTTCTCTCTGCGCAGCCACTTGTATTCTCAGCGGCGAAGCGGCTGCTCCTCACTGTCCCTGAGGGAGTCGAGTATAATCTGCGGAACATTCTTGCCGGTATTGGGCAACAACGAGGTGTTGTCGGCTATGCTACGCCGAAATTTTGGATGGACGACCATGGAGGTGAGAAGCTGTTGGGTATTGTTCATGTCACAGTGGCTCGTGGCGCCGCTCTCGAGGACACCAAAGACCGTGTTCGAGAGTATCTGCTCAAAGAGGGCATTGACGCCGTCATACAAGTGGAAAGAGATGGAGATAATGGGTGCTGGTGCACTCGAGGGCGAGCTTTGGCCAATCCGCCGCAAATGTCGAAGCAGTTCTAGGGGAAGAATTTGCTGCCGTGCACATGGCTTGCCAACTGGGTTCTAGGCCCCGACACGTCGGAGATTTTGCCGGTGGCATATAAGAAGAATTACTAGCCGTACAAGACACATGGTGCGGATATCTCTGTAGTGCCACAGTATTTATTGCACGCGAATCATTCGCTAGATGGCAGCTGCGGCAGTGTACTTGGATGTCGAGGGCGCTTTATACACATAAGGAATGAGGCGGACTGATTGGCGTAAGGGTGCGAGTTCTGGAGTTTGCCTGGCGTTTTAGGATATGTTTCTGTCTATAATTAGGTGGCGGTAGCATACGCTAGAAATATCTAGATGCTGGCGGAATTTTGACATGTAATATCAGTGGTTGGCATCATTTCTCAGATTGTGTCTTTCCATACTGTCCAGGTACCTACCTACATGTACATATAGGCTTATTTCGTTGCAACATCAAGCATACACCGATCGGCGCCGAGACCGGACATGTGCATATTAGCTTTCCACTCGATGCTACCTATTCGCGATTATATGCTCCGTGGTGCATCTGTCTATAATTGCATTATATTCAGGGTCGAGGGTGACATATATGACGCATGGCGCCATTTGCTGTAGCGTTGTTGAATTGTATACTAATGGATTGGATCAAAGAGCTAGTCGGATATATTCAAACGGCCTAATAACAGCATACCGACTCTTATTATGATGATTATCTACCTATATGGGGTCATTATCCGAATATCTGTACGTATCGCCTCGTTGCGTGTCCAATTCGGAACGGCCCTTTTTAAAATGCGGGCTGCTTATTTGATGCTGTAATCAGCGTCGACGTTGGGCATCCATCTACGCCTCCTATTAAAGCGCCATCCGGTCCGGATCCAGAAGTTCTCACTCCCTTTACACACCAGTACTGCAAAGTTGTAGATGAATTCCTTTGCTCGATATATTCCACGGATATTGGATATTCCACACAAATGAGTAATGATACGACCGGCCCTTGTAAGCGATTCAACTAACATTAGTCAGATCATGATAAGGTATGGCGGCTGTCTAAACTCCATGGCAGTTGTGTATCACCAGAGGCTAAAGCAAAGCCGTGAAAACATAGACACATTGCCAGCTATGCGGCGTCATCTTCAACATCAATCGCATAAGGACCCGCGATGAGCCTCGGAGCTCAGCCTGGGGCAATACCTTTACTAGCAGGCACAAAGGCTGGGACTGGGTTGCTGTTTCAGCCTTTGACGAAGAAGACTGTCCCGACGGGGGCTGTTCTTCTGTTTACCGCGGAAGGCCGGGCTGGGAACGGAGGATTCACCCACGCTTATATGAAGATGACCCGGGCGATGCTACATATGCATATGAGAGTGGCGACGACGACGAGCCCTTGGAGTATGACTCAAATGTAGAAGATGATGATGAGAGCAGGGCCGACGAGATGACCGAAGAGGAGGTTGAGGCGCACTCTTGTCAAGATCAAGAGTCTGACACGGAAGATGCCAAGCTTATTTTCGACACCAAAGGACTCGACATGCAGGAATACGACACCCGATTCCTGTCCCTGTCAGCACCCTACGACGAGCACGGCGCAGTCAAAGACGAGGACATGGAGAGCGACAGACACATCATGGCCCTCCCTGCGGCTCGCAAGTACGAGCACATTGCCGGCCCGGGCTGTCTCAACACGCGAGGCTTCCACGGCGACATGATTGGCGTGGAGGAGATGATGGACTGCCAGACGGTGCAGGGCATCTTTCGCAAGCCCGAGGCCTGGACGCCGCGGGACGACGACATGGACTTTGAGAGGACGTCGACGCGTTATGCGCTGACGGGGCTGTCGGACTTCATGCCTGCTTCAGGGGCCGGACTGCGATGTGCGCCGCATCGGGGCGAGGCGGATCAGTGCGATGCGACGAATGATAGCGATGCTTGGTGCGTGGTGAGTGTTTGATGATGAGAATCAAGGCAGTGATGACTCGGGCTGATGATTGTGCAGTCGTCTCAGTGGACGAGTCGCATACTCCCCTTCCACCCTACGTGCTTTGAGCTCTTCATCCGGATCAGCAAACTGCGTATGGGCCAGGTCCGTCTCGACCCGCTGGTCCGTCTCGAGAGCAATTCGCGGAACGATGTATTTGGCGAGCGGCATCCCGACGTTCGAGATGCAAAGAGCGACGGCTGGCATTGGAGCTGCATGCCTGGCTCGGAGTATCTCGTGGCGAACCCCGTGTTTGTGCCTGGCTTGAAGGGCATATTCGAGGCCGCCATGTCGAACGGAGAGGGCTTCAATGTTCAGCATAGTCCGTTTCAGGATGTGCGAAAGAGAGATGGCAGTCATGAAGCGCAAGATCCGTTTTTGATGTTGCCGGCGGAACTGAGGCAGACAGTTGTGTGGAACCTTGGTTCCCAGGAGATTGCTAATTTGCGCTTGGCATCGCGGGCGTTCCATCATCTCCCGATATCGTTATGGCATCGGCTGATGGTGCGGGAGATGCCGTGGATATACGAAGCCTGGTGCGAGGATCCCACGCCGTACCACTGGGCCATGGCAAACGCATCGGATTTGAAACAGATGCGAGAGCAGAGAGAAGCATACGCCATTGAACGACGTCGCAGGGCCGAGATTCTTCGGGATCACGACGTTGAGCTTTATGCAGCCTGGGAAGCCAACGAGCCGAAAAGCCCTCCTTGGTTCGACACGCCCGCGTTTCAGGCGCAGTTGCAGCAATCCGCGGATATCAAGAGGGCCATGGCGCCGGTGAGGCTTCCCCGAGAGAGGACGAACTGGTACCGTCTTTATACGGATATCAAGGCGAACGAGATGACGGTCAAGGGGCTGCGCAACAGGAAGAGGATCTGGATGAATGTGGAGCATATAGTGGCGGAGGTTGAGAAGGAGTGGGAGAAGGAAGTGCGGGAGAGGCATGGGCTCTCTTGAGCTGTTGCATGTGACTTTATGTACAATGTGGAACCTGAATCAATTCTTACGTATAGTCTTCACAATATTATTGGAGCGTGTTATGATAATACTGTATTCGTTTCCTACATCATAGAGAGAGCTCTTTTCCAAACCGTTTACTGTTGTTGAAAGCCATTACTTGACACCATTGCGAGTGTCCCTTGCAGTCCCGCATATTGTGGCCAAGTCATTCAATACAGTGTCAAATCTCACGTGTGAGAAGCGTAGAAAGAGCAAAACCTCCTTCGTCTGCGATTTTGGTGTCGCACAATACATTGTTCCTTACACGTTACTTTTCGTGATCCAACGTAGCATCAAAGTCTAGTACTTACCAACAGGCACTTTCCAATGATTGCTACATGAGCTTAGGGGCATGGCATGGCCAGCAGCGGAACACAGGCCGATTGGCAGGCCGCATAGAGGGCAACGCCAGGAGGTCCTGCAGCGAGAGAAGTCGAGCAGGCTGCTTGGCAGGCGGCATAAGCCAAGGGACCGGCCATGGCGCCAGGAGCAATGGCGGCGAGAGTGATGTTGATGATCTTCATCGTGGGTGGTAAAGGGTTGTTGTCAAAGACGTTCTGTTCTGTCAACTTTGGGAGTGTTTGCTAGATGGAAAGTATCAGCTGGCGTTGAGATGCTCTTTTTATCCATCTCCTAAGAAAAAACACATCATAATCTCACGGTATCTGGGCGGCCTATAACTGTGGCTGCCTCCAACGCGGGAGGCCAACGTGTGACCCACCAAACTGCGTGTGGGCGACAGTGACTGGATGGCTCTCTTCTATTTTGATTGATAAACGCATCAGAATAGCATCATTCACTCGCGAGAGATTATGCAATGAACCGCCACGGCAATGAATGATTGGTGCCCGCCTCGCAATTCTCTCGCCCTGCTATTCACTCGCCTCACTTTCCAAGTTGTGCGTGACACCACATGCAGCGTGATGAGTCTCCCATCTATGGAATCTGGTTCGCCTAGGACTTTTACTCTCATCTCTAATAGGTATATATAGAGGGTCATGGATCCTGTTGATATCCTGCCTTCTTCTTTACATCCCACTTCACTTTCACCAGACAAATCTGCACCTACACCAAGACAAAACTTCATCAACACCACACGTCAAGATGCCCAACGAAATGTCCAAAAGCGATTCGTCTCGCATCCAGAGCACTCAGGTAAGGCCCAGGAAACAACTCCACAAACATGCTTTGCATGAAACTGACAGCCCTGCACGCAAGGCTCAAGGAGGCAAGGACATGTCCTCTGGAGGATTTGCCGCTCGTGCGCAGTCTGCCGCGGACCGCTCGCAGAATGCGGCCGCTTCGATGGGTTCTGGCAACACCGGCACTGGACAGGGCGCACAGGGCCAGAAGAAATAGGCCCTCAAGGATTGCACACAAGACGAGTAGCGGAAGACTTTTGATCGCATGTTGAGCTGAAGACACATGGATTGGCAATTGGGGCAGCACACTTGGCTACTTTGTAATGTAAAGAATAAAAAAAATCGTTTTTCGAGGCGAGAGATGTTTACAGTTACGATGAGAATGATTTAGATGCCGTACACTGTAGTGGACTCTTGATCCATCTGTTCCTGCAACCACGATTCTAGCGCCTCAATCATACACTGCAGCCTCTCTTTCCAGTGCTCTCCATCCCGCAGTGGAATGCAATATGGATTGTTCAAATCAGCAGCATACGTGCGTATATATTCCACTTTGTATAGGGAGTTGTGAAAGTATACTTGATCTTCCAAAGCTTAGTATAGAAGAAGCTGAGGCAGACATTCTGCTGACCAAGGCCGGCGGCATGTGATTGCCATGACGAAACGTGGGGTGAAAAGGACCCCGGCTTTTCCTGGTCCTTTTCGGGCTCGTCTACCCCACGGGCAAGTGGCGTTGAATCTGCGAGTGGCGTCGGCAAGCTACTGGGCCGAAGACTGCCGGAGCACATACGGGATATGTCATCAAGGAATTACAAGAGAAGAAATATTATGGAAACGTTGATCTACAAGTGATGTATGTATTCTTTCTTCATTCTATTCGCGTTTGACACATAATCCACCGCTCAATCTACCAAGACACGTCCCAGCTACAGCAGCCTGTCCCGCCTTTTCTGGCGCTTTGACCTCGACTTTACGGCCTAGCTAGCCGCAGCCGCAGACCGAGGTTCAAGGCGGGGACCCTCCGACAAAGGAAGGGATGGAAGAAGAAAAAGGGCCTTGGCTATGCGCTGTCTTTTGGCCGGTGGGAATATGCGTTAAGAGGGTGTCTCGGCTGGTAGGGCAGTTGTATTAATCAAGTACAATGTATACTTGCTTGTATCGATTTATAGAAGAGGTGCTGCGCTGGCACGTGCCAATCACAGGCTTCCCCAAAAAAGAAGAGTAGCTGAATCTCAGTCAGATGCTCAACCCGTCACGAGCGTTATATACCTCAAAAAGGGAGTAAAGCAGAAATGCAAAAGCAGAAAGAACATGCTAGCCTCCAACTATATAAATCTTGTGCTGATTGTGGCATCCCGTCGTCCGGATGGCAGATCCTTCCGTTCATCCAGTCATTGGCTCTAGACTGCTTAGTCTGCAACGGTGCGCCACGCGCTTGATGTAATGTAGCGGCATGTGCCTGTCCCGCATAGGTGCATATCAAGCATTCAGCTCGCTGATCTCCAAATTCGATATAATTCTTCCCACTCCTCCACAACATCCACCTCTCCCTAATACATACTCCGCTCGTGTTTCTTTTCTTCTTCTTTTCTCCTTTCCCGTTCTCTTTCGTCTCTCTCCCTTCTCTATCCAACTCCAGCCCACCGCCATGTCTTCCTCCTCGTCCCCCGCCGAGGCCGTCTCCCACATCGCCGACAAGATCCCCTCGGCCCACGAAGCCAAAGAGACCGCCCAGGCCGCTGCCCCCGCGGCGCAATCGTCGCTGCTCTCGCAGCTGCGCGCCCTCACGGCCGGCGGCTTCGGCGGCATCTGCGCCGTCGTCGTCGGCCACCCGTTCGACCTGGTCAAGGTGCGCCTGCAGACGGCCGAGCGCGGCGTCTACTCCAGCGCCGTCGACGTGGTGCGCAAGTCGGTCGCGCGCGATGGCCTCCGGCGCGGCCTGTACGCCGGCGTCAGCGCGCCGCTGGTTGGCGTGACGCCCATGTGTATGTGAAATCCCGTCTGGTTCTGTGTCTGGTGGGCGTTGCCGAGAAACAAGACAATGTGCTGACAACACCACAAACTGCAGTCGCCGTCTCCTTCTGGGGCTACGATCTCGGCAAGCAAATCGTCGGCGCCACGTCGACCATCGGCCCCGACGGCCTCTCGACCGGCCAGCTCGCCGCCGCCGGCTTCCTCTCGGCCATCCCCATGACGGCCATCACCGCGCCCTTTGAGCGCGTCAAGGTCATCCTGCAGGTCCAGGGCCAGAAGCAGCTCGCGCCCGGCGAGAAGCCAAAGTACAGCGGCGGGCTCGACGTCGTGCGCCAGCTCTACCGCGAGGGCGGCCTCCGCTCCGTCTTCCGTGGCAGTGCTGCTACCCTCGCCCGTGATGGGCCCGGCAGCGCCGCCTACTTCGCCGCCTACGAGGTCATCAAGCGCAAGCTGAGCCCGACGGACCCCGAGACCGGCAAGCCCACCGGCCAGCTGAGCCTGACGGCCATCACCTGCGCCGGAGCCGGGGCCGGCGTGGCCATGTGGATTCCCGTCTTCCCCGTCGACACCGTCAAGTCTCGTCTGCAGACGGCCGAGGGCAACGTCACCATCGGCGGCGTCATCCGCGAGCTGTACGGCAAGGGCGGCTACAAGGCCTTCTTCCCTGGCTTTGGACCGGCGCTGACTCGCGCGGTGCCTGCAAACGCTGCTACGTTCTTGGGCGTTGAGCTGGCGCACCAGGCCATGAACAAGATGTTTGGTTCGAAATAGATGATTTTTTTTTAAGTTAATGAGTTGGCTTTCTTTTTTTACTAGGAGTTTTGGTTTTTTTTTTTCTTTTCTTTTCTTATTTATGGCACTCATGGCAAATTATTGTTTTTTTCTACCTTATAAAGGGAGACTTGGACTGGGCAAAGATAAAAGTAACGGGAAGGCGGAACGAGAGAGAGGACACACACACACACATATATATACGCTCATAACTGTTCGCCGGGTTTATTTGCCCTCTATTCAGTCAGAGGGAATCGTGGAAAGGAAATTTTAGACGGTTCCTGTTTTGATACTATCTGTAGAGACGATGTCTTGCTGTCTATTCCCAGAGATGCCTACCTATATATCAGTATATATATACTAGGAGACCTTCAAAGCAGCCTTTCGCAATTAAGCGCAGCTATTTTGAATGTAAAAACATGAGAACAGGCCTTGTCTGGTTATCATTCTGCAAAAAAAAATTTATATATAAAAAGATTAATACCGCTCGAAATACGCCTGAAACTCCATAATTTCCAATACAAACGCTTTCCACAAACATTTTTGAATAGAGCAGATGACCAAAAACACCCGCTAAGACGTTGGATACAAATTGCGATGAAGAGTCCAGCTGGTCAGGACTTGGCCGCCCTGCTTCCCCTTTTGATTTGCTCGCCATTGAGCTGCTGTAACAAATTCCTCTTTTAAGTTCCGTCAACTTCCCCCTTCTCGTTTGCGCCGTACACCTTGCATCCCAAATCAAAGAACCGATGCGCTCATATCGAAATTTCCGTATACCAAAATCATGTTAAATAGGAGCAATTTGATTTCATCATCAACCTCTTTCGTTAACAGTCCACCTCCTCTTGGTCTGACTCCAGTCTGGAGATACGTCCTGTTCAGGCACAGCCAAACTCCATAGACCTCCCAGTTGCGACAGTGGCATCTCCTCTACTGGGCTTCCAAAGGCCTTGGAGGCTAGTTCCGTGTTGATCGTGATGGGGGCGGCGAAGACGGGGCCTTTCGACGAGGTTGGGCGCTCAGCTGCTCGGTCAAGGAACGGAAATGGTTCCGACTTTGTTTCTTTCAATACTGGAAACAGTCTTGACTTTGTTTCATTAGATGCTGGTTTGACATTTTCGTTTGATACGGCATTGAATCGCTTGTTATCGAAATCGGGAAGCATGCTATCGTAATCATCTACCGCTTCCTCATCGACATCGTCTATGAAACGCAGCGCAGAGCGTGCAGGGGTCCATAAGCCAGAAGAAGACGACGTGCTTCCTCGGCCTGTCGTTCGTCCTGCAGTCTGCCCACTGCTTTCGTTGCCACCAGAGACGTTCAAAGTCATACCTGCAGGTGGTGCGACTTTAGGGGACCGTCGGCTGGAGCCCGAGTCTCGTCGCGTAAATTTGCCGACTGAAGCGTTTGCAGAAGTACTTCGGTTGCCATAGACGAGACCGGTAAAGGGGCTCTGGACAGGTCCCTCCGCAGTGGTTGGGCTGGCCAATACTGATCCGCGACCACGGCGGCCTGAGCCACCCCAGGAATTTCTGGGTGACGCCGGTTGTCCGGTAATGGATGCTCCAGAATTCGATCGCAGGTGCTCCGTACTTGCTGAGAGGCGGATATCGTACAAATCATCGACAGCAGCGAGCGGAGACGCAGCACCGCCCTGGCGATCCGCCGCGGCGGCCAGAGCTTTGGAGTAGTCGGCATCTAATTTTCTAGCCGCTACTGTGATGGACGCGATTCCGACATCCATAAGAACGGGCTGGTGCGTGACGGCCCCAATCAGAGCATTGCAGCCAGCACCGTGGGACACGATGATGACGACCGTCTCGATTTCTTCGTCCTCATCCTCGCCATAGCCGCTATCGTTACAATTGTGGTCGCCGTCATTGTTTGCAGACGCGCAGAGCATCTCGTCGGGACAGTCCGTCGTCGCATACCAATTCACCATCTTCCTCAGCCCCGAGCGAAAGCGGTGGTGCATCGACGCCCACTCTTCGCCCAGCTTTCCGCCATCGCCAAAATCAAGCGGGGCTCTCATGGAGTCCCACTGGTAGTCAATCACGGCGCACGAGTCTCTGGCATGACCGACAAATCCATCTGGAATCTTTCCATTGCTCGAAACGGCATGCAATGGTCGAGGGGGTGCGTAGCCTTTCTTCTGCTCCTGCGATGCCGAGGATAGCGCTGCGGCCATGGCAGACTGCGCAAAAACGCCGCTTCCTCTTTCCAACGTAGGTGAAGCAGGCGGCTGTGGAGTAGAGACTGGCGAGCTCCAAAGAGCGCCTTTCGATGCCGGACGACTGTTACTGGAGACCGGAGCGCTTGTGTACATGCTGTAATCTTCGCGTCGCAGAAGCTCCGACTTTGCACCGGCCATCATTAAAGCCGCTCCGGGAGGCGGTGTGATGGTCTCAAAGTACTCTGGCGTGAGCCACTCCCCCAGAAACGTGTCCAGCCGTAACAAGGCGGACTTGTTCGGGTTCTGCTGGCCGATTGGCGCCTTTCGCGGAACAATGACATCAGATGGCTGGTATATAGAATCGGGCGCCGTCTGTGCAAGGCCCGAGGTGATGCCTACCGACGTCTGGATGCATCGCAAGAACGGCGAACTGTGGATGACGACCCTGAACCGTCTGCGCTTCCCGCTAAGCCCAGCGCCGTTCTTTGTCACCTCGGCGTCGACCTTGGCCTGCTCTAGAATGCTGCCAATCTGGTTGCCCACCTGCCTGGCCTGCAGAAAGCCGCCGTAGGTCAGGGGAGTATCGTAAGGGGTTGGCGACGTGAGGTGCCATTGCTTGTCGGCGGCATCGAGTCTGTTGCCATGTCTAAGGTGCCGACGCAGGTTAGTGACGATTGGCCAACTGGATGGCAAAGGGTGCGCCTTTCTGCCCTTTCATACCTTACAATGAAAATGTGTGATGGTAGCCGGCCCATGGTTGGGCTGCAAGACGTGGAAGGTGTGGCTGGTAATATATTTCAAAGTCTATTGGAGTTGCTTTGTAATATCAAGACTGCTGCTGGCAAACCGATGTGATCTTGACGCAACGATTCAGACGCGATAAGGAGAGAGAAAGCACTGGATGAGAAGCGATAGCAGCCTGGGGGTAGCAAAACCGCAATCGATGGTGGTCTGGAGATTTTATAGAGCAAACAGCCGATCTACCAAGCGGGTTCTGACGTGTCTTCCCGGCCTTTCAGAGTCGCAGGGAACCAGAGCCTTCTCCGCATGAGGGGGGCGAATCGCACCCCAGCTTGGAGAACAGGGAATGCAGCGGGGTTTGATCAGCTGGACGGACGAGGGATGAGGCGCTGGCAGGGCTGAGAGGCGCGAAGCCGATTGCGAGTGCGAACAAACGCTGTTTTGCCCCTGAGATCCCAGAGTCGACAGACGGTGGTTCGATAGGAATGGAGGAGATCGGATGGCTGAGAGCTGAAGGCGAGCTGAGTTGTGTTGGCTTCTGGCGGCCGTAGTGGCTCATGTGTCCACTAAGACCGCTGAGAGCGCCGGTGGGTATAGCGTCCGGTTTTACTTTCACGTGCTGAAAAATGGCTTGGGCGAGATCACAGATGAAAGCTGTTCCGTGGAAGTTGAGCGCGACGGAGCAGTTACGTAGTCGCTTAGCTTGAGCCCTGCTAAGATTAATTTTAGAGCCTGTCGTGTTTAATTGAACAAACTGCCGCGTTGGGTGTCTCTCGCATCCGTCTGACGTTCGGAGGGTTTTTTATTCTTGTTGCTCCGTCTTTCAACTGCAAATGCGTTGAGGTTCCCTCCGTTCAACTTTTTTTTTTTTTTTTTTTTGACTGTCATTTTTCGTAAGGCTGTTTCGTCATTCGGCACGTGGGGCGCATGAGACCCTGGTTGGTGGTATGCATAGCGTCAAGGGAAAAGGGACAAAATAACAGGGAATGCGAGAATAGGAGCGCACAAGCCAGGGTTACAAGCGTACAGTTATCGGGCTTGATGAATGAGATTGGTGCGCATTTTATGCAATAATACGTTCTTATTTGAGTTGCGGTGCCTGTCGTTCTGTCCCCTTCCCATGTCCTTTTCTCTCGATTTTAGCTTGTGACTGCGCGCCTCTTTACTACGCCATGTCTAAATCTCGATCAACGCTGTCAAATTACAGCATGGGCAGAAAGAAACAGGAAACGTAATCACTTGGCTGCCTTGTCTCCAAACTCTTCATTTCCTTCTACTACCCTAACAGTAGTAACAGTTTCCGACCTTGCATGAATAGGACTCAGAGTTATCATCCGCGGACAAGTCGGTCTTTTCTCTGAGCCTCTCGCTCACCGCAGCTACAGACGTAATACGTTACCATGTACACACTTTAAACTTCTCTGTATTACCCCAAGTCTTACTCTATTCTCCGCACAAGTCGCCCCAAAAAGGCACAGTGAGCTCACCTGTGTAGCACTGTTGGACGATACAACCTGTCATGCCCTCTGTCAGCGTAAGACACTTGATTACTGCAGTGCTGTAGAGACGAATATGCCAAGTACGTTCAAGCACAGCGCCTTTCACAATAAAAACACTTACGGCCGACATTCTATTCATTCACAGACTGTTAGGGATCCCAACTACCCATCTCAGACTCCAGCAATCACTCCCGATTCACATTTTCAACTACCTGTCACATGTGGTTAGCGGCCGCTAGCTACGGGTACTTCCTTCGCCCAAGATGCACCCCTCTTGTGCTCCACACGCCCCGCGACAGCTACTAAGAGCTGCTAGAGAGGTACTAGAGCTGAGGCGACATTTGGAACATTTTAGCAGGTACTCGATACGAGCGTGGCGGTACCTGCTGCTCTCAGTGCCTGAAACGCAAAAGGGGTCTAAATTTGTAAGCCAGCAAGACTCACCACTACTTGGCGCCCTTGGCCGAACAATCTCAACTCTCCACCACCGCGACCTGCAGCGGCATTGCTATGGCACCGAGGCCGCAGCTGTCGCTAACATTAATATCCAGCTGACATCTATCAAGCCATCTTCAACGTTGCTCTTCCATCTCTTCTGCCTTGCCAATAGGCCGCAATGAAGCTCTCCGGCCTCCCTCTCCGGGCCATCGTGGCCTCGGTGCTTCTTGCGACAGCCGCCGTTGCTGAGCACACGAGCAACTGGGCCGTCCTGGTCTGCACATCCCGGTTCTGGTTCAACTATCGCCATCTCGCCAATGTCCTGTCCATGTACCGGACCGTCAAGCGCCTGGGCATCCCCGACTCCCAAATCATTCTCATGCTGCCCGACGACATGGCCTGCAATCCGCGAAATGCGTTCCCAGGCACCGTCTACAGCAACTCGGACCGTGCGGTGGATCTTTATGGCGACAACATTGAAGTCGACTATCGCGGATACGAGGTCACTGTTGAAAACTTCATCAGACTCCTGACCGACCGTGTTGGCGACGAGACCCCCCGCAGCAAGCGTCTCTTGACCGACGACCGAAGCAACATCTTTGTGTACATGACCGGACACGGTGGAAACGAGTTTCTCAAGTTCCAAGATGCGGAGGAGATTGGCGCATTTGATCTTGCCGATGCCTTTGAGCAGATGTGGGAGAAGAAGAGGTGCGTATGCTCTTGAAGTTGGTGGGACGAATCTAACCAAATCTTGAAATACAGATACCATGAGATTCTGTTCATGATCGATACCTGCCAAGCAAACACCATGTACAGTAGACTGTACTCTCCTAACATCATTGCCACGGGATCATCCGAGCTCGACGAATCTTCATACTCGCATCACGCCGATAACGACGTCGGTGTCGCTGTCATTGACCGATACACCTATTACAACCTGGAATTCCTCGAGGCTCACGTCCAGGACCTGAGCAGCAAGAAGACCATTGGCGAACTGTTTGACAGCTATGAATTCGACAAGATCCACTCGACTGCCGGCGTCCACTACGACCTCTTCCCCGGCGGAGAGCAAGCCGCACGTAGCCGCCTGATTACCGACTTCTTCGGCAACATCCAAAACGTCGAGGTAGATCGGGCCAAGGACCTGGCTCTGGAGGAAGAATTGGTCGAGCTCAGCAAGACCATTGCCATGCTGCGGAGGAGGGAAGCCGAAGAGGATGCGGCGCACAACAATGTCTCGTCTATTCCTGCGAGCGTCCCCACTGCGCCGCCGAGGAAGATTCAGGGCGCCAAAGCTCTGACTGAGGATGACTGGTGGACCAAGAAGGTTATCGGAGCTACGGCGCTTGCGGGATGTGCACTGTTATGGGGGGTTGGTAGCTTTTTGGAAGCATGAGCTGCAATGGCTCTTTTGTTTGCCGTTTCTTATCAAGCATTTGATTTCTAGCCTGTTTTATGAGATTTCCCATTTCAAGACGAACGAGATATTGTTGACTATGTAACAACGCAATTGCGTTGCTTATTATGTTAGAACTAACATTGTTGGGCTGACTTTTCTATGGCGTATTTCCTGCCCGACATATATGGAATGCACTGCTTATACCAGTTAGCATGAATGGAAGTGAATCATAGCATAGCACATCACCACAGCTTTTTTTTTTTGGCCAGGTCTTAATGTAGGCAGACATGAAGCAGCGTACATGTAGAATCCAAGAGTATGGGTAATGGTGAGGTCTGGCGCTGGAACTGTCTTAGTCAGCAACAAGCTATTCGGTGGTGTAGCTTTCTTCCACACTTCAAGTCAAACCTTGTTCAGGCGATTCCTCACCTCTTCGATCGTTTGCAGGCAAAACGAGGTATTTTTGCTAGAGGATGCGAAATACACCAATGAATCTGATTGAATATCCACAAAAGCTGATGAAATTGGCCACGCCGAGCCCTCCATAACATGGACCGATTTAGGGTGAGTTGAGTGCAGCTTTTACACCAGCTTTTGCATCATGCATGTATCATATCCATGGCAGACATTGCCGCAAGGCGTGGCTTTCAGGTTGCTCTCTTTATCCTTGAAGAGCTTCTTGAACTTTTGTCCATATGTTTGTGCAGGACGTATAAAGATTAGGCTTGAAGCCTGATTGCCGTGATGGCATCTCTTGCTCATAAACACCAAACACAATCAGCATTGACCCTCGGTACTAATCTCGACATTGCATCAACCTAGGCGCGTCCCCTCCAGACGCTTTCTCTCACCTCTCGCCCACCTTCGCCACATGCCCTTGCCTGGTCATGCGATGCTGAGCTGGCTGTCGCAACGCAAGAATCCATCTACATCTTCTTGCCCGACTATCTGGGCGGCCACGATGCCGATGCCGATGAGCGAGATGCCTCGCAGTATCAGTTTGCATTGTCTCTCCAGCCATCCTCCGTCATCAACCCAAGCACCCGGATCAACGGCCAGTTGTGTGCCCAGGCCGGCGTCAAACTACCAGCTCCCCGAACTGGCGAAGAGGGCAGCTTTAGAGGAGTTGGCCACGGAGCCGTCACTGGGTCTGGCGCGGCATTGGGCCAGGTCATTAGAGTGGAATGGTCCCCAAGCGGATTGGGCTGCAACTCGCGACCGGTGTTGATGGCGTTGACGACTACCGGCAATTTGATCACGTTTGGAGAGCAGGCAGATAGCCAGTCCACCGCCACGTCGAGCATGAGGACTCGGACCTTTAAGAACTGGAGGATGCTATGGGGCCTGGGTGCCAAGCTGCCTATACCTGATTCCGAGTCCAGGGATGGCTATCGGGTCATGGATGAGCGCATCACGTCTTTTTCATGGGCGCAAGGGATTGCGCCAGGAAGAGCCTTGTTGGCCTACATGAACGATTCGGGGGAGGTTGTCGTCATGAGTGTTCAGTATCACCTGCGCCGAGACACTTCAAAGCGTGGGCCAGAGAAGGAATGGATCTGGACGTTGACGCAGCACGTTAGAATTGATGGAAGAGGGCCTCATAAAGAAGTGAGTCGACTCCCATCATCTACTTTCAACTGCACCTTGAGCTCACTCTTTTTCAGGCTATAGATCCTCAAGATCCAGATTTTACACCTCAAGGCAGTGCCTTTGCTATCAAATGGAGCCCTTGGCTCATCGAAGATGGGTATAGGACGGCAACCATTGCATATATTGCAAAGAACCACGTTGGCTTCCGAAGAATCGTATTATATGGCGATTGGGAAAGGGGCGAGCTTCCCGACGTGGTATCCGAGCGAAGCGATACCACCGGAATATGTCTACCCCTCTCCAGTGATGCTCTAGTCGAGTGGGAGGATGCGGTAAGTGGTGGCTGTGGTTTGTATTGCGAATGAAACTCGCTCTAATAGAATGGCAGATATGGACGGAAGGAGACTCTTATACCGCCCGGGGTATTGTATCGACTCCGTTCACTGTGAAACCTTTCCAAGTGTTGCTCAATGGCGCTGTGGCAGAGCCGAAACTTTCACACTCTGTATGGGAATGCTCTTCGGCGTATCCCGAATCAGATGAGCCATCGACAAATCCCATCACAGGTGAGTCCATATGGCTGCTACATAGACAACAACCCCTGTTCTTATTATTGATGCTAGGACTCGTTGTTCATGATCCGGATCCCGAAAACAAACCCCCAATTCCATACTATTCATTGGTCAGGCTATCTGCCACCTCTACAAATCTCGACTGGTATCAGACAAACCTACCCGAAGGGAACTTACCACAGTGGGTAGAAGACATAGGAGATCAACACGCCCGCCTCGTGCCTCGATCTGCCGCGCTATACGGCGTCGACTCCGACTTTGAGTCAGACTCTGAAAACGGAGACGACCGGACGATGCAAGAAGCGCCTCCAGCGCAAGGCGAGTCCGTTCTGCAAGTCCACCCCTACCGCTTCCGCCTCTGGGGCCTAGCCAAGTCCCCCGGCGACGGATGCACTGCCGTGCTCGCCTCAAAGCACGATACCCAGCATCCCGATCGCCGGGGCGTCTCAAACGTGCATTTTGACTGGCAAGTGCCCGCCGATACGGACGACAAGCCTCAGCGCATCAGGAAACTCTCCAAGACGCTTACGACGGAAGGCCGGGTGTGGGAGTGGATGTACGGCATGGGAGAAGACGTCCCCGGCGTGACTCCTGGACAGAAAACGTCCACCACCAGGTTGCAAAGCAGCCCCCTGAGACAGCTATTCAGAGACGTGGTGTTGAGGCTGCCATGTGTCTTTTGCAGCACTCAGCTATCAATCAAGGACGATGTCGCTACTTGTGACAATCGACACGCATTCGGTGCGTACGAAAGCAACCCTTTTGTTCCTTTCCTCTTATCATTTCTTTATTAACGTTCTATTAGCTATATGCGCCACATCCGGCATCCCCATCCTGGCACCAGGCATATCCCGCGTCTGCGGCGTCTGCAAGATGCGCTGCCTCAAGGTGGCAGAGCTGGAGAGGCTGGCGGAAGAGTATTTCGGGAGCGTGGACGCGGTGGGCGATTCGCAGGGAGAAGTGTGTGGTGGGTGTGGCGGCAAGTTTGTCATCTGAGCTTGATACGTTGGGGGTTTGTTTCTTGCTTAAACAAAGTACAAGAAGCTGAAGAGTACGTAGGTATTCATTAATAGGGGTAAAGTGTCAGAGAAGAGTACGCTGTCGGATTGGACAATTAGCGTGTGGTGCCGATTACCTTGGAACAAGTCTATTCCACAGCCTCGTTTAGACAGAGCTTCTCATAGTCAGATATGAAAGAAATAGAATTGATTGCGCTCTGTATGCCCCCAACATAAAATATGAGCTCACTCTCAGATTCCCTTGTTTCTTTTCCATCTCCACGGCATGCTTTTTCATATGGTACGCTGAATGTCATCAAAACTCTCCCATAAACCAGTTGCCTGCCATCACACTCTCATCCATTCCACATCTCATCTGGGGTAATATCGAGATGCCATTAAACAAAATAGGTCGGGCTCTGCATGCCCCCGTGCTTGCCGCAGACAAGTTGCCCATTCACCGGCCTGACTGCGAATAGGTCCGAAACTGTCACGAAACCGTCAGCCAGTGATTCCCCACCCTTGATCAACTCACGTAACAAGGAACAATCATACCGCCAGGTCCCATCTCCAAAGAAGTGTATCGAGGGAACCTCACTTCATCCAGACAATTGCACTTTAGAAGCACGTTTCCCGTCCCGTGGATGATATCCAGCGTGCAAGGCCGGCAAGTAGCATCAAACGCACCACTTTGATTCATGTCAGTAAACATCCCCCTTTTCCCCTATACTTTTATTCATTCTTTCTTTCACTCACCGTGCCTCATACACCAGATGCCCCCCCACATTCCCAACGCACGAGTTCAAGTCCAGGCTCGTGTCCCACCACATGCCCGCATCGTCGACGCATCGCGCCTCCAGCGTCGTCATGCCAATCTTGCCGTGGCCGCCGAGCGTGACCTGCACGCACGTGCCTCCAAAGGCGGCATTGCTGTCGGGGCTCTTGTAGCCAGAGCCAGAGCCAGTAGCTGCGGCCGGCTGCTGCGTCTTGTTCTGCGCGACCTGGTTGAAGCCCGGGAGAGGCTCGGCGATGGCGGTTGGGGCGCTGCTTGTCGGAATGGCTGTCGCTTCTTCAATCGCTTGCAGATGCCCTCCCGGGGTCATGAACGCGACGGTGGGTTGGCCGCGATAAGGAGCGGCGAGGCTGGGCGCGGCGAGAAATAGGAGGACGAGGACGGTGAGCAATGACCGCATGGTGGACTGTCGTGCTTGATTGGCCATGCCGAGAACTTCTGGTACCTGTTTTACAGCATTAATAAACAAGAGAGAAAAATGAAGATGATGAAAGAAAGAAAGAAAGAAATGTGCAAGTCCAAAGTGGGGGGACAACCGATCCGAGACAAAAGTTAAACGATCCGACTGGCAGCTGTCCGACAGGTAGGATAAAAAAAATGGCAGATGACAATCAGATGAGCCCTATTACCCCTATCTTGCGTAAACGTTTCTGTCATGTAGATGCCTTCTGTTGGCCCCTATTCACCCCAGGCACAACAATAGGTTTGGTGTTGGTGATGGTAACTGACTGGCTTCCTTTTTTTTTTCCCCTCTCTTGATTTCTTCTGCCCTGAGTAATGAGGCATGCAGCGCAGCTACATAGTAATGAAAATCAGTCGTTGGTCACGAGATTCAATGGCTCCGTCGAATAACAATCGGACATCGGACCAACATTAATCTGATAGATTAACAGGGAGTGAAAAAGAGGGGACACATGCCATTAACGGATTGAAGCCTTCTGTTGCTTGTTTCTCTATTCATCTTCGCCTACCTCATATCGTGAATGAGGCCAAGATATACCCGAGGGGTCCTTTTTCTGTGAAAGAAGCGAATCTATATCAGTGGAGGGAATGTGAAGGCGGGACGCAAATTCGCCAGACTGCACCTTCCCATGCACCAACGCTTCACGGAGCTCCCTTATTCCGTACCAAAGCCAACAATAACGCTATCATACCAACTTGACTGCCTTCATCACTGTTGGTACCAGCGTTTGCATTCCATGCTGCTGTCCGAAATGCGTGCAGGACATGATCAGCCAGTCCTCTCATGTGTGAAACCTCGCTGACTTGTACCTAATCCTGCCAGAGCCTTCTGGATATTGAAATTCCATCTCCATGTTCCGCTCACATCACAATTACACATCATGCAGGAAGCAAACACTGTGAATCTTGAATCTTATCTTCATATCCGTGACTATATATATTTATATACCTGGCCAACACATAATCGTTCCATAAACATCTCATTCTCCTAACGGGACATGCACAATCTTCCTGTCGTCGTAACCCTGAATCATGCGGCTGCCGTCCAACGCTTTCTTCGTGGCCCAACCAGCTTCACATTCCTTCAGTCGCAGTTCCATCACATACCGTGGGACAACAAGATAAAAAAAGGGGGGTAAGAAGGAAAAAAGTAAAGTACAAATCAAGCATTGGCCCAGTCCCACCCGATCCTGCCTAGAACAGAGTTCATCAATGATCCATTCAAGCCTGGACTGGGTGGTGGCTTATCACCTGTCGCAGCACAAAGTCAAAGTACAACCAGGATAGCAAGGCCAACGCCTTTTCGTATGTGAAAGATATATACACAAGTTAAATGTAGGATGCTGACATCAGCTTTATGTAGAAAAAAAAAATAGGAAAATGCTCGACATGGCGGCAAGAAGAAATGAAGGAGAGAGTAAACATAAAGACAAAAACAAACAAAAATAAACAAGGCAAGAGAGGAGTCGATCAAAGATTCACATCCTCAATTGTCAGATACGGCTTCGAGCTTACGCCAAGAGCCTCATCATGTTCGTAGATACCTCTCAAAAACGCCCAGTCCCCTTTCTAGTACCCAGATGTGGCTTTAATTTGCCCGCGCGCAAGGCCAATATGCTTTACTGAAAAAGAGATCACGACTCAGCATCAGTGGACACATTAATAGGCTTGGCCGGGAACCGGCTTCCTCTCAATGGGACTGGCTGCTGGTCCCGCCGGTGGGCCTGTGGGCGATGTTGGGTTTGAATTTGGGTTCAATGGGCTAGACCCAGTAGGACTGCTTTGCTGTTGTTGGTTCATCACACTGGGGCTCTGGGGCCGGCTGGTGGGAGGTCCCTGTTGCTTGGGTCCGGGGCTCATTGGACGACCCATCGGAGACTGAGGTCGACCCGCGCCATTGCGATTCATCATCGGACCGGCGGGTGAGGCAGGACGTGATCCAGGGCCAGCTATCGTTCTCGGCGCACCGTTAGGAGGAAACTTGCCTTGCGGTGTCATGGGGCGCTGGCTTTGAGGAGTCATTGGTCGCTGGCCGGGAGGAGGTCCCTGGGGAGGTCGAGGCTTGACTGGTCGCGTAGACAAGCATGTGCGAGGAGCAACACCCTGTTGAGACCTATCCATACGGATGACAAGCGCCTGGATTCACACTCAAGTTAGTAGAGGTCACTAGAGATATAGCTCAAGATTTCTATTCTCATTGGGGTTCAAGTACTCACCCATCCATCGTCATACTCGTGAAGCAGTCGTATTAAATCACCGGCCTTCAGTTCCAGCTCATCATCGAGAGTGGGCTTGAAGTCAAGCTGGACGCGGTGAACGGTAGAGTTGGTAGGGCCACCCGCGGCAGCAATAGCCGCAGCGCTCTGAGATGGCTGGGGTGCAGGGGCAGAGCCAGTGGCGGGTGTTGACACGCTGAACTCGGTGCCGGCAGGGCTTGGAGGGACGGTGTCAAGCGTATTGACAGTCAGATCAACATTGTTAGGATTGCGGTTTCGCATCGATTGCTTGCGAGCCAGCGTTGAGGCTCCAGCAACAGCACCAGCAGCCCCGGCAGCAATGGCAGAGGCAGCAACGGCAGTAGCAGCAACAGCCTCTTCGGCATGTGGAACCTCGGAGATCGACGCACTGTCGCTCACAGACATCTCAGAGGGCGTATAGGGCGTATAGGGGGCACGAGCGCTTGCATCCTCGTGAATAGGGGAGGGAACACGCTCGGCCTGTTGACCAAAGGGATTAGCAGGGTGATCGCTCTGGCTGGTGTTGGGGCGATCTGCGGCATCACCAGTAACGGCGACACCAACAGCACCACCGGCAGCAGCCGCGGCAGCTTGCTTCTCAAGACTCCAGTTGGGCAGGAATTGTGTGACGGGTCTGAGGCTAATGCGCGGCGCATTCGGGTTTGAGCGGACAGGCATGTCGTCAATAGGTTCCGGAGACATGGCTGGAGACAGGGGTGGCGACACTGGTGGTGACACTGGTGGCGAGACTGCAATGACTGGAGTTATGGCCCGCGGCTGGACCGGTGGAGGGGCTGGTTGAACCTTTTCGTTGTCATCCATAAGCTGCTCGGCCTGAGCTTGCTTTCTGCGGCGGCTGACGAGGAAGAAGACGAGCAGTCCAATGACGAAGACGCCACCGAGCACTCCAATGGCGATTCCAGCCTTGGCTCCAGCGCTCGTGCCAGAGCTGGCCGCACTGACGCTGCTGGGGGTTGACGATGCTGATGCCGCATCAATGGTGGGAGAGGCAGAGTGAGCTCGATTACCGTCAGCGGCCTGCGTTGGTGAGCCGGTAGCCTTGGCAAGGACCGTTTGAGACTCGGATTGAGTTTGCTGAGGAGAGTGAATGGCACTCGGCTCGGCGGAACTCGTCTTTTGTGCCGCGGGCGTCTGTTGCTGGTGACTGGGAGTGCTCTTTGCCGTCTCCTTTGGCGTCTCCTTTGCCGGTGTCGGGGTGTCCTTTGACGATTCCTTGGATTGCGCATCTGACTTTGGGCTGGGCTTTGGGGCCTCTGTCGGAGGGCTTTGGCCTTTATGCAAAGTCACGTAGCCGCCAATAGGACCAGAAAAGGTTGCTGACATGGTCTTGTAGACAACTTGAACTACAGTGGCTTGATCTGGAAGGGAGTTAGCATGTGAACACATGGCTACAGATGACCCGGTAGCCGTCCAGGCCGATGCAGCAAATACCTTTGCTATCCGAGTTCTTGTCCCCATTTCCATGCTCCTTTTTCTCATCACCATTATCATCATCATTATTACCATCATCAAAGGGGTTTTTTCCATGGACAATGTCGTCAATGTCGTCGAGAATATCCCGATGACGGTGCTGGTGAAGGTGCCTATGTGAGATGGGCATCTTGTCGAAAGTGTGAAGTTACACACAGCCGAAGTGGGTTCCAAAGTATCGAGGTGGGAAAAAAAAAAAAAAGAGGAAAAAGTTGACGTTACAGAGCAACGGAAGCTGTGATGCGTTGCCTGAGCCTCGGGATATATTGGCAGCTGAGTTCCACAGTCAAAGAGGCTGGGCAAAGTTCCTGGCTGGAATGCAGATTATAGTAATGGAGGGAGAAAGAATGAGACGACTATTGAGTCTGGCAGCGTTTTTGTCGACGGCGGGGGGTGACAAATGTCTCAAATTTTGTCCTTTTTTCGTGCTGGGACACGCAAAAGACGACCGCGCAGCTGGATTCGAGAGCTGTCAAGGCAGGCTAGACAATACCAGATCGTGGCACTTTAAGATGTCCCAGATAAAATGGCGATGCAAACAGCAAAGTGCGTAAAAAACACGTGAGGGAGCGAATAATGCACTCGAAAAATGCGCGCAATATCAGAAGGGATAGTCGGGGGGGGTCGGCGGTGACTCGATTTCAAAAGAATGAATGAGTGCGCAAAGCGAGCGAGCAAATCAACGAATGAATGAATGGACGGACCGAAGCGCAGCGACTGGACTGGCGCAGATGTCCCGACTCCAACGACGGCGAGGCGACGATGTTGTCGTTTGTTCAATGAGGCAGCGCACGATGGACGGCGGTGGTGAGGAAGAGAGAGTGGAAGGGAAGAGGCGAAAAGAGGCGAGCGAGAGGATACCGGGGAACGCGGCCCCAGTCCAGAGTCGAGCTGGGGCTGGGCGAGCTAGCCGTACAGTAGGGACCTGCAGGTGCCTGCAACTGCAAGACAGGGCTAGGCTCTCGCTGTCTCAAGCGCCCAACAGCGCTCTGGACGCAGCTGCAGCTAGCTGGAGGCACTGCAATATCAGGTGGAGCGTCCGTCATGTCATCAATTAGAGGCTGCGGCGAGCACCTATCCGTGTACAGTACCGTGCTACTACAAGTATAGTATCTACTAGCAGCTGTGATGAAAGAGATGCTATTCCCAAGCTGATGCATCGCCACTGCTAGCCAGGACGGCTACTGGCTGCTAGAACCAGAGCTCGAGCTCCCACTGGCCGAGCAGCGCTATTGGCGCCTGTGCAGCCCAATCCCCTGCCGCCAGCAAGCAAACTGCACCCAAAAGTGCTGCCCGTAATATGAGGATCAGCGCCGCTGTCGACCAAACAAGCCACCAGCGCCAGACCCCAGTCCAGTCCAGTCCAATCGACTACAGTAAAAAGCACAACAAAACGGCTGCTCCAAGGATCCGCAGCCAGGAACAGAGAGGGGCTCCAGGCCACGGCGTCAGGGACAGCGGCGCTGCCATTGGCCGCTGGCGCCTGGCGGGAGGGAAGCGCTACGCTAATCCAGGAACCGTCTCCAGCGGCGGCCACCAGAGGATGCGGTCATTGGCCCGTGCGAGGCGCTGCTGCGAGCTCTTTTTTAGCTCCGTCACCTTTTGGACGGACCCTTGTCGGATGAAGTGAGCAGAATCAACACAAGGGCAGCGAGCTATAAGAGGCCAATTGCCGTTCAGCGCAAGGTGGCCCTTTTTCCTCTTGGGGACAAGGCGCGCTACCAGCTACTATCGATACGACGGCTTGTCGTCCCTGGCTAATTTCCCTCCAACATGCCGCCCACATCCACGACGGGACCATCGGATCAGCATCGTGGCATCGCGGAATGGACAGCGTCGTCCGCGCGTATCACATTTCCATACGACCAATCGCGTATACCAGTTGGCCGAGCATATACCATACACTCTGCATCGAACAATGAGCATGGCAACACGCTGTCGTACAGAGTCACAAGCTCCCATCAGCTCCTCGGATCCGCCTGACAGCTAGTGACTCGGACCAATATAGCCGTATACACGAAGACACGCACTAGGCCGATGATGCCACCAATACGAAGTCTAGAAATCTCCGTCGCCGCCTTTATCCGGCAAGACAAGTAAGATACGGCCCCCAAACACGCGCACAGCTCGACTCAGCTTGGTCCGACTCCCCGAGACATTTTAATTTTTTTTGTTTTATTTCGAGTCATCCCTACAGCGACTCTCCAAGTCGGTGGCTGCAATCGCGACCATGACCGCTTCGTGTATAGTACAAGTAAACGCGCTATCCATCGCAACCCCGGCAAAAGGGCTAGCCAGGGGTCATGAAACAACCCCCTTGGCACTTGGCAATGCAAACTGGTGATAATTCACCTTTTTCGACTGTACGATGTACAAGGTACAGCGTCATTGTGCAGGGGCAGCGTCGCATTCACAGCCAAATTTTTTAAAAATAAAACATTAAGAAAAAGGCTCCTTCCGGGCCGTCTTTTCAAAAAAGGAGGAAATCTCCGCGATGAGAGAAGAAGCTCTTGGAACGTTTGAGCTGAATTCCACGCGATGCCCAAAGTGGGCTTTTCCCTCTTTTTCTGCAGCGGCTAGCAATGCTCCATTCTGTATAGCAAATCCCGGCGTTGCTGTACAGCATCCATGAACCTTCCGTCAATCTCGTTTATCATGGGTTTTGTTTCTGCAGCCTCTTGTTCAGCGGGGCAGATCGAACGACTATAGGTGGACCGTGCAATCCCAAGAATCCCAAGTCTTGCTAATAAAGTCCACCCCGGCCCTCGAACGCTTACGCCAGCTTGTTTGTTGTTTGTGCGACGACGAGGTGCTAGCAGGGTTCCCATCAGCTGCGAAAGCCTTCTTCGTTTGAATTGGGTGAAGAAACAAGACGGTTCCCTATGCCAGGCTCCCTCCCTCTCCAGTAAGGATCAAAGACCCCAACAGCAATGCAATTTTGTAAACGTGTAGCTGTGTCTCGGAGCATGGAGAATCAGCTGTTTTGCTCTTCGCCCACAAGTACCCGTATCATTGACTCAATCATGGTGACAGCTTGGACCATTTATCCGCCGCCTCAGCTAGTAGAGAAAAGGAGATAAGCAAAGTCTATTCTTCAAAAAAGGGTGGCAGACAGATCCGAAAAGGGGCCTTCGTTATACTCGCAGATGGCTCAAGTATACATGATACATGATATAGACACGCTATAAGTCATCGTAAATTCTCATATCCTCTCTCCTTTCGCCTTCTATTCTATCTATAGATATCTCGGTGCGTATAGTGTACATACATGAATAGAAAAATGCGCCCTGAACGAATCACGTTCTGCGATCCCATCCCGTACATCTAGTCAAAAAAAAGACATCTAGACAAAAAGAAAACGTTCTGGGTATAATCAAAACAGAGCCGCAAATCATACAAGTACCATCTCTCATATTCGTAAACCATCTCTCTTTCTTGTTGCTTCTTCCTCGGCCACAATCACATAGAGTCTTCCATCTGTCGACTCCTCGTCTTCGTCCAACTATCTTTATCCTCTTTGCCGCCCTTATTCTCCAATCCGAGCCCTCTCTCAACCCACTCTTTGCTCTCCATGTGACTCAGACGGCTCAGCGCTCTGGCAAACGCAAAAGCCTCCTCCTCACCAGCAAAGAGATTGGAGTCTTTCAGTTTGTTGACATTCTCGGACAAATTCTCCATCACGCTCTGCGTGGCGTCCTTGGAGGGCTTGGCAGCAGACGGGTTCGCCTGGAGCAGCGTCTCCGCAACCTCGTCGCGCGAGACAAAGAGCTCTCCAAGCGGCTTCTCCGTCGTGAGGACGAGCTTGGCATTGCCCTCGTACACGGCATCGATAAAGGTGATGAAGCGACGGGCGAGATCTCGCTCGCGAATCGTCATGCCAGGCACCTCCGTCACGATGAAGGCGTCGTACTTGCGCACCAGCTCGAGGTAGTCGGCCGCCGACTTGGGCTTCTTGATGAGCTCGTCAAACGTGAACCATGCGCACCGCCCGCTGACGCGCGGCACGAAAATGTCTCGCCCCCAGACCTTCTGCGTCTCGGACCGCGGCGCAAAGTTCTCCGAGTCGCCCAGGAAGCGAAACCATTTCTCGGCGTGGGACTCTGCGTGCTGGTCTAGTGCGGTGTGGTAGACGTCGGAGGGTGGTCGGGGGATCTTGCGATAGTCTGTGGGCGAGTCGAGGTTGATGACGTGGAGGCGGTTCTTGAGGAGCTTGATTGCTGGGATGAATGACTCTCGCTGGATTCCGTTTTTATATAGGTCGTCTGGGTGGCGGTTAGACGTCGTCACCAGGACCACGCCGTGAGACATGAGGCATTCTAGCAGCCTTGTTGGCCAAGTTAGCCCATCATGTTGCAAAGTCTATATCGCTGGTGGCTGAAAGCAACACTTACCTCCGCAGAATCATGGCGTCCGCCACGTCAGTACACTGGAACTCGTCAAAACAGAGCACATTGCCCTGCTCTGCAATATCCGCCGCAACAAACGGCACGGCATCGACATGGCTCCCATGCTGAATCTTCATCTTGTGTAGCCTCTTGTGCACGTCCTGCATGAAGTTGTGAAAGTGTATCCTCGTCTTGGTCTTCACCGAGGGTGGGAGGGTGTCGTAGAATAAGTCCATGAGCATTGTCTTGCCGCTGCCCACATCGCCAAACAGATATAGTCCTCGGGGCAGGTTCTCGGGAATGTCCTTGATCGCTGCCTTTGCGCCGCCTCCGTTGCCAAAAAGTGATGAGAAGACGGATTTCTTGGCCGGCTTTAGGAGGTCGGGGCTCGGATGGACGACAGGCGGCGCGTGATAGTTGCGGAGCTCATTGTGAAGGTGCTGCAAGTTCTCGATAATGCCTATGCATGCGTCAGTCAGTCAGTCAACCGTTGTCACGACATACTGTCTTCCATATTGCAATAGACTCACCTCTTTGATGCTCGTCGTTGCGCAAGATACCAGCATCCACCCGTCGGTCATACTCCTCCAACGGCCCCAAGCCGCCTATCGCACGGTCCGAAACGGTCGCCAACGCCCTCGTCGCCGACGGCAACGGTCGCCATATCGTCGTCGTCCGTGTGGCTCTCAATCCGCCATTCAGTCCTGCTGCTCGCACAGCCACCCGCTGAGCCGACTGCACCCGAAACGACCTGGAAAACTGCCGGCTTCTGGCACAAGAAGCCGAGGATCTCAATCGGCTCAACGGCCTGCTGGCCACGGCACCGCCTCGCATGTTGTTATATTCGCGGCGCTGGATTTATTTTTGTCACAAGGCTGATCCTTTGAGAAAAGTAGGAAGAGAATAAGAGAGGAAATGGGGGCCAGTATTCGTATATAAGCGCAAGTTCCCGAACAATTGTTGATGATGTAGTAAGTTTTAGTGGCGGTGCGGCTCAGACGGCATGGCGGCCATGTGCGGGTCAATTCCGAACTACCGAGCAGTCGGAGAGCGGCCGGCGGGTTGGGTTGGACAGCATATGGGCTGATTTTTTTTTTTTTTTTCGACAACAGATGAAATGGGTAATTAGCCGCGGTTTAGGCGCTGATTCCGGTGCGCGGGTGACGTTGCTGGTGTAATTGAAGCAATCTGGAGACAAAGAGCGCTTTGCATTTATATTGCTAGGCATCTGTTATGACGATGAGGAAATGAATTCTTTTAAATCCAAGTCAAAGCTTGCGCCCCTATTTTAAGTTGGAAACATCTTTACATCTTTGTTTTTTTTTTTTTTTCTTTTTTTTTTTTTTTTTTTTGTGTTTCTCGAGCGCCACAGGCTGGCCAAGGCCGTTTACTCACCGGCTCTAGCAGTCGGATTCGCTGCTCGTATAAGTGGGATACAATTTGAAAGCAATAAGTTGCCATGGAGCATTTCCAAGCATCGAGTAACTGGATTCCAAATAGACGGATTGTTTGAAAGACTATCAGGCTTCTAGTACCGCCTCGAGAGGCTCGTCTTATACGTTGCTTTGGCACCGGCAACCCGCTACTAATAGCAAAATCAAATTCGTGATGCGAAATGCTGCAAACCAGCAACACCATCACCTCAAGCTGCCAAACAAGGGTGGTATGGTCTTCTGCCCCCATCTTCCCCAGGGTATAGTCGTAGGGCCCAATAGGACCCAGTACACTCTACTTGGCAGAAACTCTAAATAGAGCCTAAACGCCAGCCAACAGCATCACTGTCAGCATACTCTTACTCCCAGGTAGAGATGGCTCCCTTCCCATCTTCTCCACCATGTAATCATCAAAGTTACTAATCTTCAAATAGCGTTTTAGTCAGCTAATCTATTTTCACCGTCATCAATACGGGCACGCTAAGCTGTCAAGCGGTAGCTTCGCGCCAAGAGCATATTCCATCCATCCTTATCTCATACCAACTCAGTCGCCCTGGGTATATCAACTCTCGTGTCCTATCCAGAGGTACACATTGCGCAGATACAGAACTTATCCGTCTATCTTACAAACAAACGAGTAAAATTTCAATCCAGCATCTCTCTTCATCCATCGTCCGGTCTGCTCAACAACTACCGATACCAAACAACTTTCACAGCTTTGCTTCCGACTCGGTAAAATACGTTCCGGTTTTCCCTCTACCAAAAAATGGACGGGAGGGAAAGTGTAAGAAACGTGGTTCCATTGTATTTATCAATCCGGCTGTGGAATCGCGAGCCAAACATTTATCTATTAGCCTTGATGCCAGGCAAGATCGTAAAGGACGTGTAGCGTCTTTGTAGGGATCCATGAATCGGTCGTCGTTCTGCGTTGGGATTTCATTTGGAGATTGTAGTTTTTCTCGTCCCGTAAGGCATTATACGTGCTGTTGATACAAAATAGTCAACGCTGTAATGATATTGCACTTGCCGAAGAGGCAGTGTATCTCGCATTAGCCGCCCAGAGTTCCCCAGTTGTTGGCCTGGGATTGTCTCCTGGGATTACGCGATATGGCGCGTATCATGACCGGGGAGACATAAGCTGCGCGCCCGACACATCCGGCAACCTCATTACAAGGTGTCTTGTCTCATGTGAGTATCCATTCCAATAGAAATCTCTCCGCCGATCAAACATGCAATTTTTTTTCTTTTTTGCAGTCGTCGGAGGACTATTGAATCGTCTCGTTGACTTGACCGTCATATCTTTGGTAAATCGTTCGTGTGTAGCTCATATATTTTTTTTGTTTTTGTTTTGTTTTATCACGTCAATAATAGCCGGACCCCGGGGGAGGCGGCGGTGGAGGAGGCTGAGGAGGAAAGTCGCGGCCTGTAGGATTGTGATAGGGATTTATGGAAAGGTAGCTCATGCCTGCGGTGTTGTCTGCGCCTGCTGGAGTCGTTCCGCCGTGTTGAGAAACGTCGTCAAGCAGCGAACTTGAAGGATTTAGAGCTTGGAAGGAAGGCTGTCTTAGAGATGTCGCGGGCCCTTCTGTGAATGCTGGCGAGGCGTAAGGATGCGATGCAGGCGGCACTACCTGGGGATGCCCAAACGACGACATGGCTACCTGCTGAGGATCCCAGGACGCTGCGCTCGGCGTCGATAGACTCGCCGTCGGCATTTCTCTCGTTACCTGGCTAGGCAGTGGAAAGGCAACTCCAGAGTCCAACGATACGGGCCTTCGAGGGGTAATAACCTGTTGAAGCGCCTGGACATGATCGCCAGCGCTGAAGCGGTGTCCTGAACTGGGGTCCGCCGATCCAGTCTGCTGCGAAAGAAACTGGGAAATGTATTCGTCTTGGAAGCCGTGCTTGTGAAGAAGCTCTCGGAGCTGCCTGTTCTCTTCGGCCACACGCCTGGCTGCAAGTTGGACCTCGGAACTGGCAGAAACCCCCTCAAGCTCAAAGTTTCTAAGTCGTTGCTCAAGTTCGGCGATGTACTCCCTCCTCCGAGCACGAGATCGTCTCTGGTTGTCTCGGATGCGAGCGAGGTTGGCTTTTTGCTGCCGGAGAGGAAAGAGGAGAGAAGGCGTAAGTCGGACACTGTTCTCCAACTGCGGGAGGGGAATAGGGCAAAGATGATACGCGGGAGGAACCACTTACTGCAGGAGTTGACATTTAGGGCCCGATGTGATTTGGCCGCATGAATAGCGACCTATCGCTCGACTCCGGAAGGAGGTTGCTGAAGGCGCAGGGCGCAAGGGGAGATGGAGCGCGGTGGTTGGCGCAAGTGATATGCAGTGCTGACAGCGGGCTTTTTTTTCAGTGGCATATAGCAAAGGAATCGATGCTGGATGGTCTGAAGAAGCTGTCTCGCCAAGCAAGACGGTGATTTCCATATGCCAAAAGCAGCCACAACAGTCATGACCGTATGGGGGGGGTTTTGGGTAATATACAAGGTTAATAGAGGACGGGCCTGAAAGAGGAGCAAAAGGTGATGAGAGAAACGGTATTAGAAAAGAGGTCAGCAAGATCCACTAGAGAGTCGCGGCCCTAGACGGCGACGAGAGAAAAGAGACGCAAGAAACGGGTCCCTTCTTCTAAGTCGTCCAAGAGAAAACGGATCGAAGATTGTTTCGTTATCTTCCAACGACGCGAGGGAGCTGACAAGAGTTGGCGGCCGGGGAGGAAAGATGAGAGCAGAGGGCGTTTGCTTCTCTCTCTCTCTCTCTCTCTTTTTCTCTCACACCAAATCTCTCTCTCTCTCTTCTCCCAATGTCTCTTTCCTCACCCTCTCTCAAAGGTGAAAAAGAAGAGCTATCCAGCAATAAGCGGGGATGGGAAAAGGAAACACGACATGACCCAGGCGCACACGCACACGAGAGTCCCTGGCTCAATATAGGGATGAGAAGGTAATTTAGGGACCCAGGCAGCTTATATTAGGCGGGAGATGGGTAGATGTACTTGGCAAGTCTGCAATACCAGAACTGCTCTCTGTTCCCTACCCTAGGTTTAGGTCTAATAACGTATGGATGCCATGTTGGACACCAAGGGAAGCGCGCTAAGGCTAAGCAAGAGAGCAGCATGTGTGGGCGCCAGACGGCCCCAGATAGCAAGCAAGCAATGAGGTCCAGCCTCCACAAAGATTGCGTACTAAGTTAGCCCGCCCACGTTTATTCGTTATCCATGGATGGGTTTGGGAGCTGGGGCGAGATGCGCCACTCACGGGTCGACGATGCCGCCCAAGCCTGCGAAGCGTGTGCGTGCAAGCCACCTCGGCGAGTTGATTATATCGCCGCCAGGCCGCTGAGTGTTGCAGCCACGCCTCTCGAGCCACGCGTAGATGGCAAGGTGAAGATTGGTATTAGTATCCAGCCACGATAGGGCTACAGGCACAAGAACGAGTGAGCACCGCAAGAGAGAGCAAAGGCCGCCTAGGCGCCGCTGGCAACATCGCCAGTGCCCGATAGTGGGCGCTTTGGGCGGGTCTCTCGAGCCCGGGATTTAATAACTGAAAATGCGTCTTTATACAGCATGTGTGTGCGTGCAAGGCCGCCAGTCAGAAGGGCCAGAGCAGACTGGCATTCTTGCCAAGTTCCATGTGCCCGGCAACGCTGCTGTGGCCATGGCCAGCATCCCCTGCCCGCCAGAGGCACGCGTGGGCATGCGAAATACGGCGTAATATCAGCATCCAAGAGCGTGTACTTGCTCTGCGGAGAAGAAGGCGCGCTGGGGGGCGGACGCAAGCTGCTGCGGTTCGTTCGGACAGATTGACAGGGCCGCCTGGAGCGCGCACAGTACAGGACGGGCAGCAGAGCTCCGTTCATACGCGGACATCTTGGACGCTCTCGAGTGTGACAGCATGACGGAGCGTGCGCCGCAGCGCAGCAAAGGCCGATCATGAGACAGAATCCCTTGCGTCTTCCGCTGGAGCCACACTACCGGGACGCTGGGACTGACAAGTGGTGCGCCAGCGCCGTTATGGCGGGGCAAGAGGCTGCTTAGCCCTAGCGACGCCATCTTTTTTTTTTTTTCTCTCTCGTGCTCTGAGGGAGAGGCCGTGCCGTCAGAGGGGAGCATTTTGGCTTTTGCGTTCGCTGGTGCCCGCGCGCTTGCATGCACGGCTGGGCCACCTCGACGGAGCCCTCCGAGGCGTGCTTCGATTCGCCGTGGACTCTGCGCTGTATCAGCATCCGTGCCTGCACCCGGCCAAGCACAGTACTTGGACTTGGACTTGGACATGGAGCCGGGGCGCGTTCCGACAGACAGTGCAGATTCCCAAAATCTACTCGGGCCCCCCGGTCGCTTTGGCGGTACTGCCATGTGGTTTTGGCGGCATGGTCCAGGGTGCAGTAAAATGAACTGGCGGTTGTTGTATGGGAGAAAAGAGAGCAGCTCGAGGCCTGGCAGATTAGAGGGGGAGCCAAAGCGCGCCACTCATCCGTAGTTAGATTTGCCTGTTTCCGAGGAAGCAGCACCCCCCAGCTGCGAATATTAAACCGCAGGTAGGGCAGGCTCGATGCGACCGTATCGCGCCGCGACCTGGCCCAGAGCCTGTTGGCAGGTACCCGGTACTGCTGCCAACGTCGCAGCGCCGGTGGGGCCAGGCGCGGTTAGCTCTGGCTGCAGTGCTGGAGGCCCCTCAACTCCACGTTGCCTCAGTCGCAGCCAGCACGGACTGCAGCATGGTCTGTGTACCCGGTACCTGCGCGCCGACCGCCAGCCGAGTCTCTCTCCTCCAGTATTCGGATAGTACTAGTAGTACCTATACTACAGTACACTAAGGTTTTCACCTATTGAACCTTGCCCGTCTCCCACAACCGCTGCCGAGCGCCTCGACGTTCCTGGAACTCGCTGCGCCGGTCACGAGGCTTGCGATGCTCGATACGGGATGCGCCTTTCAGCCCTTTCACCACCACGCAGGCTTGCATCGGTCGTAGCGCAAGATTGTGCTGAGAAAGGTGTGTGTTGGCCCGGCTAGTTGAAACTGTTTTGCGCCCTGCATCTCACATTCCTCCGGCTGTCGCTCATCACATCACCCAACCGTTGCGCTTTTCTTGCGGACAAAGGTTGTTCTGTTGCTCGTCGCTCTCTCTACCGTGCCATCTCTCATCCTCAACATCACGCGATCTAGGTACGTCTGCTGGTTGTCCAGCTCAGCCCAGCTCAGCTCCTCGCGGCTCTCCCCTCCACTCCCTTCATTTCTTTTCCAAGATAATATCCTCACGAGTGCCAAGTAGATTGACTCTTCATCTCGGCTCACCCCGGCCGTCTCCCCACGATGGGACGCTGACCCAACCTTGAGCTCAATCTCCCACCACAAACTGCATGCCATGGGTGTGGTTCCGAGCGCCTCTAGCTTCGCCAGGGTATCTCTTCGTGAAACGCGGCAGCGGGTTTTTCTCTCCCCTCTCAATGGACGATGCAGATGTTATCTGGCGATTCTTGCGAAGCGCAATTTCTCAGACGAGCCACGGCATCATGGGTCCTAGCCCAGAGGCGCATCATACAGCCGTGTTGCCCAACGCACAAAGGACGCACCGAACTGTTTGCAAAAGAACTGGCAACTGTACAGATGCCTTTTCTGGGGACAAGGCCAGCTCTAGACTTTCAGCCCACCTGGCGCCGGTTCTTGGCTCGGAAGACTGCCGTGTTGTGAAGCTACTAGGTAACTGCCTGCTGCCGACTACTGATGCTGCTGATTGCTTGCTTCAACCAGCTGCCGAGGACAAAACGTTTCTTGTTTGCACACCCACCAATCTCATGATTGTCTAAGCCGCCGCCTCAACTACGTTCGCCGCCCAAATGTGCCGGAATAGAGTTCCTCTTCGTCGTCTTCGTGGTATCTACCGAGTACACCTTTTTTGCGCGGTCTGCTGTCTTGAGCTTGGGCTGCGAAATGGCTGACAACCAATACAGAAAACAGTACGAACAGACGAGCCGCAGACTGGGCTGCCAGAGTGAGCAATTGGCCAAAAACGGAAATCAAAGCGACGCCATTCGCCTCTTCTTTAGCGGCTGAAGGCTGATTACGTATGAGCTGAAGAAATCGCAAAAGCCAAAAAATTATATGTGATCTGGAGGGCTCAGAGAGGCGAATCGACTCTAGGCGGCAGCCGATCTGGATCCAAAAGCTTAAAAGGGCCTCTTTGCCAAGTTGAGCGTGCTATCCACGTGAAAGGCCCTACGAGAGCCACACTAACGGGCTCCAGATCGAGTGGCAGGAGAGGGCGTCTGCGCACGATGCATCTACCGATGCCCCAAACCACACGCTACCGAGTGCTACCACGGGAGACGTGCATCGCTCAAGCCCTGGACAAGCTCTGGATGCGACCAGTTCGGCGACCAAGAGCCCGTCGGCGAGCGCCGGTGCCGGTGGCCAGGCGAAGCGGACCCGAATCCTCGGCTGGCCGCCACTAGGCACCGCGCAAAGGCGGCCGATACGCGGCCAGACTTGTTACTGTATTTCTCCGTGTACTACCCTCATAGGGCTGTCGCCTCAACGTCGTCGGAGTCTATACAGAATCTTGTCCAGGCCTTGGTTTCTATATTGTCGCCGTTTCCCCCTTTGCCGTTCCCCTAGGCCAGCCATCGCTCCGCCCATCGTACGATTATGATGTGGCCAAGCAGAGCGGCGAGTCTGTAGTCTCTCAATGCCCAAAATCGGCCCAAGCTTGCCAAGTTGCTAAGGTAAGCATCGAGCAAGGCTGCGACGGCCAGGAGTCGCACAGCCACATCCAAGATCGAAGCGGCTCTAGCGGCCAGCTACTATAGTATATGTATACTAGCCTAGCATCTGATCCTTCAGATCATTGCGGCGACTTGCACCGAAAACTGCTATATTTGGCAACATGCAGTTTGATCACAAGGCCCGTTCTGTCAGCGACAGACGAACTACTGTATATCACTCACCAGCGCTATGCCGCGGCTCACTTACTTGTGCTGACTCTGGTGAAGACGGGAAGAAGAAGGCACAGGCAAAAGTGCCAAGAAACGTGCCGTGGTTCCATTACTCAATTCCGTATCTGGCCGCGGTGAAATGGGACCCCCCTGCCGAGTGCCCAGACACGGCTCAGGTGCTCTGTACTTTGTACGAGCCAACAAACTCGGCGGGCTGTCCGAGCTTCTTGTTTTGGTATTCTTTTCTTCTTCCCTCTCCAGAGGAGATGCATATTTGACCCATGCGCCGGTGGGCAAATTAAGTCCAAAAGTTGCACGCGTTCTTCGAATGATGTGGATTAACCATCACCTCATGCCACCCTACTTATATACGGCGAAGGCTTGAAGGACTGACATGTTTTCGGTGAGCCCCTGGCCGACTGTTTTAGACCAATGTCACCAAGGCTATCCCTAGTCTGGCGGCATAAATGCATGACCGCATCATGCATGGATGCATTGGGGCCTTTCCGTCGTGGCGCAGACTGATTTGAGCTGTTGTCGCTTGCTTACTCGCTGCTTTGGCGCGGTTGCTTGGGCAGCTTCTTGGATCTGCGCCATGAACCCGAAAAAAAAGAAAAAAAAAACAAGTATAGTAGTAATACGAGAATCCTCCGTGATTTTCAGCTCGTATTTAAATACTGGCCCTATCCCAGCACTGACCCATGAACTAGTGTTCCGTTCCCCTTTGTGAAGCAAGCTAGCGGCGTTGCATTGCTATTTGACCAGTATTCTTTGTTTCTCTTTTCCTGTTTCTTTTCCTTCCTTCATCGATCGCACATCATTGTCAATTCTTCTCCTTACCATTGCAATTGAATACTTGCATACGCACAATGCCTTCTGTCAAGAGCCTTCTGTCGGCTGCCGCTCTGGCATGCCTGGCCAGCGCAGAGACGATTAAGATCACGGCGACTTCGTCAAACACTTTCGACCCATCAACCATCACGGCATCCCATGGCGATATCCTGGAATTCCACTTTGAGCCAAAGAACCACAGTGTGGTTTCGGGTCTCTACGCCTTCCCTTGCACGCCCATGCAATTGGGCACCGGCTTCTTCTCAGGATTCTCCTTCAACACCACCGATGGCGAAGCAGTATGTGGAACTCCAAGTCTTTGGTCTCCGTCTGCTTGTATACTAACTTTGTATTAGGACAAGGTTTTCCGCGTCACGGTCAACGGAACGGAGCCGACTCCCTTCTACTCCTCGCAGGGCAACGAGTGCTCGGGTGGAATGGTTGGAATCATCAACCCAAGCAAGAACCAGACGCTCGCAGACTTCAAGAAGCGGGCCTCTGCCCTGGCAAGGAGCGTCTCGCCCGGCAGGACAAGCTTTGGTGGTGAAATCGCCGACAACGACGACGACTCATCCAACTCTACCAGCGGTGGCAACGGCAGCAGTGGCGGCAAGGGTGGCAGCAGTGGCGGTAGCAGCGGTGGCAGCAGCGGTGGCAGCAGCGACAGCGGCTCGGACAAGGACGGCAAAGATAACGGCAGTGTCTCTTTGTCTGTGTCGATTGGAGCACTGGCGCTTGCTATGCTCATGGCCATTTAAGGCTGCAGCGTCTGGACTACCTGGGCCTTGGAGTTGTCCAAGGAAAAGCCCATCAGATTGTTTGCAAAAAAAGGATACCCCTATCATAGAAGATTAATTTAGACTGTCTTTGAAAAGTAGTGCTTACGGCTGGACGTTGTCGGCAATAGCAGTGGATACTACCTACCTATTTTTTGAGGATACGAGGATATGAAAGATGACGGATTTGATTAGTTTTTGTTGCTGTTTCGAGCAGCGACTTACATAATTGGTAATATGGAATATGTTGTACGAAAATGGTTATATTTTACGTGCTGGAAAACTATTGATGCTGTTGATCTATATATAGACAGCAGCGCGTGCACATGTATAAGCCATTAGGTCAAGAACTTTTGGATAAAATCGATAAATATAGCGAATTATTACGCATTAAACCAGACTAGACATTATCGGCGTGAAAGCTAAAAGTACCTGTCGACAATCATGAGCTTATACCATATCAAAGTGCCTCTCGCCACGCAAAAACCCTTCTTTCCGCCGGAAATACATAAATCCCAGGGCGAAACGCCCCAATATATCAAATGCAAGCACCTTCCAGATGATCCTCAAACACACACGTCGGCTTGAGCCTCTTTTCATCCTTCAACAACTGAATGACCTCGTCATTCTGTCTCTTGAGGCCACCATACTGTCTCTGGACGCTCTCGAGATTCTCCTTGATGGCAGCGATTTCGTCGCGTAGCAGCTCTGCGTGCGTCTGGATGCCCGACAGCGGCTTGTTGCTCTCGTTTTGCTTCTCAAAGGCTTCGCGCACGAGCGTCTCGCGCAGCATGTCGAGTCTCTTGAGGATGCGCTTGGAGTCGACCTTTTGCCGACGAGGTCTCTTGTCTCGTTCCAGATTGCATAGGCCGGGTGGTTGGACCATGTTGCCGACATGGGCTTCTCGATCATCTCCGTCCAGGTGTACTTGTCCAGGTCGTCCAGCGAGACGTCGAACCAGTCTGCGATTCGGCCGTCTTTTACGGCTTTTGCCCACTTGACGACGGATAGCTTGTTCGCTGGAGCCAGCACCTTCATGTGAGCGAGCGTGATGCGCCTGCCCATGTCTTCCGTCACGGCGGCGTCTTGCTTGCTTCTGAGAAGGTCGAGCATGTCTTTGAGCTCGTCTTCAGCTTGGTCTCTGGTCATCTCGCAGGTAACCTCCACGGTTAGCGTCTCCTTGTCTTTGATCGTGTTATCCGCGGCGACATTGCTGCGCCTGCCGGGCTCAAAGTGTCTGCTGGATCGGAAGGAGTCCACGTCCAGACTCACTTCGCGGAGAGACTCGGCAATGTTCTCATGCTGCTCGGTCGTGGGTAGGACAAGTCTGTACATGATGCGAATGATGCGTTCTTCGTTGCCCACGTAGTTGTGGATAGCAGTTGGCGCCATGTCCACAGTCTTGTACTGCTCCATCAGCATTGTGGTTTCGTCGGTTCCAGTGCCCTCGACTTTACGGATCGACTTGAGCGCCACCGCGGCCATGATCAGCGGCGCCGGGGGGCAGTGAATCTGCTTCGTCGAGTCGGTATATTGCTGGGCAAGCTTCACCCGGGCCTTGAGGGTTCTGTGCCCGCTCCAGCTGGTCCATGCCGTGGTGGAAAGCAGCTTGGTGCTCATGGCCTTTTCGACGCAGGCCTCGAGGCAGACGGGGTAATCGTCTGGGTCCACGCCGACGATGTAGAAGGCGATCCGCATGACCTTGTCGCAGAGCACGCGCTGCTTGTCCCCTGCCGTGTCGTTTGCGCCTAGCAGGGCGTCGTTGCTGTACGCAAGACTGTCGCGCGCAACATGCAGGTGTAAGGGCAAATTGACATCCTTGGGTGCAACTCGCTTCACAGGCAGGCTGGAAGTGATTGTGCCAGGCTTTGAGTCGGGTGTTGTATCCATGCTGAATAGTTCCTATGCTGGTGGGATATTGGTAGAGGAACTCACGAGTTGCAATGTGTAGGTTGTTTTCCTTCAGAGAAATGATTTGCTTGAGAAAGAAAAGGAGAAAATTTCTAGGCCAGAAATTTGGGATAAACTGGATATATATGCCAGTTGGCCGTGGGGTCAGAGCAAACGAACAGGAGGCATGCATGCATCAGGGGCCATAACAACAGCCCTCTCCGCGTAAAGAAGCTGAGCCTTTTCGTTACCACTGAAGGTGATGATGGTTCAGAGAACTGTATAGCCGAATACTAAATGCAGTTGTTTGCCAGGTGATGGCGATGGCTGGATTCACCGCCACCGCAGCAATTTTCAATCTCAAGAGAGGTTGTAGTTAATCGTGCGAAGAGCAGTACACAAGCACAATATCTACGTGTATTTAGCGTAAGTACATGCAGCTTGCCGTACATTCACTACTTTTGCTATTGTTGATTTTATCCATCCATCTGGCCCAGAACCTTTTTTGCCTTAAATCTGATCGTCGTAGACTGACTATAGTCTCTCAGAATCAGTGCCAATTATTTAGTAAGTAAAGGTGATATGAGAGTCATAGTGGCACTGTCCTTGAAACAGCTTTTGATTTTGCGCACCGATTCTATACAATAGTTACATCACTGGCTATTTCATAGAGGAAGTTATACCGACAAGTCTCATTGATTCTCAATGCAAAGGGCCTCAAATTCAAACGATAATCTAGTAAAGGCGTGTAACGACCTGTAATGGATCTGATCAAGAGCTCGCATGATGCTCGTATATAACCGCGTTTGAGGGTGATGATATTCGACCCACTAATTACCACTCACCAATGTTGACAAAGCGAACGACTCGTGGGCAGGATAATATTTGAACTAGGCTATTGAAACCTTGGATGACAACATAGTTATCAGACCAAAAATAGCCAAGATGAAAATCAAAAGCATAGAGCCCTCTCGTGGGCTACATCGATGCTCATGAGGCGAAATTGCTGGCCATCTTCCAACTACAAACTACGGACCAGGAATAATATACGACTACACGAAAAGTCAAATTGATGGCAGCCATGCATGAAGATTATCGTCAAATCAGGATTTACGCGCATGCCCGTAACAGACTCGGTGCGTTGTGTGACCGAATGGCAGGTAAACTGCCCTCAATATACACGTATCCTTTATTAAAGGGAATATTAACAAGGAGCTAATACCCGTCTTGATTCTCTTGGAATATTCTGGTCATTTATTTCCGGCCTTTCATCCTCAATGTCTAGTGTCTGCTTGCGTTTCAAGTCTCTGCTACCTTTTGCTACCTCGCGGCGCCGAAAGAGAGGATTGCCACTTGATGCTTGAGCAAGATACTCCAAGGCCAAGGAATTTAGTCTCAGCACTTGAGAATCTATGAGTGAGTATATCGTGAGATGGTGGCAATGGCGCCTCAAGCCGTGGTTATGAGAAGCGTTGTCGAACTAAGCCCTACTACAACAACCAGATTCCTAAACAGGTCACTTTGATTCCAAACATTCAGCTAGCTGCCCGCCGGATGGCTAGATTTACACCCCACCTCGAAGAAGAAAGGTAATCTCGTCTTACTCTCACATCATCTGGCCATAGTAAGCCATCCGTAATCTCACACCAGTAGTCGCAAAGCTTACAGACACGAGAAACCGAAAAGACACGGCGCTTAGATTTCTTTTGCAGGAAACGTTGTGGCTGAAGCTCTGAAATAGCTAGCATTCGCCCTATCTGGCTGTATTGCTTGAGAAATAGCACTTGGTAGAATTTCTGAGCCTATGGCGATGGCGGAAGATGTAAAGAGGCTGCGCTGGCAAGTTACTACCTGGCGAGTGGCTTGGCACAGTGTAGAAATAAAAGGGGACAACGGAATTCTCTGCAAAACGGCGACATCTATTTGCTTATGAGAGAGAACGGTCGTTGGCTAGCTTTAGGATACTTACTGTCTTACGTTGAAATATTTTGCTTATAGGGCTGAAATTGTGGTCCATATTGGATGTAGTCTACAGTAACACGTACATGGCTAAGGATCAACACATGGTGATATTAGTGAGTAGGAATTAGAATGTGGCACAAATGATCCTTGGGTATTAAGCAAAACTCCTATCAATGCAATAGAACTAATACAATGCAACCAACATAAACAGACAACCAAACGCAGATAAAACGCGGATGATAAATGTAGTCGACAAATGCAGGCAATAAATGTAGACAAATTCAGATAAAACGTAGATGATAAATGTAGTCGAAAAATGCAGGCGAAAAATGCAGACACACCAAACGTTACCTAGAACCATGTAGACGGATCCTCATGATACTCCCTCTTCTTCTGGGCCTCACACGCAATCTTCAACTCGAGCTCCAGCAGGGCAAAGGACTTCTTGTCTTCCATGAGCTTGACAATGTCCTGGACCTGAGGTGCCAACACGTCGTGATCAAACTTGTCCGTTATCTCGAGAGCGTTTGTCAGATAGAACTGTACGTTGTAGTAAAAGTCGGAAATCACATTTTTGCGCTCTTCTGCCGAGACGCTTGCCAGGCATCTTCGACAGGCGGAGTTGGATTTGCTGTGGTTGATTTGCTTTGCGCATCGATTGCCTGCGGTGCCGCACTCGATGGAGTAGATGTTCTCGATGTGCGAGCACGAGTGGGTGATTGAGTCGACGATGCACATGGTGACGGTGTTGGGATTTGAGATAGGGAGAAGAGAATACAGGCACAGAAGACGAGAAGAATTGGTTGGGATGGACCTTGGTGGATGATGTTTGAAGTGTGGCGATCTGGTTATGCTCTCAGAAGCCGGACATTTGGCCATTAAATATTCATTTTGAATTGTAGACCACCGTCAAACGGAGTTCAAAGATGTTTCACAAAGCATCATTGAGAGGATGGAGGAGGTAAAGGGCGACAATACATGTTTAGTGTTTCGCATGATTCCGATGAATGAAAGAAAAAGGAAACAAAGAATAATATCACTACGGTTGAAAGCAGTCAAACAATCAACTGTTCAAGTAAAGGCGTGTTATGAGTTTATAGTTTTTGATTAAGAAAATATTACATGAATATCTACAGAAGAAGACGATGACTATGTAGAGTAGAGAGCGAGAACATTCAAATTATACATTAGCTAGGTAGTTCAAATCTAGCATCGAGTTCAACTTTTGTTTCCTTTACCGCCGGAACGCCTTTGAATAACAAACATCTTCTTTAACTGACTGCAAAACGCCCCATCCTTTCATTCATTTCATGCCTTTGTCTCCGGGCCCTTGACCTTCTTGATGCTTCTAAACTCGATACCAAACGCGCAAAGCAGCGAAGCGCAAGTCAACGCCACTGCGGCAAGGAAGATTCTCGTGCAGGCATAGTTGTACGCATTAATCACAGCGGAGAGGAATTCCGAAGGAACCGTCTTTGCGAGCTCCGTTGCGCCGGTCTTGACAATCATCATGGGGTCCAGGCCTGGGATGTCGGAGAGGCGTGAGACGAGCAGGGTGCTGAGGATCGTCTGGCCGACAGACACAAAGATGGCGCCTCCGAGCTGCTGCGCAAAGAAGAGGATGGCAACGCCCGTTGGGATTTCCTCCTTGGGCAGCACTGTCTGGATGGCCAGGTTGACAGTCTGGAAGCCAAAGCCCAGGCCGTAGCCGGTGAGGAACTGATAGCCGATCCAGTGGGAGGATGGGGTGTCGGGTTGGAATGTGGATAGGAGGCCCTCGCCGACGGCCATGATGCAGGGGCCGATGATGAGGGATGGGGAGTAGTATCCGGATTTTTGGGTGAGGAAGCCGGACATGATGGATGCCACGACGAGGCTGAGGACGAGTGGTAGGGTGTAAATGCCAGACTTGACCGGATTAATGCCATGCGTGGTTTGGACTGCAAATTTGTATCAGTCAGTATCAAAGATTTTCAAAACAAAGGAATGAATTGACTTACACCACAAGGGAATGTAGTAAACACAGAGCATCATTCCGCCCGCTGTGAAAATCATGAAAAACGTCCCGAAGAACATGGTCCTCTGCGTAATGACCTTGGGAGGCAGCGACGCCGTCTTGGGCATCAGAATCTGGACGGCGGCAAACCCAATGGCACAGAGCCCAAACATGACGAAGAGGAGGATGATGCGCCAGTTGCTCCAAGCATATGTCGAGCCGCCCCACTGCAGCGCGAGCAGGAGAGACACGATGGAAGGGATGAAGAAGAAGGTGCCAAAGGGGTCGAGACGGAGAATCTGCTCGCCGATGGTGGCGGGCGGATGGGCCTTTTTGGGCATTCTCAGGAAGAGGAACATGAAGACAAAGGCAACGGCGCCGACGGGGAGGTTGAGGTAGAAGCACCATCGCCATGTTGCGCGCTCGGTGAGGGCGCCGCCGATGAGGGGGCCGGAAACGCTGGCAATGCCAAATACCAGGCCGAACATGGCTGTGGATTGGCAAACATTAGTTTTGGGAGCAAACGTTGCGTGGAAAGGGCTGGATGCATTACCTTGGAACATGGGACGCTTCGGCAGGGGAATCAGGGGGATTGTGACCAGCATCGATCCTGTGGTGATTCCCGCAGAGCCTACACCTGCAATTGCTCGTCCTGTTGTGCAATGTCAGATGCTGATCATGCCATTACACTGTGGTTTTGTTTTGTCGCCTTTAGAAGGAGAAACGACACTTACCAACAATGAAGACGGGCGAACTTGGCGCGGCACCGCATACCGCAGAGCCAATCTCAAAGATGATGATGCAAGATAGAAAGGTGAAGCGCAAGTCATAGAAGCGATAGATGCGTCCCCAAACCAGCTGAAACGCAGCCGTCGAAAGCATGTAAGCCGAGCCATACCATCCTATGTCGCCCAAGCTCTTGAAGTCGTCGGTGATTGTGGGAATGGCGGTGGAGATGATGGTTCGGTCCAGGGCGACGAGGAACATGGACACAAACGCAGAGAGCAGGATGAGCCAGAACTTGGCAGACTTGGGGTTGTAGTTTGCTTCTGGGCTGTCCGGGGCTGGGCCCTGAGGTGCTGCCGCTGCCTGAGCATCACCATCTTCGTTTGCTGCCTGTGAAGCTGCCGATGGCTGTTCGGGCTTCTCATGGACGTAGGCGTCGAAGCTTTTGCCATTCTCGGATGACGATGTGGTGAAGAATCCAGCCTGGTCGGTGGGAGACGTTGTCTCTGCCGCCGCGGCCTTTTCATCGGCGAAAGGCATCGTGAAGAGGACTTGGTGTTTGTATCCAAAAGGCGGTACACAGCAGTCAAGAAAGATTTTGAGCAAATGGGGGGATGTTGGCTTGTTCTTGTTCTTGTTCGATGGCAGTGTCTCAGTTCGACGACCAGCAAAAGCAAACTCTGGAATGTAGATTCATCATAGAGGGAAGAGAGAAAAAACGGTTATAAGTAAGAGGCTGGAAAGGAGCTGCAAATGCCAACGGCTGCTGGGCACGCGGCCCCGAACGCCATGGCCATCCCTTTCCGGCCACATTCTGCAGCGTTCTTGGGTCAACATGACGGGAGAGCAGCGAACAGATCCACGGCCATTGGGCTTCGGCACCGTAGCTGGGCTGCCGTGCTTCACTTGGACGCTGGACGAGCTCCGGGGCCCAGCCGGCCGAGAAGTCACAGCCGTCAAAACATCTCGGACATGCAGCTGGGCGCTAGTACCCGTTGGGCTGTGGCGCCTCAGGTTCGGTCCCGAGGCGATGCCCGAGCTCTTATTGTTTGGCCTGATTGTGCGATTGTTGGCTGTTGTTGGCTGCTGGTTGCGGTGTTTGGTGGCTTGTTGTGCTGGACCCGGTCCTCGATGCAAGCAATGCTCGTTACATGAGGCTAGGCAGCCAGCTGGGAGATTGGGATAGGGGTGTAAGTCGTTGACGATGAGTCAAGGGTGGATATTGGAGTTTGGTTTGAAATTTGAACGGCTCTGGCTTAACGCTGCCCGGGTACGGAGCATTGTTTGGCTTACGTGTTGGGCTTGCGAATTGTCATGGTGAATATGCCTTCTGTTGACCAAGTACCTAGTAGAAGGTGGTGATGTTTGCCGTAGACTTCATTTCCTTTCGTTTCAGCTTCCAAGCGTCGACGTCATGCGAATGCGTTTGCACTTACGAACGGATGAATCATATCAAGTGACACGGTCATGCCACTCCAACGTTATCAACATGGCAGCATACGTACATACCTGTCCGTGTTTGTGATGTCTCGGGAGGCTGCCTGCTGCTTGACCGACTGCCCAAAGGGGACTGCGGCACCTCTCCGACGGCCCAGTTCCGCGCAATGAGTCATCCAAGTACTGCCCATGTAGCCGCCGTGAATAAAGAAGCGCCGTCTGCATCCTGATGCTACCTCACAAGGCATGCTGAACTAAGCCGTGCCCCAGCGCTGATTGGCCCCGCGACCGCCAGCACCGCAGAATTGCAGAATTCCTTGAGCCAGCGCCCGCCCCCGCTTTCTCCTCCGTCGCCAATGCAAATCTCGCACCGACTGCAAACCAAAAAACCCGCCTCGCAGCCAAGGACCGAACGAGCCTGGACCCGGGTCCGAGAAGCGTCGCTCGCAACCGAGACTCAGCCCTACAGGCCCCAGGCCATCCTGTGCCAACTAGCAGCCAGCCGCAGCCCCCGGGCCGATGCGCTGGAGGCCGGAGGGCGCCTGAGAGAGAATCTGGCCACGCATGCAGGGGCTTGGCCCGGCCAATCAGTCTCTGCCACCGCTGGCCCTCGTCGCATGATCCGGCGAGCTGCTGCCAACAACAGGCCCGAGCCTCCATCGTCTGCTCTCCTTTGATGTCTGGCGAAGCGTCTGCCAGCTTTGCAGGCGGCTCAAGAGCCCCCGGCTCGGCCCCGCCGCCACCGCAGCCGCGCCCGAATGCCGCCTCAGCCTCGTCCATCTCTCCAGCCCGGCCTCAACAGCAGCCGCAGCCGGCGCTGGACCCGGCCGCCGTCAAGCTCACGCGCGGCACCAGCTGCGTGCTGTGCCAGCAGCGCAAGGTCCGCTGCGACAAGAACAAGCCCTGCTCCAACTGCGTCAAGGCCGGCGCCGAGTGTCGCGTCGTGCCGCCCCAGCCGCCACGGCGCCGCAAGAAGCGCCTGCAGGAAAAGGACCTGCTGGACCGGCTGCGCAAGTACGAGGCGCTCTTGGCCCAGAATGGCGTCAAATTCGATGCCATTGACCCCGACTATCGCGCGGATGGCATGGCCGGCGACGAGGTGGACGACCTGGAGAACGACTTTGAGAGCCTGAAGACGTCTGCCGAGGCATCAGGCAACCCTCCCAACTCGACCGGCGCAGGCTCGTAAGTGTGTTCCAATCGCTCACATGTTTTACCGAAGCTGTGAGACAAGGTTATGGCCAATTAGAGATGCTGACACAAGCTACGTGCTGCTACAGGTTCCGCCAGCCCGGAGCGTGGTTTTCGCTTCACAAAGAGGTAACAACTCACTTACACATCTCCATATAGATACGGAGAGATGCTGACTGCGGATCAACTATAGTTTAGAGCAAGCGAGCAGATGCTCAAAGACTCGTCCGAAGATGAGGACGATTATGCCCCCAACCTGGCCGCCAACCAGTCCTTTATCCATGCCGCCTTTGACAAGATGTTTGCCAACCAGGACGGCTTCCCATTCATCATTGGAGGTTCCACAGCCTCCGTCACCCACCTACACCCTCCCTCCATCCACATACTCCAGCTCTGGCAAATCTACATTGACAACATCAATCCGCTGCTGAAGATGACCCATGTGCCTAGCATTCAGAGCAAGGTCATCGAGGCCACGTCCCGGCTTCACGAGGCCCCAAAGAACATCGAGGCCCTCATGTTCGCCATTTACGTGATTTGCGTCAACTCTCTCGAGGATGGCGAGGTCCAGAGAACCTTTGGTGAGACCAAACAGGAGCTGCTGGCCAAATTTTTCCCAGCACTTCAGCAGGCTCTGGTCAATGCCGGCTTTATGCGCATGCCCGACCCCTTGACTCTGCAGGCATATCTTTTATACTTGGTAAGGCTTTCGCTCAATCTTCCAAATGATTCATGCCTAATACGCAGTTTAGATGGCTGTTCGGTGGTATATAGACCCGAGGCAGGTGTTCTGCATGATGGGCATCGCCGTTCGCCTCGCTCAGCGGATGGGTCTTCACCGCGATCCTGACGGCTACGGCCTGTCCCCCTTTGAAGTTGAGCAGAGGCGACGCTTATGGTGGACACTCGTCTCTTACGATCGGCGTGTAGGGGAGATGACGGGTTCGACCGTGACTGCGCTGACGAGCGGCTGCGACTGCAAGAAACCTTTAAACGTCAATGACTCTGATCTACACGTTGACGGCAAAGAGCCCCCCACGCCGCACTCGGGGCCCACAGAGATGCTTTTTGCTCTGACGCGCGTTGAGCTCTCCATGGCCGTCGCCAGCAATAGTAACAGAGACAGCTTTAAGATGTATCCCGAAAAGAAGGCGGACGCTTCACAGCCCGCGAAGCCAAGCCCCGTCACGATTCGCCTTGCCGGCCAAGATACTCCCGCATACACTCTCGAGGGGTTCTGTGCTCACATCGAGGGCACGTACCTGGTTCACTGTGACCCCAAGATCCCCCTCCACTTCTTTACCCTGACCATGACGCGAGCGGCGCTCTGCAAGATGCGAATCATCAACTTCCTAGTCCGCAGCCTCAACAGCGACCCGATGCCGCTAAAGGAGATAGAGCGCGACGCACTCATCTTGGGGGCAGTCGAGATGCTTGAATACGACAATGTGGTCCAGTCTTCTCCCAGCCTCCAGCCGTACAAGTGGTACGCAATGCATTACTTTCCCTTCCCGGCTTACATGTTCCTGGTCCAGGAGCTCCGCAAACGCAGTTCGGGGCCGCTGGTCGAGAGGGCCTGGGCGGCCATTGAGTCGAATTACGAGCTCAGAGGCCTTCTGAGCAACCTCCACAGCCCCATGCACACGGCCTTTAGTGGCCACTTTGTCAAGGCCTGGACGGCGCATTACGAGGCCCAGCGAGCGGCCGGAAAAGAGATTCCCATGCCGCATTTTATATCCAAGCTTCAAGAACGTGTCGAGACCCGGCGGAAAGCACGCCTGGAGAACCGTCCAGACCCCGGCGAGCAGACAACCCCGGTCGTGACCTTTCCTCGACCGCGGACTCGCGACATGTCGTCCAACTCGCCAGACAACAATGCTGCCATGATGACCCCACCGGTAGACCAGACTGCCGGGTTTGGCGGCGCCCATCCCGCCATGGCGCCCTCCAGCTCGGCGTCTGGGGAAGACGACATGGACTGGTCATTTCTCATGTCGGGCTACCATGACGCCGATACGTTTCAAGGATTTGGCACCCCCTATCACGCTGGATTCGGCAACGGCATGGAGGGCTTGCGCAACAGTAGCGGTGGCGGACCGCCTCCACACATGGGGGGATACGGCGGCCCCGGGGGAGGGGGACCGTCGGGGAATATGTTTGGAAACTAGACGGCGACTTTGGATGGATCAAACTGATTGGGGAGAAGAGATGGCGGTAAGCTAGAGACTGGAAGCCATACCCCCCTTATACGCAAACACATACTATATAAAGTGCAAAGGGATGTTTTTTTTGGGAGGATTTTGTTTTTTGGATTACGAACAAGGGAGTTTATTCAGGCAAGGAAGAGCCATGGCCATCGTCACTCAGCCAGGGGTACATTACGGCCCCGGAGAGCACAAGACTCGTCTGTACATAATATCGATGTATCATGGTGCACTCTAATAGTAGACTAGTACAAGTAAGTAGAGTAGAAAAACCACATACCACTCATTTACACTCCCCTCTTCCCAGCTGATAAATAGACACACCCAGTGTCGATCTCCCCGATATCACGAGGTCATCACCAGGGTAGTAGACAAGCACGGACTCGACTTTCCTGCCTAGTACTTTGGTACTCTGTGCTGCCGGCATTCGCACCACCCCCAAGATCCACCACTTTTACTTATACTAGGCTACTAGTACCTACATCAGGCTGGTTTCTTTCTTCCCAAGGTCGAGTCAGATTTGGGCAACTCCGCTTTTTATTTTATTTTCACGTAACTCCGCGACGGGGAATTAAGAGAGTCGCCTCAGTCCGGAAAAGAACTGTTTCCGAATGTCATATTATACGATTTATATGTCAACGAAAGAATGTTTTTTCCTTTCACTCTTCTTGATCCTTTCAAGTTCAAAAAAAGTAGACAAAAAGCAAACATTTCGGACCAAAAGTCTTAATATATCATTTATAATCCAAAAAATCCCCCATTTATAATACCCTACTCATCCGTTACTCCCGCAATCGTTTCCTCTTTTTTGTTGTTGTTTTTATCTCCGTTCATTTCACTCCAACTCCATAAATTTCTACTAAACCAAAAATCTCCCTTAGTTCTCACCATTTTTCAAAAAAAAAAAAAAAAAAAAAAAAAACGCACGTTCCATCTGGAACCAGCGCCCAAAACTAATAGGAACTTGTTCCGGGAACAAAAAAAGTACCAGGGGGGCCGCTTCTTATTTTATTTTTTTTACGGGTTGCGCGGTATGCCCGTCGCAATAAACCGCACCCAAGCAAAAAAAAAAAAAAAAGGATGCAGGGAATGTAAGAACTAGCTCTAGTCGTATAGTGGTAGATTATTATTCTACACAGATAACCGGTTCGGCAGGGAAATAGTCAAGGGATGCTGTTGGTTCTAGGTGCTTTTGTTAGAGCGGGGATTCCATGTATCTATCCATTGCGACGCTTCTGGAAAGCACCGACTCATCGGCCTATACGCATGAAATTACACCAAAAGAGGCTTTTGCAGCTTGACATCAACTGATACCCGGTGATTTTGGCGGATTGCCATTTTTTGTCCTTTTTAGACCAGCAGATGAATAAGCGAGCATTTACATGCTCATCAACATCCCTTGACTGGTAAACAAACGCCAAAGTGATGTCAACTTCGCTCTGCATATATCACATATACATCTGATACATATCACATCACTCACTCAAAAGTCATTTCAACACCCCCAGACTCTTGAGGAAATTAGCAGCACTAATCCAAGCATCAATACTCCTAGTATCAAACATTATTATTCGTATCCAAGCAATACAGAGCAAGAGCAAACGTAACAAGATACAAGATACAGTATATTCGACAAGGGTACTGCAACACATCTCCGCCACAAGCGATCGGGTCGTGTCATCGCCGCCGCCTTCCCATCAATCACCGCCGCCCCATGCACACATGCAGCACCAAATCGTGTGGTGGGCATATGAGATCCTCGCCTGACTCTGATCCGGGGCCCCTTTGATGGGCGGCTAATGCATAGCGAGTGTTCAAAAGTGCCGACGGAGCAAGGGACGTTGCGCGATATCCGATCGCTGTGCATACGAACAGAGACAACGAGAAGCAAAGGCAGCAGAGAGACAATCGCGAGGCTTGGTTGCGCGGGGACGGGGAGGCTTACAAACGCAAGTTGACGACATAGAAATTGGACAGGGCCGCCGCCTCGTTGCTGCAAACAGGAGCGGATCAGAGACAGCGGTGTTCAAAACAGAGTATCAAAGTGGATAGCAGAGACAGGATAGGACAAGTCGCCAGACCAGGGTGTCGAAGCCAGGGTTGACCTGTCCGCCAGATCACTCTTTCGTGACGAGACATTTGGCAGCGTCTACACCGTAACTGCCACCATTCGCGGTCACCCGCTCTTTTCTTGGTGTCCAACGGTCATCGGAATCTGCGTCTGTGGCGGCCCAAGCATGGCAAGGCATAACGGTTTGTCTTCAAGCAGCCACATGGCAACCCAACCATCCCACCTCTTTTCATGTAACCTAGTCCCAGGGAAATCCCCTCATAAACCCGCACCCAGAGGCCATGCCAGGCCTCCTTGTACCAAGACGGTGGAAGAAAAAGGAAAGAAAAAACACCCAAGCCCATTAACCATCAAATGCCCGTTTTTGTTATTCAAGATCCAGAGGTGAAAGAAAACGGGGGAAAAATGCAAAAAGAAAAAGTGGATATCTGCCCTTCTTTAGATACTACCCAAGGAAATTGCCAAAACAGGATGATGCAGCCCTTGCCGACCTTTGTCCGCTTCCCAAGTACCGAGCCAGCGCCGTGGTTCTTCCCATTAACCTCCAATATGTTTTTGATTTATTCTTGCTTTATTTTTTCCGGTCCCATGATGCGATTATTTTCCTAGATGCGTCGTATGCGAGTGATGAGATGGTAGGTAGTAGAGATGTGAAGAATTGTGTTGGTAAGGAGAAAGGGGAGGGAAATGTGCAGCGAACAAGTAGGGGTGAAGAAGAAGAGAATTTCCAAGAGGTTTGGTCCTCTGCTGTCTAATTAGCGTTTTTGGCTTTCAACTCCTTGACAGGTGGCGTCGGTTCAACACACTGCCCATGCCAATCGGCCCAAGAGATGAAGATGGAGAACGAGAGTGAAAAGTACTCAAGAGTAGATGGGAGTAGAGTCGTCATCTATCGTAGTGAAAGGCTCTTTTCCCAAGAAGAGGCCACTGCATCATAAGACGTATGGTGGAGAAGGGCATCATATACTTTATGCCACAAGGAAAGTTGTCTTCTGATTCTTTCATTCATTATTCCGTTTTCTTTTTTGTTCCGTCGTCTGGCCGCGTAAGATGATGTCTCGTTCGCATCACATTTATACAAGGCAGCAATGCCATCATAGAGGCTTCTGTGCCCAGACAACGCCCCAGTCAAGGAGGGCATGGATCTTGTTGTTGTCCATGGCCATAAGAGTCTCCTGACACAGCTGTCGTGCCTCTTCTTCTGATATTCCCAAGTCTTCGTGCCTGATGAGCAAGGCCGCGGTCCAGTCGATGAGGTTGTCCTGGTTGAACATGCCCATTTCCCTGTCTCTTGAGCGCCGCGACCATCTGCCAACGGGAATCGGGGTATGCTGTTCTTGAATGTTGACGAAGCCCATGTCGCGGAGAATCTGTGGCAATCTCGGGGGAAGATACAGCTGCCAGCCATATCGTCTGGCGAACGGTCCGTCGTTTACGAGATCATATAGGCGCTGAACGGGATGATCTGTTGCTACAGTGCCGTCTTCGTACATTAGAGGTATAAAAAGATCGTGGCATTCAAGCCACCCGCCCGGTTTCAAATTCCTAATGGCGTTTTGGTCAGAACACTCTCTTACTCGCGGAAGGGGCATCATCTTACTCGAAAGCTCTCTGGAGAAATAGTTCGGGGTTGCGAACTGTCTGTATGACTGATCTGGTATGGATAAGGTCGGCACCGGCGTAAATCCTCGTCCAAGGATGGTTTTCGTCATCGAGATCCTCTACGCGAAATTCAACATTTGGCGGAGACCAGGGAGGTTGGATAGCTGAAATGTCGCTTCCAATGACACGAGCACTGGGGTATTTCTCGGCCACTTTTGTGATTCTGTTAGCTGATGCACGAATGAAACGGCATTCACATAGCTCTTGACGAACCGTCAACAGGCCAAAATCCAGCGCCGGTGCCCAAGTCGACAATCTTCTGGGGGTTGCTGCCGATCGGTGAGATGAAGAATTCGCCGCCGAGGAGGTAATCCGAGTAGAGCCTGTGCTTGAGGTGCTCACGGCCCTGTTCTGTGTCGTCGTTTGGTAGCCCATACCGTCCCTCAAACCAACCCTGATACCGTCTAGCTACGAGTTAGCTTTCGTCCACTTGACTCGGCTTCTCGTCTTTGATTCTTCCTTTCGTCGTCTACAGGTGGCAGCGGCGTATCGGGGGTTCATCTGTGACGTACCTGCCATTTCGATATCTGTGAACCATCTGAGCGGTGTCGATGGATGTGAATTCAGAAAAGTCAATGCTGTCGGCATAGTCTGACGTCGAGTCCTCGCTCGAGCCGTGGTGATCGCCACCCGACCCCTGGTTACTCATGATCGCCTAGTGTATACAATAAAAGTGCCTTGAAGGCAAAAAAAAAAAAAAAAAAAAAAAAAAAAAAAAAAAAAAAAAGAAAGAAAGAAAGAAAGAAAAAAAAAAAGGTAGAGAGGAGTGGGCGGGGTTAGGAAGAAGAGAGAGAAATTCAGAAAAGCGTGTGAGTTGTGAAGGCGTTCCCAAGCCAGTTGAAAATTTTCCGCCAATGCAGACGAGCCCGTCAAGCAGAAGACTGAAGACGATGCCTCCTGGGAAAGAGTGAGAAGGAGAAATGAGTTAGAGAGCGCCTCTGTTTTAGGGAGCCAAGGTCGATCTAGCTTGAGACCGAAGTGGAAAGCTCCAAGAATGATTTGCAGAAGTGGGTGGTGGTCCAGCCGTAGGAGGGAAGGGGAAAAAAAAAAGGGCTGAAAGGGTGCCTCGATCAAATTGGCTATGGTACCATAAGAACGCAAATGAGCCACGCCCCCAGAAACGAAGAGAGCCCGAGCCGGAAGCAGAAATTTGGCACGGACGGAGGACGCAAGATTCCAGAAAACCACACGCGCACTATACACACACAGACGTGACAGAAACACACAAGACGCAATGTCCTCGAGGCCCAGTAGGCTGGATCCAGCGTCACCGGTCGGGTCGGTGGGCACTCTAGGATGGGACCCGGCGAGGCAAGGGCTTCCTGCTGGCCAATGCGAGGCGCTCGTGGCAATCCAGAGTCTCTGGGCGTGTTAGGTCGCTCTCCCAGCGGCTTGGGATGGAGGGTCAGACAAGCACATAAGCACTGCCCTGACAGCTCTTATAGGCGGTGCGGTGCGGCGTCAGACAAGGTTCAGCGCTGGCAGTCAAGGGCCGGGCCCGCGGCAGGGATCCGGAGTCGAGCAGAAGAGGTGCTGGATGACGGACGGGAAAAGGAGATGCGGCAATGGAGCAGAGCCAGCGTCGTGAGGATAGAGTCGAGACGGAGCTCTGGCAGGCTGGACGGCGGGAGTCTGCTCAGTTTTAGCTGTACATGCGCCGGCGCGGTCCCCTGCTGCAGGCTGGAGGTACTGCTACTACCTCAAGGCATGTGCGCAAAGAGGAGCCTCTGGGGGCGTGGAGCAGAGCGCCAAAAGCGAACAAGAGGGCGTGGCTCCAGGGCAAATAGGCTTCGGCTGCGATATGTGCGTTGGCCGTCGGTAGCCAGCGATCTGGGACGTGATAGCGGGGTGGAGAGCAGCGGCTGGTTTTTTCTTAGCAGGTTCCGTATTCCTGGGCCGTCTTGTCGGGACTTGAGACCAAGTCGGCGGACTGGGAAGGGAGGCAGAGCAGCCGGAGGCATGGCGAGAGAGGAACGCAAAAGCGGCCAACGACGACGAGCAAAAGGCGGGGGCCTCTAGCAGCTCGTCAAGGGCCTTTTCTCGCAGGGTTCTGGGCATGGCTGCTAGCAGGCATGGAGTGCATATCTGATGCAGTCGCTGGAGGTGCCAGCCTGGTGCTGGTGGCGCATGTGGCTGAAGCAAGCCGCCAAACAAGGCCCAGAAGATGCCAGAAGCGGGCGGCAATGGCATGCAGCGGCCGAGTCAATTGGCAGCATGGCGAGTTCTGGCTGTCAGTCGATTCATGGAGAGGCCGTGGCAAGACGCACAGTAATGAATGCGCGGTTGTACCTGGGAGGTACCGGGAATGACCGCTACAAGAGGGGCTGGCAGCCTGGCCCGAGCAGGCAGTACCTTGGGTATGAGACACTAAGGCCGGCGGTCCAGACGGGACCTGGAGTGGACTTGTGTCGTTTCACGGCCAAAGAAAATGCTCCGATGCGATGCGCCGAGGAGAGCAAAATACCTGCTGTGTACGTGAGAGGTGCTCCGACGCCTTTGTGGCGCTCAACCCTCATTACCTTGGTGCACTACTAAACTACGAACCACCTCTGGTGAGCTCTCAATTGGTAGGCTCCCAGCCAGACAAGAGCAGTCAAGGCGAGCACTAATGCCGACTACTAGTATAGACTGAGCAGGAGCGCTCTAAGCCAGTATCCCAGAGGCATTGGCATACCATCCAGGCATGTGCAGGAAGGAACTGCTCACCTTTGGAGGTGTGGCAGCCCCGGCCTGGCGGTGCTAATGTAGGTACTTGCCTGGTATAGTTCCTGCCTCGTTGCTGGGCACAGCTTCCGACCGCCTTTGCGTGGGCCGCGACTGTTACAGCACGGCGGTGTGTAGATGATGCGTGCGGCTGCTAACCGAGCGAGCTCCTTTGCACTCTGGGCTTCTCATGCTGCTGCTTTTCCAAGAGAGCCTGGCGCTTGAAAGCCGCATCAAGAGCATCGAGACACCGAAACGCCACATGCCAGAGGCAGAGACGCCGTTCCGGCTCGTTGGCATCATGATGAGTGTTGACAAGGAGGGGCCAGAGAGTAGTTGGCTGCTGGGCCACTAACGCTGCCATGGTGTGCACTCCATCATGCGCGAAGCAACAGCTCATTGCATGGCTAAGGCAGTGGACCGTTCCGCTTAGCAGCTCAGCGCGGGCCACGTCCAACAGCGTCTCAGGTCCGCTAATACAGTGCATTAGTAGTTGGTGGCTGTTTGGATGATTGATACAGAATATGTACTCCTACAAGTACGTGAATGGAGCACGACTTTCCCGACCTAGTGCGCATACGCCCTAGGAACACGACATAGGACCAATATGATGAGTATTGATATTTATGTACGAAGAGGCAGGGCGTGGGCAAACGAACAAGCAGAGACAGAAAGAGAGAGCCAAAGAGAGCCAGAGCCAACGCCATGTAGCGCCGTCTAGTTCGTCGCCAAGCCAAAACCATCGCCAAGCTCCCCTGGCGGCTTGTCCTGAGCAAGTCTACCGCCTTAGTGGTGGTGTAATACCTGGACCTACTAACCTACCTACACTTCCGTACAAGCAAATAAGCGAAATCTAGTGGCTGTTCATATTGCTTCCGTACAAACGACACGGATACAGTACAACGTGGCCCTGAATAGGCTAGCAAGGTCGTCTTGCATTTCAATTAACAGCAGTGCAGGCCCGACGCTGCTTGGCTTGACTGTGCGCACCCCCCTCCGAAAAAAAAGACAGAAATTTCAACAGCCGGACCCGACAGTCTGGTGCGGTGTGTCATCCTCTGGCGGTCGGGGAGTGGGAGAAAAGGACCCGGGGGGGCGGGAAAACCAGCGTGGCAGCAGTCCACAGCTTGACACGAGCGGGCGTCTAGGCGCTACGCAAGGCCCTGGCAGCGTTCCGGCAGGTTCCCTTTCTCGGCCGCACAGCGTCGAGCTGCGAAGCTACGGAATAAGGGCGGTGAGCAGTCCAAGGACGCGGCGGCGCCACTCGAGACACCACCCGCACGCCTGTCGAAGCCAGAACTGGGCACTCCTCGCGTTGCGGCACAATTCAAGTCCGCAGATGACGGCCAGGAATGCGGCTGCGCTCCGGGTCCGTCCCAGCAACAGGCGGCCCAGCTGGAGGGAAGGGCAGAGCACATCAGCCAACGTGTACCGGCCTGGCGGTAGAGACTGACGGGGGGTTTCTCGGCTCGGAGAAAAAACGCCGTCGTCGTCTTGCTGTGTCATCTCATCTCATCTCATCTGCGAGTGCGCGAGGGGTCGGATGGAACAAAAGAGGCGGCAACGAGCCAACATCCATTGCCAAGCGAGGCATCCTGGATGCACTCGGCAGTTCCGCACAAGCTACGCGAGCGCTGGGCAATGTCGGGTGTACCGCTACAGGGCATCCCGATGCGACTGCACCACCGGCGAGACAGCACCAAGGGCATGCTGCGGGGAGCAAACATGTCGCTGTACTGTAGGCGCAGGACGGATTCGTCTGGTACCTGTACTTGGCGCTGCCAGCTCCAGCACGCGGCTAAGAGCACCGGGTCCCACCCTCTGCTGCCATCTGAGGCTGATCTGCTACAGCCGGCAGCCGGCCCAATCCCAGTCCCAACGCCTCCAAGCTGCGGCGGGGTAGAGCCTAGACGCCGACCTGGTGAACGAAACACGACCAGAGCCATCCAGGCAGTCTAGGCCGGCAGATGCGCAGCGTGGCTGGCGCCGGACGCCTCTTTCGCAGCACTGAGTTGCGCTCCCAGCAGGCTCGAGCTGGCTTTCACATGCCTCCCTCCGCCGGGCCAGAAATCAAACATCCGTCGACCCAGCTGCCTGTCCTCGGTGTCAGACGCAATGGACGCTCGCTGCCGTCTTCCGCGCATGAATCCCAGGCGCATGGGCGCGCATGAGACGCACACGAGCGTCAACATCGTACCATTCGTTGAATGGAGCCATCCACACCCTCCCTGGAAACGGGCGGGGGCCAGAAAGGGTCTCTGGTCTCTGGTCTCTGCTCTGGTGCCGTCGTTTACCACACAGCTGGTAGAGGTTCGTGTTGTCTGTTATGATTCGTTCAGCCTCTTGTTCCAGCAGACATGTCCCTGTTCTTGGCTATTTCTGACAGTACCATGCCGAATATCAATTGTCTACCAGCTACGGCGGATATGACAAGAGACGCTGGGATAACGAGGGCCGCAATATGGTACTGTTGTAGCTGGCAAATGCTCTCTTCGGATCATTCCTTGCAAGCTAGAACAGTGTAGAAAAGGAGTAGATTGGTCCTCTCTTCTCCCTTGAGAACCCGGATAACAGGTAGCAGTGTATGAATTCCCCCCAGACATAATCACGAGTCGAGTCAATGTGGTAGCCCTACGAGCTTGTTACTTCCATGTCTTTGGCTGGTACGAGACACCAGTGTTACCTCAACTCTTCCGAGATGCCCGTCTTCTGCTGGTGGTCATACCCGCACTGGCCTCCCGCACTGGCCTCCATCTGTGGACTCTTGTTTTGCTGTAATTTTAAAGCAAGCTTCCCACCTCCAAGACCGCTCACTCTTTCTTGCCAAGGCAGTACTACTACCACCTTGCATCGCATTTCCCGTCGAGTACTCTCGTATCCACTTGTGTCACGCAGTTACAAGTCCTCCGAAGAGTGTGTGGATAAAATAGCCTTAGCCGCAGACTGAGTTGTCGTATATTTTTCCCTTTTAAACATGTGCCGTATCATACCCACCACTGGACTGTAGACTACCTAGCAGACATTATGCTGACTGTATTAATCTATTTGACAGCCGAGCGGGCCGAAATAAATCTGCTATAGTATAACTTCTCCATTACCAGGAATATTGCTTGCATTGGTCGTTAGATGGACATCCGAGGTGAGAAGGGGATGATATTAAAAAGGGCGTTTGAAATCTAACGGGACGGATAAGGCCATCCCCTTTTGGCCGGGTCCGAGGCAGGTGGCGCATGTATCAGGTATTTACACCCTTTTCTTCTTCTCGTAGACTTGTATTGTTTCGTGGCTAGTATCTCTATCGAGTCTTTTTTTTTTTTTCCCCCTCCGTCCTCGCTCTCTGGTGGAATCAAAGGGCGCTTTCTTATGCATTGCATCTATAGTGCAATAGCAAACGGTTAGTGGCGAGATATGGGAGCGGGTGTTTTTCCCCAATCGGCCTGGAAACAGTGACAAATAACTGGATAGGACCTAATTTAAAAGAGTACCAAGCTTTATCGACGTGGATACGGAAAATCGGGGGAGGGTCCAGGCATATGCACAACATTTCACTCACTTACATATTCTACAGGCTGTCTATTCGCACCAGTTCAGGACCAAGTGTTTTTTATGGATCGGATTTTCTTTTGCCAGTTTCGCGGCGGCGTTCCGCATTTGTGCCCCACTTTCGGCCAGGACCCCTCCATTGATGCTTCCCGCTAAAGCTCGTCGCGGTGCGCGTCATTCAGTGGCTGCGTTTAATGGCCAAACGCGTTTTCTAGCGCAAAAACATGCCATCGTGGGCTTCGAGATCTCTGCAAAGCAAACCAAAAAAAAAAAAAAGTAGAGTGTGTCGCCTTACATAGCCTTACAGCAGCTCGGCATAGCATCAGCGTCAGCTTCAGCATTTTATTTGCTCTTGGCCTTTTTATTCTTCTTCTGCCTTGTGTATTTTCGCATCGATATGCTGCATCTGCTTTTTTAAAGTCTTCATTCTTCGTTTCTCCTCGTACGGATTCTCCACTTGAAACAGCCCTCCCAAATTACATGTGCTATGCTTTGACGGCCCGTGTCTGACGCCAGTTCCCTTTTCTGTCACGGCCAGGCCAGGATCTGGGCGCGTGAACCGGGCAATTGTCTCCTATTCAACAAACAAAGAGAACAAGAGCTTCGCTTTGCAGCTTCAAGTCCATCATCCTTGGCCGATTGGAGCTTCCACTGGGTTTTGATATAGCGACAGACGTCCAGATTCGCCAATCCGAACCATGTATCTGCCGCGGTCCCTGATATCGAAGCTCTACTCGCATCTGCAAAACACTCGCCATCCTCTTTCTCCGCCGGTATTGATCCTCGTCGCCCTCGAGCCGGACGCTCTTTGCGCATGCCGAATCCTCACCCGCCTTCTCAAGCATGACTATATTCCACACAAGATCCAGCCCGTCGCGGGATACAATGACCTGGAAAAGGCTGGCAGGGAGCTGGTCGTCCCGATGATGGAGTCGCAGGGCGGCAGCGGAGGCGTCGTTGTTTGCCTCGGCGTTGGAGGCATGGTCGACCTTGGACCGCTGCTGGGTCTGGAGCCCGAGGGCGAGGAATCCCCCTACAGCGGCGTTGAAGTCTGGGTGCTCGATGCGCATCGGCCGTGGAATCTGGCCAACGTTTTTGGCGGCTTCCCACTCGAACCTGTCAACCAAGTATCAAGCTCGTACAAGTCGAGGAGTCCGACCGGAGTCTCAGGAGGAGCAATCGATCGGGCATACAACTCGGGCAGGGGCGGAATTGTGGTGTTCGACGATGGCGACATTGAAGGCGATCTCACGACGGAACGCGAGGCATACCTTGCGCTTCTAGATATGCCAGATATTGAGGGGCAAGACGACGACGGTGATGGCAATAACTCTAGTGAGGATGACGATGACGACGAGGACGGGGATTTTGGCAACGAGTCTGCTCATGCGGGGCAAAAGAGGAAGAGCTTGAATGAAGATGATTCCAGCGACGACGATGAGTCGCGGCCTCGCCAGCGGCGAAGAAGCAATTCCGTACGTATATCATAGCAAAGTGCTGCTCCTGATTCATTGCAACGCAATTCTAACCAGACATACACTTAGTCGAGTTCGATAATCGGATCCCCTACCCGACCGGAGCCTAGGGGCCTGCTGTCCATCCGAGATGTTGGTCCCATATTGTCAAGCGATCCCGTCGAACCTCCATCAGGGGCCCAGCCCTTGCCCGCCGCTTCAGCTCGTTCTCTGAGAAAACGACTGCTACGAATGCGACGGGAAAATGAGACCGTCTTACACCAATACTACAAGATGGGCTCGTCTTTTGCTGAGCCCATCTCATCAATGATGTACTCTTTAGCCTCCGAACTAGGTCGCGATGACAATGACCTTCTTTGGTTGGCAATAGTGGGCGTTACATCTATGGAGCTATATGGAAGGTCATCAGCGGGCGTTGCTGCACCTGTTCGGTCTGGAGGTTCTGGCAAGCCATCCGGGTGGTTTGGTGTACGAGGTGCTCGTCTACGGCAACTCTTGCGAGATGAAGTCCGGAGACTGAATCCACCGGAAGTCACAAACGGAAAGACGGTCCCCGAAAACAATGGCATCATACCAACCACAGCGAGGAATCCTGAAGATACAGGCATCCGTCTCTCGCCGGAGCCAAAGTTTCTCCTGATTCGACATTGGAGCCTCTACGATAGCATGCTACACTCGCCGTATCTGTTCTCCAGGCTAAAAACTTGGAGTGAAACGGGAATCAAACGACTGCACAAGCTTCTCGCCAAGATGGGAGTCAGCCTGGCGCAATGCAAGCAGAATTACACCCACATGGATATGTTACTAAAGCGTGAGCTCAGAGCAAAACTGTTAAAATACGGGTCTCTCTACAACCTCGACGAGATGGTTCCTTCGGTCGACACTGACGGTAAAGATCGAGCGGGAGCCAAGGACGGATGGGGCTTTGTCCGAAGTTGGGGCTGGCGTGCAACTCTCAGTGCTCAGGACGTCGGTGTCGTGATCGGCGCGCTATTAGAAGTGGGCAAACATGCTCAATCTCTAGAAGCGACAAATCCAGGGCCAAGCCAGATAAGCCGGGAGATGGAGGACGAGTCGGAACTAGCTGCCCAAGGCGAGGAGTGGATTACTCGTTTTTGGGAAGCTTACGACGCGTTGGAAAAGTAAGCTAGACTCATGAACAATTGTAGAAGAAGAGGCATGTTTGACTGACAAATTTTGTAGTATCGACGCGCTGAAAGCTGGGCTGCCAACCGCACAATTCTTACACCGTGCAATCTACCGAACAGGAACATCACTAATCAACAAGAAGCAAATCAAGCACCTTCGGGCTTTCCGTATGTGTGTTGTCAAGGATGGCCCGGACGTAGCTCTCTTTACCCATCCAGCGGCGTTGACAAAACTTGCTCTCTGGATCGGAGAAGCATTAGCCGAGCAAGAAAAAGAATCACAAGGAAAGCTATCTCACGGTGGCCGTGGAACACCCCTGGTGGTAGCAAGCTTGAACGAGAAGCGCGGAGTTTACATTGTCGTCGGCACAGGCGGTGGTGGTGGGCCGGATACCGTCTTCATGAACCGAGCAACCAAGCAGGAGAGACAGGCAAACAAGGACGCCAAGATCAAGAAGAAAGAGGAGGCTCGACAAGCGAAAGAAAAGATTAAACAAGAGAAACGCGCTGCTCGACGGGCCGCCGCTAACAACGATGACGGTGACGATGACGAGCTAGAGACGGAGTCGGAAGGGTCCGATTCGTCAGAGTCAGAAGATGATTCGGATGACGATGATGCCGAGAATGACCGGGGCTATGGCCTGAACAAGTTTGGAAATGCGTTCCAAGAGGTCATCTCCGAGACGAGTGCGCGCGTGAGGATCGACAGCTTTGAGCATTCTGTTGTGGAAGTCAAGAAGGAGGACTTGGGGGGCTTTCTTGAGAGTCTGAGCATGAAGGCCGTAGTTGGTTGATTTTTTTTGGATTTTTTTTCTTTTGTTTATACTCTTTTGAAAAAAAAATTTCTTTATTTTACTATTTTTTTGGATTTTTTCTCGTGGGTGTTACAAGATGAGCGGGAAAGGATATTGAATAAGACAGGGACTTGAATGGATGGGATGATGGGAGTTTTCTGAAATGGCAGCTGTCTGGGTATGAGAAGCATAGAGGATTGAAGACGCTTCTTCTTTTTTGACACGCATGGCTTTTTCTCTTCCCTTTGAATGCACCTATTGTCTTGCTGTTAATTAATTTGTTTCGCACTGCTTTTTTTTACCCCCCTATGGTTATACGTTGGCGAAGATTGGATGTTACGAAATGCGATGCTATACCTCTTACAACTGGATGATTCAAACATATGTCATATAATCTCCAAGAAGAAAAAAGTTCATTTACATGCACATGTGCAAGGCACTTGATGATTCGGCAATTCTTTCAATTTTTTCCCAGGTTATTTATCGTGATCCTACATACTCCCTCCGCGTTCCACGAGAGCGCCAGATCAACCATCTCCCAACACCCCTTGCTCATATCCCATTTCGTTTCGTTTCTTTTTTTCTCTTCTCTTTTCACCTCACCAGTTAGAGATATCCTCTTCATTCCCTGTTCTACACGTTGATGACAATATTGAGACCGCTGCTCCTGAAGCCCTGGTTCAGCGCCACGACGACTTGCTTGGAAGTGACCATTGACAAATCAGCCAGTGTCTGGAGGGCGACGACTTGGGAAAGCAGCTGGATCTGTTGGGCGCCGCTGAGGCTGTTGATCTTGCCAACGTTGAGGACGCCGTCGAGGCCGAGTTGGGCGAGAGCGCCGCTGATGGCATCGCCAAGGCCGTTGTTGTTATTGTTGTTGTTGTTGTTGTTATTGTTGCCACCCTTGCCATTGCCTTTGCCTTTGCCCTGGCCCTTTCCTTGATCCTTGCCCTTGCCCTGGCCCTGGCCCTTGCCCTTACCGCCGTTGCCTGCTGAGGCAGTACCGTTGCCAGCAGCGGGAGGAGGGACAGCATCAGTGGCCGCAGGAGGAGCAGCAGTGGCATCGGTGGCTGCAGGAGGGGCGGCAGTGGCTTCGGTAGCTGTAGGAGCAGCAGTGGCTTCGGTAGCTGCAGGAGGAACAGCGGTGGCTTCGGTGGCTGCAGGAGCAGCAGCAGTAGAATCAGTGGCTGCAGGAGGAGCAGCAGCGTTGTTTGCATCGGCCGCAGAAGTTGTGGTAGCAGCGGCAGCGGCAGCGCTCGTGGTGGTAGCAGCAGCGCCCTTCTTGTCAGCAGCGGCATCAGCTGCAGGAGGAGCCGCAGTGTTGGCGTTCAGGGCAACCAAATCTCTGGCGAAGATGACATCGACGGCGCGCTCAAGGAAAGATCGAGCAACAGGGGCATCCTGAATCTCCGAGCGAGCAGCGATAGGATGAGCCGGAAGGGCTGTTGCCAGGCCAGCGGCAGTGAGAAGAAGAACTGAAGAAGGCTTCATCTTGAATGATGTGAATAAGTGAAGAATAAAAATAAAAAAATTGAACAAGGAAGATAAGAAAGTCGAAGAATGGTTAATCAAGCAGAGGTTTCAATGAATCGAAGCAACAGAGCACAGCTCTTGTTGAGGAAAAAAGAGAAGAATTGAATGTAAGTGAGTGAAGCGCAGCGACCCTGAGGAAAAAAAGAGAAGAAACAAGAACTGAGGGGGGCGGCGGAGAGGCATAATATACTCTTCTTCCATCGTGGAAAGAGGATACCTCGGATGATTCCGTGGCCAAGCTTTGGGCCAAGCTTCGTTCTGCTTCGACCTCATCCGAAGCCTGGCAGCTAGGCAGCTAGGCAGCTAGGCAGTGAGGTATCATCGCTTGCGCGCTCTCCCTGAGACCGGATGTGGCGATATCCAGAGGCTACATCCTGGGGATAGAGCCCCTGGTCCGTTGGGTGGTTCCTGGCTCCAATGCCGTCTCTGATCTCGGCTGATCACCGTATTGTCATGGGATACTCCATAATACCCCAATGAGGACTGGAGAGACTCCTGGGCTGGACGTAGTGGAAGCCAAGCTTCGTGAATCGGAAAGACTGGAGGAATCAACACGAAACACGAACCGTCTCCCGACAAAGGCGACTGAGAAGGCGAGCGCAAATGATGCGACACAAAGTCCAAGGTCCTCTCAGTGTAGTCAGCAAAGCTCAAACTGAGCCATCGCAGGATTGGGCATGGTGCGGGTTGAGAAGGCTGAGCGATGGTCAAGGTGAGGCGTCGCAGAAACGGCTAGGGGCCCTGCTGAGGAAGGCTGCCGAATGCGGCAAGTGTCGCTGTATGGGGCAACAGGCTGTCTGTCAACGCTCCGGCTCCCACGTTTGAGAGGTCGCGGGGCAGGTTTCAGGCCCCGGCCACTCTCAGACACCAGATCGCCCGGCAACAAACAAAGCCGCACAGAGAGCCAAGGCCTGCATGGCGGCAGCAGTGTGATGGCTGTGATGGCCGTGCAGCTGCTGCCAAGGAGCCGCTCGGTTGGAGTCGCGCCAGAGCGTCCCCTGTTTGGAGAGTTTCTCGGGACGTTTCTCACCACAAGTCCGGAAACCCTTGCAGAAACATAAACGACGCACCCGCCTTACTTACAGGCTTATTGCTAAGGTTTTCAAGGTTAGTTAGAGTTATCTCTAACAATAATCAGGCGATAACTCTGGTTTTGGTGTGACCGACTACCTGTTGAGATTTCGGCTGTTTGCGGAGGCGCCCGGAGGACGGAACCTGTGAGCTTGTGAGCTAAACATAGTAACAAGGACAATTGAAAAGTCACAAAGTTCGATAGATGACATGTCTCTGTATGGTTTGCTGTCACAGTTGTGCCCAAGTCACGCATGAAACAAACACCGCATCTCTCGGCCGGCCCTGTTGAGTCGGTCCTGGCGTATTAGACCGCATTGTCGATCTCTGCCTCAATTCACTCATTCACAAAACGGTCTTGCGCTGAAACTCGGCATTTTTGGCTTGCTTGTCGGTTTGTTTCTTTTTATTCTTATTTTTTGTGGTATCAATCGTCATCTGCTTGCCCTCGTCTTGTCATTGGTGGCGTGGAATCCAAGCCATTCTCCCAGCATGCCTCCGGGCTTTGGTACTGGGCACTCTCTCTTTGCCCGCTCCTCCGCATGCTCAAAGTCGTCGTCTGTCGTCTGGCTGAATTGCACAAGTCCGTCCTTTGCAACGATGGCGTCCCTGCTCCTCCATCTCTTCCGTCTGCCGTTCTCATCGACGATAATCTCCCCATCGGCGTACTTGGTCCGCGGCACCGGGCATGGCAGAACATGCGGCAGCGCAACAACGAAGAAGCTGGCAATCAGCGTCGTAGCGAAGAGGGACGAGGTCATGCGCGACCTAGGGTGAAGATGTGGTGTCATGGCTGGGCAATCCCCGGGAGTTAGCGGGATTGATCGGTTGTGGTGTTTGGAGCTGCAAAGTTTGACATGTTAGTCGAGCTGCTTCGATACCGGCGATAGCCAGCCATTGGGGGCTCACAAGGGGATCGTGGCATGTTCCTGCTGGCCACGATACACGCCCAATTGGAGGTTGGCGATGAGCGTCTTCTTAGGAGCAGAGCCCAGGACCCATAGCTGCTGGCAATTCGAGCGGGCAGGAAAAAGACGCCCGGTGGGTGCAGAACCGATTTCCCGATGATTCGATAACAAGCTCTTTGATTGGCTGGGCGCCTAGCTTGGAGCTAGAGGTTGCCGCATCCGGAGTGCGGCGCAACGTAATTCCTTCAGGCGTCCCAAGCACTCGGGAGCCGCGCTTTAATAAGGTGCTGAAGCGCTAAAGTGTCCACTGAGAGCTGTCAGTTGTAACCCTGCCAGGTCTGTAAACGCTTGAAAGCAAGAGGACTCCTACCCTGACTACCTTTACATGAAGCAATCATGACATAAAGTGATACGAAGTATTAACGGGATAATTATGTATCTTGCAGATTTAGCAACTAATTTCTAAAAAGCCCCTGTTGAGATTTGACGGCGGCTAGCGCAGCAGTCATTGAACTCAGGCCGTACGCAGTACCACAGTATTAGCGCAATAGCGGGCATGCCACTTTAATCCTGAGAGCAGAACGCGATAGCGCTGATCCATTTTTAATCTTCAACCTCTCTTATCTGCCCACGCGACTCTGCCTCTTCCATTATCAAGCGAGCATTGGCTACCGCTTGATCTTCAGCGACTTGTTCCCGAGATATGTCATAGTCGGCTTATTACCCGATTCGATTCTCGCAGCCCGACCGGCGCACCTCTCGTGCGACCTCTGTCGACCTTTCATCTTTCTCTCTGCCTCTCCCATCATGAGCGATCTCGACAAGTCAGTCTCATATCAACTCTGCCTTGGAGTGTTATTCGGCCGCTAATACCGTTTGCAGGGCGATCGCGCAACTGCGCTCATGCCGCCCCATTCCGGAAGACCAGGTGCGGGAGCTCTGCCACCGCGCCAGAGAGCTGCTTATCGAGGAGGGCAACGTTGTCACCGTGACAGCGCCGGTAACAGTAAGCCTCTCTATCGACACATTGATATAGCAAGGATGGGCGTTGACCAAAGCTTGTGTGTAATGATTAGATATGTGGTGATATCCACGGCCAGTTTCACGATCTAATGGAGCTGTTCCGCGTCGGCGGCGACGTGCCCGACACGAATTATCTCTTTATGGGTATGACATCTCCTTCCAACCCTTCTGACTGCGAATTATGAAAACTAACAGTTGTGGAATTCATTAGGTGACTTCGTCGACCGCGGTTTCTACTCTCTCGAATCATTCCTGCTATTGCTTTGTCTCAAAGTCCGATACCCCGACCGCATGACACTGATCCGCGGCAATCACGAATCTCGCCAGATAACGACAGTATACGGCTTCTACGACGAATGCCTTCGCAAATACGGCAGTGCAAACGTATGGCGCTACTGCTGTGACGTCTTTGACTATCTCGCCCTTGGCGCCATAGTTCTGGGAGCGTCTAGCACTCTCTCACCTGGCATGCCGGATGACGACGACACCGAAATCGAAGTGTGCGACCAAGCAGGCTCTATCATCAGTCGCTTCCCTCGGCAGCGCGCTAACCAATCAGCGTCTCAAGAGAAGCTCGAAGCTCCTAATAAAAGCACAGCAGACAAGACTGGTCCGCCTGGTTCGGGAGCGTCAGGGTCCAGCAGTGGAAGCGTGGGCAATCCGACAGGGGCCATTCTCTGTGTTCATGGTGGATTAAGCCCGTTGGTTGACACGGTAGACAAAATACGGCTTATCGACAGGAAGCAGGAAGTCCCGCACGAAGGAGCCATGTGTGATCTGCTGTGGTCCGATCCAGATGAAATTGACGGTTGGGGTCTCTCGCCCCGAGGTGCCGGGTTTCTATTCGGAGCCGATATCGTCAAGGTCTTCAACCATCGAAATGATTTGAGTCTCATTGCTCGTGCGCACCAGCTGGTCATGGAGGGATTCAAGGAGATGTTTGATGCTTCCATTGTCACCGTCTGGTCAGCTCCAAACTACTGCTACCGATGCGGCAATGTTGCGGCCGTGCTGGAGCTTACAGAAGATGAGTCAGGTACAGGCATTTTCCAAAGGACAAACGGAGATGTCGGCCGCAGTTCTGGCGCCGTCATTGAGTCGAGGGGTGGCCCAAAGAATGGCCCTGCTCGACGATATCGGGTATTCCAAGCTGCACCCCAAGACTCCAGGGGAATGCCAGCCAAGAAGCCAGTCGCTGATTATTTCTTGTAAGAGAGGGATTGCTTGTTTCTTCTTCTACCGGCCATTTAGAGGCTGTTTCTTTACGCCCTTTGGTCAAGTTACCATTCTTGTATATTTGGTAATCAGTCCTATCCAAGCGCAGCAGAGGGTGTACGATTTTTTTGACTTTTATCTCCATTTTCTGGAGGGCGAATATGCATGTACTCGGGCTACGAATATTGCTATGGCGTAAGGGGGGTTTCACGAATTTATATATAGCACTAGACATCACAACGATACCGCGTATTGCCTGGCTTTTAAAGATGTTTTTTCTTCTTTGATGTAATCTAGTTATACTACTAAAAGGTTGGGTGCATCATCCGAACAATAACTACTGCTGTGTATACTTGTGACTTGTGTTGTATGTTGTAGAATAGAATGCTATAACACTACTTATGATGGCCACAACAAAGTTCGTATATAAAACCAGCGTCAAGCAGCAACAAATTCTCTGCAAGGATGAATTACTAGAAATCACCACCATTTCATGTTACTAACAAACTTTCTTTATTTTGTTTTATCTTGCTATTCTTGATCAAATGCAGGGAACATCTTTTGGCTGATATAGTTGATAGAGTCAAGGGTAGCTCAACCGTATGCGAAGCTTAGTCATCACGCCCGCTGTCATCAACCCCACGGCACGCGGGGCAAGTCGTTGATTCAACCTCCAACCTAAACCAGCTCCACACGCTGCTTCATCGTCGCCCGTACAACACTATCCTTCACCTGTAGGACTACAACTCCAACAGCAGATTTTCCCTCACAGAAAACGGTTTTATAGCGGTACCAGCTACGGGTAGCTTTCGCCATCATGGATACTGCTAGCTCCGCAAACCCGGCGAACCCTCCAACGAGCCTCAAGAACCCTAGTGAAGGCTCGCTGCTGTCCGCCCAGAAGAGCTCGCAGCTCCAGGCTGTATTGCATCCGCTGGTGCTTCTCACAATTTCCGACTACATCACACGACACACCCTCCGACAGAGCAAGGGCCCCATTATCGGAGCTCTCCTGGGCCAGCAGAATGGCCGAGAAATTACCATTGAGCACGCTTTCGATTGCCATACTCAGGAAGCTCCGCTAATCGCGGGAGGCTATTTGATTGATCCTGTAAATTTCAGTTCAAGATTAGAGCAGAGTAAGTTGATTCCAACCTATGATAACTCGAGATTTGCTCAATGCCTTGCTAACCGCTGCATTTGCTTCCAGTGTGCCTTGTCCACAAGGATCGAAAACTAGACTTTGTCGGCTGGTACACCTTGTTGCCACCGTCAGGTCCCTCATCCACCGTCTTGCCCATCCACAGCCAGATCCTCGAGGGCTGGAACGAATCTGCCATTCTGCTGGGCTTCCACCCTCAAGAGGTCATGGAGCACTCGGTTGGCGGTAAACTGCCGCTGACCATCTACGAAAGCAACTACGAAGTCGACGATGCCAAGGCCGACAACAACGGAGAGGATAAGAAAATGGAGGATGGAGATAGCGTGCTCAAGCTAAAGTTCCGAGAGGTGCCATATTCCGTCGAGACCGATGAGACCGAGATGATTAGCATGAACTACGTCGCTAGTGGTGGTGGAAACGCCGCTGCCAGTGCTCCCGTGTCAGCTGCCAAGGATGAACGACCTGCTCGCTCGATTGAGTCAAACGGAAAAGGAAAACGAAGGCTGGTGGAAAGCGAGGTTGACGAGAAGAAGGATGAAGCGCTGGATGATGCAGCAGTTCTCACGCGGGAGGAGGATGAGATGCTTGCCTCGTTGACTGCCAAGGCAAACGCTATCAAGATGCTGCACTCTAGAATCCAGCTCATCACTGCGTACCTGGAGCGTCTACCGCCTTCTTTTACCACCGGAGCTTCTCCAGAGGAGAGCATGGATACGGATTCCAACAATACCACACCATCGTTGAATGTCATTCGACAGATTCAAGCTCTCATCAGTCGGCTCGACCTCGTCATCCCATCAGACAAGGAAGCTTTCGAAAAGGAAGTACAGAGCGAGACAAACAATGTCAACCTTGTCGGGCTGTTAAATTCCATTATGCAGGGTGTTAACCAAGCACGAGACGTGGGCAAGAAATTCCATGCCATTGAGTCCAGCAAGCATGCAGCAGCTAGACGTGGCGGGACGGCAGACTACTCCTCTACAACTGCGTTTAACGTTCCAGGCACAGGCGATATACTCGTTTAGTGATGAAAGATGTCTCCGTGGCGTTGTAGAAACTTTTCTTTTTAGCTTTCTTTCTTTTTTCTCTTTTCTCTTGCTTTTAGAGGCACTACGACGAGGCGGTTTTTTTTTTTTTGTGTGTAATAGCACAAGGGAATGATTGATAGATATTGATATGACAAAGGCTGGCGTTTGGCGTGAGACAACTGGTACTATAGGTACAGACATGCTGCGGAAATAAAAATAAACAAATGACACATATGGTTAGGTGACTATATCTATGTTCATATTTCCATCTTATTCGTTGACTCTGGCCCTTCAATAAATTGATATAAACATGTGCTCATCTGAAGGAAAAGAAGACTAGTAATTTTTTAAAAAGACAACAGCCGCGCACACTTTTGGCAACCAAATAGCAAGTTAGAGTATAGCAAGCGCATCATCCATCATGTAGTATTCATTCCTCTCTCGTCTCTTTAAAAAGTGCTCGTTGCCAGCCTGCTCGCCGCATTCCGCGCGTCAATTCGGTCCTCATCATCCTCTTCCAAGCCAGCCAGGTTGCCGAGACCAGGGCCAAGCTTGCCTGATCCAGACTCCTGGCTGTCTTCTCCCTCAGCCTCCTCGGCCAGCTTGCCGGCGCCGGAAGTGGTGCGGCTCGTGGCGTCCGATCGACGAGGAACGCCGCTCCAAGCATCGCCCTTAGGACCCTGGCTGGCAGCGAGACTGGTTCGTCGCACGGTGGGGTGGGATTCGCGACCTAGGCGGCTGAGACCACCGGAGGCGTCGATGGACCGGACGTCTGCTCGGACGCTTTCGAGGAGGGCCAGGGTTCGACGCTCGGCTTCAATCTCTCGGAGGACGAGCTCGCGGATTTCCATGCGCAGGTCGCCGGCTGTCCTGTCGAACCATCTACGGCGCTCCTGGACGAGGGTCTGGGTGACTCGGCTTGTCTTGTTGAAGAGGTGGGTTTCGTTTGTTCGGGCCTCGTCAAGCGCAGAGATTGCCTCGTCGACCTTTTCGCGTCTGACGCTGGAGCTGGCTTTGAGGCGATCGGCGGCGTTTAGCTTGCTGCGCGTGACTTCCTGGGCTTGTAGGAATTCGCGGATGAGGATCTGTCGGTTGGTGAGGGTCTCCTTGACGATGAAGGCATCCTGAGAATGATACTGGAATGGGTCTCCAATGGTAGCTGCCTCGGCTGTGGCTTGGGCGGCGTGGTAGTCGCCGACAGTCTGAATCACTCTGCCAAGCTTCTTGTAGGCGTTTGCCAGGCCTGGGTGCGGTTCCTGGACGTGCATGGCGCCGAGTTTCACACCATAATCAGACTCGGCAAGACCAAGGCCTGTAAATCATGTAGGGTTAGTAAAATAACAAGGGCTGATTGCTTGGCGGGCATCATGTTTGGATTTTTACCTCTTCTAGCCTTGACAAGCTTGTCGACCTTGTGGCCCGCATCCATCGCGCCAAGATAAAACAGTTTAACGACGGGACGAGCCTCTGCGAGCTCAGGGGTATCATCGGGAGGCGGAGCAAACTGCTTCAAAATTTTCCTGCGAACGCCAGTTGCGGGCTGCTTCCTCTTCACCAGCGGGCTGTAGCCGAAATCGCTCTCAACGAAAAGCACCATCTCGTCGTCTCTCATTAATACCTCGTTCCCGCAGACGTAGTTGAACCATCTTTGCATCAGAGCCTTGACCCGAGATTCGTCCTCCTCTGTGCCGGCGCCAGCTGATGTGATGGCAGGAGGGACCGCAGGCACCAACGCCTCGGGATTGGCAGATATTAGGTGCTCGCCAAGCTTGACGAATTCGGAATGCAATCGTCGGACATCTCGGTACTGGGTGGTGCGAAACCGGGGCAGGTTTGTCTAGGAGAAGCGAGCCGGTCAGAATTCTCGCAATGTTTCACAAGTGAGAAATAAGGAAAGCAGCTTACATGTACGTCAAATCTCAAAATGGGATCCTTCTTTCCTGTCCGCTCCAATCCTGTAATCTTCGCCTGCAGTCGGAATTGCGGCTGCGGGGGCTTTCGAGGCTCTTCCGGCTGGGCGTCTGTCGCAGGCTGGGGAGGCCCCTCAAATCCAGCAGACTGAGGAATATCCCCGGATCCAGTATGCGCAGCCAATGCCGCCTCGTCCTGCTCTGCTGGTGCAGGCGTGGCTACTCCAGACACTGGGAAAGAGTCCTCTCCGCCATGCAGGCCGTTGGACGATTGCGGGGTGTACGGGAACGCGGGAACAGGAGCATCGCCCGTGATGCTTCCAAAGGTCGTGCGATCATGCTGGGGAGAGGATCCTGGCGTATTGCCCCATGGAGAAGCCGCCGGGTCTTCGGTCTCGTGTATAGAAGCGCTGTAGTCCATGATGAGGCGTTCGTTCCTAGTGGGCACACTCTGGATGCGAGGCACTATTGGAGCAGGTATTGGCGGAGAACGGCGAGGCTTGGAGAGGCGGGTGTTGGTAATGAGCGATTCTCTCACGATTGGGCGTCGCTCATGCCGCAAAGCCCGGTGAGAAGACGGCTGAAGATGAACGCGCAAAGCTGATGGCGTCTCCAAGGCAAGCTGATTCGGTTCGGCTACGTAACTGGGCAGGCTGGCGACGACACCGAAAGTGGGCACGAGAAGGTGAGTCTGGGGAGCGGGCGGCCATTGGCCGACTAGGCGCGGCTTATCGCGCCTAATTAGACGCACGAGAGCTCTTATCGTGGCTACATGCGGCATAGCGCGGGGTTCTTTGGACGCAAAAATTCGTTATCGAAGCTCTACTGGAATCCACCTGCGGCTTTGCGGCGAGCCAAAAAGATTGCATCGTCACTGCGGAACGCGCGCATAACCAATTTCAAGTCGCAAAACAAAAAAGACAGTCACAATGGGCAAAAAGAGATCAAGAGAAGAGGCCAAGGACGTTCCTCCGGCGGATGGCGGCGCCGATCGCATGGACGAGGATAGTAGCGATGACGAGGTGGGACGGGATGAGATGCGAGAAAGCTCCAGCTGTCGCTGACATTTGCTAGGACTTTGACATGGTCAATGTTGATTTCGAGTGGTTCAATTTCGATCCCGAGATAGACTTCCACGGTACAAAATCGCTACTTCGACAGCTCTTCGATGTCGATGCCAACCTCTTCAACATGTCTGCTCTGTCAGACCTTATCCTATCACAACCGACCATTGGCTCGACAGTCAAGGTCGACGGCAAGGCCAACGACGCCTACGCCATGCTCACGGTCCTCAACACATATGAACATCGCGAGAAGGAGCCTATGAAGGATATTCTTAAGTACCTGGCGGACAAGGCCCGGACCAACCCTTCAATATCTGCCGTGGCCGAGCTCATCAACGCACAAAAGCCCGTGGGCCTCGTCTTCTCAGAGCGACTCATCAACATGCCGTCCGAAATTGCGCCTCCGCTGTACACCATGTTGGTTGAAGAGGTGGAAGACGCATTGGAAGACAAGGAGCCATACGACTTTTCCTACTACCTGGTATTCTCCAGGACGTATCAGGAGGTTGAATCCACCCTTGATGTGGAAGACCGAAAGCGCAAGAAGGCCAAGGAGGAGGCGTCGACATACCACTTCCACCCCGAAGATGAGATTCTACAGAAATACGCAGTAGCACACGGCAGTTTCCGATATACGAAAGAAGATGACGCGGTGGCAGATAGCAAGCGAGCGTTTCAAGAGTTGGGTATTAAGACATTTGGGCACATGATTCTCATTGAGGCGGGTAAATTCAAGGAGGCCGTCAAGGCCGTTGGTGACTATATAGCTGCGCCGCAGTGAAGACAATAATAATGAATTGCTCTACTGAATTGCTCTACTCTTCTGGTAGGAGCCTCTGCATCAAGTACTCAACTTCCACCTCCTTGGTCAATGGAATGACAAAGTCCTTGTACATGGACACCACCGCATCTACATTGATCTTGACGGGCTGCTCTATTCCTCCCAACGTTGACGGGTCCTTGCCGTAGGTCTCCGCCTTGAGACGTAAGCGATCGAGCACCTGCTGCTCCACGGCCCTGTTGGTGATGGACTCGCCAATGGCCTCCCGATCCTCAGCCTTGATCAGCCGTGTGTAGAGCTCAGGGTCCGACTGGAACTTGGATTCGGCGACAAATTTGCCAAAGTGGATTCTCCTGGATAGTGCCTGTAGACAAGCGATGTCGCAAGTGGACGTCGAGCCGTAGTTTTCCTGAGACTCTCCTCGGTCTTCGCGGCCAAAGTTGGGGCACACCACAGGCAAGAACTTTTCAATGTAGAACTTCTTGATCTTGTCGTTGACGCAAACGTCGTTCTTGTGTAAGATCTTGGGATAGTTGAGAGGTTTTAGCAGGGGTTTCTGGATCGCCTCTGGGAAGAAGGCGTATTCGTCGGGTGACTCGAAACGGCGAATGAGTGACTGAAGCTTCTCTTGCTGCGAAAAGTAATAATCGAAGAAGCTCAGGCCGCTATCGGGGATGGGAAGAGCTCCCGGTGTGTAGATGGTCTAGATAGAGCTTGGTTAGCAATGCGCATGCTTCTTGTACAGATCTTGTCGAGGATGGCGTCCGTGTATCACCTTATTTAGGGGGAACTGGACTCTCTCAATGAGATGGAAGGTGATTGTGTCCTCGAGACGGCTGCGCAACGTGTTAGACAGGCGAAAAAGACGGTCAAGCAGAAGCACGCAATGGGGAGCAGCGATACTGACATGAGCTGGAAGCGGATGCGCGAAAGATCCAGCGCGCGCGAGCTGTCGGCCATGTCCACGGCGGAATCCATCTTTGGCGACGGAGCTTGGTGTGAGTCGTCTTGGGAAGCAAAAGAACCAAGCTTGGTCTCGTCGGATTGCACGCAGCAAACAGCTCAATGAAGGCTTTAAATACCAGACTCCGGCCCCTTATACTCGCAGCCGCAATAGGATTCAGTGGTAAGGTAAGCTGACGTGCAGGAAGGCCTCAGATCTGCAATGCGACCGTGGTGGGGGAGTTGACATGAATTGGAGGTTGAGCCGCTCCCGAGACCGGCGTCTGACGGGACTCATCTCACGGCCCAAGAGCCAAGAGCCCCTCCATTCTTCAGCGGCAGCTTGCGATTTAGTAGCGGCAGTAGCAGCAGTAGCAGTGCCTACATGTAGTAAGTGCTCAGTTTGTGCCGCTAATCTTGCGACGACGAAGTGGGAACTGTAAGACGACTGGATTCTGCAATTGTGTAAGACCTAGGTAGTTGAGGCTGTTAGATCTCCAAATGCTGTTTGGCAAGGCACACATGGCGTGCTATTGGCAGATATTAGCCGGTATCACACTGGATCAATCGCTAAAGTGTACGTGTATCAACACGATCAATCCTGGGCATCCAGGCCTAGGGTCCCCCGGAGATCGAAGCTGTTAGGCCTTGCTAGGGTGCTGTATCAACCGCCGTCTAGCCCTTGCGCCCCCAGAAAAGCCCCCAGTGGGGCATCGAGCGAGCCGCACAGGCGAGAGAAATGCAGAGGCGCACTAGCAGAGACATTGCCGAAACACCTGCAACGGCCTGCAATTCTACACGCATCATGCGAGCGCTGTACGGCCCAGTACTTGACGAAGTAATCAAGACAATGGTGCAGCAGCCAAATCACAGTGTAATTGTCATCTAGGATCAAAGATTACCGCAACATGGAACATGAACAAGTTCCCACCACAAGGGAAGCTGCGCAGAGCTAGAGGGGTGCATGGTACGAAACACTGAACAGGCCAGTAGAGACCAGTAGAGGGCGGCTAGCACCGCCTGTAACGCAAGGCAGCATGTACATAATAGCCGGGGTCCGGGCGGCTGTCCTGCATTTTCTGCGCGCGTCATCCATTGCCGTACCAGGCCCAAATTTCACACCCGCAAGGCCATGTCCATTTTTTGCGATGCAAAATCGTGATTCTTCCTCACCTTGAGCGACACCTGACGGAAGCCGTACTTTATCCTCGCGCCTCACGAGCCTCGTCCAGCGCCGGCCGAGCCGTTGAGTAATGGCCGACTCGGAGAGCCATTACGCCTTCGACGATGGCCCCGATGACGAGCAGTCCATCATCTCGGTATGTCGCCAGCCGCAAGAGCAACGATAAAATTCTGTTCTGTCCAGCCGGCCGCAATGCCGAGGCCATTGAGCTGTCGCTTGCAATTGTCTACTGGGCGCAACGAGCTAACAGTCTTTTCCCCTCCCACCGCAGACTCGAGGGCTTGAGGCATTCAGTCGCAAGGTTACTGTCACGGCGAGCCAATTGATGGGACCGGCCGCCGAGGCCTCGGGAATCCATTATCGCGCCGCCATGGCCGAGGTTCACAAGCAGATGAAGCGCCCCAGCGTGCAGCGCGGCGTCTTCTCCATGGCCCGGTCGAGCCCTACCGAAATCGTGCGGTCCAAGCTGTCCACGGCCGAGATCCAGCACCGCGCCCTCACACACCTCCCCGACGAGCTGCTCTCCAACATCCCCGAGCACCAAAACGCTTACTCGCTTTTCCAAGGCTTCCAGGCTAGCTTCCCAGAGTTGGCCGACGATGGGAAGAAGCACCGTCGGCGCCCATCGAGGGGCAGGAAACTGCTGGAGGAGGGCGAGAGCACTCCCGCCACGCCGGCGAAGCTGTCCCAGCTGAAGAAGGAGAAGACCACCATGGTGCATGAGCTGGAGCTGCTGGGGGTGCGCAAGAGCATGGTCAGCTGTGAGATCCGTGAGATAGACAACAAGATTGCCAATCTCTATGGCATGCGCAGGATTGTCTTGGAGAGGCTAGCAGGCTTCGAGCAGGACGAGTCCTCCCTTGAACATGACGGTAGGTGCCTGAACCCAAGCAATAGATGTATCTTGTCCCTCAATGATGAATATGCGCCTCTAATTGCTTTCCATTCTCTTTGGTTATCCTGGTATAGTCATGGATCTTGAAACGAAGATAGACGAAATCCAAGCTATTGTCGATGAAGCCGAGGAGATTGCCCGGAACACTGTCACAAAGGACGAGCGAGATCTCGTGGGCGACGCCGACGATCATGACCCCGAATTCATGTCAAAATCTGTCTACGAGAAGCTGCCCGGGCCCGATGGCAAGCCGCGCAAATCGAAAAAGGTCCATCGCCGGAAATCCATGCCGATTCTTCACGAGCACTTTGCGCCAGGATCTAGCATCCGTGAAATCCGCGCGCATCGCGATACGATTACTGCCATGGACTTTGACGCCCCCTTTGGAACTTTGGTTACTGCTGCACTGGATGATACTGTTAGAGTCTGGGATCTGAACGCCGGACGATGCATGGGCTACCTAGAAGGCCACACGGCCTCTGTGCGAGCCCTGCAGGTCGAGGATAACATTTTGGCGACTGGCTCCATGGATGCGACCATCAGATTATGGGATCTAAGCAAAACACACTACAACCCTCAGGGCGGTAAGGAAGTTGGCGACGACGACGAGGATGCTATTGCCTTTGAACACCCCGATGCCCAGCCTATCGAGCCGCCAGAGGGAAGCATGGACGACTGCGCTCTCTACACGCTATCATCTCACGTTGACGAAATCACCGCGCTCCACTTCAGGGGGGACGTCCTGGTCTCTGGCTCAGCAGACAAGACGATCCGACACTGGGACTTGGAAAAGGGCCGTTGCGTGCAGACGCTCGACGTCATGTGGGCGGCTGCCCAGGCATCCGTCACCACTAGCGACAGCACCTGGAGACCGACGGGTCGTGCTCAGGGAACCTCTGCCGATTTCGTCGGTGCTCTGCAGGTGTTTGAGTCCGCACTGGCTTGCGGCACTGCAGATGGCATGGTCCGTCTATGGGATCTCCGAAGCGGCCAGGTTCACCGCAGCTTGGTCGGCCACACCGGCGCTGTGACTTGTCTGCAATTTGACGATGTGCACTTGGTGACTGGCAGCTTGGACCGCAGCATCAGAGTAAGCTTATCCTTGTTGTTATCACGAGTTTATAGACGGCGTCAGACTAACAAGCCGCTTTTCAGATATGGGATCTCCGAACCGGATCCATCTACGACGCTTATGCCTATGACAACCCTGTCACCAGCATGATGTTTGATGCCCGACGGATTGTGAGCGCGGCCACCGAAGACGTGGTCAAGGTGTACGATAAGGTTGAGGGCCGACAATGGGACTGCGGAGCGGGCGTTGCCGCCTCTGAGGGCGTCAAGGCCGCCTCCAAGAATGCCGCCATTGTCGAGCGTGTTCGTGTCAAGGACGGCTACCTGGTAGAGGGTAGACGAAACGGCATTGTGGGTGTCTGGACTTGTTAGAATTAGTCTCATTTTTAAAGTCGGCGCAGCTCAAGCGAAATCTAACGAAAGAAAGAAAAGTGTTTGGTTTCTTGTACGTTAATGAATGATGGGAATGGGTTGTGGGGGATCTTGTGTGTGGGAAATATATATCTTCTGATGAGGTTCACCATTTTCGTTTCAGCTCGTTGGTTATAGAAAGTGAGTGAGGAGTGCACTAATAGAACTGGATGTGACTGATAACATTTCATGGTTTTGATTAGTATTTTTGTTCGAAATGGCATGATACTCTCTAAGAAAAATTGAGTAACGGGGGTTTATGGCGATATCACGATGGCGGATACTTGCTCCGGGTAGGATGGCACGATGGCTTGCAGACTTGGCACCAGAGCTTTTACTTCTCTCCACGTACACCTTACAACCTACACCTTTTCCTTCTAACCAACACGGACGGCGAATGCATCTCATTACTTGTTTTGCGCAACAATCCCTTTATTTGAAGTACCATCTATGTGAAATCATATCTATTCGACGAATTGCCCTCTTCTAACATGTCTTTACTGCGCAACCAAGTTTTGTCACGATATCGCAATGCCGCAGACACCATCGCCACATCACAGCATGCCAACCCCAACTTAGAAAATCCCAGCTCTGACGCAGCTCACGAACCATCACAACCAGAGAGCGCAGATCTAAAAGGACATGCGATGCAACAATTGCTGCAGCGCCAAGCACGCTGTCTCGCCAAGCTTCACGAGGCCCTAGAGCAAGGGACCGATGCTGAAGTGGATGAGGCTTTGCTGCAGACGAGGCTGGATGACCTTGCGTCGGTTTCCATGTCTACGTTTTATGCGTATCGATTTGACTTGCTGCCTCAATATTGGAGGTGGATATACACAGATACCTTGATCCTCATGTCGCATTATGCTATTTTGCAGGCTGCTCGACGTGGTTCGTTTGATGAGCATGTCATGGACTGCGTCGTTGAGGATCTAGACAGAGCCCTCATCGTAGCCGGTGGTGCGGGCAAATTTCTCGGCAAGCAGTGGATTGAAGAGACATTGGACCTGCTCGTTCGCTTTTGGGAGGAGGAAAAGACTGCAATTGCCGGCGAGCAGAGGCCGCACAAGCGCATCAAAAGAGAGACAACGACCTTTTCTGATTGCGAGCCATTTGGCCGTCCCAGTCTCTCAGTGGACAAGACCTGTCCACGATTTGAAGGCTGGACATTGGACAGATTCGAAAGGTACATGAACGAGGAGAGCCAAGGACGGCCGCTGCCCATTGTGTTCACAGACTTGACAAAGGATTGGCCTGCTTTTTCGGATGCTCCCTGGAACAGCCCCGACTATCTCCTCTCCAAGACGTTTGGTGGGAAGAGGCTCGTGCCCATTGAGATTGGGCGAAGCTATGTCGACCAGGGATGGAGCCAGGAACTCGTCCAGTTCAAGGACTTTCTGGCGAGATACATCGACCCCAGCATCCTACCACATCATGCTGGTGATGACATAGAACCAGTACCCCAAGAGGATGACATACGGACACCACACAATGTAGGGTATCTCGCACAGCACAACCTCTTCGCGCAGATCCCCGCTCTGCGTAGCGACATCCAGGTACCGGACTTTTGCTGGGCTGACGTCCCGCCGCATCCTACGACCCGGGCCAAGGACCAGGCGCCCGTGGACGTCCCGCAGCTGAACGCGTGGTTTGGCCCTGCGAAGACCATAACTCCGCTTCACACGGATGGGTATCATAACTTGCTGTGTCAGGTTGTCGGGACCAAGTATGTGAGGCTGTATGCTCCTGGGGAGACGCAGCGGCTGAGGCCTAGGGGGGTGGAGCTTGGTGTTGATATGAGCAACACGAGTGAGTTGGACGTTGGTGTCCTGGAAGGCTGGGACAAGGCTGTTGATGATGGAGAGGAGGAGGAAGACTGGGAGAGGAAGAGCACGAGAAGAGAAGAGCTGGCGGATGTGCCCTACTGGGAATGCATTTTGCAGCCGGGGGACACGCTGGTCATTCCAATAGGGTGGTGGCATTACGTACGCAGTCTGAGCATCAGCTTCAGTGTGAGTTTTTGGTGGAATTAGAGTTTAGCCTTTGGCGATGTCGTGAGGCGTCTTCTTGGTGGATCGAGATGGCCGGGGTGCTATTTATATAGATGGTGACGAAGAGATTGATATAGTGGAACCAAAATACATTGGAAGGGAGCTATCAAGGTAGCAGAAGTGGCAGAAACAACAAAACCTTAGATAAGAGTAACGTAAAACTTGGCTGTTCTAGAACAACTCTTCTGAAATCCCTCAGGGTCCACAGCAAGGCAGATTGAGATATATAAAAAGGATCTGCCCACATGATCCGACTTAAAAAATTCATCGCTCCAAACCGATTAAAAGGCACAAGATTTCTTCTGCCCAGGCCTATCGTTATTAAGAAAAAATTATTAAGCCAATGACGAAACCACACTGAAAACAGGCTCTCCAGCTGAGGGATTATATATCCCTCAGTGGATGGGAACCAAGGCATTGATAACAACCACATTATTATGTAAAGGTTAGTCTATTAGGCGCAGCTAATGGCTGAGTAGGTGAGTAAGATACCTTGGAGTTACCACAGAGTATCAGGCCAATGATGAGACTATCCCAGAAAGTTCTCTCTCCAGCTAGATGACATACTATTTGTCGTCAAGCAAAGGCTTTCTGGTAGTATGAAAACTGAGGCCACATCACAAAAAATGCAAAGGTCAACTTGCCCAGTGCTCCAAACACTGAGTGAGTGTGTCCTTAGTTACCACGGGATATGCCACGCCAATGATGAGAATATACCAAAGATGGCTCTCTAGCTGGAGGACAAGCTATTTGTCGCCAAAGAAGCAGATTCTTGGTATAAAAACTGAGGCCACATTGGAAAACTACTCTATGACGCATAGCTGATATGATGCGGGATATATTGTTTTGGATTTACAATCTCTCACCTTGCTCTGGGAAGAATCTTTCTGAATCTGCTTTGCGTATCACCACGAGGGCAAATTCTTATATATTTGCAGCATTTCTTTCACTGACAGTCTGTTTATAGTGCTACATATCACATATCTTTTCCCATTCTACACATTTATCGGGTTTACAGGGGATCAAATGCCGTCTCACCAAAGGGGCTAAAGGGTGTGTTCACTCTGGGTTACCACAGGAATTGCGTCCCACCATGGGGGTCAAAAGTTGCATCATCACCATTAGAATGGCACACCTTTATCGAAAACAGGCCAATGATGAGACTACACCAGAGGCTTTTGGCTGGAGGACATGCTACATGTCGTTCAAGCAATGCCATTGGTGGTGTGAGAGCTGAGGCCTTACCAGAGAACCGGACGGGAGGCAAGTCGTACTAATATGTAGAAGGCATGACTTAGCAAGCAGAAGGTAAGAGCTTGTAATATGATTACGGCGTTGCTACGGTTTGAGAAACTAGGTAGAAAAGTAAAGGGTTCGAATATAATCAACAACAAGAGGGCGGCAAGCAGTGGATAAGGCCGGGCGTCAACGTCAAATGTAATATGAAGACAGGTTAGAGGCTACAACAACCTGCATATTGACATGGTCGAGAAGCAAGCTTCCAACAAGTGCTTTGCTATATGCACGTCGGCATTTTCTTTATACGATTGAAATTATTCACGTTTAATGATGATCAGTTTCGCGTTAAGCTGGCTATTAAAAAAAAAAAAAAAAAAAAAAAAAAAAGGAAAAAAATAAAATAAAAGATACCAGCCGTCTGTTGTTGGGTTTGGGACGAAGAGCCTTGTTTTAGTTATGTAAAGAAAGTCTTTGACATCCGTGTATATATTGAATGCAAAACTACACTGGCAACGCTTTGCCCTACCTACGAGAAACAGACAGATAAAGCCATGCGCAAAGACGCAACGCAGCTCGCTAGTACGACCAAACAAACGACGATGAGAGACTGGATGCCTCGTCAACAGGCATCACCGTTTCACCCTTGAGACGAGCGAGCATCTTCCACGCTCTCAGCTGACACTTGCGCTCCCCGCCGAGCCTTGGCACCAGCCTTCAACGTCTCCCACTTCTCACGGTACTTCTCCAGCGTCTTTTGCTGCTTACGATTGTCCTTCTCAAGGCGTTCCATGTGCTTTGTCATTGCAGCAATTTGTTCCTCCAGTTCGTGATTCTTCCGTATCAGCTCATCGTCATTCACTCTCCCCCCGGAATGCTGCGACCCAGCAGGCATGATGCGATAGCTTTCAGCGAGGGCAAGAGCAGAGCTCTGGGCGCTGGCTTCAAACGTGTGCAGGCGTTTCGAGAGTTTGTCTAACATGTCCTTTAGCGATTTGTTTTCCAGGCTGAGTTCCTCGATGGTGTTGAACAGTTCCTTTTCAGAGTGGCTACGGGCAATACGTCGTCTGGAGTTAATAGAACCAGGGGCTTCACGGGCGTCCACAAAGTCATCGTCATCATCATCGTGAGGCAAGAGGTCGCCATGGATCGAAGCTTCCAGCCGACGCTTTTCTTTTTCAGCATAGCTCAGAATGTTGGCATAAGACATGGTGTGACCGGTAGAGGGAACAACGTAGAACGAATCAGCAGCAGTGTGGCCATCTCGGACGAGGGCTCGCATAGTGGCCTTTGAGTAAATCTTGGAAAGATCCGGTTCGACGCTAGAAGACGGGGAGACACGGGCACGAGATGGCTTGGTAGGGGACAGGTTGACAGCAGGGGGGAGCACAGCAGATTCGGTGGGAGTGGCAGGTTCCTCCTGGATGAGCGGCAGACCAGCGAAAGCGAGAGGAGCCGAGATCTTGTTGATCAGACTTCCAAAAGTGTTGTAGAAGCGGGCGTAGCCACCGTCGTCTCTTGCGGGAGAGCCCGGCTCGACCTTGGGAGACGCGCTGCCCTTGGCCGCAACGCCGTCTTGCTTGGCCGCAGCAGTGACAGGCGGCACCCAAGTCGGGCGGCCGGTCTGGCGGTCCATGATGTTCTGCATCTTGGCCTTGGAAGCGTCGCGTTTCGCTTGGGGGTCGACATTGCCGGGCGCCTGGTCGTTGGACACGCTGGGGCTGAGCGGCTGGGTGCCCTTGGATCGGATGCCTCTGGCGGAGGCGAGGTTGCTGGCGATGGACGACGACATCTCGCGGCCCATGTAGCGGCGCTGGGCCAGGCCGGGCGGTTGGGCGCCTTTGGTGGCCGCAGCCTGGAGAGAGTCTCGCGCAGCGTCCAGGCCGAGGGCATCGCCGTCAGCCTTCTCGGACTGCGTCTTCTCCGAAAGCTCGCCATCTCGGGCGTGCGGCATCTGCTCCGGCGGCAGCTTGAGGATCTCGGCCAGCTTGCGGTGGTGCTCCTCGAGCAGCTTCAGCGTCCTGAGCGCCTCGACGCTGGAGGTCGCCTTTGCGGCATTGGCAAACTCGCCGGCGGCCAGGGTGTGCTCGCTGATGGCCACGGTGGTATCAGACGAGGACGACTGGCGAGTAGCGACGGCGGCAGCGCGCGCGTGGTCGTGCGCCTTTGTGAGCGGCGACGACTCCATGGATGCGAGTATCACGGGTTGGATCTACCGAAAAGATCTGGTTCTCTAGACGGTGCAGTGTGTCGGTTGGCGATGCGGGAAATTGCCAGTTTCGGCCGTCTTTGAGCATCAGACGAGGTGAGTTGCGCAAGTGTGCGCGTAAGTGTGTATAATCGGTGCGGGCACTTATTAGCGTCCCGCTTCCATGACGGCATGCGGACGCGGTTGACATTGGATGAACAGGAGGCTGCGGCTGGGATTGGGTGGCGAAAGGGGTATCTGGCAGGTACTGGCTCGGTTTGGCGCTTGGGACAAACCGGCGAAAGCGTCTGGCTGAGCTTCTGGAGTTGCATCGGCTAGCTGCTGGAGCAGTTGAAGCTGTGCTCAACGATGTGCTGAGCTGTTTGCGTGTTTGCACTGTCTGCACTGTTTGTGCCGACGTATTTGTACAAAATATGTGAAGCAAATACCTACTCCAAAAAACCATTCGTTGATGGCACTGGCAAGCAGCATCATCCAGTACGGAGCATCGGCCTATTGCAGCTCCCGCATCGTCGTCACTCACGGCGTCCACGAACGGCCTTCTTCCACTAAAAACGAGCCCCCCACCTTCAATTCTCCTCCTCCGGGGTGCCTCGTCACACAATCTCGACAACGCTTCCCTTGTCCGTTTCGCCAGGGGCCATTTCTCGCATCTCTAGAGCCTCCGTGCCATCGGCCCCGATCAAACGGCCCTTGCTAATTGCGCAGCCTCGCTTGGCCGACTCAAACGGGGCTGTTAGTGCACCGCACGGAGTTGATTTCAGGAGTCGCGAGGACAGGAGATGCGACTTGTCGGTCCTATTTATATATAAGAATCTCATGCGACAAGGTCGCGCGACCAGAGACGAACGTCTATCAAACCAAAGGCCGTTCCTCCTAGTGTTCCGGCGATATAAGAGAGCAGAGCGTCGACGGCGAAGCGGGGACTCTAGCTCACAGCTCTCCAGATTCATCTTCATCTTTTCATCTTATTAGACGACTCACTCCTTTTTATTCTTCTTTTCTTGTTCTCTTCACTCTGTTTTCCCTTCTACAACGGCGATCCTCTTTTTCCATCTCCCTGGCCATCCACGGCCTCTGATTGATCGATTCCCGCGTGTCACCGTTTCACTCGGCTAGCATTAGCGGCCTGCAGCGAGAATGGAGAGCAGCAGCAATGGCGGAGGATCTGGAGGAGGAGGATTGGGCAAGCTGCTGGCCAAGCGCAGACGACGAACAAAGACGGGCGGCCTGGAGCCGGACGCTTCAGGCCGCGAAGACGGCGACGATGCGGCATCCATCAACGCCGCCGACGACGACGACAACGACAATCGCAGCTTTGGGTCCTACGAGTCGGGGGGCGCCGATGCCGACGGAGAGTCTGACCGGTAAGTCGTGAAATATTTCTGCATCCTTGTATTTCCCATCAAGTGGCAGTCAGCATTTCCATTGTGTTGTCTCGCCAGTGGCAGAATGACAAGCAGCAGCGCAAAGTAGCCTTGCATGCTGTAATGCCGACGTCCTCCCTGCGTCCTTCCCTGCACAGCGTCACTGCCCAAGCGCAACATTCTCTCCACGCCACACAGCGCAGCTTTGGGCCTCTGTCTCTTCTTTTCATCGTTGCTCCATTGATCTTCTCGCGCCCTTCTCGCGCACCACATATTTTTTTTCCCATCTTGCTTGGCTCGTTCGTATTCGCATTTTGCCTGCTAGCTCCAGCCCGCGCATGCCATTCAGCCCCCTCTCTCCAGCACTTGTCTTCATTTACAGGCGTCGCATCGAGCTCTGACACCGAATCAGAAGCAGCTCTCGCCCCCCACTGTCTCGCTCGGCCACGACCTCCCTCACGTCGCATGCTGGCCACCTGGCAGCGTCTTCTCCCGTCGTGCAAGTGACCGACTTCGACCCTCCGAGCGAACGACGGCCGTCTCTCTTGTCTAGGCGCCTCCGCCGTGGATCTTCCAAATCCAGGAGCTCGTCTCCCAATGCGTCCAAGGAGCACCTAAGCGAGATAGCGCAACTGCCCGAACTGCCTGCCGCGGCCAAGACGACCTCATCCCCTGAAAAGCATTCAATTATCCCGCCCGCGAGGATCTCGACATCGCCTGCCCGGCCTTCGACGAGCGACGATCAATTTGGCCCCGTCATTGTAAACACCCCCCCGACGCCGGTCGAGCGAACAAGTCCCTTCGCCTTGCACCAGGAGAGGAAGCTGCCGCCCGTCATTGCAGAGCCCGCCTCGAATGGGGACCGTCCGTCTACATCATCATCCTCTTCTTCTTCCCACGCCGTAAGCGCGCATCGAAGAACGAAGTCGGGATCCGCGAGTATAGGACCCAGCAAACTGTCCAACATCACCCTAGCGCCGCTTTCACCCACCCCTGAAGGCAGCGAAGTCCAGACGCCGAGCTCAGCAGGATTCTTCTCTTCCATGTTCTCGGTTGCCCAAAACGCTGCGAGTAGTATCAGTAGCAATATCCAGGGCGGCGGCATTGGGATTGGAGCAAACAAGAGTCGGACGAGTCTGGCGTCTAAGCCACAATCATCCCCTGCCCCGGAATCCGACCAAATCGAACCCCCACCTTCTGAGCCTCAGTCGAGCGACGTAATGGACAAGAAGGAGTCGGCAATCAAGACAATTGGAACCGGCGAACTTAGTTTGAGTCAACTTGGCATTGTAGAGCCATCAGCAGCCATGGCGGCCGTCGAAACATCTCGATTCCCAGACCTCAACGATACACGGACGCGATCAGAATCGGCACCAGCTGACAGCCAGAGCAGGGCCGGAGATGACGCACTTGACGGAACAGTCAGTAGGCCCAGGTCGCTGTACGAAGCAGCGGATGGCGAGCAAGGCGCTTCGCAATCTACCCAGGGCGACGGGGTGCAGCGGGACGGTAGCATAAAAAGCGACACTCAGAGAAAGCGAGGAAGTTCTACGGCTACGACCACCACAGTTGCGCCAGCAGCTCCGGGGGGCACTGCTCCCAAGCTCACGGGTTTTGCCATTGCTAGTAAAAAGAGGAACCGCGACTTCCACACCCTGTTCAAGAGCGTGCCAGACGACGACTACCTTATCGAGGACTACAGCTGTGCGCTACAGAGAGAGATTCTCGCGCACGGCCGATTATACGTATCAGAGGGCCACCTCTGCTTCAGCAGCAACATTCTTGGCTGGACGACGACTCTGGTTATGAGCTTTGACGAGATAGTATCCGTGGAGAAGAGAAGCACGGCCTTGGTCTTCAAAAATGGACTGATGATATCGACTTTGCACGCCAAGCACATCTTTGCCAGTTTCACTAGCAGAGACGCTACTTACGATCTAATTGTCAACATCTGGAAGCTCGGCCATCCGACCTTGACTAGCACGCTCAACGGAGTTCGGCTTGAGGGCACTGGTGGCGACAAGACCGAGAAGCTTGATGTCGAGTCTGGAAACCTGGAGCCGGAGACGCCAGCTGGATCCGATTCCGAAGAAGACAGCGACGACGACGACGATTTCTACGATGAAGAAGAGAGCGACCATGCCCCCGAAGCCCAGGTCGCGGACGCTGGCGGTGCCGGCGGAGACACCGCCAAGGCAAATAGGAAGATATCTGGCGCTCCCGCTCCCAGCGCCGCCGTACTTGACGCAGCTGCCGATGGGCAATCTCCCGCAGCCGGCCTCGGATCGTTCCCCGGCCCGGCAACCCACGCTCCAACTGATTGCGGTGACGGCGAGACGCACTACGACAAATTCTTGGCTGACGAAACTATTCCAGCTCCGATGGGCAAGGTATTCTCGATGCTCTTTGGCGAGGCTTCTGCTGAGTGGATGGGCAAGTGGATTACCGAGAACCAAAAGTGCTTTGACCTGCAGATGGAGGATAAGAAGGGCATGAGCCCCGATAGCCGCACTCGAGGGTTCACTTACATCAAGCCTCTGTATGCTCCGATTGGGCCGAAGCAAACAAAGTGTATTGTCACCGAAACCGTTGACAACATTGACTACGAAAAGGCCATCAATGTGAGTATAGTGACGCAAAACCCAGACGTTCCCAACGGCAACATCTTCAAGGTCAAGACCAAGTACTGTCTCTCCTGGGGTGAGAACAATGGTACTCGGGTGCAGGTCAACTGCACTACAGAATGGAGTGGCAAGAGTTGGCTGAAAGGTACGTAATTTTTCGGTTTTTTTTTTTTTTTTTTTTTTTTTTCCTTTTAGACCCTTTCTTCCTTCAATTGGCTAGGTAGCCATCATTAACTGCCTACTAACATACTACTCTGCAGGCACCATTGAAAAGAACGTCAACGAGGGTCAGGCCCAGTATTGCAAGGACCTGTTTGCTGCCTTGAAGGCAGCAGTTTCTACCCGACCGCGAGCTTCTACTAATGGAAACGGGGCGCCAAAGTCGAAAAAGAAGGGCAAGAAGAGCAAGGCCCTCCAGTCATCCACGGAATCCATCAACCCAGGTGCGCGTGCCAAGATGGAAGAGGCAAACTGGGGCTTGTTCGAGCCGGTCCGCGGAATTCTGGAACCCGTTGTCGATATTCTCAAGCCTATCCTCACGGGCAACATCATGTATGGGCTCCTCGTGGGCTTACTGGTTACGACGTGGTTCGGATTTGGATTCACGCCGAACAACAGAAGCCCCGCACCGCTGGGGCCAGATCCTTCCATGAACAGCGCGTATCGCCTCGCGGCTTACGATGAGATGTGGCGCAGAGAGGATAGCGAACTTTGGGGGTGGCTAGAAGAGCGCGTAAGCCTGGAGCGCCTTTCAGTGGAAAGGACAAACGCTCGCAAGCGAGAAGCAGATCCAAGATCATTGGAGGAGAGGGTGAGAGAAGAGCGGATGGACGAGCGGGAGATCCAAGAGGCCATCCGAGTTACAGAGGACAAGCTCAAAGTATTGAGAGAAGTCATGGCGAAGAGCAAGCTGCTATAGCTTATACCAACAACAAGCAAGCAAGCGAACCCACCTTGTAAAAACAAAAAAAAGGACGCACTCATCAGTTTCATTATTTCTTATTTCTCTTTTCTTTGTCAGGTCACACATACACTTCACATCACCCACGTTACGGCATCATATTACATGTTACAGCCCTGTCTTGAGTCAGAGTATTTTTCCTTGATGTACATATAGAATACGGAGTATGGCGGCGGGGTCGAGAGGGAGAAACTCCCCACTGTGTTGGGATATCACAACTTGTTCGCCATGAGGGGTTTTTGGGTATTTTTTTTTTTTCTATTATTATCATTTTCATCATTGTGTCGCAGCGAGTTGTTGAATTCACTACATGCCTTCCTTGTATTGTATGCCTAAAAAAAGCTCTCAGTTGTCAACTATTGAAAAGAAAAAAAGACACCATTCTAAAAGAATTGATAACTACCTACCTGGGACTACTAGTTTCTAAAGCGATGTCACCACAAGAAACAAAAATGTCAAAGTCAAGGCGACATGTCGCCACTGCTGCTGACACGCGGGATGAATCGAGTAAAGTAGCCGGGACTGCTTGAAATCGACCACCTGCAGAAGGATCTCGCTGCAAGAGGCATCCAATCCGGCGTAGCGGTGGTGGTTTGCTTGCCGAAAACTGACTGGATAGCTCAAAAAAATGATGCAAGTTCTAGGAATTGTTTCTGCTACAGTATGGCATGCATGTAACTCAGACAGGCATGGCTCGGCGTCTTACGGAACGGAGCTGAGACGAGGGAGGGCGAGTCAGCCTTGTAGGGCCGTGTAAGTTGCCTTGAGGTGGCCACTCTGTGCTGAGGAGAGTGATTATAGTACATCGTAGTAGGAATTATCCCTGGCGCCAAACAAACAGCCGCACGAACAACGGTAGGGATTAATTGTGTGTTTTCCCTATCCTTCTCTTTACGGCATATGGCTCCTTGCATGTAGCTTGTCACGCTCGCCACTCACGAAATAGCTGTACTACGATTCCTGGGTACATACCACGATTAGGTCCATGCAGGATCTGTTAGGGGGGGTTGAGGACGCCTTGAGTGGTGCGAGGGGACGCGAGAAGGATTTTTTGCTGTGTTTCGGTGGTACCGGGCCAGGAACGAGCGCGAGAAGGTGGGTGTGCCGGAACCAGCTTTTTCTCTTTTTTTTTTTTTTTTTTTTTTTTTTTTTTTTTTTTTTTTCCTTTTGCTGTTGGACGGTAGGTAGTTGAGAGGGGAAGTGGGAGAAGGGAAGAGAAAGCCCAAGAATTTCAGCATCGTTGGGCGGCAGTTTTCCAGGATTACACTATACAAGTGCTGGAATAGGCAATAGGCCATACTACTAGTACTGTACAGTAGCAGCTGTCCCTGCGGCAATCACAGCAAAATCATCCAATGCTTGCTGCCCCCACTTGCAAGAGTTGACGTGGCTTCACCACATGAATGCCAGCAAAATACGACGCCAAAGCATGTAATACCTATGCATGTGTAGGGAGCACGATGCATTTCTCATGTGCCTCTACAGGTAGTACTGTACGATTTGTATGACTTGGGCTGGTCAAGACAACATGAAGACCTAATAAGGGGGCGCCGGGCGTCATCATCAGCGGCCGAAGAGCGGTCACGGCCTCAGTTCAGGCTTGGGCGGTGGCCAGCCAGAAAGTCAATGCAATGGTGGGGAGCTGGGAGCTGGAAGAGGCTCTTAAACTGGGGCCAGTCTCTGCGTTCTCGTGTGAGATGATGGGGAGAATGCCCTGCACGGAGGGGAAAAAAAAACAAGAGACAGGGCAGAGTGAGAGATCGTGATCGAATCTGAGACGAACCACGGACGAAAACAGGCACTGGAAAAAAAAGAGAAGAGGAGGCCAATCAAAACGTCATCCTTGACGACTATTCCTGCTTCCGCTTCCCTGCATGACGAGAAGACGCGATGATGCCGGCTTTGCTGGTTCATCAATTCATCATGGTCAGATACTAGCGCCGCTCTGCGCCTCAGCTCTATCTCTGGCTTGTGCCTGGATGTGGCGCAGTCGCCGGCCGGTTAGCCTAGGCCCAGACGGTGCTCACGGGATTGCCCTTTTGGCGCCGCGATCTGAGGGCCCTACCGCTGCTAGCAGCGCTGAGCGTCGATTAGCAGCTTATGGCGCTGCTTTCTTGTTTTCTGCTGCTCACTCTACTGTACCTGCTCGCAGCATTGAAACATACGAGCCCGCTGTCGGCAACACCTAGGCCGGCACTAACAGCCAGATGGCGCAAAAGACGCCTTGCGGTGGATGGGATGGGCTCCCTCGTCCGTCGCAGCATCGCAGAACCCCGAGGCCCAACAGACCAGTCCAGCGCTGTTCGGTTACACGCTGAAGACCAACAGGCCATGTATACCTACCTGCTGTATGCTCAGCGTGCTCAAGCCACAGTCTGGGGGGCCGCCGATTTTGGGGAGCACTGGCGCAGGGATCAGCCTGGCAGACCACGGCGAAGAGGCCCATCCATTGCGCCCATTGGGGGGCACGAGGGATTCTCCCCCCCTCCACGGCCTCTGTCTGTCGCCTCGCCCACAGGGCCAACTGCAGAAATCGAGCCAGACGCTGCATCAGCCGCGGTCACACACCAGGAAAGGGATACCCCTGCCCCGAGTCCTACTTTGGCCGCCCGGCAAAGTCCTAGACGTCTTCGTCTCATTCGCTGCCCGTAGGACAGCCAGAGCTGCCTCCAAGGCTCCAGCCCAGCTCTCAACGCCTATTGCGACTTGGACAAGGAAACAAAAACACCATGGACGGTGCCTGACGGTGGCCGTTCCTTCTACTCTGACTTTCTTACATTTTTTTTGCCACATCTTCTTTTTTTGGTTTTGTCTTGTTTCGTCCTGCTTCCCCTTACCAGAGAAAGAGCATCTCCACACTCAACGAAGGGGGCCTTGTTTTGGTGACCTTTTTTTTTTATTTTCCCTTACTTTTGCCCCATAACCGTACCTACGACGAAAGAACCTGGTCCGGGGCATAGGCGTTCAGACCGCCATGGAAAACAAGAAGCTCGACGACCCTGGCGTCGCCGGCGCCCTGGCCCTCCGGCGTCTGGTCCGTAGCCCAACCGGCGGTCGTCTAGGTCCAAGGCGGACGTCGACAATTGCTTCCAGCAGCAGCTGTTCAGCATCCTCAGTGACTTCGTCCGTCGACGACGAGATGCCGACTTCGTGTGTGTAAGTGAAAGAGTGCTCCCAAGTTATGAGGAGAATATATATGTTTTTTTTATTTTTTTTTACATGCTGTCTATTTCCGTGCCTCTCTCTGCTTTACACTGCCTCCCTATTCCCCCCCCTTACTTCACCATGCCGTTATATGCTGACTGTCGCCTTGAAGCTCACGCAATACTTCGAGCGACGAGTGTGCCTTGCACAGATTCATTGTATGGGCGGCCGTCAAACGCAATGCCTGCCAGAAGATGACGCCAGAGGAGCGGCGGGAGTGCCCGCTGCTTCGTTGCCGGAAGAGATTCCCCAACCATGAGCTCATGCTCCAACACCTGTATTCATGCGACCACCTCGCTGGGGGGGAGTACTGGTGCTACGACTGCGAGAAGCCCGAGCAGCTCAGCGATGTCAA